>CM062819.1:416496869-417096869 GCA_031772625.1 Pinus tabuliformis | reverse complement strand
TAGGATCAGTGTCACTGTCCCTCTGTGGCTGTTGAACTTCTTCTATAGAGGTAGGGTTTCCAGAAATGTTTGGAGTAACCGGAATCTCAGATGTTGTTGGAACACTTGTTCTAACTTTGATAGGAGATTTCGAACCGGTTAAACGAGTTCGCTTTGTCCGTACTGTTTTCGACTCCGGAGACAAAGACGGTTGACTTGTAAGCCTCCGCGAACGACGGGGTTTCAATTGACTTTCTTCCACGATTGCGGATTACTCGATCAACCAAAATACAAAAAGGGGAAAGTGTGTTTCCGAATTAAATGAATTTTTAGACGCTTTAGACACAACTTGCTTTTTCACTTTTAAAGAGTCGAGAAAAAGCTAAAGATGACTCTAGTCTCCTTCGATGTTTTAACGAGCCCGAAGTGACAAATGCTCGGATGGACTTTTTCCGTTATAGAGTCTGAAAAAGGCCAAAAGGAACTGCTCTGGAGTTCTAGGCAGAGGGTGTGCCAAACTTTTCGCAAAACCGCAGAATAATTTTTAGGGTACGGGCGGTCGATCTTCCTGAATGCTGTGTTCAGTGCATTGCGATCAGTAGGGCGGCCGACACGGCTTCCTATGGATAAAGGTTATATTCCTATAGGGGTCTCCCAATATATACGCGACGGTACGTGGGAGCACAATCCGTACTGGCGCTATCGTCCCTCAGGAGGAATCACCCACCATCAGCGAGATCGACAGTCACCAGGCTTTACGACGCCGGAACACGTCTCTAGCCTAGACCTCTATGTTGTGCGTTATGTTGCAAAGCGTTGTTAAGTTCATTCAATTTATTTTAGGTTGATCTTTTTAGAAGTTTGCCTTTTTGGATCACCACGAGATGTATGATACAATTCCTAAATGCAGTCTAAAGATGATAAGCAAGCTTTATATCTTTTCAACTATGAAAATCCTAGCTACAAAGGGAAAAGAAAGACACCATCTTTTCTCAAAGAGCAATTAGCACACTCTAATTCACTTTTCCTAAATCAAGCATGCAAACTATCAAGATGCAAATGCACAATGCAGGTGTTTGTTTTCCGCTTTCTTAATATTGATGCCTAAAAAGAAAGCTTTTTGTACAACTTTGAATTTGCTTTTAAATGACAAATACAAACAAGTTTACTTTTTCGAAACTAGAAAGGGTAGAAGAGAATACAACACTTTACGACTTTGGAAATGAACACTTGTTTCGACACTTAAAAGAGACAAACTCAAACCAAAAGCAAAATTAAATGTATAATCAACTGCAAACAGCCAATGAACTCTCTCCTAAGATCACAATCAACAGATCTGAATCAAGGGCTACAGGATGATTATTTCACTCTTGCAAAGGAAAAATATAAATGACGCCACAAACACATAAAAACACTCACAGTCTTTTTGTACAAAAGGAGGCGGAATTTAAGCAGAGAAAAGGAGTTATCAGACAGGTACCTATGCTGGTTACAGGCTGCAAAAATCAGAGATCAAAACAAGGCAAAACAGAGTAGAGAACCCCAGCTGCACAAGGCCTAATTGGATCAACGCACCCTCAACACAGGGGTTTTGACCTGCGTTGAAATGCAGAACCTCTTCACAGGGTCTACGCTGAAGGAGAAACGAGAGTTCCTCACTGGGGTCTGGGTCACAGTTTGCTGATTAATCTACGGTTTCAGGCCAAATAAAAGCAACAAGCAAGGTACAATCAAAGGGATGCTTTGAGGGAGGGCTAAGATCTATCACAAAGGATCATCAAATCATTTGTGAGTCCATTGTTCAGATCATAGACAAATCCAATGATTGGATCAAACCAGCAACTGTCTACTTTGCATCTGAGAATAGCAGATGCAGTTCGATTGATGTTGTTGAGTCTATGAAACAAACAATGATAGAGACACAAATAAAATGATTAAACAGATTTCCCCAGTGGAGTCACCAATTTGTTGTGGGGAAAAATGCCTATGCAGGACGATTCTATCCACCTAAGGTGTGACAGTGCCTTAGCAACAAACAGAAACAACTATTCTAGTATTCTTCATTTATGAATTAAGAATGAAGAGAAATGGATGGACTAACCGGTGTCTTCCGTTTGTCCCTCGATCCGGTTTCTCTTCTCTTTGAGAGTTCCCAGCTACTTTTCTTCTCGCTCGCCCAGCTTCAACATGTACTTGCAAGATCACAAGAAGAGAACACTACACAAAGACATAGATTCATATTCATAACTAGTTCAGGATTAGAAATAAACTAAACATACTAATGCAATCATACATCAAAGATACATCAGTATATAGGAGAAACCAAGATATCTTTATTGATGAATAACAAGGTTCAGGAAGAGATACAACCAAGAAGGCTCCAATCTAGCATCTCCTTCCCAGCAAATGAAATTCCTATCTTCACCTCCCTTCAAAGCATTAAGCACCCAATGATTCCAATCTCAAACCAACAACAATTCTTTGCAATAACAAAATTCCAGCCTCTAGATCTCATGGAGGAGAGATCCATATATAGATGTTTGGAGAGAGGATGAGTCAGCTTGAGACCTGACTAGTGTCCTCTCCCTCTGTCAGTTGTTGTTTCCACTTGGAGGTTCTTGCTTCCACTTGGAGGTTGAGAACCTCTTACTCCTCACTAGTTGAATTCACTGAGGCAAGTGTCATTGAGGAAGGTTCTGGAAGCTTCCAGGGTCTTGACACCTCATTGAATGAACTTTCCATTTGTCAATTTCCGCTCAGTGGACCCTGGTAGTGCTTCTACCTGCATTGCAGCGCAGGTAGCCAGTGCAGACTTTGCATTTCAGCGCAGACAGCTAGTGGAGCCTCTGAATTGATCCTGAATTGACTTGTTTTTGAGCAGTTTCTGGTGGAGAACTTCTGTGAATTGCTGTGGTTTGTTAGCCTTGTTCCTCTAGGGGTAGGAACAACATGTTTAGGGACTTTGGATCCCTTAGATTATGGACATTTCATGCTTATAGCTGTAAAGCACAAAAATGTCTATAACAAGGCGTCCCTACTATCTTTCTGAAAATGTTTGAAAAAGACCCTTGAGTGAAAACCTATTTGAGGCACTCGAGGCAGATGGAAAGGGTGAAAACCTCATGGAGGCGCCCTTGCTGTCTTTCAAAAAAAAAAGAACAAAAAAAGAAAGAGAAAAAAGAAACACAAACAAAAAAACAACGAAAGCAAGTTCACAATGTGGCAGTGCATGCAGGTTGCAGGTATTCTATGAAGGAAAAGAGGCCCCTCAACTCAAAGACAAGGGTCCCTACTATGCTGCCAGGTGACCTCACCAGCACCTCCTCCAGAAACACTCATCTTCTCCAAGGTTTGGGCACGATTTGATCACAGTTTAGCCTTCTACAGGAAGCTACAGGACTTTCTACAGGAAGTTCTGTATTTCTACAGGAAACTTCCTGTAGAAGTTTTGGACGACCCATAACTAACTGTGTGGGGAGATCTAATGCCGAGGTCCGACACGGAGGCATGCAAGCTAATATTTTCTCCATCACGCACTGCTGTCACCTCCTTCTACCACCCCAGTTGCCATGCAATGAAAATACCTGCACAGTCAAAACAGAACATTGAATTATCAGAGGAAGCAATTCTCAAATGAAAAATGTTGCAGCGACACCATGCACTACTTATCAAAGCCATCCGAGGGCCCTGTGATCGTGATCATGATGCCACCATCTCCACTGTCTCAGCGTACACCCGAGGAGGAAAAACTGCTACAGGACATCCTACAGGAATCTCGTAGCAGTTCATCCAGCTAGAGTGTACACCATCAAAGCGCCTGCAACACATAGAGTGGGCACATGCACCACCCGCAGCCGAGTCACAAGCTTCGTCATCAGTAGCAGTCTGCAAGGAAGGACCCTCGGGCCTGTGCAAATAGCAGCAACAAGCAAATCCAATCACCCTCGTCCCGAAACCTGGAAACAACGACACGACCGTACAGGTAAGTGCCTCGCCCTTTCTTTCGTCAAATTACATGAATAATACTCTAGAATGTTTGCAAGTGTGGAAATGAATGGGTTGAGCAGTCGGGTAGCCATTCAACTGGCCACCACGACCAGTCAGATGGTCTAGTCAGATTTGGAAAGTGGTGGTCGTGGCAAGCAAAACGGGTAAGGGACACGTGAGAAGCGTCCAGTCGGGGAGAAGCGGCGATTTAACGGAAATGGCAGCGGCAGATCTACGGGGAATGATGCGACAGTCAAGGAGATTTGCAGTGAAATGAGTAGGTGACGTCGTCCAACGGTCCGGCAGGGACAGCTCACCCCCGCGCCACGAGTTCGGCCGGGATTCAAATCCACTGCCTAGATCGTCACTCCACTCATTTATCACCAGCCGTTTTGCAGTCGAGTAGCATCCGAATTTCTATGAAGCTCGTTAGTCCAAGTCCTCAGCTCGTTCAGACGTCTGGTGGTGACACAGAAGGAGCAGAACCACTGACGTGCTCTCCGGAACCTGTGCGCAACTTCTACAGGAAGCTCGCCGCTACGAAGGAAAGTTGGTCTATTCACGTCAAAGGTGGCGAATTGGAAAAGGTAAGCCTGAACCTGCTCCTCCTATGCAATTGGTTTAAAGGGTGGCGAAGTCGACGTCCTCAAAAATGTAAAACTACAGTCTTCATTTTGCATGAAAGTTGTCGTCGAAGCATATGCGGGATTTTCTACAGGATGTGGTGTGTAATCGAGCCCTGTCAAGGCTCATCTGTAGCTAGCCCATAATTCACGAATTGTGTGCGTGACAGAGGTGTAGTTCTACGCTCTATCCCAAAGAAATCCGAAAGACCATCTTTTGATATGCACCTGCCACCTCCAGCTAATATAGCAGGCTTTCACCATGCCGGGCGGATTCATCAGAAAAGAACCGACAGACTCCAAGAAACTATGGGAGAACTCGGAGGTGGTAGAATTTTTCACTCGGGCGCGATGGATGTCGTTCTGCAACAAACTTCAAGGCTATGATGATGAGGTGGCAGAGGAGTTCCTGCGAGCATTGAAAACCAAAATCAAAAATGCTGGCCATTGTTAATTTCAGGGGTTTGAATCTCAGACTCACCCCACAATTCATTAGCAGGGTCACTGGCCTCCCAATGGGGGTACCATGGGACAAGGAGGAAAGGAAATTAGGCCTGAAGACTAAAAATGAGTTCTTCCCTCTGGAGGAGCAATTCTCAGAGGATAAGAACAGGGTTCGCAGAGCTAGCTTACAACCACTTTGGAGTGAGGTCAGCCTCCAAATTATGAAATACATCACATGCAAAGGACGGTTCAACAGTGTATATGGGTACCATTTCCGGCTACTCACTGAATTGAGACACCAAATGGACTTGCCTTCAGAAAACAAACTAAGTATTCCTTACTTCCTCCTGCAGTCTATGACTGAATGTGCCACCAAGTTAAAAGAGGGCACGCCAGACCAGGTAGCCCATCATGGGCTCATTAAGCTCCTCGTGGAGGATGCACTCCACACCTACACAGTCCCGCTCTCGTGGGAAGCCTTCCGAAATCTGACTAAGGATGGCGATATCAAGATGTTGACCGAGGAGCTCACCACCTCCAGCAGCGAGGAGAAGGAGCCAATACACACAGAGAAGAAAGGGAAAGGCCAAGAACCCGCGGCCAAAGCACCGAAGAAAGAACAAAAGGGGAGGTAAGAGAAACCCCAGGTTGCCAAAAAGGAGGGTGACAAATCCACATTGACACCTAGAGAGAAAAGGCTACAGAGTAGGATGGAAAGAACTGAACCCGTCCACGTCAGTAAAGGCACCTCGAAAGCAACCTCAACCAAGTCAAAAGGCAAAGCACCCTCAGTCAAACAAGCTAAAACGGTGCCACCTGTTTCTACAGGAAAACCAAAAACGGCTTCTACAGGAAGCCAGAAATCAGCTGATACAGGGCCTTCTACAGGAAGCCCTGAGAAAGGAAAACCAAAGGAAAAGAGAGCCGAAATTCTTGCAAGGGAGGCAGCAGCCGTGCTGGCCACCCTCAGTACACCTCCTAAGCCGAAGGAAAAGTGAAAGAGGGAGGCCCCTCTATATTTCAAAGCCAGGAGAAGTGTGAGAATAAAAAAGGGCAAGCCCCAACCTCCATCCAGCAGCCAAATTACTATAGAAGATACCCCTACCTCACCAAGGGAGAGGTCCCCCTCAAAAATATCGGTCACTTATGAGCGGGGGAGCCAAAAGACAACTACTTGGAAGGAGAGGATGGACCGGTTGGCTTCAAAAGCCTGCCTACAGGATGCTGAGGCTGCTCTACAGGAAACACTAGCCCGGCTTAAGGAGACAGAGAGGATGGAGGGAGAGGCACCCTCATCACCACTTAGGGAAGACGAAGTAGAGCCACCAAGGGAAGAAGAGAAAGAGCATATTCCAGAACCAAGTCCCCAACCAAGCTTGAGCTCGTATTATAACTTTTTGGAGGTTGGGAAAATTATTCCACAAAAATTCACCGTGCCTCTTTTCTTTGCGTTGGAGGAAGAAAGGGTGAGAACCCACACGTGGATGAAAATAGCTAAATCAAAAGGTGTGGCAGATATAGGCCCCTTGGAGGAACAACTCAAGGAGGCAAGAAAGGAATTAGCTATGGCTAAACACGTGGCAAACTGCCAGCGGGTGTTCCTACAGGAAGAGAACGAGAAACTTAGACTGCAGCTACAGGAGTTGAAGAAGGAAAAGGGCACATCCTCAGGGGACACTACAGCAGAACATCAAGGTAGAGAAGGACTACAAGTTGGTCTTGGGGAGCCAACCTCACATCTACAGGAAGGGGAACTGCAAGCACAAATCGAGATACAAGCTCTCAAACAGCAGTTGCAGCAAAAAGAGGCACAACTGGCTTGCATGACCAGTTGGGCCATGGATGCTCTGCAATGCAGACAATTGGCCAAATCCTATGGTCTGTACCTACGAGACCAGTGGCTGCAATTTCAGATAAATGCATTGGCACAGAGGGTTATCTCCCAACTCCAAGACCCCCAGCAGTTCACAGCGTTATGTAATAACAGTTCATCAGAGGATAAGGCCAAACTCTCGGAGTTCTATATCCATAATTTGGCCCTTCCTAACGTGACTACATGGGATCCCAACACAGTTGTAGGGGATATGCAATTGATGGAATTTGCCTCATGGTTGAACCATGAAGAAAAGAGGGCATCAGAAGTCAAGGAGGTCATGGACCGAGAATTACATGAGCCACTGCTGATCAGAGCAGAGCCAGGGGATCCCACTGCATTGATATCGGCCCACCAACACTTAGCCACCAACCCTCAAACTTTATTGAAATACATGGATCAACAGGCACAGGCCATAGCACATTTCGAGGATATGGAGCGACTATTAGGGGACAACTGTGTTCATGCTTGCACCCGCCGATGGAACACATTGTCCCACAACCTTAAAATCAGAGAATACCATACTCCAACTCGAATGAGGGAAGCTCTAGCACGGGTGCCCCTCTACAAAAAGTCCATACAGAACCTTCAAGCCAGCTGGATTGGCCTCAAGCTAAGCCCACCTCTGCTGTTAGGATTGATCAAAGGCAGCACAGAAAAAGAAGAGCATAAGTAGTGGGAGGAGGTGGAAAGGAAGGCTGGGTTCCATACCAGTGAGGAAGAGACCACTTCAGAAGCCTAGGATGTGAGGGTGGCAGTGAAAGCAATGAAGGACGAGGAGCTGGATTAGTTGCTCAGGGATGAGCAATCATTTTAGCTGGGGGGTGATGACGAGCCCCAAATTTGGTAACATTTTGGGCTCATTTGGCCTAACTACCTTTGCTCAATCCTTCATTTTTCATAACTTATGCATCATTTTTTAGTATGTTTATGTCATTTGTACGAATAAGGGCAGTCACTATTCCTAGGTGGCTAACACGTGCTCATTTCAGGTTTTTTGACACATGATTGGAACAAAACTGAGCAGATAAGGACTAGGAGATAGCCAAGATGGGGTTGAGGATTCGTAGGAGGGTTGTCCACGACATTAAATGGCCTTCCTCGGGATCTTCACCCCCAACTCTGAGCTCCAGCAGCCACCACAACCGGATTTAAAGACAGCCAAACGGATTTTGAGGAAGCAGCAGTTCACTTCCAGTTTGGTCAGCCAAGCCCCACTGATTTAGGAGGCCAGCTTGGGGCCTCGAGATGTATAAATGATAGGGCTTTAGCCTTTGAAAAGGACTTTTGAAACATTGTTGCACATCTTGCATTACAAGCTGCTAGCTTAGTTTTGCTCTTTTGTAGCCATTATTGGCATGCTATTTGACTTATGATTATTATTTTTTAATGGAAAGCAGTTGGATTTGATCTCAGTTCTGAGCTTTTAAAGGAGCCATAGCTCTCGGGGTTGGGCCCAACCTGAGAGCCTAAGGCCTCCTTCCTTTGTATTGTTATCTTTTCTTTCAGCATTATGGTTTTTATTTACATGCATTCGAAACACAGTTTGTTGAATAAGATTTCTTGGTGTGGTTAAGTAGGTCATTGGTAGAAGATAGAGTTTCTTTAGCTGTTTAGAATAAATTGAAGAGATTGGAGTTGATAAAAGTTCCAGAAAAGGGTTGCTTGCACACTCATTTTCACCTCTTTCTAGGGGCTGGAATTGCAGACAGTGCTACCCACCAAAAACATTGGTTTACGAGTACATGCAATTTGTGGTGCAATATTTTTGTTTGTAGAAGTTGTCCATGCGTTCAGACCTCTTGGAATATTTCCTTTCTTCAGTACTATACATGGTTTTCCTTAAGAATAACGTTGTTGTTCATTGGTTCCATTAAACAGTTAGGAATGTTTTGATTATATGCAGGACGTGGAAGAATTTGATTCAGTTTGCACTGTGCAGTGCTACTCCCTCACTCTCTCATCCTTCTAAGCCGTGCCCAGGCCAACTACTCATCTTCCAATTAGACCCCTTGTCTCTCAGCCACTCTACCACCCACGTTATCCCACCTTTTCGGCCTTCCATTCCCTCTACCCTCCTTTAGACAAACCAGCTTAGCACACCCCCTCATCATCTCATCTCTCTGTCACTAAGGCATTACAAATCCCTCTCCTACCTCCCTATCCACCCATGCAGCCTCTTCCACTCACCCATCACCCAAAAATCCGATTGTCAACATCCTGTAGGAATTACTGAACATCCTGTAGAAGTTCTGAACATCCTGTAGAACCCCTGCAGACTTCCTGTAGAAGCTCATAAATGCGGCCTCTTGGTAGCCAAACTTTGTGAAACTCTCTGGAAGGGTGTTAGGGACCCCTTAGACCCTCTCTGAACTTTTCCAACCTTTTTCAAGCCTTCCTCCTCCTTGAGCCACCTCTGCACAGTAAAAAAACTAGTTAAAAGCTCGTGCATGATAATTCTAATAATTGAAACAAAAATACAAAAAGTGTTTTCTTTAGATAGAGGTAGTCTAAACACCTGCATTTCACCTTCATATAAGTAATGGCATCGCTTTCAGTAGTTTGCACCCCCATCTCTGCATCAGTAAGACTAGCTGGTAGAATTAGGGTTTGCGTTTCTTGTTGGCTTTCAGTTCCTTTTTGCAAATAGATTAGCCTCTTTTGATATTAGCTTTCGCCCATCAGTTCAAAAGCTTCTTCTAAGATCTCATAGAAGTTGGCTTGAGCCCTAGCGGACTTGTGCCAGCTGACCAAGTGACAGCTGCGACAAGAGCTAGTACTTGTGCATACAACACCGTCGCTTCCAAGTTTGTTACGAACTACCGGGTTGATAAAACTAAAGAAGGAAGCTCCAAGAGTTGTAGCATTATTGCTACAATACTGGAGCCCACCAGAAGCGTTTAATAAAATATTGGAGAGCGCGCTCACGAAGGTTTTCAATGATCAAAGAAATGACTGGGATGTTTGCATGCCTGCAGTGCTATGGGCTTATAGAACGACTTGCAAGAAGTTGACTGGACAAACACCATTCAGACTGGTTTATGGCGTGGAAGATGTGATGCTGATGGAGTACATTGTACCTAATCTACGCATAGCACATTCACAGGAATGTCGGATCACGGAGCCCTGGAGGAGAGGATCGCACATATAATAAAGCTTGAAGAAGATAGATTTCTAGTTGGATTCCATCAACAGGTTCAAAAGGAGCACGAAAGGCATGGCACGATCGACACATCAAACTGTGCACTTTCAAGGTAAATGATTTAGTTCTATTACATGACAACAAGTTTGATAAATTTCTAGGAAAATTTCAGATGCATTGGCTGGGGCCCTATGTCATTAAGGAGATTATTGATGGTGGAGCAGCTCAGCTGGTAAAGTTGAATAGGGAACCATTCCCAGGGTGGGTGAATGGCAGCTGATTGAAGCCATACATTGGCGATTCGACTAGATGACTACATGGTGGAAGCATAGTCTTAGCGCTCTAGGCAGCTGAAAGGAGGCGTGAGACTATAAACTACACTGCGTGGGTTGGGGAGCTGCGTGATTGGGGAACTGCGTAGAATGAAGGAATGTCACAGTGTTAGCATAAATGCGCAGGGAGCTATGGTTTCCAAGAACAGAGCGTGTAGGGCAGCGAGAAAGGGACCATTATGGTCATTGTTCATGACTTGACAATGGGATAACAGCTAAATGGAGCGGGTGGTGGGGGGGCATTTAAGTTGGAATTTAAGGGAAATATATATGAAAATATGCCACCAATCCAGCGTTTATGAATGAATTTTTGGGGGAACAGTCAGATTTGAATTTGAAAATGCCTATAAATTATAATTGGTTGCCCAGTGAAAAACACTTGGCATTTTGAGAATTGAGGTGTTGAGCTCTTAGGCGCGCATGAACCGTGAGAGCTTTGAAGATTTGATAATGAGTTTGGTGTTTGAGAGGTTGGAAAAAGAGATGTAGGAGTTGTTGTCCAATATTATGGCAGCGCTCGTAGAAACCATGAGTATAGGAGAAGCAATGACAGCTGAGGGAACTGCCCCAGAAGTAGCAATGGTAGCTGGGGAAGCTGCACTGAAGGTTGAGAGCGTCGAATTACTAACAGAAGTGCCTAAATCACCGAGGACGCCTAGGCTGAGGCCTACACCAACCCAAGAGGGTCCAAAATCAAAGACAGATAAGTAGAAAGCACCACAACCGGTGCACGCATCCCCCAGAAGGCACCCACAGAAGGAAAATCCCACTGTGCAGGAGAAGGGAAAACTAATTGACCTTGAACTTGAAGAGGATGTTGAGGAGATCCCAATGGATGAAGAAGACATTGACATGGGTGTTTTTGGGAAAAATAGTATTTCTAAGAAAGGCTAGCCCTATAGATTTGGTAGCTAACCTAGAAACAAAAATCAAAGCAATTCACTATCGTTCCTATGAGTGATAGATAAGAAAGAGATTATGAAAGACCAACCTGTAACTTTCGCTTGAATCCTCGCTTGATCTCCCTCTCCTTTGGTCGATCCTGTAACTCCTCCCCGTACTTAACACACTTGGAGAGTACCTGCACATCTACAAAAACAAATGTCAAAGCATAATGATCCATCACAACATAAACATCATAGAATCAGAAATATGATAAACAAATGAATGCATTTACAGTTAACACAATCAATTGGGAAAAATCTTGAAGAACATTATTGATAACAAGGAGAATTACAACCCATAAGAAGTCTGATCCAGCACCATCCTCCTAGATTCAAGCCTTATTCACCTCATGAATCAACAAAAACATACCAACAATAACACAATGCTCTCACCTCAATACTGAAACTAGTAGCACTTCCTTACAAATCGGAATAATTCAGCCTTCTGATCTCTTGGATGAGAGATCCATTTATATATGATTGCAGGAGGTTGAGTCATCAATGGGGATGATGAATGCCTTTCTATTTTTAGGAATTGGTTCCATGAAAGAGGGGAATTGGAGGTGATTTCCTAATTCCTTTAGTCATACTTGGGTGAACTTAGAGGGGCAAGTGTCACAGGAGAAGTTTCTAGAAGTTTCCATGAGCAACCAACTCTCAAACTCTCCCAAAATTTTGTCCTACCTTGCCCATCACACCTTCTAGAGGGCCAAACTGAGATGCATTGCACTTTGAAAGTGCAGCACTTGAGACACTGTTATAGAAATTTTTTTGCCTTACAGCATTGAGCATGAAATGTCCATAATGCAAGGGATCCAAAGTCCCTAAAAGAGTTGTTCCTACCCCTAAAGGAACAAGGTCAACCAATGACAGCTTCTCCCAGAAGTTCTCCACCAAAAACCACTCAGAAACAGTCAATTCAGGATCAATTCAGAGGCTCCACTAGCTACCTGCGTTGAAATGCAGAAGCTACACTGGCTAGGTGCACTGCAACGCAAGTGGAAGCACTACCAGGGTGCGCTGAGCGGGAAATGACAAATGGCAAGTTCATTCAACGAGGTGGAAAGACCCTGGAAGCTTCCAGAATCTTCCTCAATGACACTTGCCTCAATGAATTCGACCAAGTGATGAGTAAGAGGTTCTCAACCTCCAAGTGGAAGCAAGAACTGACAGAGAGAAGCCACAAGTCAAAACATAAGCTGACTCATCCTCTCTGCTTACATCTATATATGGATCTCTCACCTAGAGGTTTAGGAGGCTGGAATTTTGTACTTTGCAGAGAATTGCTGTTGGTTTGAGATTGAGATTAGTACATTGGGTGATTTATGCTTTGTTGGAGGAGAGGAAGGGATTCCTTTGCTGGGAGGTAGATGCTGGATCAGGACTCATTTGGTTGTATCTCCTCTTCAAATTTATTATCATATCAATAAAGCTATTTGAGTTTGTCCTATATGCTCGTATATCAATGATGTTTTGTTATATTTGCATATTTAGTTTATATCTGATCCTAAACTAGTTATGAATGTGAATCTATGTCTTTTGTGTAGTTTTCCTCTCTTGTGATCTTGCAGGAATTGGGTGAAGCTGGACCAGTGAAAGAGCAGGCAGCGGGAAGCGAACAAAAGAAAGAATGATTGGATCGACAAACTAGTGGAAGACACCGGTTAGTTACATCCTTCTTTCTCTATTTACATCTCATAAAGAAGAATACTCAGATAGTTTTCCTTGTTTGTTGCTAAGGCTTAGAGTGGGATAGGGGCATTCCGAATTGGATACTTTTCCCAACAACAAATTGGCGACTCCGCTGGGGACATTATCTTGTTAGTTTATTTGTGTTTCTATTGCTATTCATTTCATAAACTCAAGAGTGTCGAATCGAACTGCATTTGCCATTTACAAATGCAAAGTAGAGATCAGCTACTCTAGTCCACTCACTGGGCCTGTTTATGATCTGAACAGTTGATCCACAAGTTCTCTAACAACCCTTTGTGATAGATCTTAGTCCTCCTTTAAATCATCCTCCTAATTGTATCTAATTGATAGCTTTTATCCGGCCAAAAACTGTAGATTAAACTGCAAACCGTGACCCATAACCCAGAAACAACTCTTGTTTCTGCTTCAGCGCAGACTCTGTGAAGAGGTTCTGCATTTCAACGCAGGTCCCGTGAAGGCTACCTGCACTGAAGTTCAGTTTCTCTGTGCTGACGGTGCGCTGATCAGTCTTTGCCTTGTGCAGCTGTGGTTCTCTGTTTCTTTTGGCTCAGTTTTCTCTCTGTTTTTTGCAGCCTGTTATCAGTCAGTGTACCTATCTGAAACCCCTTTTCTTGCCTCAATTCTGCCTCAGTTGTATAAAGAAACTGTATTTGTTCTTTGTGTATTTGTTACATCATTTGCAGTTCCCCATTACAAAAGTAAACTAGTCATGCTGTCGCCCTTAGATCTAGACCTGTCGTAAGTGTCGTTTTGATCTTAGGAGTGAGTTTGTTTGCTGTTCACAGTTGATTTAGCTTTTACTTTTGTCTTTTGGTTTAAATTTATGCATTTCTAGTGTCGAAACAAGTAAATCATAAAGTGTCGTAATCGTCTTTTTGATTTCGAAAAAGGAACTTGTTTGTTTTTTTCACTTGAAATCGAATTCAAATTTGTACAACAGCTTTCTTTTTAGGCATCAATATTAAGAAAGTAAAAACAAATACATGCATATGTGCATTTGTATTTTGACAGTTTGTATGTTGATTTAGGGAAAAGTGCATTACTGTGTGCTCTATGCTCTTTGAGAAAAGATGGTGTCTTTCTTTTCCCCTTGTAGCTAGGATTTTCATTGTTGAAAAGATATAAAAGCTTTCTTATCATCTTTAGACTGCATTTAGGAATTGTATCATACATCTCGTGGTGATCCAAAAAGGCAAACTTCTAAGAAAGATCAACCTAAAATAAATTGAATGAACTTAACAACGCTTTGTAACTTAACGCACAACATAGAGGTCTAGGCTAGAGACGTGTTCCGGCATCGTAAAACCTGGTCACTGGTCGCCTCACTGATGGTTGGGTGATTCCTCCTGAGAGACGATAAGTGCCAGTACGGATTGTGCTCCCACGTACCGTCGCGTATATATTGGGAGACCCCTACAGGAATAAAACCTTTATCCATAGGAAGCCATGTCGGCCGTCCTACTGATCGCAATTCACTGAACACAGCATTCGGGAAGATTGACCGCCCGTACCCTAAAAAGTATTCTGCGGTTTTGTGAAAAGTTTGGCACACCCTCTACCTAGAACTCCAGAGCAGTTCCTTTTGGCCTTTTTCAGACTCTATAACGGAAAAAGTCCATCCGAGCATTTGTCACTTCAGGCTCTTTAAAACATCGAAGGAGACTAGAGTCATCTTTAGCTTTTTCTCGACTCTTTAAAATTGAAAAAGCAAGTTGTGTCTAAGCGTTGTTAAAATTTATTTTAAACGGAACAATCACCCCTTTTTCCTGCGTTGATCTTTAGGTTGAGAAAATGGAGCCCACCAACCAAGGAATTCCCCTTGGTGGAAATCCTAGTCCTTTCTCCTCTTGGGGAGATGTTGGTGCACCCCATATGGCCACATTGTCGCTTCTAGGACTGAAAATTAGCCTGCCGATCTGGCTCTTCTCAACCAATGTCGTTCAGAACACCACTATTCCTGAACAGTCAAATCAACAATTAGACGAGTCCAGAATTTCCCACCAACCTTCTACTTCCTATAATTCTTCCTCTCTTCCTTCCTCTTCGCGTGACGGGACTGGTAAAACTAAAAACCAAGTTCCTAAGGAGAAGAAGGAAAAGAAGAAGAAAGAGAAAAAGAAGAAGGAGCCAAAGGCAAATAAGGGAAAACAAGTGTCGTCTGATGAAAATCCACACATAGCACTGACCAGGCCTAAATCGCCATGTGTCATCTGTAAGGGAGACCACTTTCACAGAGATTGTCCCTGCATCCCTCGGATACTAAGGGATTGGTCTCCCTGTTTGCACAATCCGGTGTCATCAACCTCTGATAGCCATGTTGAAAGTACACCGTCAACTAGCGAAAGTGAAGTTCCAGGATAGAAAGGGAGGGCTAGACCTCCCTATAGACTGTGAGAAGGCAACCATGCCCTCCACCGTTGTCCCTTCTTAGACGAGGCTAAAAGAGTCTTGGAAGATTGTCCGGTTTCACCGTTATGACTTCCTCCTGGATATAAAAAACTCTTGCCAAGTCCTTCATTAGTTGAAAATCCAGCTGGCCTGCTCAAGTGGTCAACTGAAGCGTCTATCATTGTGGATAAACCGACTGAATCCATACCAGACGAAAGTCAAAAGGTCGAGGCGGCAGTTGACCCGGTCTTACCTTCAGAGGATTTATCTTCGAATGATACAGTCACTGAAGAGGATAAGGATGACACCATCGAGATTCTTTTCATCAACACAGACTCTGATGAACACGGGGGCAATCCACCCATTCCTTTATCGCAGGAAGGAAGTTCGTCAGAGCAATATCCGGCCGTCTACTCGGTCCCACCACCAAGCAACCTAGTTGTATCCTTCGACTGGAACCAACTAGGCAGACCTCGGTTGCCAGCAAGCATACCATTCCGAATTATCGTTCAAATATACAGAATGGTAATGGCTCGCACCATCATTGATGAGGGGGCATATGTGAGTATCCTTTCCTCTATTTCTTGGAAAGCGCTTGGTTCGCCAACGCTTTTGCCTGAAATGAGAAATCTGACAAGCTTCGATAAAGGAACCAGTCGACCTTTAGGGATCCTCCCCAATGTGCCTATCACATTGAAAGGGAAGACCGTTCAAATGAACGTGATGGTCATTCAAGGACCCTTGGATTATAACCTACTCCTTGGACGAGACTATATATATTGCATGGGAGCCATCGTCTCCTCACTCTTTAGAGTAATGTGTTTTCCGCACGAAGGAAGAGTGGTCAAGCTCGTGGACCAGCTTTTATTTCCCGGATCACGCATCGCAAATAGTCATATACCATCCCTAAATGGTCTCTTCACGCAAGAAATGTCTCAACCCACGGTCCGTCCTCCCGATGAGCGCGAGTGATTCGGAAGGATATGACTGGAACCTAGGGGGCATGCGTCCTGGTCTGCTTCGGCAGGAAAACTTTGGGTATAGGGTAGGTTTCCGCGGGAGAATATGACCAGTCCGTACCCCGTCCATGATTGGAAAAGGGGTTGTTCTAGAATAAGATTCTTTTGTCAAAGTTATGTGTTTGACAGAACATAGTCACTCACCTTTGTTGATTTCGAGCAACATCGCCGAAGAAGTGTTTTGTTTACGCTGTAAATAGAACAATCTTTGGGTAACCTGTAAGAGGTAGGCCTCTCTCGGTAAAACAAATGTTTTGGCGGAAGTGAAGTAGAGGTAACTTTGAAACTCTGTTTTATACCTGGGGGCATGCAAACCTTTTGGAGTGCAAGCAAAGAGCGATTATTTATCTGTTTTTTGGATTAGTCGTTTCCTAACTTGCATAAAGAAAGGATGTGGGGCAACACTCGAAAGCTTGCCAGGTTTTTTTTTTATGAGACATTCTTATCATATGACTGGATTAATCGAGCAGTTTTAACACATAGTTCATGCTCGTTAAAAAATAAACATAAGATCGAGCAAGTGTTTCAATCCGCGTTTAAGCTCGTTAAAAAATGAACTACCCGGTAAATAATCACCGTGAATGTAACATTATCAGCCATTAAAGCCTTGGTCGTGTTTGCACCGTCACCTCCACTTTTCCATTGGCCGATCATTCACCTCCATTTGATTGTTTACCCATTTTGAGGAACAGCTGCGAAGAGTGATTTCACTAGCCATCCTTGTGACACTGCCGTGATTGGAAAATTCCAACCCTTACCTGGAATCAGCTGCTAACCCGTTTTATCACTCGTTCCTCAAAAGACGAGTCTTCTTTAAGCTCTTTTCATCTGACTCGTAAAATATGAAAAGATTTCCGAGTTTTGACCTTCCATCTCGTTAAAGCGACCAGAAGTGCTATCCCTCCCCTAGATTTTAATCTTGTTGGACCTGAGGGATTATTGCACAAAAAGATCGAGCGCTTGTTTTGTTCGGCTCGTTAAAACTATCGAAAATCCATCCCTTCTGTATTGTTTTATACTTTTTCGGACTTAAGGGATTAGATGACGAAAAAGGAACTTTGGAGTTATCTTTACGTACCTTTTCAGACTCTCTATAATTGAAAAGGACCGAGTTATCTTTGTCGTTAGACTCGTTAAAAAACATTAATAGCGACAAACTTGTCTTTAGACGAGAACGAGTTTCACTATCGCTAGGCTCGTTAAAACATAGCGATGGGTTTGCCCGAAGGGAAAATTATAGAACAAGCACATGTTATCCTCCTCAAGCTTGACAAAAATAAAGAGGTATTGGTCAGAAATGACTGGGGAAAATTGGGAAGAAACTCAAAGAACTTTTATTGGTAGCAAGTCGCTCTTGAACATGACACTTCCACTCCGTGCCTGAGTCGGGTTGGGTTGTTTCATTCACCGGTCACGTCACCATGGTTTCGCCATACCATCCACCTTTGGGGTAAATGCTACCGATCCATCACACAAGTGTCGCCGATATGTTCAAGAGAAGTCATCCAGAGAAGTCAACCGTGTCCCATCCACTACCATACATTATCCTTCATCCTTTCATGACCGCCACCCTGAACCATATATCATCAGATCGTTTTCACCTCCATCAAAATCATTTGCTCCGTTCCGTGTCACTAATGTGGGATACATTAAGGCCCTCCTTTGACGGATCGCTTCTTGTCGACATCAGCTCATTATCCAAGAAGTTGATCTAGGAACACCCCCTTCAGTACTTTGAAGCTTGCATGCCTCGATGGCAAGTTTCTCACTTCCGGCGACAGGTATACATCAATGACCTTCGACCGAAAGATTTTGCGTGGTGTTCGACGCCAAGTGACGCATAGCACCCTAACACAAGGCTTTCACCAATGATTCATTTTAAGCACTTTCTAGATGATTTTTGAGATGGAAGTTTTGGGGAATGCGACATTCAGATGACTTAGTTCCTTTAGGGCATAAAACAACTATTTTAGGGGTTGATGAACCCTAATAATTCAACATGTGAGTTGGGGTTGATGTGCCCAAATATGTTTATAATAGTTGCCCCCTAAAGAATGAGGTCGTAAATGTTCATGTCGGGTGAAATGCTTTATCATGAGGATCGGAAGTTTCGAACTGTAAGATGACCTGCGTTAATTACAATACAATACATGATAATATGGTTTTTTCATGAAATATCTGAGGGAGGCATTCCTATGCTCAGCTTTATAAAATTTCATTACATGTACATATATTAGACAGTTTTCTGTAGATATAGACTTGTAATCGATGATTGGATGACCATCTGTGTAAAACCTTTGTACATTTGATGCTTTTTTACTCCTGAATATATCGTAGCCCGAATGGATGAAACTAGATCCGGGGTCTTCAAACTCGTTCAATCTTCACTCAATGTACAAGTCAAACCATGTGAAAAGATGTTCTGAGGTCAAACATGGAGAGACATCGCATGATTACCAGCTAATGATGTAAGCCATTAACAGATGTGAGAGGGACCACCGATAATGATGATGATCCTCAAGGTACTACAATACATTTCGTGTGGTTTGAATAGATGATTCGATGTCGAACAACATGCAAAATCTTTCGGTTGAAGGCCATTGATGTCAACCTGTCGCCGGAAGAGAGAAACTTGCCATTGATGTATGCAAGCTTCAAAGCACTGAAAGGGTGTTTCTAAGTCAACTTCTTGGATAATGAGCTGATGTCAACAAGAATTGACTCGTTGTAGGAGGGCCTTGATGTATCCCACATCTATGACACAAAACAAAGAAAATGACTTTGGAGATGAAAATGAACTAATGACACAAGGTTCAGGAACGACGGTTATGAAAATGAAGGTTTGTGGTATTGCAACAGGTGAGATTTTAGCTGGATGACTTCTCTTGAACATATTGGTGACACTGAGATGAATTGGTAGCGTTGACCCAAAACAAAAGTGATGGATGGTGTGATAGACCAACGGTATGATAACCATCAAACGGAATGTCCCAACCCAGCTTAATCATGGAGATGAAGTGAAAGTGTCATGTTCAAGAGCGACTTGCTACCATAAGTTTTCAAGATTTCCCCCCTTTTTCCTTAGTCATTGCTGACTAGTACCTCTTTATTTTTTATCAAGCTTGAGGAGGATAACATATGCTTGTTCTATAATTCGCCCTTCGGGAAAACCCATTGCTATTTGATGTTTTAACGAGTCTAGTGACAATGAAACTCGGTCTTGTCTAGATGGACAAGTTTGTCGCTATTATTTTAACAAGTTTAACGACAAGGATAACTTGGTCCTTTTCATGTTTAGAGAGTTTGAAAAAAGAAGAAAAGAAAAATCCATAAGTTATTTTTCGTAAAATAATCCCTCAAGTCCGAAAAATAATAAAATAATACAAGAGGGATGTAGTTTCCAATACTTTAACAAGCTGGAATAGACAAGCGCTTGACAATATTTTATTATTTAGAGACTCTGAAAAGAGTTTAAATAGGACTTTATTTTGAGGAATGTGTGGTGTCTAGGGTAGCAACTGGTTCTGGTGATGTTGGAACTTCTCAAAACATGTTGATTTATGTGAAGAGGTTGGCCAATAAGACCACTCATTGGAATTGTTCCTCAAAAAGGGTAAAACAACCAAGTGAAAGCATATGATCGGCCAAAGGGATGGTGATGATCGGATGAACACAACCAAGGCTCAAAAGGCTGATAGAATGGCAATCACGAGGGTTAAAAATGGAAATGGGTTCATTTTTACACAAGCTTGAACCATAGGGATTTATGCTTGGATTTAGTTTCATGTTTATACAAGCTTGAAACGAAAAACTATGCTTGAGATTCAATTTCATTTTTACACAATCTTAAAATGAAAACTATGCTTGAGATTGGTTTACATGCCCCTAGCATGATGAAAGGGACAGTCTTCTATAACCAGATGGAAGTCATTGCGGTGAACATGACGGTTATCCAACACCTTTTGGCTTCGTCTAGATAGGGACAAAGGTGAATGGTGTGATTCCCTTCACATAACCTACAAGGAAACTTAACTTTACCACTAGGTGCATGCCCCCCAAGCTTCATTACATTCACCTAAGTGGAGTACTCATGGCTATCAATTGGATGGAATGAAGGTTCTTTTACGAGATCAAGTGAAAGACTTGACTGGGATTTGGAACCTTGTTTCATTTTTAAATGAGCTTGACACAAGACAAGAAACTATGCTCAGATTCCTTGTTTCATTTTTTAGAGAGCTTGACACAAGACAAGGAACTATGCTCATTGGCTTGTTTCATTTTTAACGAGGTTGACATAGTAAAGAACTGTCCTCATGGACCTGTTTCATTTTTTAACAAGGTTGACACAGTAAAAGAACTATCCTCGGAGACCCTTGACCACAACTCGTAAGTGTTCATGAAGGAAAGATCTTGTTCCAATGCCCCCAGTACATGATGTACAACATCACTGAATTGATTGTTAGTTGATGTAGGTATGAAATAGGTTGACACATATTTAACCTGTGGTGGGGATGATAACATTGGTACATAAGGACCATTTAGGGAAGATGATTGACTAGGAGCTATATTTAGACTAGGAAATGAAAACTGGTCAAAGGTGACAATTTTGGCTTGATGTGGGAAACAAATCACTCGAAAGAGTGTTGAAACAATAGCTCCCATGCCATAAACATAGTCACGCCCTAGAAGTAAATTGTAATCTAAAGGGCCTGGGACTACCATCACATTTAGATAAATGGTTTTCCCTTCCAAAGTAATAGGTAACTAAGGAAGGATCCCTAATGGTTGACTAGTTCCTCTGTTAAAGCCCAAAAAATTTTGTGTAACAGGCACAAGCGGTGGCGAACAAAGCACTTGCCAAGTAGTTGAGGAAAGGATACTCACTGATGCACCTTCATATATAATAGTGCCAAATACAATCATTTTACAAACTTGTACTATGATTTGGAAAGGCAGATAAGAAGGAAGGTGGAGTCTTGCCAGTTGATTCCAATCAAAGGAAGTGACTAGACTACTTGGAGGGGGTACCATAGAAACGGGAGAATTAACCCCTTGAATTATGAGAACTAGAGGATTTTCCTCCTGTCTTGATGGAACATGTGGACTGCCCCCAAGCTCATTTGAATTTGAGGAAACAAAAAGAACTTGAGTGGTATGATTTTCACTCTCTTCGAGAAAGGTACAATAAGCTGAATGTGAAATCGGGTCAACTGTTACCTCGACCTATTGATTTGGATCGGGTATAGACTCATAGGATTCACTTTCAGAAAGAGTGGTTTCAGCCGACAGTTGATTTTGGTCAGTCAAGTCATCAACTAGTGAATGATTTAGGGAGAGTCTCCTGTAACTAGATGGAAGTCGCTGTGGTGAAGCAGGATGGTTATCCAACACTTTCTTGGCTTCATCCAAATAGGGACAAAGGTGAATGGGGTGATTCCCTTCACATAACCTACATGGAAATTTGACTTTTCCCTTCTTTCCATGAACTTTACTATCACTAGTTGATGGTATGTCACCAACATGATCTCTAGAGGTTGATGATATAGGATGATGTGAACGAGAAGACCATTCTTCTAAGATCTGTGGGATATCAGGACAATTTCGAGGAAGATGGTCTCCTGCACAAAGTTTTCATGGATATCGAACTTTGTGAGGCTTAATGGACAGTTTCTCATTAGATTTTGCATTCAAAGCAATGGTTGCTTGGTCACCCCTCTGCTAAATTTGCTTCTTATTCTTCTTCTTCCCTTTATTCTTCTTCTTAGCCACTTGGTACTAGTACCAATACTGTCACTAGGTATGGAGGAAGAAGGGGAGGAAGAAACAAACGAGGAAGAAGGCAAAGGGTCAACTTTAGGATCAACTGGAGGTTGATTTTGTCCAGTTGGAGGTATACTCTATTGTAGAGAAATCACGACATTTTGAACCAAAGAGGTTGAAAACAACTATACTAGCAAGCCAATGGTAAATCTTGGAAGGGACAATGTAGCCATATACAGAGCACCAATATTTCCAAACAGAGGAAAAGGACTAGGATTTCCATCAAAAGGAATTCCTTGATTAGTGGACTCCGCATTTGTTGTCGTATGCTTCAACCTAAGATCAGCTAAGGAGTGAGTGTGGAGGATGTTATCCACGGTCAATTAATTTTACGACACTGGAACACAACTTCGCTTTTTAAATTTTAAAGAGTCAAGAAAAAGCAAAAGATGACTCTAGTCGCTTTCGATTTTTAATGAGCTTGAAAGGACAAGTGCTCAGATGATCCTTTTATTTTTAAAGAGTCGAAAAGGAATGATAGTGACTGCTCTGGAGATTCTAGACAAGAGGGTTTACTAGACAAATCGCAAAACTGCAATAGACACCTTGGTGATAAATGAAAGAGAAATTACCAAGGATTTAACCTACGATAGTCAATCTTCTTGAATGTTGTGTTTAGTGCATTGCGAGCGGTAATGCGGCAGACTCGGCTTCCTAGGGATAAAGGATTTCAACCTATTTGGGTCTCCTGCTATATACGCGACGGTACAGGGAGCACAAGTCCATACTAGCACTTATCAGATCAAAGAGGAGGAATCACCCAACCTTCAGTGAAAATGATAGCCACTAGGTTTAAAGACATTGGAACATGTCTCTAGCTTAGACCTTTAGATGTGTTGCGTTAAGTTCCAAAGCGTTGTTAGATTAATTAAGGTTCATTTTAAGTTGATCTTGCTTAAAGATTTGCCTTTGAAGGTTCACCACGTGATGTGATCTGAAATTCCTAAAGATGCATCTACAATGATAAGTAATCTTTTCATTTATTTGATCAATGAAAATTCCAACTACAAGGGATAGAGCATAGAAGCACTTTTAAGCAAACAACAAAGAGCACGCACTAATGCAATTTCTCTAAAACATCCTTTTGTGTACACAAACCAAAATGCTAAAATGCAAAATGCATGTATTTGTTTTCAATTCTTCTTAATGTGAATGATCCAAGAAGGAAAACTAAATGCAACAATGACTCAAAATGTTTCACACAAAATGATAATTTTCGACAGTTTTTTCTTCAAGGAGAGAAAGGAAGACTCAAAATGACACTTTCAAGTTTGAAGAAATATCTTTTTGACACTTTGAACGAAATCAAATCAAATCAAATGCACCAAAATAGTTTAATCGATTAGCTATGAAGGAGGATTTTACGACACTTCACTTTTTCGACGAAAATGGAAGATTTTACGACACTTTTTCTATCAAAATGACAAATCAATTAACACTACTTTTGACAATGGATTGTAAATGAAAAAAAAACACACAAAAAACATTCACCAATCCTAATCTAAATAGAGGTTGATCTAAGTAATATAAGTTGGCTTCAGTGATGAGATATTATTCAAATTCAACAAGCAACCAAATAGGAATGAAAACTAATCAAAAACCTCAACCCCTAGATGGGAAAATTGAGTTCCAGTCATCCATCGCAAGTTGTAGTGATAGACAGTGAGATGCATGGCACTTTTCCCATTCTAGAACTGAGATGCATATCAGGTTATAGTTTAGGATAGTGCGATGGTCTAGGGAGCGATTCCGAAAGTGTTTTTGGTTCAAATTTGCAGCAATTTTCAATGGATTAAGCTTGATTTTAATGAACAATAATAAGAAAAGTGTGATGGAATGTCCTAAGAGGTTACTAAGCTACTAACAAGGGAATTTTGATGCTTTTTCAAATCAAATGCTGAAGATATAAACTGAACCAGAGATTGACTGAAGTAGCATTTATCTAGTACGCAATTGTATAACAAAAGCGGTTCAAACGCTTCTTGGCTAGCTTTAGACTCTGTCTATAGTTTATATAATTTAACATAGAGCAAGAAATAGCAAAAAAAAATCATCGTTCCCTAGCAGAGTCACCAATTTGTTTATGGGAAAACTAGTATTTCTAAGAAATGCTAGCCCTCTAGGTTTGGTAGCTAACCTAGAAACAACAATCAAAGCAATTCACTATCTTTCCTATGAGTGATAGATAAGAAAGAGATTATGAAAGACCAACCTGTAACTTTCGCTTGAATCCTCGCTTGATCTCCCTCTCCTTTGGCCGATCCCGTAACTCCTCCCCATACTTAACACGCTTGGAGAGTACCTGCATAGCTACAGAAACAAATACTTGTCAAAGCATAATGATCCATCATAGCATAAACATCATAGAATTAGAAATATGATAAACAAATGAATTCATTTACAGTTAACACAATCAATTGGGAAAAATCTTGAAGAACTTTATTGATAACAAGGAGGATTACAACCCATAAGAAGTCTGATCCAGTGCCATCCTCCTAGCTTCAAGCCTTCTTCACCTCATGAATCAGCAAGAACATACCAACAATAACACAATGCTATCACCTTAATACTGAAACTAGTAGCACTTCCTTACAACTCAAAATAATTCAGCCTTCTGATCTCTTGGATGAGAGATCCTTTTATAGATGATTGCAGGAGGTTGAGTCATCAGGGGGGATGATGAATGCCTTTCTATTTTTAGGAAATGGTTCCATGAAAGAGCGGAATTGGAGGTGGTTTCCTAATTCCTTTAGTCATCCTTCGGCGAACTCAGAGGGGCAGGTGGCACAGGAGAAGTTTCTAGAAGTTTCCATGTGCAACCAACTCTCAAACTCTCCCGGAATTTTGTCCTACCTCGCCCATCACACCTTCTAGAGGGACAAACTGAGATGCATCACACTTTGACAGTGCAACATCTGAGATGCATAGCACCCTAACACAGGGCTTTCAACAATGATTCATTTTAGGTAGTTTCTGGATGATTTTTGAGATGGAACTTTTGGGGAATGAGGCATTCAAATGACTTAGTTCCTTTAGGGCATAAAACAACTATTTTAGGGGTTAATGAACCCTAATACTTTGACATGTGAGTTGGGGTTATGTGCCCAAATATGACTATAACAATGGGGGTAGAGTATATTGATGTTGAGGGGTCTGACCCTATCTCTAAGATTCTCGAGTACATTTCTCTGCGCAGAGGCAAGACAAAGGTTCCAAAGGACATTGATGAAAACAAGGTTGCGCTACATAAACCCTTGCTGCCAGAAAAAATTGCCTTTGAAGGACTATGCTTGGGGCGCGTCCCCTTGTTAAAATTGGAGGATTGGGATTTAGCTGATACGGAGCGCTTTCCCCACTAAGCCATAGATCAACTCATGCACCGCATCTTCTACAAAGGATCTGGTGCAACCACGCTGGAGCCAAGAAAGTGGGTAAAAGGGGTGGATAAGGCTATTCTGTTAAACATGCTTTGGGTACCACATTACAACTGCACACCATAAACCATGATAGTGATCAAGAAGTTGTTGTGTTTGGTGCACGATGGGTGGCTGTGTCTAGAGGCGCCGATATTGATCACTGACATTCTGATCCATAGGATCACTCGGCTGCCGCATGTAGGAGAAAATCTGGCCATGGAATTTGGAGGAAAGGAAGGTGAGCACGACCTCACCGAAGCAATGAAGGATAAATTTAAGCTCGCAAAGAAGTCGATGACAACTACATCACTAGCATAACCAACCCCGCGGTCAAGGTAGCCGCTGAGTTCCTGACAGACAAGATTATGTGGAAGTGTCATGCAGATGAAGTGCCAGCACCAGTGGTGTCTTTAGTGGCCTAGTGCACAAAAGGCATACAATTCAATTGGGCACGCTACCTCTAAAACAAGTTTCTTGCTAACTGTAGAGAGGCGCAAGATCAAAGAAAGACATTTCAATATGCATGGTTGCTACTATCCATAGTGCTGGCTGCGTGGGAGTTACCAGAGGATAGTCAGTTTCCTCCAGTCGTGCAGGACCTACCGGAAGTGGTGAATTTTGCTTCACTCTGGGTTGCGAAGGACCCATAAAGGGTCAAGGATAGCAAGATCTTTTTGATCTTGATGGAGATGAATATCCACATGGCCATCAACCACAAACTATGGTTTTCGATGACCATTTATGATCAAGTAGAAGAGTATGTGGAGTTCAAGGTGGACTTCCACCGGGTCTCCATGCACGTGCAAAAGGATCCTAAACAAAAGTGGTATGACCTTCCATACCTGGCCGTAGATGACACAATCACAACAGTCCTTGACCACTGGTCGGTAGATTGGCACATTGCTTCTGACTTGATAGCTGGGTCTAGCAAGTCCGCAATGCAGCAAAAGAAAGAAGAGGCCAAGCAGAAGATGGAACAACTAGTAGAAAAGAGGAAGAAGGAGGTTGAGGACAAAGCCAAGTTAGAACGCGCTGCTGAAAAACAGAAAGAGGAAGAGGAGGAGCGCGACTCTGACAGGAGTCAGAATTCGCTTTCCCCAGAAACATAAGAGGAGGAGGACCAGCAGACAGGGTAGGGAGGAGCAGACCCATAGACTACTCCATTTTGGATTAAGCACAATAGGGAACCAGAGAAAGTAGGGCCATGGAAGAAGTCAAAGGCTAGCAAGATTTCCCTCGACCCGATCACCTTGACAGAAGGTGATCTGAATGAAATTGGTGATATAGTGAGGGATGCCACTGCAGAATTGTTATACAACAAAATGACCTCCTCATTAGCTCAGAGGTGAAAGACATGATGGATGCAGCAATAGCCAAAATCACAGGCCTTGTTTCCACACTAATATTGTCTATACATTGACAACATGCTTTATAAAGCTTCTTTGTAAGCCTAAGAGAGTGTTAGTGACCCTACTAACTCTACTTGTTGATTCAGGGACAATGTTAGTGGATCCTAATGAGAATCTAGAGGTTAAAGGAGCAAATTGACTCATAAATATCTCTATATTCCCTCCTAAATCACTCAGAAAAGAATGGAAACATTTAGAGTTCAACCTATTTAAGGGATTTCTAATCTTAATGAAGGAGACAAATGGGAAAGAGCTCAAAAGCATGGAAACATCATTACTGTTATGCTCTTAACCTGCAAAATGATACCCAAATATAGAATATGCGAAGAAAAGATACCCAGAACACAGAATAGCAATGATTTTATTATTCAGAGAGTAATGTTCACTTGCCTCTTCGAGGGGGCAACCTCCAATAGAGCAGAGCTCGACTACAAAATAAGACACAATTCTCCTCGCAGGGAGTCTCATACATGCAATACCACGGGCCAATACCATGGGTTTTATTAATACCATCTATCTAATACTACGACCCATTTGCAACTAACTGTGGTCTCGTCATTAATTGCGGGTTAACCACTTACAAATATTAATATGGGCTTTATTGACTCTTGACTATGACGTGATCCCATGACATAACTAAGGGGGTTAGGGTGGGACCCTAACATGCCCTCCCCCTTAAGACTAGCCTTGTCCTCAAGGCTGAAGCTGCGGAAACTGCTGAAGAATAGTGGCTCGTTCCCAAGTTGCATCTTCCAGAGAGGTGTCTTTCCATTTGACGAGGACTTCCTTAATCATGCGGCCGTGCAGGTGCTTGTCTCGTGTGTCTAGAACCTGTTCGGGTTGAAGCCAGATTGACCCTTCTTCGTCCAATTCAGGTAGACTCGTTTGAACTCGGTAATTGTTCCCAATCACTTTCTTGAGGCACGATACATGGAAAACTGGATGGATTTTTGCCGTAGGTGGCAAAGCCAACTTGTAAGCCACTTCTCCAATGCGCTGAAGTACTTGGTATGGTCCGTAGAATTTTGGAGAGAGCTTTTGACAACCCTTGTCTTTGAGTGATGTTTGCTTATATGGTTGCAGCCTCAAAAAGACCTGATCGCCTTCTTGAAATTGGCGCTCTGAGCGATGCTAGTCGACCTATTGCTTCATGCAGTTCTGAGCTTGATGAAGATTCTCTCTAAGATGGGTGAGCATGGTTGCGCGGTGTTGTAGGAGTTGATCCACTGCTTGTACTTTGGAGCACCCCTTGAGATAAGAAGTAGGGGAAGGCGGAAGTTGACCATATACTGCTTCATAGGGAGTCATTTTGGTGGTGGCATGATAGTTTGTGTTATACCACAATTCAGCCAGAGGTAACCACTGTACCCAAAGGTGTTGCTTTTCTGAAGTGAAACACCTAAGGTAGGTTTCTAGACATTTGTTGACAACTTCGGTTTGATCATCTGTTTGTGGATGATATGAAGTACTGAGTTTGAGTTGAGTGCCTTGTATTCTGAAGAGTTCCTGCCAAAAATTACTGGTGAAGATCGGGTCGCGGTCGGACACAATAGAAGTGGGCATGCCATGCAATTTGAAGATCTGATCCATGAAAGATTGAGCAACCAAAGTTGGTGTAAACGGGTGGGGTAGGGCGCAGAAATGAGCATACTTCGACAGTCAGTCCACAACCACCATGATGACTGACTTGTTCCCTGACTTTGGAAGACCTGTAATGAAATCCATAGAAACCTCCGTCCAAATTGATGCTGGAATGGGCAATGGTTGTAATGTGCCTGGTGTGTTGACGGTTTCCCCTTTTTGGCGTTGACAGACATCACATTCTGCTACGAAAGTAAGGATTTCCTTTTTCATGCCTGTCCAAAAAATTGATCTTCTGATGCAAGCATACGTCTTGTGAAAGCCCGAATGTCCTGCAATGGGAGATGAGTGAAATTCTGCCAAAATGCGACTTTTGAGGGTGGATGTTGGTGATATTACGACTCTGTCCTTGTAGCGAAGAATATCATTCTGCCATGAGTATCCCTTGGTGGAATTATGATCTACCTGCAATTGAGAAATGAGTTGGGAGAGCCCGGGGTGTGAAAACCATTCCCTACGAGCCTCTTCAATCCAGTCTGGAATGGGGAGGGAAATTGCGAGCAGAGTACTTTCCTCCTCAAATTGGCGAGATAATGCATCTGCTACACTATTGTCTTTCCCTTTCTTGTAAATGATCTCATAATCGTATCCCAGCATTTTGGCTAACCATTTATTTTGTTGTGGGGAGGATAGGCGTTGCTCCAAAAAATATTTAAGACTATGATGATCTGTGCGGATTTGGAAACGTCGCCCCAATAAGTAAGGTCGCCAGGTCTCGACTGCATGTAAGATGGCCATCATTTCCTTCTCGTAGGTAGATTGGTCCAGATTCCTCCCACTGAGTTGTTGGCTTGTGAATGCCAACGGTCGCCCTTCCTGCATTAAGACTGCCCCAATACCTGTACCCGAAGCATCACATTCAATGACAAAGGATTTGGTGAAGTCAGGTAGTGCTAAGACTGGAGTGGAACACATGGCGTTTTTGAGAGCGGTAAATTCCTGTTGTGCTTCCTCGTTCCAGAAGAAGGAATTTTTCTTTAGGAGTTGAGTGAGGGGCTTCGCTATGAGGCCATAGTTGCGGACAAATTTACGATAATAGCCTGTGAGACCCAAAAATTCTCTCAAGCTCTTCAAGGTCTTAGGTTGAGGCCATTCTTGCATTGCCTGGATCCCTTTGGGGTCCACCTTGACACCTTCACGCCCCACAATGTGGCCCAAATACTCAACTTCTTCCATGCCAAACGAACACTTGGACATCTTGACAAATAATTTATGCTTGCGGAGCAGTTGCAAGAGTAGATCTACATGCTGAAGATGTGCAGCCCAAGTGCCACTATAGATGAGGATGTCATCGAAGAAGACAAGGAAATTTTTTCTGAGATATGGTTTGAGAATGTGATTCATAAGGCTCTGAAAAGTAGAGGGGGCATTACAAAGACCAAATGGCATGACCAGGAACTCATAATGGCCTTCATGAGTTCTGAAAGCCGTCTTGGGAATGTCGACTTCCTTCATGCGAATTTGGTGGTAGCCTGAGCGAAGATCCAATTTAGTGAAGAATTGAGCCCCATTGAGTTCGTCCAGCAAATCGTCAACCACCGGGATGGGAAATTTATCTTTCACTGTCAACTTATTGAGGGCCTTGAAGTCGGGACACATCCGCCACTCCCCATCTTTCTTGAGCACCATGACCACTAGGGATGAATAAGGACTAATGCTTGGACGAATGACACCTGCTTCCAAAAGTTCCTTGATGATTTTTTCTATTTCATTCTTTTGGGTGAACGGATATCTATATGGCCGCACATTTGGGGGTTGGGCCCCTGGAACCAAGGTGATTCTATGATCATGTTCCCCTCGCAAGGGTGGAAGCTCATGAGGTTTGTCAAAGACCGTCCGATGGTTATTTAAAATCTGTTGCATCTCAGGATGAATTGGCAGAGACATGGTTTCGACTACCTGGATGGCATTAAATTGAGCTACCACTCCATGATGGCCCTTTTTTAACAATTTTTCCATCCTATGCGAGCTGATGATAGAGGGGGCTCCCACCTGGAGTCCACGGAGGGTATGTGTGGAGTTGTTCTGCTTAAAACTCATATATAACTCCTGGAAATCCATTGTGATTGGCCCAAGAGTGCGGAGCCATTCAGCGCTGAGGACAATGTCGCAACCCCCCATGTGTATGGAAAACATGTGGGTTTTCGACTGATAATCCCCCATTTGAAGTTTGACATTTTCACAGCGGCCTTCACATTTCATTGTGCCCCCATCCGCAATTTGGACTTGGAAGTTAGAAATTGCTCGTACAAAACAATGCGCTGCTTCTGCGATTTTTTGATGGATGAAATTATGGGTACTTCCACTATCAATCAAGACTACTACTGTGCGATGTTTAAGAAAACCCCGGATTTTGAGAGTTTGAGGGGAAGAAATCCCTGCCAACGCATGCAGCGAAATAACTGGTTCGTCAGAGACATTCTCCTTTGGGTTGTCTTCTTCTAGCGCCTCATGTTCCTCAAGTGGTGGATCTTCCTCTGTTGAGCTGTAGTCAGTGGCATCTATTTGAAAAACTTTGGGCTCCTTGAATTTATAACCTGGGGAGTATTTTTCATCACAGTAGTAACATAGTCCTTGCTTCCTTCTTTCAGCCATTTCCGTAGGTGACAACTTTTGGACCTTAAATGTTTGAGTCGTGTTGTGAGCCTGTGGGGGACGACCTTTAGCGGGGAAATTTGGGCGACTGTATTGGGCTGCTAATGCACGTTCCACCTTACGAGCTACCTGGCAAGCCTCCGTCCATGTGGGAGGGTGGTGAAGTAGAACTTGAGCTTTGATGGCTTCTTTAAGACCACTGATAAAACATTCCGTGTAGAACTCATCTGTGAGACCCCTAGTGCGGAAGGCTAAGGTTTCAAAAGCGGTAATATATTCATCCACTGTACCAGTCTGTCGGAGCTTAGTGAGACGACCCAAAAAAGAGTCTTCCTGTTCAAAGCGATCTCGAAGAGCTTTGGTAAATTGGGTCCAAGTCCTAGAAGGTCCATTGCAACGCTGATGCCATTCCCACCATTGCCACCGTTCATTGTCCAAGTACATGCTCCCCAACATAAGCTTAGTCGCATCATCTAGGATATGATTCAATTTGAAATACTGCTCCATTTGTGCTAGCCATGCGGACAGGTGAGAACTGTCAAATTTATGCATATCCAACTTGGGAGGTCGCTGACTGGGTGGTGGATGGGTGTTCCAGACGTGAGGAGAGTGGCTAGACTCACCCTCATTGTATTCATTTCCATTATACGCCTCCTCGTGGGCTTGCTCCTTGCCCGTCGGAAGTAATTGTTGTATCTGGATACTTAGTCCATGAAGCTCATGTTTGAGGGATTGCACGGAGTCTTCCAGTTTGTCCATCCTTTCATTTGCCATCGCTTGAGCTCTAGTCTCTACCATACACCAACCTGATGAAAAATTGGGACCGCCGAAAAAATTTGACTAATAAATTGAATGGTACCACCTTGCTCAGCTTGTCGTCCTGATCTTGATGGGCTAGATCACCAATAAGCACCCTGGAAGATCTCAGACTCTTTTTTTTTTTTGAAAACTCCTAACGGAGTTTTACTCCTTCTTGATCAATACTGCAGTCGCCAAATCCTCAAAATGTCAATGCTGCCAAAAGTCCTGCGAAAAGTATACCCCGGTATAGGAACCCTTCACAACAACTCCGATCTGGTGGGTCTGAGAGATCTAAATGGCGGAACAACTGCTGCGGCGGATCTGATGGATCTGCGGGACTGATGTCTGCTGCTGCTGCACCTCTTTGCACACGCGGATCGAGAATAGATGATGTGTGATCCCCCGATAGAAAAGGAAAGTATGGTCGTGAGGAGTGTCAGGTGCTACAGATCGCAATATACATAAGGGTCTGGCAGTAGTACTCGACCTAATGTTTCAAGGCTCTAACTAAGGAGGATCGACCATACCCTTAGCCGTACAACCCGACTTCCCTATCGTACGGGCGAGTAATCTCTCCGAGTGCTATTCTCGGTGTACTGTAGCCACAAGACGGCCGACGGTTTATCTATGGCGAGGTTTCAAGGGAGCCTAGGGGGCTTCCGATATACCCAGAGGGTACATGGAAGATATTCCGTGCGCGGTTCTGTCTAATGCGCTACTACTCGAAGGGGTACCCATAGGGGTTACAAGGGAGTCCAACAGACGTGACCACCTCTTGTATTTCCTGCGTGCATGCCTCCCCAAATCCGCAGGTTTATGCGCTTAACGACAGATCCCGTGGTTTAAAGACGCCGGAACACGTCTCTAGCCGAATTTTTTTTTGCTAAGAATTGGAGATCCCACCGGCCCTGGAAAGTGCTCTAATACCACTTGTTATGCTCTTAACCTGCAAAATGATACCCAAATACAGAATATGCGAAGAAAAGATACCCAGAACACAGAATAGCAATGATTTTATTATTCAGAGAGTAATGTTCACTTGCCTCTTCGAAGGGGCAACCTCCAGTAGAGCAGAGCTCGACTAAAAGATAAGACACAATTCTCCTCGCAGGGAGTCTCTATCCTTTATATATGACTCATACATGCAATACCACGGGCCAATACCATGGGTTTTATTAATACCATCTATCTAATACTACGACCCATTTGCAACTAACTGTGGTCCCGTCATTGATTGCGGGTTAACCACTTACAAATATTAATATGGGCTTTATTGACTCTTGACTATGACGTGATCCCATGACATAAATAAGGGGGTTAGGGTGGGACCCTAAAAATTACTTTTACCTAAAGAAACTCATGGAGGAACTTGGCAACCCTAGCTCGAATGCTACATAAGCAGAGTTAGGGCTATTGTGAATGGGTCTATTGTGCTTAATCCAAAATGTGTCTATGGGTCTAGGGAGGAGCAGACCCATAGACTACTCCATTTCTGATTAAGATCTTTTAAAAAGATAGCTTACTTGATTGTCAAGCATAGTCTCAAATCTAAGAATAAGAAGTTGGTAAGAAGGGAGAGAGAGAGAGAGGAGCTGGAGGGGTAAGGGAAGGCTGATGCAACAAATGGTTATAATCACTCTTTCGACATTAATATAGAACTACAATTGTACTGTCTACTCCATGGTGTTGGTACTATCATTCATTTATTTGTTTGTCCAATACCTTTTAGCATGAGTAGCTTAGTTATGTGTAACTAGATGTCTTTTATATATTCATGTATTAATTATCAAGTTTGTATGTTGTGATTATGCTTGTCTCTTCTATGTGCAGGACTTGATCTGGACTCGTCTCAGGGGACTTCCACCTAGCTGCATTGTGCTCTCCAGCAAACCTACACAGAGGCTTGAGGTAATGAATTTGTTTGCTTTGATAGTTAGTAATTGTTTATGGACATGCATGTAGCTTTGTGACAACTGTAGATAATCTTATAGTCTGCCAAGGGTCCCGGGAAGACCCTTGAAGGTATCCCCATTCTCCATACACCGTGCATTTTATCCTATAGCAATAACTGCTATAGCAGTTCGAGCAATAGAAGAAGTTCTTGGGCACCATTCAAACGGGTTTGCGCAAGCTGCATATCTAGGCATCACAAGTGTAGACGAGTGTGGGTCGCAGTAGCGTGGCATCAACCAGCTTGGCGCCTGGGACATTTGAATCAACAGAAATGGTTCGCCCCATGGACCTTGGTTTATTGCACTGCCAGATGGAGCACTCACCGCGGAAGCAGAAGATGATTGGGACATTGTCCGCACCCTCCAGAAGGTCGAGCTAGACTTGGCCGCACTTCCAAGAGAAGCCCTTTATACCCTGCATGATGGTGTGATCACAAAACTTCGGGCTCAGGAAGAGCGAACATTGAATGTCATCAGTGAGAAGAAGGTGAAAAATGCCCAAATGTTTTCCAAGAAGACTTCTTCCATCGAGCTCTTTAAGGCTATCACCACGAAGAATGAGCACACTACCAAGGTAGTGGCAGAGGCATGCAGGTCTGTCCCCGAGCTAGATATTCCTGAAGATGCACCAGTGGATGAACGAATTTAGAAGCTCGCTACCGGAGTGTGTGAAGTGAGATCAGAGCTGGCCAAGGTTCAGTTGGAACTGAACCTTAAGATCACAGAACTTGCATTGAGGGACTAGCCCTCGACTCTGCCAGAGGTAAAGGAGCAGCACGAGGCCACTGTAAGAGATGAAGTAGCCATTGCAGATACTATAGTGAAGGAGTGCACAACACTCTTTGAGCAGGCACTTGAAGTGTTTACCAATTTGCAGGAGGATCCCACCTTGCAAAGGTTGGAAACGGAGGCCCGAGAGCTGTAGCAAAGATATGATGAAGTCAAAGCGACGATGTGCACCATCGCCCTTATGCGAAGGCTAGCAAAACTGCATGAGGAAAAGGTGCTAAAGGAGCAGGTGGATGCAGTGCATCACAAAGAGAGCATCCTCAAGGTTAGAATAGGGACTTAGCTTGATGAAGCCTATGCGCTTACAACTACCATCAAAGGAAAACAGGTTAGTCTGCATGGAACACAACAGAAGGTACAGGTAGATGGTGCAACGCCGACGACAGAGCAGCTGGTTGAACAAATGAAGCAGCTAGAAAAGCAACGCACCGCCGAGGTTGCAGTCGTGCGGGTGGAGCTGGGAGGTCTTTGTGACAAGATCTCCGCAACGGTAGAGTGACACGAGGGCGAGTCACCAGATTTGTGTTAGGGGCTTGTTGGGAATGGGTCCCCTAGGGTTAATTTTGGGGTTAAAAGCCCAAGTTTTGTGTAAAGTCTTCGCATTTTGTGGTCGTGGAGCAAGAAGATGTCAAGAGTAAATAAAGGGTTTCCGCCCTTCTTTTGTGTAAAAGCATGTCTACTTTAGAGATCTACCCATGGTCTGCAGACCATGGGATTGTATAAAACAAAGGTTTTAGAGGAGTCTAAGATAGTTCAGTTCATAGTGGAGTCTTGTTATGTTTTATGAATGGGTCTATGAGAGCTACGAGTGAAGAGTCTTAGCGTAGGAAAAGGTTCTACAGCTAAGTGCACAGAGGCCTAGGGTAGAAGTCCACAACTGAGTGCGAAAACCCCTGCAACTGTGTGTGCAGGGTTGTCAGAGTCTGTACTGGATATTTAAATCAATAATAAAGATGAGTATTATGAAATTACCTGTGTATTTTACTTCTATTCATTACATGCAATTATGCTATGTTGACTACTGGGTTTATGTTTTAATACTACTTTGATACGTGAACCTATATGTTTCTTTGTTTTATATGACCGCAAGTAGAGATATATGTTTACGCAAAGATAACCATAAATGCATGCTAAAGTAACCAATACTTAAGCGAATCTGGGTAGATACAAAAGTAAGAGTAATTACAAGGGTGCATAAGTGCTTGATCTATCTATTTAGGGTCCGCGAAGGACGATTAAAGACTTTTGCGGAGGCTTCAAGGATGAATAAGAAAAGTACTTTGATATGCCCTAAAGGGCTTATCGATTTTCGCGAAGGAAGGCTCGGGAAAAAAACTGACATCACAACCATCTCAGGGTGCGGAAACTTGGTTCCTGCATCCCCCCATACTGCTTCAGGTGAGACTTCAGTTCGCGCTCCGCGGATTGATGCAGAAAGGGCCAGTAGTGTAGGGATTTTCTTGGCTTCTTAACGATGAACCTGGGTCAAGGCCCATGAAACCAACACATACACCTATACCTGGTGTACCACACAACACCTACACCCACACCTGGGGTATGAAATGACGCATACACCTACACCCAGTGTGCAAAACAAAACATACACCTACACCTGACATACAACACAACACATACACCTACACCTGGTGTAAAACACAACATGTACACCTACATTCGGTCTACAACCAAATACCTATACATACACATAGTACAATGCAACAAATACACTTGTCGTGACATAACGACTACACAATACCCATAACACAGTACCACATGTACATAGCACTACATGAACAACATAGACACGACACCATATGTACAATATGTATACAACACCACTTGTACAACGTGCACACAACACCATATGTACACAACACTACATATACAACATATACACAATACCAATACTGCACATCCAGATACCACACTATCTCTACGAAGAAACCTTGCTTCTAATGTCTCTCCACTATCCATGTTTATTCCAACATGCTTGATTTGAAATTGGAGGATAACTTTTCCTTCCTAAAAGGAGATTATTCTCTTGACACTTTACAAGGATAAATGGGTCTTATGACAAAACAATTTTTCAAATATCTCTTCAAGGACTATGAGTTAGTTTTTCATGTAAACTTAAAAAAATAGCAACACCTCATCTTTTAACTCATTCAAGCATTCTTGAAGAGTAACAACAAAGAATTTGTTGACGGAGTTCACGCCTCCTCGGCTACATCTCTGGGCATGCCAACATAGTAGACCGCTCCATCTATTTAGTGAAAAAGAGTACATAAAGTTTGCTGATAAAACAAGTGGCTAGTTTCCCCTTCAAGGAAACATTCTTCTACAAATAAATCTCACTATAAACAGCATGACAACCTACAACCAATCATGAAACCATCAACAATAAAAGGTGTCTCCTACAAAGACCCAATACTCCATCTAAAAATGAGCATACAAGTACTTCAATTCCACACTGAAATACAAAAGAAAGTTTTCCTTAATAGGACATAGTGAGAAAATAATAAATGAGTAACAACTGCTGCAGTAAACATCTGAAGGTAAGAAAACCTCTACAAGGCCTTCACCATGCTCAAACACCTTCAAGAACTGCTCCAAAACACTGATTGATCCATACACTCATAGACTTGAACCTGCAAAAAGTATCTTAATATGTGCTCCAATTAGAAAATATAGGTCACCATTGGATCCATAATGTCCAAAAACCCCTATCTAAACTCTTCTTGAGCTCCAAAAGGCTAAAAACTCAATAGGTTATGGATCTAACAAGCTTTGTTTATTCCTCCTCTATTATCCATCCTACAAAATGGATAAACAATCTAACAATGCTAAAGTTCCATCTTGTTTTCCAATGTAGAGGTGACAAATTCGCCCGATGAAGGTGTAATTTGTTGGACCCTTAATTCGTCCAGTAAACCTTAAGTGCGGAAACTATGGCCACATGGGCCATGCGGCCGGGGGTATGGGCTAACCACCTATCCCCACTGGCCTAACCCCTTAATTTCTAGGCCAATGGTCATGTTGGTGCCCATGGGGCCAAGGGTTGGACCAACGACCCACCCTTACCACCGAAGCCCTGATTTTTCACACATTAGGGTCTCGTTGAACCCATACGCCTTACATTTGGGGCTATATCCACTCCGCTTCGCCGAGTGTTGCACCATGATATCATGCATGTGACAAGTGACTATGGCCTAGGGCCAACCCTACTACCCCTCCTGTTGATCCTCATATTCTACTCCTGTTGGTGGTTGTGTGGAGTTCCCTGACCAGGGGTCGGGCCAATCCTTAGCCCCCTCTCCATCTACACTCTAGTGGCGTCGTCTATGGTCATGTGAGGGTCTTGTGACTGGGGGTTAGGCTAGGTACTAAACCCCTCTCCTTTGCACCCAAGGTTGTGTGGTGAGTTGGGTGACCAGGGTCCGAGGCTAACCACCCAGACCCTTTTCCAAAACTTGCACCATTGTAAACTTTAAACAACGCCCACACAATATTAATAACCACCAAATAGTATAAGTTGTAAGGCAATAGATTGTTGAACTACGGGTTGGGGGTTTGAGCCCTACACAGGCCATCTGAACCCTTAACAAATTTTGGCCAAACGTGAGGTGCCATGTGGTGGCCTCTAGTTGGGCCACCTGGCACACACTAATTAGTCCACCACAACAAACATTACCTAATCATAACGAGCTAACTCACCCAATACAAGGTTTCCACTTGGAAGATCCTCATTGGTCCGTACCTATCCAATAAAACTGATGATGTTAGTAGTATGGCTGCCCAGTCAGCTGCCCAGTCAACGAACCTGCTAATTTTTTAGTTGTTGGGCCAAACAATCAAAACGTGATAACTTGAGCATACAATGCTCGATTGAGGTGAAGCGAGTGTCTTGGATTCAAAATGAAGAACACTTTGACTTGATGTGGTTTTGAAACATTCTGGGCACTTTCATTTTTGAGCTAAAATTTGATCACTAGATCATACCTCCCCACTAGGAACTTTTGGACTCCAAAAGTTTACTTCTCCTAGTAAATAAAATGAGGCTGAAACTCAAAATTACCCAAAAATCAATCCATAATGCTCTCTTTTTAGCCCTTCAAGCTCCATTCAAGGTACTTCACCTATCTTCTTTGTGAATAGCTACCATCCAGTTAAGATTCGAGCCAAAAATTCTTATCGCTGATGCATGAACAAAAACACTGATGAGTGGAATTTGAACATTCTCTTTAAACCCATCTTTCACGGCTCAAACAACTTCATCTTGAAGTTCCATTGTTGAAGACAAACTTGAATTTCCATCTTGGAAATCATAAGCAATACAATGCCTATCATGCACTGATTCAAATTTGCTTTAATGTCCTCAAACTGAGCTTGTACACAAAAGTACACTGCTGCAAAATTTCAATGACACCATTGGCTTTTCCTACAAAAACATAGTCATCTTGTACAATCTTAAACAAATATTCTATTCACAACAAGTTTCATCTTGAACACTTGCATTGGTGAGTACATGACAACTTGTAGACAAACTTGGACGACAAACATTGTACATCCTAAAAGTCCTTAAACATTTGGACTTATAAACAAGCCAACTATATAACATGTCAATGAAAAACAAATACTTGTTGTTCATAGTGATTATTCTTGTTCACTTTACAAAAGTACCCAAAATAGGTAAACAACAACAAGTATTTACAATTTACAAAGAAAAAAAAAACTATACAAACAATCTACCTAATATCTACCTCTCCTAGGCTTATGGGTTCTCTTTTTGCATCAACTTTGCCTTTAAGGTTTGTTTAGGAATGTTGCAAGTCCTCTTTGCCACCTCTTTCTTCCCTTGCATTGGTTTGCATAATCTCTTTTCCCTTCTTGGAACGAAGCTTTGGATGTAATTTCCAACATCGTTCATTCCCATGCCCATGCATCTTGCAATGGGTACAAAAGTACTTTCTCTTTCTTTCCAACAACGAAGTGCTCAAGTGTGAAGGAGATTCATCATGCTTGATGCCAAGAATCTGATCCATTCTTTTGACCATTACCATGCGTTGCTCACAAACAACCACACAATGGTCAAATGCATCACAGAAAGTGCAAGAATACATATTCCACAAATAATCAAATTACCAACATTTGGAAAACACCCATGAGATTTATACCTATTCCTTGGGGTAAAACTTTGAGGATGTGGAGTGGACGATGAAATGCAAGGTCCTTTAAAGCATTCATATCTCTTAGGAGACAAATAAACATTGTCACCATCATCTTGGTGTGACATATCATCCTCTGATGAATGATTTGCCTCAAACCGTTTAGAGAATTCTCTAAACTCTCTTTGACCATATCCCAATCCTTGATATTTTGGTCTCTCTTGTACCATGATTGGATTAGTGATCCCTTGGCCATTGATGTCGAGGCCTCCTCCTTCATAACCCATTTTAGATAGCAACTTCATACCAATTCCTCTAGTATGTTCTTCAAATGCTGTAAAAGAGTTGTTATGAATATAAATAGAAGGATTTGAACTTGATATGCTTATTACCACCTTGAAATTGCCATCCATATTTTCTGGTTCATATGATGATGACAACTTTGTAGATGACTCTAACCACCTACTCTTACCAACTGACATATGACGAGAATCTATGAGATGCTTACAAAATGCACATGCATAATTTTCCTCATAAGTTCCATAACCTCTATTTGAACCATGCCCACATATTGGCTTCACTTTGAAGGTTTCCTTTATTTTCACAGAAGTGGAACTTTCAACAACCTTTTCCTCAAGAACATGCTACAATTGAAGGCACATATGCCTCTTCTCCTCTTAAACAATTTCTAGCATTCTTCTCAATTCAACATTCTCCATTTGAAGAGACAAATTCATCTCCTCAAGATCTTAGAGACCCTTCTTTCCCATTATTGCAACTTGGTCAAGCCTTGCTTTGATACCAATTTGATATGAAATTGGAGGAGAAATTCTCCTTCCTAAAAAGAGATCGCTCTCTCGACTCTTTGCAAGGAAAAATGGGTCTTATGACAAAATAGGTTTTCAAAGATCTCTTCAAGGGCTATGAGTTAGTTTATCATGTAAACTTAAAACATAAGAAACATCTCATCATTTAACTCATACATGAATTCATGAAGAGAAACAACAAATAGTTTGTTGACAGAGTTCACCCCTCCTAAGCTACATCTCTGGGCCTGCCAACATAGATAGATTGCTCCATATATTCAATGAAAAAGAGTACATAAAGTTTGTTGATAAAACAAGTGGCTAGTTTCCCCTTCAATGAAATATTCTCTTGCAAAGAACTATCACTAGAAACAACATGACAAACTACAATCAGACATGAAAACATCAACCATAAAAGGTTTCTCCTAAATATACCCAATAATCCATCTCAAAATGAGCATACATGGAGGGGCTGCAGGAGGCCATGATGCAGGAAAAGCAAGAACACAAAAGATTTTACGTGCTAGGTTGTGGTGGCCAAAAATGCATAAGGATTCGAAAGCATATTGTAGAGCATACGATGCATGTAAGTGGATGGGTAGAACATCACGGAGGGATGAGATGCCTCTGAATCCACAAGTATCATTGTAGCCATTCAGAAAGTGGGCAATTGATTTTGTAGGACCGATTTAGCCTCCACGAAAGAAGACGGGTGTGCGGTATATCATCACCACGACTGAGTATTTGACTAGATGGGTGGAGTCACACCCTGTAAAGGATTGTATAGGGGAAACAACAATGAAGTTCCTATTTGAATATGTGCTGACCAGGTTTGGTTACCCGAAGATTTTGATGAGTGATTGCAGTACACACTTCCTTAATGAAACGATCAACACACTGATGGAACAATTCCAAATTTATCATCAGAAGAGCACGTTGTATCTTCCTCAGGCTAATGGGATGGTGGAAGTGTTTACTAAGATATTGGAGAATGCATTTACCAAGGCTTGCAATGCATAGAGGAATGATTGGGATGTGCGCGTACCAGCGGTGTTATGGGCCTATAGAAATACTTGTAAGAGGTTGACTGGATAGACATAGTTTAGGCTGGTCTATGGCGTAGAAGTAGTAATGCCGACGGAATATATTGTACCTAGTCTACACATAGCAATGTTCACAAGAATGACGGAATGCAGAGCCCTAGAAGAGTGGCTCGCGCAGTTGCTAGAGCTGGAGGAAGATAGATTCTTGTCTAGATTCCATCAACAAGTTCAGAAGGAGCTCGAAAAGGCATGGCATGATTGACACATCAAACTACACAGATTCAAGGTAAATGATTTAGTTTTACTATATGACAACAAGTTTGATAGATTTCTAGGAAAATTTCAGATGGACTGGCTGGGTCCATATGTGATCAAGGAGATTAGCGATGGTGGAGCAATTGAGCTTGTGAAATTTATTGAAGATCCATTTCCCAGAAAGGTAAATGGCAGCCGATTGAAGTCATACAATGGGGATCTGGCCAGATGACTATATGACGATAGCATAGTCTTAGTGCTCTAGGCAGGTGCAAGGAGGCGCGGGACTATAAAGTACACTACCCAGGTTGTAGAACTGCGTGATGAGGGGCCTACGCGGAATAGCAGGGTGTCACAGTGTAAGCAGACGCGCGAAGGGAGCTGCACTAGAGGACGAGAGACCGTGCAACGTAGCCAGAAAGTGCTTGTTACCGTCACTGTTCATGATTTGACAATGAGAAAACGTCTAAGAGGAGCAGGGGGGGCATTTAAGGCTAAATTTAAGAGGGAGATCTTCGAAAATATGCTGCCAATCTAGAATTTATGAGTAGATTTTGGGAGGAACAGGAAAATTTGAATTTGAATTTGCCTATAAATTACAGATGGCTAACCAATGAGAGAAACTTTGCATTCTGAGAGTTTATGTGTCGTGCTGTCTGGTGTGCATGAACCGTGCATTATTTGAGGACTTGGTGGCTAGTTTTGTGTTTGACAACTAATCTGAGGAAACCTAACAACTCATTAACAACTTCATGTCTGCACTCATGGAAACTGCAAGTGCTGGAGGGTCTATTGCCTTTGAGGGAGATGCGCCTGAGGTCATAAGTATGGAGGTTCCTGCAGCAGTGCCGAAGTCACCGAGGTTGCCTAGGTCGAAGCCTACATCGGCAAGAGAGGTCCCTAAATTGAAGAAGGATAAATAGAAGAAGATGCTGCCAGTGTACAAGTCACCAAGGAAACATCAGAGAAACAAAAAGCCCATCACACAGGAGAAAGGCAAGGTAGTAGACTTGGAGGCCAAGGAGGGCACAAAGGACATTGATATTGAGGGGGTAGACCTGATTTCGAAACTGCCAAAGTATATCCCTCCACGCCAGGGCAAGGTGAAGGTACCGAAGGACCCAGATGAGGGAAAGTTTCTCCTTAACACATCCCTACTTCCAGAAAACATAACGTTTGAAGGACCACACTTGGCGCACATCCCACATCTGAAACTTGAAGATTGGGAATTGGGGGACACTCAGCGTTTTCCTCACGTGGCTACCGATAATTTCATGAAGCGAGTATTCTACAAGGAGTCTGGTGTCACTGCGCTGGAGCTAGTGGAATGGATTCGCGGAGTAAATAAAGTAGGATTTTTGAACCTGCTATGGGTGCCTCATTACCATCGCGCCCCCATAAACTTGACTATTATCAAACAGTTGTTGTGTCTAGTTCACGACAAGTGCCTGTGGTTGGAAGAGATGATACCAATCATGGATATGCTGATCCATTGGATCACCTTGCTACCACATTTAGGGCTGAATCCAGCCAAAGCATTTGGCGGAAAGATGGGCGAACGTGACCTCGCCGAAAGGATGAAGGACAAGTTTAAGATTGTCAATAAAGTGCACGGGTATTCCATCTCTAGCATTATTGACCCTGCGGTGAATGTGGCCACCCAAATCTTGGCTAGAAAAATAATGAGAAAGTGTTGCACGGACGAGGTGCCGACACCAGTTTTTTCACTAGTGGCTCAGTTCGTGGAGGGAATACAATTCAACTAGGTGTGCTACCTGTGCAACGAGTAACTCGCGAACTGCAGGGAGGCACAGAACCAGAGCAAGACATTTCATTATTCATGGCTTTTATTGTCAATTGTGCTAGTCACATGGAAGTTTCTAGAGGACAACCAATTTCCTCCTATTGAAACAGATTTGCCAAAAGCAGCAAAATTTCCCGTCGTTGCGGGTTACCAAGGATGCTGGGCGGGTCTAGGAGAGCGAAGTTTTTTTGGTATTGATGGAAATAAGAATTAATATAGCCATCAACCAGAAGCCATGGTTTTCTCCAATCGTCTTTGAGCAGTTGTCTGGGTACGTGGAGTTCAAAGCGGACTTCCACTATATTTCCATTCGGGAGTGAAAGGATCCAGAACATAAGTGGTATGATTTACCATATCTAGTGACGAATTATGCCATTGCAATAGTTCTCGAGCAATGGCCAACAGACTGGCACACAACATTAGATTTGTCCACCGGGACTAGTAATTCTGTGGAAAAGAAGAAAAATGTAGCGGCCCGATTGAAAGTTTAGAAGTTTGCTGAAAAAGAGAAAGAAGGAGACTGAGGAGAAGTCACACGCAGAATCGAAGTGCGCTCCTAAGGAACAAGCAGAGTAGGAAGAACGCAGCTCTGACAGGAGCCAGAAATCCCCTTCACCACAAATAGAGGAAGAAGAGCAATCATAACAGGGCGGTGGATATCTGGAAAGCACTCCCTTTCAGGTGAAGCGGAACAGGGAATAGGAAAAAGAAGGACCGTGGAAGAAGACCAAGGCCTCTAAGTCATCACTCGACCCAATTACCTTGAAAGAAGGTGACTTAGATGAGATTGGTGACAAGGTAAGAGATACAACCACAGAACTACAACAGCAGTTTGAGCAGCAAGAGAAGTAAGCACCAAGTGCCATACAGATGGGTCTGCACGAGCTGTAGATCCAAACAACCAGACTACAGGTATGTGTAGGATAAGGCAACGTGACATCAACTAGCTTGGCATCAGGGACCACTCAAACCACAAAGTTGTTTCGATCCTTAGATCTCTGGACAGTCACACTGCCAGATGGATCTTTAAGCTTGGAGGCGGAATCTGACAAGGCTACTGTCAGCGCACTGAGGAATGTTGGCCTTAACTTGGTGTGCTCCCCATTGCATTTATTCACACACTACAAGTAGGTGTGCTTGAAGAGCTTAAGGCCCTAGAGAAGCATGCGCTGACCATGATCATTGAGTAGAAAATCAACAATGAATAGATATTCATTGAGAAGACGGCCACGCTAGAAGCCTAGAAGAAGGTTTAGGAGAATAATGAGCACACCCCAGCAGTAGTAGTCGAAACATGCAGAAACGTTCTAGAACTACATATCCCAGAAGAAACGTTGGTGGAAGCTAAGATTCAGAGGTTGGATGTAGGTATGCGTGATGTGAAGACTGAGATGGCCAAGGTTCAATTTGATTTGATTATGAAAATTAAAAATCTAGAAGACATAGCCTTCAATTCCACCAGAGGTCAAAGAAAAATGTGAAGCCACTTTGAGGGATGGAGTCATTGCATTAGATGCCGTAATGGCAGAATGCACTATGCTCTTCAAGAAGTATATGGAGCTAATCATGATTCTGTAGGAAGATCCTAACCTGTAGAGGTTGAACACAGTGGCCTGGGAATTACAACAACAGTATGACGAAGCAAAGGCGACAACGAGCACTGTCACTGTCACGTAGAGATTAGCAAAGCTGCAGGAGGAAAAGCAACTGCAATAACAGGTGAAATAAGCGTAGTGGAAAGAGGTATTCCTCAAGTCCAGATTGGGGCCTTGGTTTGAGTAGGCCTATGTGATCTCTATCACCATTGGGGGGAAGATGGCCAGCCTGCAGAGAACATAGTAGAAGATCCAGGGAAATAGCGCAGGACCAACAACTGAGTAGTTGGTGGAGCAGGTCAAGCAGGCAGATACATAGTGCACAACTGAAGTTACAGTGGTGGATGTGCTGATGTGAGGTCTTCACAGTAATATCTCCATTCCAACAAAGTGACTCGAGGGTGAGTTACGATATTTGTGTTGGGGGCCTATTGGGACAGGGTCCCCTAAGGTCAATTTTGGGGCAAAAGCCCAAGTTTTGGGGCTGAAAGCCTAAGTTTTTGTATATAAAGAGTAAAGTCTCCACAAGATGTGGTCATGGAGCACATAGATGTAAAGTGTCATAAATGGTTTTTACCCTCCTTTTACGTAAGATGTGTCGTCTTTAGAATATCTACCCATGGTCCTCTTAGAAGAGTCTAAGGCAGTTTTTAGTAGCGAATAATATAAATGTAATGGGTCATTAGAAGTGATGAAGGGAAGAGTCCTAGAGTAGAAGGGAGGCTCTATAGTTGTGTGTGCAGAGGCCTAGAGTAGAGTTTGCAGCTGAGTGCGTGGACCCTTGCAGCTGAGTGTGCAGGGTAGTTTGAGTCTGTAAGAAGATTGAAGCCTTAATAAAGATATTGTTCCGGAAATATCTGTGTTTTGTCCTTTTACTTCTGTTATGAATGAATATGATTATGTTATGATAAATAATGGGTTTATGATTAAATTATGTATTGATGTGTGAATCTGTATGTTTTACATTGTTATACGAATGCAAGTGAAAATATCTGTTTACGCGAAGAATATCTTAATGCATGCTAAAGATATCAGACACTTAAGCTGATGTGGGTAATAACACACTGAGGAGTGATTACAGAAGAACATAAGTAGTTGATTCACCTATTTCAGGTCCGCAAATACAATCGTAGACCTTCGTGAAGGTCTAAGGGTGATTAAGAGAAGTATATCAATAAACCCTAAAAGGCTTATCGATCTGCGTGAAGGTAGAGTTAGGGCATGAAATGACATCATAACCATCTCTGGGTGTGGAAACTTGGTTCCAACATCCCCCCATACTTCTTCGGGTGAGACTTCAGTCCATGCTCTGTGGATTTATGTTGAAAGGGCTAGTAGTGTAGGGATTTGTTTGACTAACTTAATGTTGAACCTGGGTCAGGACCCCCTAAGCCAAAAAATGGTTTCGTTGTCAGGATCAGGATGTGCATAAAGAGATGTGTGATGTCGCATCACTAGAATCCAACAAAGAAAGAAATTAAAGATTGGTTAGATAGAAATATCCATGAATTCGCGGCGCAAGAAAACAGGAACCTGTGATTGACGAAAGAACAATGGTTGGAAAGGTATCTGTACATAGAGATACACAAAAAATTTCTTCTATCCCTTCCTGGTCAAATTATATGAGTGGATCACTAAATTGGCAGATGGTCAGGGAAGGTGGGGGCTTGATGGTCCAATAGTTTGGACCTCGAAGTTAGTGCAAATATTGGAAGCCTCTGAAGATAAGATTGAACACGCTATTGAGCACTGGCTTGATCGTATCCTTAGAGGGTTTGTGACAGAGTTCGCGGTCGACACCTTGGTCAGCTATAACGAAGAAAAGTGATGCTTCTTCAAGGGACCACGAGGTAAGTATTTAAGATCTTTGAATACTTGGATTAAAATGCTATTGTTTTAAAAGCGGGTTATGTAATTACCTTGATGTTTGGAGATACACGAAGTGAAAATTTATTCAAGGATAGAAAGGGAACATGACCTAAATATAGCTTGTTGATCGAGCCTCTTCTGAGTGATGATGAAGAAGCAGCATAGGCTTCTTCGTAGACCATTGTCTAGTTAATAAGGTGAGGGTTCCTGCAAATACCCCATCCACCCTCACCACCTCTATCCTCACCTCCACCGCATAAACCTTCACCCACACCGCCACCACCTCCACCACCATTCAATATGGTGAATTCAGTAAAATTGCTCATTTTCAAGGGTTTGGGGAATGATGACCCATACCAGTTTTGGTTCGTTATGAAGGCTGTCTGGTAAGCCTAGGGCATACAGATTATTAGATGAAGAAAGCAACATTTGTTACTACTTTGCAGGAACGCATGCTAACATGGTACATTAAGTACCACACTGATAACCCAACGCCTGCATTGGCAGACATTCGGACTGCGCTAAATAAGGAATTCAGGAGGCCCAAGTTTGAAGCACAATCGATCGTTGGATTCAAGGAGATCATGATGAATCCTGGTGAGACATCCTGGATCAGAGATTGAAGTGTAAGATCTACAAAGCTAACATGAATCTTATGGATGGAAAACACCGCGAATGGTTTGTGGCTTCTCTCTTGCCTCATCTAAGGGTGGCTTTATCACAGCAAAAGATTGGGACCCAGGCGGAGGCCCTAGAAATTGCGATGAGATTGCATGAGACACTAATTCAAGATGCTTCTTTGGGAGTTTAGCAGATTCATGTAGAGTTGCAGAACCTTTGCTTAGAATTCCAAAGTCTGAAGAAGGATATAGGAGCTGGGCTAGAGGTGCGCGAAGAAGTTTGGTGTTTGAAATGTAAGAGTCAAGGGCATGATAAATATCCTTGCCCTGTCTTCACGAATTATGTTGCATGGGGAGGGTCGATTCCTCTGAGGTTAGAAGCTCAAGCAAGGCCAAGTATAGGGCCCACGCTTTGGTGTGCTATCTGTTAGGTAGCTGGAAAACATGCAACATATAATTGCCACTTGTTGCTGAAATTTGTATAGACACTGCAACAACTCTTCTACAACTTCTGCAAATCAGTAGGCCACAAGGATCTCAATTGTCGTAGTTACAAGTTAATGATGGAGAGAACACCCATGTATCAAATGAAGACAGAAACTCAGCCTCCGGATCAAGGCATTGGGGGAGCGCGAGGAGGATATTAGGGGCGCGGAAGAGGCCGAGGTGGAGGAGGACTTGCGAGAGGTCGGGGGCAAGTTACTTGCTACAAATGTGGAGGGCCAGGACACTATGCGCGAGAATGTACGAACCCAACGCACCTGTCATGCCGATACTGTACTTAGTTTGACCACACAACAGAAGACTGCCCTGTATTAATAGCTAAGATGTGCAAAAAGGGGACACAACCTACACAAAACCTATAGATGACGAGGGCTGAACCCTGCAAAGAGGATCCCAATGTAATATTGTGCTGTGAAGTGGAATGACAACTGGTGAAGATAAGGGAAAGAAACCTGAAGAAGGTGAATGGGTTCGCAAAGCTCTAGAGAAGGAGGTCAGCTTTAATTTAGAGCGCATGAAAGAAACCTTCATGGAAGCGAAGAAAATATTCCCTGAAGCTTCTACCTTAGGAAGTCAGGATAAGCAGTCTGAAGAAATGGACTGATCTATGCTTACTACCTTTTTGGAGACCTGTATGAAGCTGCTACATGATAGCAAGGCCATAAAAGGATTACACAAGTTGATCAATAAATGTGATGGTAATTCTCTTGAGGGACCGCACATGGTCAAGAAAATTGGTAAGCATAAGGCAAGAATAGGGCATGACATGAGGCTCACCGCACAAATAGGAGAGTATGAAATGGAACAAGTTATTCTGGACCTTGGGTTAGATGCGAATGTTTTGCCAAAATAAACATGGGAGAGAATGGGGAGACCTGTGCTGTAATGGTCTCCTATTCAATTGAGGATGGCGAATCAACAAACGATTATCCCCATGAGAAGATTGCAGGGAGTGACGATCAATATTGAAGGCGCGAGTGCATTGGTGGATTACGAAGTGATAGAGATTATCGATGACAACAATCCCTACCCCGCACTCCTTGGGATTGACTGGGCTATCGACATGAATGGGGTGATCAATTTGAAGAAGTGGACGATGTCATTTGAAAGAAAATCACTCTGTAGTACCTTTGGACCTTGCAGAAGGACCACGCTATACTGAACCAATCCACGATTATGAAAGTGATGATGATTTGGACCAAATTTATAAGATAACAACATGAGATTAATATCGGGTGAGTCTGACAACTGATGAACATATTTCATGGGACCGCGAAAGCTCTTGCATGTCGAATTGAGTGAGGAATTGGAACACTAGCATAATAGATTGCATTAAGTATCTACGCTACAATGTAACATGATGACCAAATTGATGCGCTGCGTATCGTCGGAGGTAAGAAGTCTACCTTATTATCATGGTTTAACTGATGATGATAAATTTTTGGATGCATTTGAAAGGGAGATACCAGAGAAGCATCGCTTCGAAGCCTTGGACTTGGCGCTGCACGCTACGCCTGCAAGATGGTGGGGTATGCATAAAGACAATTTCAATGGATTGCACGACTACAGAAGAATGATGAGGGTGAGGTTTGGTCTCCCAAAGGTGTGATTGACATAGAAATACGATGAAAGGAGTGATTCACGCAACCACTTGGCAATATGGACTGATTCTTATGGAGCAGAATTGCAACCGAAGTGGGTACGTTTGTTATGTCACACTTTGGATGTGATACCGATGAATTGGTACTTGGAGACAGAGCTTCGCCACGACACAGTTGAATGGGATATTTTGAGACAAGGATTATTGATGACATTTAGCTTTGAGGATAGATTCAAGTGCATTGATGAAGCACTGCAGGAGGTCAAAGAAGCGAACTTTAGAACCCCGCAGGATCCCTTGGATTTGATTCAACCAGATTAGACCACCCAGCTACGCCATCCGTTGGAGTGCTACAATGTGACTACTGAATAAGAAGAGGAGGATCCAACGAACATCAATATCCTAGAAATGGAAGGTCACCGCAAAGTCGGGGGGCCATAGATAGAGAATCCTGACATCACCGTGTCACTAAAAACGAGACAAGTAAACATTGGGGCTACTGGGATGATGCTATGGTGGGTAAGGTTGCTGAGTTGCTCTGCAAGTACCAAGATTTTTCCCTACAAATTTTCAGACCTAAAAGGGACAGTAAGTGATTTAGGAGAAATGCAGATAACATTGAAACCAGACACAATGCCTGTGAAATAGAGGCCATATTGCCTAAATCCCAAGTACAAATAAAGGGTCCGCTTAGAGTTGGAAAAAATGCCAGCAGCAGGAATCATTGAACTAGTGGAGGAGTCCAACTGGGTAAGTCCTATGGTCGTTCAAGAAAAGAAGCAGAAGGATGAAATAAGGATATGCGTAGATCTCAAGAAGCTAAATGACGCTTGTGTACATGTTGATTTTCCAACTCGATTCACCGATGAAGTGATGGATAATGTAGGAGGACAGGAAGCATATTCATTCATTGATGGGTTCTCAGGGTATCGTCAGATCAAGATCGTGCTGGAAGACAGGAGTAAGACTACCTTCACAACTGAGTGGGGATGCTTCCAGTATACAGTAATGCCTTTTGGACTAAAGAACGTGCTGAAATTATTTTCGCCCGTAGTCATTGCGGCGTGCAAAGAGTTCATTCATATGTTTTTGGAGGTATACTTTGATGATTGGACAATGTTTGGACTTGTTAAACGCGACGTAGCTAGTTTGCAATTGATGTTAGATACATGCCAGAGGAATCAGATTGTGCTAAACTTGAAGAAGTGTTTATTTTGCGTCCCTTTTGAAATCTTGCTGGGTCATGTAGTATGTAGACAAGGATTAATGGTGGATCCAACTAAGATCATGGTTATAATTAATTTGGAGGCACCTAGAAGTGTTAAACAACTGCGTGCAACACTGGGTCATACTAGTTATTACTGAAATTTCATCAAGGGTTATGCTCATATTACTGCGCCAATGGAGAAACTATTGAAAAAGGACACTACATTCTGTTGCAATGAGGAATGTTAGTAGAGATTGGATGTGTTAAAAGAAGATATGGTCATCGTGTCAATCCTAGTCTTCTTGGATCGGAAGAAGGAATTTCATGTGCATGTGGATGCGTCATGTATTGTGTTGGGAGCAGTACTAACATAGGCCGGTGAAGGAGAACTGGATCACCTGATAGCATTTGCAAGAAGGACGCTGTCAAAGGCTGAAAATAATTATTCAACAACAGAGCACGAAGGTTTGGCTATGGTGTACATGCTCCAAAAGTTTAGGCATTACTTGCTAGGAAGACACCTTAAGATGTACGCAGACTATTTTGTATTAAAGTACCTGGTCAACAAGACTATGTTGGGGGGGAAATATGCAGATGACGATTGTTGTTTCAAGAGTATGATTTTGAAGTCATTGTGAAGCTAGAGCAATTGAATGTAGCATCAGATCATCTATCGCGCATTGAAACAGATGAGGAGCCCAATAATTTGGAGGAAGGACTGCCTCCTGTGTAGCTCTTTGCGGTGCGTGTGGCAAACAATCATTTTTGCAGACATCATCCACTTCCTGACTATGGGAACGAATCCAGAGGGATACATTAGTCAACAAAAGGATTTGTTGCTGCGTGCGACATCTTTTTCTCTTATTACAGGTCACTTGTATAAGATGGGAGCGGATGAGATATTGTGATGGTATGTGCCTGATTTTGAACGAAGCAGTATCCTAGCTGAAGCTCATGGAGGGGATACAGGAGGCCATTATGCACGAAAAGCAACATCGCAAAATATTTTACGTGCTAGGTTGTGGTGGCCAACAGTGCATAAGGATTCGAAAGCATATTGTAGAGCATGCGATGCATGTCAGGGACAGGCAAGTTGTTGTTATCGGGAAAACTAGTGTCTATGCAGAGCTGCTAGTCCCACTAAGGCTGGTAGCTACCTTAGAAACAAACAAACTAAAAACTAATTTCATTTTCCTTTATGAGAAATAGATAAGAGGGGAATAAGGAGACCAACCTCTGTCTTGTGCTTGGTTCCTTGCTCGATTCCTCTCCCTTCTGATAGGTCTTCGCCACTCGCTTCCTCGTCTACCCAGCTTCAAAGAGCACCTATAGAATCAAAGCAACATAACACTATCCAAGAACATAGATCTATTATCATAAACAATATAGGACCAGATGTATATTGACCACACAAATGCATATAACATCAATCATACAAGAATGTGGAGGAAAACTTGAATAGCTTTATTGATAATCAAGAAAGAGCAAAGAGGATTACAACCAATTGTTCTGACCCAGCATCATCCTCTCAGCAAGAAAGCCCTTCTTCACCTCATGAAAAGCTTAGATCACCCAACACTATGATATTGCACCAAGAAACCAACAACACTTCCTTACAAGATACAAAATTCCAGCCTCTGGATCTCTGGGATGAGGGATCCATATATAGATGTTTGCAAGGGGGGTGAGTCAGCTTCTGAGATTTGATTAGTGTCCTCTCTCTGATAGTTCTTGATTCCACTTGGAGATTGATGATCTCTTACTCATCCCTGGGCGAATGCAGAAAGACAAGTGTCACAGAAGAAGTTTCTGGAAGATTCCATGCTCCTCCACCTTGTGGATTGACCCTGCCATTTGTCCACTCTCGCCCATCGCACCCCATAGAAGGGCTTTTCAACATGCATCGCACCTACTGTGTGTATTCAGGTGGGATGCAACGCACTTTGACCATGGAGCAGGTGAAATGGTCCAGTTTTGACCAGTTCTGAGTAGTTTTTCATGGAGAACTTCTGGGAGATGCTGTAATCAGTTGACCTTGTTCTTTTAGGGGTTGGAACAACACCTTTAGGGACTTAGGAGCCCTCGGTTTATGGAAATTTATGATTGGGGTTGCAGTGGCCAAAAATGTCTATAACAGTTGTCGTGGAGGGATGAGATGCCTCTGAATCCACAAGTATCATTGTAGCCATTCAAAAAATGGGCAATTGATTTTGTAGGACCGATTCAACCTCCAGGAAAGAAGATGAGTGCGTGGTATATCATCACCGCGACTGAGTATTTGACCAAATGGGTGGAGGTGCAGCCTGTAAAGGATTGTATAGGGGAAACAACAACGAAGTTCCTATTTGAATACGTACTGACCAGGTTCGGTTGCCCGAATATTTTGATAAGTGATTGTGGTACACATTTCCTTAATGAAATGATCAACACATTGACGAAAGAATTCCAATTTTATCACTAGAAGAGCACATTGTATCATCCTCAGGCTAATGGGATGGTGGAAGCATTTAATAAGATATTGGAGAACGCGCTGACCAAGGTTTGCAACGCACATAGGAATGATTGGGACGTGCACATACTAGCGGTGTTATGGGCCTATAGAAACACTTGTAAGAAGTTGACTCGATAGACACCATTTAGGCTAGTCTATGGCTTAGAAGCAGTAATGTCGATGTAATGTATTGTACCTAGTCTACGAGTAATAACATTCACAAGGATGGAAAATTGCGGAGCCCTGGAAGAGTAGCTAGCGTAGCTGCCAGAGCTGGAGGAAGATAGATTCTTCTCTAGATTCCATCAACAAGTTCAGAAGGAGCGCGAAAAGGCATGGCATGCTCGACACATCAAACTGCTTACCTTCAAGGTAAATGATTTAGTTTTACTATATGCCAACAAGTTTGATAGACTCTAGGAAAATTTCAGATGCATTGGCTGGGGCCATATGTGATCAAGGAGATTATCGATGGTGGAGCAGTTCAGCTTGTAAAATTGAATGGAGATCCATTTCCTGGAAAGGTAAATGGCAGCTGATTGAAGTCATACACCGGGGATCTCACGAGATGACTATATGAAGGTAGCAAAGTATTAGCGCTCTAGGAAACTGCAAGGAGGCGCGGGACTATAAAATACACTTCCTTGGTTGTAGAGCTGCACGGAATAGCACGGTGTCAGCAGATGCACGAAGGGAGCTGCACTATAGGATGAGAGACCGCGCAGCGTAGCCAGAAAGTGACCGTTACCGTCACTATTCATGATTTGACAATGAGAAAATGGGTAAGAGGAGCGGGGGGGGGGGGACATTTAAGGATGAATTTAAGAGTGAGATATTTGAAAATCTGTTGCAAATCTAACATTTATGAGTGGATTTTGGGGGGAACGGTTGAATTTGAATTATAATTTTCCTATAAATTATGGATGGTCGACCAACGAGAGACACTTTTCATTCTAAGCGTTTATGTGTCATGTTGTTTGGTGTGCATGAACCGTGTGTTCTTTGAGGACTTGGTGGCTAGTTATGTGTTTGAAAGGTTACCTTAGGAAACCCAACAGCTCATTAATAGCTTCATGTATGCACCTGTGGAAACTTCAGGTGCTGGAGGGTCTATTGCCTCTGAGGGAGCTACCCTTGAGGTCATAAGTATGGAGATTCCCGCAGTAGTGCTGAAGTTGCTGAGGTCGCCTAGGCCAAAGCCTATGCCAGCAAGAGAGGTACCTAAACCTAAGAAGGATAAATATAAGAAGACGTTGCCGGTGCGCGAGTCACCAAGGAAACATTAGAGAAAAGAAAACCCCACCACGCAGGAGAAAGGAAAAGTAGTAGACTTGGAGGCCGAGGAGGGCGCAAAGGACATTGATATTGAGGAGGTAGAACCAATTTCGAAGCTGCCAGAGTACATCCTTCCATGCCAGGGCAAGGTGAAGGTCCCGAAGGATCAAAATGAGGGAAAGTTTCTCCTTAACACACCCCTGCTACCAGAAAGCATAACGTTTGAAGGACTGTGCTCAACGAGCATCCCACATCTGAAACTTGAAGATTGGGACTTGGGGGACACTGAGTGGTTCCCCCACCTAGCTACCGATAATTTCATAAAGTGAGTATTCTATAAGAAGTTTGGTGTCACCGCACTGGAGCCGATGGAATGGATTTGCGGAGTAAATAAAGCAGGATTGTTGAGCCTGCTATGGTTGCCCCATAACCAGCGCACTCCCATAAATTTGATTGTTATCAAACAGTTGTTGTGCCTAGTGCATGATGGGGTGCTTGTGTTTGGAAGATTCGATACCAATCATGGATATTCTCATCCATCAGATCACCTTGCTACCACATTCATGATTGAATCCGGCCAAGGCATTTGGTGGAAAGATGGGCGAGCATGACCTCGCTGAAGGGATGAAGGACAAGTTTAAGCTTGTCAATAAAGTGCGCGGGTATTCCATCTCTAGCATTACTGATCCCACAGTGAGGGTGGTCACCTAGATCTTGGCTGACAAAATAATGAGAAAGTACCACACAGACGAGGTGCCAGCACCAGTTGTTTCACTAGCGGCCCAGTGTGCGGAGGGCGCACAATTCAACTAGGCACGCTACCTGTTCAGCGAGTTCCTCACTAACTATAGGGAGGCTCAGGATGAGAGAAAGACATTTCATTATTCATGGATTTTACTATCAATTGTGCTGGTCACATGGAAGTTGCCAGAGGACGGCCAATTTCTTCCTATTGAAATAGATTTGCCAGAAGCGGCAAAATTCTCATCATTGTGGGCTAGAAAAGACTCTAAGTGGCTCTCGAAGAGAAAAGTGTTTTGGGTATTGATGGAAATGAGCATTAATATGGCCATCAACAGGAAGCCATGGTTTTCACCAACCATCTTTGAGCAGTTGTCTGGGTATGCAAAGTTCAAAGAGGATTTCCACTGTATTTCCATTATATCGGGTTGTGTTATATTCTTTCCAGGAGTAGCCCACGTAGTTAACTGGGGGGTTAGAGGGGGGGGTAGAGTCCCCCCCTTCGTTGCACCGATTGCGTAGTGGTGGTGTCACAAGGGGTCTGAGGGGTGCAGGTAACCCCACTCTATGGGATCTGGGGCAGCGCCCCGGAAAATTTTGTTTTTGGACCCTATATTAGGTTGGGCGGACCTACCTATGGTTTTGTGCATGGTTTTCGTACATGGTTTTGGATGCGATGGTTTTTGGTCCATGGTTTTGGACGCGATGGTTTTTGGTCCATGGTTTTGGACGCGATGGTTTTTTGGTCCATGGTATTGGATGCTTTAGCATGTATAAATATGTATTGTAACATTCAAAAGGAACATAATGAAAATTCAAGCTGGTAGTCCCGGTTTTGGGATCGAGGATAAAACCCTATGTATATGTGTTTTATGTTTTATGCTCTCGCATTGTTTATTTTCCGTCTTTTAGAATTTGTATGCATGTAATTTCTGTACAGGGCCAAAACCTACATTTGGTATCAGAGCTATTTTAGCTTCAAGGGGACACCATTATTGTTGAGGGGTTTTGCTCGGGCTTGTGGTAGACCTTGTTCAGTGGGAGATCCGTGAGATCAATTCTGGTAGTGAAAGAAAATGGCAAGCAGTGGAAAAATAGAGATCGAGAAATTTAATGGTCAAAGTTTTGAGTTGTGGTAACTCAAGATGGAGGATCTGTTGGTGGATAAAGATCAGTGGATCATGGTAGATATGAGTACTAAACCAATGGGAGTGTCCGGGGAAGAATGGAAGAAGTTGGATCAGAAGGCAAAGAGCACAATACGATTGTGTGTCTTAGATTCAGTATTGTTGAATGTATCAGGGGAAGCTACGACTAAGGCTTTGTGGGAAAAGTTAGGGACTTTGTACCAATCTAAGTCTCTGGTGAATAAACTGTTCCTACGGAAAAAGCTATATAACCTGAGGATGAAAGATGAAGACTCGCTGGTAGAGAATCTGAATGTATTTAATACTGTGGTAAGTCAGTTATTATCTGTTGATATTAAAATTTCAGATGAAGATAAGTGCATTAGTTTGTTGTTTTCTCTACCAGATTCGTGGGATAGTCTGGTTGTTGCAATAGGTAGCAATACAACTGCCTTGCAGTTTGATGAAATAGTCTCATCCTTTTTAAATAATGAATCCATACAGGTGAGGATAGTTTTAGATAGAGGAGGAATGACCTGTTGTAGAGTTTTATGAACCCAACGTTTCGGACTACCAAGTGAGTCCATCATCAGGGGAGAATGCGTCAATAGATATTCTTAAAATCATAATCATGTATCCAAGAGCTATAATTAGGGTATATATATAAGTTATTAAACAAAAGAAATAAGAAATTAGGTCGGCTCTTATCTTTTTATTTAATTAATTAATTAAATTATTTATTATTATTATTATTATTATTTAATTAATTAATTAATTAATTTATTCAAGGGGATAACTTAATTGAATAATTTCATTATCTATAGAATTAATTATTATGTTTATTAATTGGTTCAATTGATTCATTAATTTGGTTAAATAATAAATTAATTTGTTTGATTAATCAAATTAATTAATTTAATTATGTATTCTTTATTAATATGTTTATTTATTTATTTACATTATTAATTTATTAATTTGATTAATTAATTCATTAATTAATAAGTTTACAGGGATAGATTAATTACTTATTTTTCTATTTCTTGAATTAATTATTAGGTTTGATAAATTTATAAAAAATTAATTTTTATTTTTCTATTATTTATTTATTTATTGATTAATTACTATGTTTTACTAATTAACTAATTTTTGATAGTTAATTAAACGAATAGATTAGTTAACAAATTTATTATTTATTTATTATATATATATATATATATATATATATATAAGTTTATTAATTTAATTTAATGTACTTATTTCTTTGTTTAATTATTTATTTATTTGATTAATTTGTTTTATTTTCTTAATTGATTTGTTTATTTATTTATCTTTATTTTTATTGTTATTTTTTTATATTTAATTAATTAATTTATTTTTTATTTTTTTGGTTTTAGTGAGTTATTTATCTATAATTTCTAGAGTTTATTTATTATTATTATTATTTATTTATTTTTCTTTGAAGATTTGAGTAATTACACCTATATGCATTCTATTAGTTATTTTTTTAATGATATCAAATGATTATATTTGAAGAAATCTATTACTAAATTATGTTTATGATTGTTAATTAAATGTATTGTTTAAGGAGGATATTCCATAATTGATGATTTTATTATTTATTTATTTTTACCTTTTTAAAGTTTTTTAAGGGAATATAGTTAATTATTGGCTTTTAAGGTTTCAATTAACGGTTTCCAGGTGTTGCTTAGTTTTAATCCATCGTCCCGGTTTAGGTTATTCTTCCTTTTTTCTATTTCAATGGCTTCCTTGATTTTCCTTTTGAGATAGTGGTCTTCTTTTCTAACCAGTTTGACGTCTTCTATGCAGATGTAATGAGAGGAAGAGTGAACATGTTCAACTAAGGCTGATTTAGCGGTCCTTTCTATTAGTCTCATCCTTGTTGATGGAGGAGATGAGATGGGAAAATATGGAGAGCTAAAATGGTGATGCCTTGTCTGTACGAGGATAGTCCCAGAACAAAAACAAAAATAAGTCATCGAGTGGGAGATATAAATCTAGAGGGAGATCTAAATCTCTAGAAAAACCTGTAAAGGTGGTGTGTTGGAAATGCGGAAAGGAAGGGCACTACAAAAGGGACTGTAAATCTAAAGCTCCTAATAAAAGGAAATGATCTGATGATTCTCCCTCTACAGAGGCGAAAACCACCTCAGATGTGTACTTGGCTTCTTCAAGTACACATGTAGATCATGAGGCATGGTTGATTGAATCTGGTGCATCCTTTCACTTCACTCCCCATAGAGAGTGGTTCTGCGAGTATGAGAAATATGATGGTGGTGATGTCTTCTTGGGGGATGATAGGAAGGCTAGAATCATTGGTTGCGGAAAAGTAAAGCTGAAGTTACAAGGTGGAAGGGTTAGAACACTTTTGGGTGTTATGAATATTCCCGCATTAGCAAGAAATCTAATTTTTATAAGCAACCTAGATGATGCAAGTGTAAAAACAATGTTCGAGAAGGATACCTGCAAGATGGTTTGGGGGGCACTGGTATTGATGTGGGGAGTTTGAATTGGAACTCTGTACAAGCTGCAAGGTAACACTGTTGTTGATGGGTGCAACAGTTTCGTGGTTCCTGAAAGTGGAGTAGAAAATTTAGTGGTCTTTGGAGAGAAGACCATGCTATGGCATCAAAGGCTTGGAAATATTGGAGAGAAGGGCCATCGAATACTTCATGGTAAAGGTATGGTAGAAGGTATGAATAATAGCTCTCTGGATTTTACTTTTTGTGAAAATTGTGTATATGGGAAGCAGAATCAGCTGGGTTTCCCCTCTGGTGGTAAGAGGGCAAAACAAATATTAGAGCTTGTACACAGTGATGTGTTTGGACCTGTGAAGGTTCCATCACTGGGTAGGTCTGTGTACTATGTATCATTTATAGATGACTTCTCAAGGAATCCATGGATATATTTCCTTAAGAAGAAATCTGAAGTCTTTGACAAGTTTAAAGAATTTAAGGCTCTAGTGGAAAACTAGACAGAGAAGAAGATAAAGGTGTTGAGGACAGATAACAGTGGAGAGTTTTGCAGTAAGGAATTTGAAGAATTCTGTAGGAAGTGTGGTATAGCATGATAGAAGACTTCTCCATATACACCTCAGCAAAATGGAGTTGCAGAAAGAATGAACAAGACATTGATGGAAATGGCAAGAAGCATGCTCAGTGGTGCCAGGTTAGGACAAGAATTCTACATAGAGGCGGCGAAGACAGCATGTTACCTAGTCAACTGATCACCTTCATCAACGTTGGAGGATAAGACTCCACAAGAGGTATGGACTGGTAAGAAGCCCTCTCTTTCACATCTGAGGGTATTTAGATGTGATGCATATGTACATGTTCCAAAGGAGAAACGAACCAAGTTGGATAGTAAATATGAAAAGTGAATCTTTATTGGGTATAAGGATGGTTTAAAGTGTTATAAACTTTGGAACCCAGTAACAAGGAAGGTTGTGTATAGTCAAGATGTGGTGTTTAGAGAGGTGAAAGATGTTATTTAACATGAAGTCCAACCAAAGGAACCTGAGAAGATAATGTTTGAGCTTAAGGAGGAAGAATCAGACTCTACAGCAGAGGAGGAATTAGAAGATGAAGAGCCACAAACTCTGGGTGTGAGAAGATCAATGCGGGAAAGAAGGCAGCGAGAAAGGTATAGTACATCTACTTTCTGTTCAAATTTTGCTTTGTCTGTTACTGATTATGATCCCATAACTGTGAAGGAAGCAGCGGATTCAAAGGATGGAAAACTCTGGAGAGAGGCCATGGTTGATGAAATGACATCTTTGCACAAAAATGGGGCTTGGGATCTGGTGGAGTTGCCGACTGAAAGGAAACCCATTGGCAGCAAATGGGTGTTCAAGAAGAAGACAAATGCAGAAGGAAAGATGGAAAAATACAAAGCTCGGTTGGTAGAAAAAGGTTATTCCGAGGTGTTGGGAATTGATTTTGGTGATATTTCTTCTCTTGTTGCCAAGGTAACTTCTATTATATTACTTTTATCTATTGCTGCTGCTTTTGATTTTGAGGTAGAACAGATGGATGTGAAGACAAAATTTCTTCATGGTGATTTGGAAGAGGAGATATACATGAAGCAACCTGAAGGCTTTGCGGTGAAGGGTAAGAAAGAACTAATATGCAAGTTAAAGAAGTCTCTTTATGGGTTAAAATAGTCACCAAGGATGTGGTATTAGAAATTTGATACATTTATATGGGGACTTGGCTTCACCAGAAGCAAAGCAGATCACTGTGTGTATTTTAAATTAATTGGTGACCGTGTTATTTATCTGGTCTTATATGTGGATGATATGTTGCTAGTTTAAAATGACAAAGAAATTATCCAGGATTTGGAGACCCATTTGTCCTCCAAATTCGACATGAAAGATCTTGGTGCTGCAAACTATATTTTGGGAATGGAAATTAAAAGAGATCAGACAAAGAGAAAGATTGGGTTAAACCAGAGGAAGTATGTTGAGACAATATTGCAGAGGTTTAATATGCAGGATCGTAAGCCGGTGAAGGTTCCTATTCTTGTAGGTGCAAAGTTATCTGTTGAATAGTGTCCCAAGACACAAGAAGAGGAAGAGGACATGTCCCATGTTCCATATGCAAGTGCAGTCAGTAGACTGATGTATGTGATGGTCTATACTAGACCAAACATTTCACATACAGTGGGAGTATTGAGCAGGTTTATGTCAAAACCAGGGAAGGAGCACTAGACAGTAGTGACGCGGGATTTCAGGTATTTGTGTGGCACTAGTGATTATGGTTTGTGCTATCAAGGAAGACCAGGATTGGACAGAGTGTTTGATATTCATGGCTTTGTTGATGCAGACTGGGCTGGAGATCTGGTCAGAGAAGATCTATAAGTGGGTATGTGTTTAACCTATTTGGAGGTGCAGTCAGTTGGATGAATAAGAAACAATCTGTAGTGGCGCTATCAACTACAAAGGTAGAATACATGGTAGCCACTCATGCAAGAAAGGAAGTAGTTTGTTTGCAGAGATTGTGTTCAAGTATGGGGTTAGTATAGGGAGCTATAAGGATAGACTGTGACAACCAAAGTGCAATTTTCTTGGTAAAGAACCCTGCATAAAATTCAAAGACAAAGCACATTGATGTTTAGTTTCACTTTGTGATGGATCTCATAGAAGACAAAAAGGTGTTGTTGGTAAAGGTGGACACTTTGAAGAATAATGCAGATGCATTGACAAAATCTGGGAGCTTTGAGAAGTTCTCTTGGTGTAGAGAAAGAATGGGCATTGCAGGGCTAGATAAATGACTAAGATCTCTTGTGGCCCCCTGTGGAAAGAAAAAAACAAGTGGGAGAATGTTGGGTTGTGTTATATTCTTTCACGACTAGCCCACGTAGTTAACCATGGGGTTAGAGGGGGGGCGAAGCCCCCCCTTCGTTGTCTCCATTGCGTAGTGGGGGGGGGGTCACAAGGGGTTTGAGGGGTGTAGGTAACCCTAGAAAATTTCGTTTTTGGACCCTATATTAGGTTGGGAAGACCTACATATGGTTTTTTGCATGGCTTTCACACATGGTTTTGGACGCGATGGTTTTCGGTCCATGGTTTTGGACCCTATGGTTTTTTGGTCCATGGTATTGGATGCTTCAGCATGTATAAATATGTATTATAACATTGAAAGTAACATGATGAAAAATCAAGCTAGTAGTCCTGGTTTTGGGATCCAGGGGAAAATCTCTGTGTATATGTGTTTTATGTTTTATTCTCTTACATTGTTTATTTGATATGCTTTAGAATTCGTATGTAGTTAATTTATGTACAAGGTTAAAACCTACACATTCGGGTGCAAAAGGATCCAGAAAAAAAGTGGTATGATTTACCATATCTAGCAATGGATGATGCCATTTCAGTAGTCCTTGAGAGGTGGTTAGCAGACTGGCACACAACATCAAATTTGTCCACTGGGACTATTAAGTCCGCGGAAAATTAGAAAAAAGAAGCAGCCCAATTGAAAGTTCAGCAGTTTGCTGAAATGAGAAAGGAAGAGACTGAGGAGAAGGAACGCATAGAAGAAGAGTGTGATGCCAAGGAACAAGCAGAGTAGGATGAGTGCGGCTCTCTTAGGAGCCAGAAATCCACTTCACCACAGACAGAGGAAGACTAGCAATTAGAACAGGGCAGTGGAGATCTGGAAAGCACTCTCTTCCGGGTGAAGTGGAACAGGGAACAGGAAAAAGAAAGACCGCTGAAGAAGACCAAGGCCTCTAAGTTATCACTCAATCCAATCACCTTGAAAAAGGGTGACTTAGACGACATTGGTGACAAGGTAAGGGATACGACTGCAGAACTGTGGCAACAGTTTCAGCAGCAGCAGAAGCAGACACTCGGTGCCATACAGACGGGTCTGCATGAGCTATAGATCCAAACAACTAGATTGCAGGTAGCTGTAGGATAGAGAATGTAGAATCAACTAGTTTGGTGCCAGAAACCATTCAAGCCTTAGAGTTGGCTCGATCCTTAGATCTCCTGGCAGTCGCACTGCCGGATGGAGCTGTGGGTGCTGATGCGGAAACTAACAAGGCTACTGTCAGCACACTGAGGAATGCTGGTCTCAACTTGGCCGTGCTCACTAGTGCATTTCTTCACACACTACAAGCAGGTGTGATTGGAGAGCTTAAGGCCTAAGAGCAGCATGTGCTGAGCATGATCAGTGAGAAAAAAATCAACAATGAACATATATTCGTTGAGAAGATAGATGCGCTAGAAGCCTGGAAGAAGGTTAACGAGAAGAATGAGAACATTGCAGTAGTAGTAGCCGAAGCATGCAGAACCATTCCAGAATTTCATATCCCAGAAGAAGCATCGGTGGAAGCCAAGATTCGGAAGTTGGCCGCGGTGTGCGTGTTACACTAAAAAATGTCACCATGACCATTTACAGTTAGGATGACTCTATCAACAGTCATGCTACCCTCTTAGGCAAGTCTTATGCCTCTGCTTTCCATGTCAAACTCCAAAAAAGAGAGAAAGTCTTTCTAAATGTATTTATCTCTGGGGACGCAGGTTCTCTCAACCTTACCTGCGGGGACGCACCCAATGTTCACAAAAACTGCGTCTTTGGACGCTCTGTATGTAAAGGTGCAGGTGCGTCCCCCTGAAAAGGTTAAAATGCGCAAGTTTCATCTTTAAAAAGTCACTTGTGGTCATTTCTAGAGCATTCTAGAAGGTTGTTCGACGTGTATTGAGCGCCTCCAGATGGTTCATGCACTCCTACCAAGGAGGAACTTATCCCATCAATAGGGGAGCTATCCCATCCAAAGAGGGGATTATCCCATTGATGGTGGACCTGATTAACTTCCTCTTGAGCACTATAAGTACAGGCATTGGGCCAAAAGGAGAAGAGGTTGAAAGCTATACATTTCTAAGGGTAAATGCTGCAGGAATTAGGACTCCCATTTAGAAGCTTGTGAGGAGAGATTGCCATCTTTGCTTGTTCTATTTGGAAGTGGGTGAGCTTTGTCAAAGTAAAGGAGAACTCTTGATGGACCCTGGGAGGGACTTGCACAACACCAAGGCTCAGGTTGTATTTGTTCCTTTTGTTACCTATTAATGCAAATGAGTCCATTCTTCTCAATAACTTGTTATTTATGAGTTGTTTCATGTACTCCTTGGTCTATGTGTTAAATATGTTTTATTCTATGAGATTATCAAGTGCTATTTAATCGTTTGATTGTTAGTGTATGCAGGTTTCAAAGTGAAGGAGGAGCTCATCCGAATCAGCGGAGCTCGACTGCTACAACAGCGTTGGATTACAGGTAGGATCTAAACACTTGATTTCCCGTATAGTAAATGCATGTTTAGAGAAGGATTGCTCTTGTTTGTCTTGTTTGTCACTAGAGAGTCTTAGGCTCCTAGGGAGGTTGGTTGTGTCTGCACAATCGACTCTTTCCGCTTGACAAATTGGCGACTCCGCTGGGGATTCCATTAATGTGAAAAGTCTTTTCCTTTGTGTGAACTTTGCTCTGAGAAAATTGGTTTATTTTTCTGGTTTTGGCTCTGTGACTTTGTCTGTGGGTGGGTTAGCTTAGGATTAGATTCATTTTGGTTTTTCTTGAGTTTTTCAGTAGGACGCACCCTCTGAGTGTTGCACAGTGCGTCCCTGGACGCACTGTCGCTGTGTGCACAGAGCGGGCCCGCACCTGTGCTAACGGGTCGCCTGCGTCCCCTGCTAAAATTTGAGAAAATTCCATTTTTTGCATTTTTGCTCTTAGATTTAGTTTTTTCTTAGTTTTTACTGCCCAGATTCATTAGTCCTTTGTCATAGATCTTCACCTGAACTTGTTTCGATAGCATTGAGTGTTTTAGTGGATTTCATGGAAGTTTAAGCCCTAGGGTTTGATTTTTGAGTAGGTCTTGTAGTGACTTTGACGGTAGAAGTTGTCAAGCCTTAGATCTCTCTGGTTTTGTCAGCATTCTAAGAAGTCAAATCTGTCGTAAAGTCTACCTGTGTGAGCAACTTACTATTGAGTTGTCTCTTTGGGCAAATTTCGAAGTGCTTGTTGTTTAAGTCTTGAATTCCATTTTACAAAAAGAACAAAAAGATTTGAGTTTTGTTTTGACTAGTCTTTTGATTCTGCATTAGCTGGTCCTTGATTTGATTTTGGTCAAGTAAAACAACCTAGAATCACCTTTGTGAGCTTTTGCCTTGTTAGATTTGCTTAGAGTAATTTCCTTTTTGATTTGCTTGTGAGTCAAGTTTTCATAGTTTTTATAGCTTTTAAGATTGATTTTCGTTACAATAGATTTATATGCTTTATTAAAAAGAGAAAATACAAAAACATCTCCTTTGAAAAGTTTTGTTTCAAGTAGCTTTGAAAATTTTTGAAAGAAAAAGAGTTTTTTCGTGCACGTAAGGAGTGGTCATGTTTGTATGCTTGAAAAGAAAAAGAGAATTGTTTCTTTGATTGTCTTTTCTAAGGAAGTGGTTTTCTTTAAAATTTGCATTCTCTCAACTCTCTTAGTTAAGAAATTCATTGAAAAAGGAAAAGTAGCGTAAATCATCTTAGGTGCATCTTTGTAGTGGTTTGAGTCAAGTCTACACACCATTGGTTTCACTTCCGCTACCTTTTGTCTTTAAGAAAAACCATAAAATTAACGTTTAAAGTAAAATCGACGTAGTAATTTTTATTTACTAGGGCTCTGAAACACCAATTTAGATCAGGCTAGTGTCTTGGAGTAGGTGAGTAATTAACTCTCCAAGACAACAAAACCAAACAAGTAGCTTATCTTGTGATAGAATAAATCCAATTGTCTCATTTGTACTCTAGGAAAGCTCCTCTTAAAGGAGAAGCACGAGCTCGTGTCCGAACCAGTGAGGGGATCAATCCCCCCTCGTTGGGAACGACGCCAGACACGCACGTATTACAAACGGTAAACCTCGGATTAACCATTGTCGAGGAGCCAGGGGTCACTTGTCGGTAAACCTTGGATTATTGTCAAGGAGCCGTCAAGGGGATTGAGCTTGCTACTCTGCCCTTGCGTGCTGTCGGAGTTTAGACTGTTCCCCCAGGTGCATTTGTTGCGATTGGTAACCTTAGTGACCATTATCTTTAGGATTCTACCGAGGTGACGGTGGAGGGAAGGTCCCACTGTACCTGGAGCAGACGTCGGCTATACTCACTTGGATTTTCTGGGGGGTTCACTTCACTCGAGACGGTTAAAGTGGAGGAACTTGGTCCAGTCTATTCATTAAGCAGGTTGTCGGGGTAACTGTTCCACCCGCCACTTCTGTACTGAATCCAGTGATGTTGGGCTTCATCACCAACTAGCGCTTTCGGTCTGGAAGGCTACTGTTTGTGCTTGGTTTGACACCCTAGATTATTTAGGCGTGTGATTCAAATTTGTTTGGTTCTTTAGAGACTTTAGGTGGTTTGATTTGAAATTTTATTTTGTTTTCGTGTGTAGTAGTTAAAAGTTTTTAGTTGTGGCGGAATTACCGAGACAGTCCCGTAGACTTCGGGGCAAGTCACCTGAAATTGTTACCGGAACAGATTTGTTAAGAAAAATCCGTAGATCGCGGGGTGGATCTCCTGAAGACGTTCCGGGTCAGTACGAAGGGTTGAAGGTCCTTGTAACTCCTCCTAGTGGCAGTAGAGTAGGTTCACCTGAAGAAGGAGAATCTTCCTTGGTAGTCCATCCAGATTACCAAAGTTTAGAGACAGGTTATAATCCCGAAGCTGTTACAGTTTCTGAGCTTGTTGGTAGTTTTTCGTCTGCTAGCGATACAGGCGAAGAACCAGAAATATCTGAACCTGTTACTCCGACTTCTAGTGTTCCTGATTCACCGAGAATAGAAAGAATTATCACCGAAAATCTTCCTACTGGTTTGATTGCTATTGAAGAACTTGCTCCAGAGGAAGAAATAGGCGTCTCTAACCTTGAAGATCAACTTACTATTGATCTAAGGGAGCGTGAATCCATCTTTTACAGTCCTCCTAGAAGTACTACTTGGTACCTTTCGTTAACCAATTATTTAGACAACTTTGGGCTAGGTTTTTCTACACCTCGTACTCCTTTTCCACCTGGAGGTATTCATACTCCTGTAAATATGTCTGGTCAGTCGTCCGTGTTTACTCAAAGTCCTGAATCTTTCTTACACGGCGGTCCTTCTGTTCCCACCGGGTATCAATCTCTTTCTGGTACTTTTGCAGGGGCATCTCCTCAACCCGTTGATCATGGGTTATTAGTTGGAAACAATGGTAATATACCATTGGGTGTAGGAGATATTTACATGATGTTAGGTTCAGTTCCCGTTTCCCAACCTCAAGGTGGCCAATTACCGCCTGGGGGGCAGCCTCAGTTAACGCCTGGGGGGCAACCTCAAGGTACATCATTTGTGTCTGGGGGACAACCTCAAGGTCAGTACGCGCCTATGGTGCAATACATACCTCAAGGTCAACCCCAGCCTCAATATGTACCCCAGGGTCAACCTCAGTATCAATATCAACCTCAAGGATGGCAACCTCAAGGATGGCAACCTCAAGGGTATCAACCTCAAGGCTACCAACCTCAAGGTCAAGGTCAACCCCAGTATCCGTATTTACCTCAAGGTTATCAACCTCAAGGTCAATACTCAGGTCAAGGTTATCAACCACCTCAAGGTCAATCATATGGTCAAAATGTGGGAACTACACCTTACAATTATCAATCCTATCCTCAATCCGGCTATGGATCTCAGTATCCTCAACCTGTCACGGGTCAATACCCTGGAATGTTAGTGTGGGATCCGTCACAGGGTCAACAGGTGTTGCAGCCAAGTATACAGTTGGTACCTCAAGCTGGACAACCCGTAGTTTCTGGTCCACCCCAGCAACCGCAACCTGTCCAGTCAAATGTTCAAACTTCTGTAACTTCGGTAGTTACTCAGCCGCCAATTGCACCTAGTACTCCATCTCAAACGGCTGCTGCAACTACCGCCACATCTACCATACTTACTTCTGGAGTATCGACGGCTCTGGTTTCTACTGTCTCTGTAACCACTCCTCAGACATCTTTACCGTTGTCTGGATCTACGATTCAAACCACGGTCCAGATGCCTGTAGGTCAGCCTGGTATAAGTACGGTTGTCACTACTCAACCTCAATTTGTTCACCAACTGTACCAAGGACAGTACCAACCTGGGCAAGCTGTCCAACAACCGGTTTACCAGTATCAACCGTATCCTGGGTACACTTATCAACAACCTCAACAACCCCAGTACGGTCCGGTTAATCCTGGTTTTCCAGGAGGATATAATATCCCAAATGCGACTCCTGTTCCTAGTTATCCTGGATATCCTCCCCCTGGGGCCGGTATTGTGACCCAGAGTTTTAGAGATCCTAACCGGCAGTTACCGTTTATCGCAACTTTGGATTTACCAGACTTGACGCGCCTAACGAACGATCCAATTCAATATCTTCAGTTCTGGCCGCCAATGCCAAATAAGTTGCCCAGTGATATACCCAAGTTCGAAGGTAAGTCTGGAGAGGATCCCTCCAATCACGTGATGACTTACCACCTCTGGTGTGCTTCAAATTCTATCTCGGATGATTCGATCTGCATACGTCTTTTCCAGCGTACACTCATTGGTCTCGCGGCCAAGTGGTACATTGAGTTACCACGGGCCTCTTTTTACAATTTTAGCCAGTTAGCTACCTCGTTCTTAACTCACTTTCAGTTGCCGGTCAGATACGATAACGGCACGAAGTTATTAACTTCACTAAAACAATCAACGTCCACGTATATTTCTGATCACATTCATGAGTGGAGACGTCGAAGAAGGCTAGTGAAAGTTTTTATCCCGGACCAAATCTTAGCTGAATGGTTTGTTAAATCATTATTACCGAATATTACTGAAGATGTAGCTAAGGCCGGAGTAGTTACTGAGGAGCAAGTCATTGCTCAGGCGCAATACCTTGACTTAGTTTACACTCAGTCAGGTACGTTACACGAGAAGATTCCAGATCTTCCAAAGTCAAATCAAATTGCTGCTGCTCCTTCGGGATCTCATGCCGCTGATGGTATGATTGGTATCATGAATACAAAGAGCAAGAAGAAGTCTTTCAAGGCTTCGACTACTCCTATTATCACTTTGCCTGATTCCCCGACAAGAGAGTCTTCTCCTGAACTTACCGCCGATATTCACGCTGTAGAGACATCTACGGCCAAATCAAAAAATGGTGGAAAGAAGAAAGGAAAGAAGAAGGCTAAAGCAGACAAGGCTCCGAAGGAGAAAACGGAAAAGTCGGAAACCAATGACGAAAAACGCAAACCTTGATATCCTTGTCTTATTTGTGAAGAGGATCATTTTACGAGAGACTGCCCTCATCGGGCCGAGGTTGTGAAAATAGTCAAAGGTTCTCCCACTCCTGATGTGTTAAAAAATCCATTTCCGGAGCAGGAGAATAAGATGATAGGTTCTTCCTCAAACGCCAGTGAAGAACCCATTTTGATGATGTCTCATGTGTGGATTGCGACTCGATCGCAAGATTATGGTAGTAAGGCTCCTGTTGATGGTAAGGAAGCATAATCTTCTCATTCTAACCCATCAACCTCAGCTCCTGGTTACGATCCACTACAGATCGAAAAACCTAACCCGGACTTAGTAATTAAACCGCCCGCCAAGGGTGTACTTCGAAGGTCTGCTTTCAATCCACATGCGAGAGCAGCCCAGAATTACAACATTGTTGAGGACTTAGCTATTTCACCCTCAGCAATGACGGCATTAGAAGTGCTGCAATCATGCCCAGCACAACGAAAATTACTTTTGTCGGCTATCGGAGCTGTTGATGTTCAGGACCCGAACCTGATAATCTTCGATCTAGAAAATAGTACACCACGTCTCCCCCATCAAATGGCTTTCCAAATTCCAGTGATAGTCAAAAACAGGCCTATTCATCGGACTGTGATTGATGAGGGAGCCTCTACGTGTATTATGTCGATTCAATGTTGGAGATCTCTTGGTTCTCCTTCGTTGAACCAATCCCCCACCATCCTTAAGGCCTTCGATGGCCGTGGGTTCCGTCCGTTTGGTATTCTACAGGAATTGCCTATAGGGGTAGAAGGTAAAACCGTTAGTCTGGATGTGGAGGTGGTTGATGCCCCTCTAGACTACAACCTTCTTTTGGGTCGAAGTTGGTCATATGCTATGACAGCGGTCGTTTCATCGGTCTTCAGAGTAATTAAGTTTCCACATAACGGTAAGATCGTGACTATTGATCAGCTGACATACTTTTCATCCGACCCAGCCTCTTCAGAGAGTATCCAGCATGTTGGTAAGACGACAATCCCTTATAGGGACGTTGGTGTAGGTTTAGTTAAAGATTTCGGTTTACTGGGAACTTTTCCTCTCCCTCCACTCAGCGTAGATCCTTCATTTGCAACAATTCATATGATTACATCAGAAAACATTATTTATGATGATCCTTGGATTGTCCCATCTGAATCTGAGATAGACTCATTCGGTGATGCTATGCCTTTGAGTCCATATGAAATTGCTTATGAAGCTGTCATGTCTTTTACCGACTCGCGTTCAACCGAAATCGACCAAATGAATGTGGTCAGTGAAGAATCACTTTTCACCTCAACCTTAGAACGGATAGCGTTTCCCGAAGTCGTGTCATCTGACGAACAACTTCGCGAAATCCTAAGTGTAGACGATCTACCATGGGAAGATCTCCATCACAGATCTTCGTTTTTACCTAAGGATGATGCTTTTGAAAATGATTTTTCATCTATCTTTACCGCTGAATATGTCAAAGACGCTCAGGATCCAACGAAACATTCTGATTCAGAGTTGAATTTTGGGAATATTTCCCGTACTATTCCCATTGATATTTCAGTGAAGCCCGGAATTGAGGAAAACATTCATATAGGTGCCGCATGTACAGAAAATGAAATCCAAACTTACAAGGCCCTATTCCAAGAATTCCGCGATGTGTTTGCCTGGTCTTACGAGGAAATGTCGGGAATCGATCCTGCCATTGTTGTTCATGAAATAAAGACCTACCCGGATGCTAAACCCGTCCGGCAACGGTTGCGTCAGATTCACCCTCGAAAAGCGGCTGCGATTAAAGCAGAAGTCGAAAAGCTGTTGAAAGCAGGTTTCATATATCCGATCCCGTTAACGGATTGGGTATCGAATATTGTTCTAGTCAACAAGAAACAAGGAACAATAAGAATCTGTATCGACTATAGGGATATAAATCGAGCTTGTCCAAAAAGACAACTATCCTACGCCTTATATCGATCAAATTATTGATGATTGTGCCGGAAGTGAAATGTTTTCCTTTATGGATGGTTTTTCGGGCTATAATCAAATCAATATTCTACCTGCCGACCAACCAAAAACGGCATTCATTTGTCCATGGGGGACATTTGCTTATTGCAAATTACCTTTTGGGCTTAAGAATGCCGGCGCCACTTTTCAACGGGCGATGTCTTACGCATTTCATGACATCAAGCACATTGTGCAACCGTACCTCGATGATTTGCCTGCTCATTCTTTACATCGAGCTGATCACCTTGTCCACTTACGAGCAATCTTTATGAGGTGTAGGCATTATTGAATTAGGTTGAATCCCCACAAGTGTGTTTTCTGTATAGAAACAGGTCGATTGCTGGGATTTGTTGTTTCAAAAGCCGGCATTCGCGTCGATCCCTCGAAAGTCGAAGCTATCATCAAATTGCCTCCTCCTTCGAGTTTGCGCCAACTCCAAAGTTTGCAAGGGAAAGCGAACTTTTTACGCCGATTCATCCCAAACTACGCCGAGGTCACTAAAGGTTTTACACGGTTGTTGAAACCAAACGCTCAATTCTCTTGGGACGAGATTGCCCAACAATCTTTTGATGCACTAAAACACGCGTTGACCCATGCACCATTGTTGCATCCTCCCAACTATAACCAAGACTACTTCTTATACCTCGCAGCTTCGCATTCCACCATTGGAATGGTGTTAGTTCAAGAAGATGAATTCGGAGTGGAACATGTGATATATTATCTTAGTAGGACCTTAAATCCCACTGAGTTAAAATATTCGCATGTGGAGAAATTGGCCCTGGCAGCCGTTCAAGCTGTCCAGCGTTTTCGTCACTACATTCTTCTCCGTAAAACTACAGTTATTTCAGATTGCAACCCTATGATTTATATTTTGACAAAACAACTGCTAGGGGGAAAGTACTCTAAATGGATTTTTATCCTGCAAGAGTTCGACTTGGAGTTCGAGAAGCCCAAGTCTAAGAAATCCTTAGTTTTTGCGGAATTGATGTGTGATTTCCCGTGTGCTGACACAGAGACTGTGGCAGAGGAGTCCATTGCGGACGAATCTTTGTTTCTTATCAGTACTTTAGATCCGTGGTACGGAGATATAATCATCTATCTCCAAACCCAAACCTTTCGGCCTGAAGCTTCCAAAGCGGACCGTCGAAAAATTCGGTTTCAATCCCAGCAATATAAAATTATTGGAGATACACTTTATCACCGGGGGGCAGACTTAGTTTTTCGACGTTGTTTAACTCATGAAGAGGCTGAGAAGGTTTTAAATGATTGTCACTCTGGAGCATGTGGCGGTCATATGTCTGGGTATGCCACAACTCAGAAGGTGTTGCGCGCTGGTTACTTCTGGCCATCTATGTTTAAAGATTGTATCATTGTAGTCCGGAAGTGCCACAACTGCCAAGTGTTTGATCGAAAGATGCGCGCACCACCTGCTCCTCTCCACCCTATAATTGCCGTTGGTCCATTCGCCAAATGGGGTATCGACTTTATTACTTGTAACCCTCACTCGGCCGGGGGGCATGCGTATATCATCCTCGCGGTTGATTATTTTACTAAATGGGCCGAGGCGATGCCTACATTCGACGCAAGCGGCAAAACAGCTGCAGTTTTCGTATTCAATCATATTATAACTAGGTTTGGTGTCCCACAAGCAATCATTACTGACCATGGGAGCCATTTTCGAAACATCATGATGACTGAGCTTACAAGCCAGCTTGGTTTGCGCCACGATAGCTCTACTCCTTATTATCCGCAAGCCAACGGTTTGGTTGAGTCTATCAACAAAGTTCTGGTTATCATGATCCGACGAACCATTGGTATTCATCGGTCGAATTGGCACAACATGTTATTTTCAGCGCTATGGGCATACCGAACCTCAGTGAAAAATTCAACAGGGTTCACTCCTTTCCAGCTAGTTTATGGCTTGGAAGCTGTGTTACCCATTGAATGCGAAATCCCATCACTTCAAATGGCTGTCGAATTACTCCCAGCTACTTCCGAAGAGGAGAAACGTTTATTATACTTAGCTAAATTAGATGAGACTCGACGTGACGCTACATTGGCAATCGAGACTCACGCGAAGCGAATGAAAGCTCAGTGTGATAGAAATGTGACCCCTCGAAGTTTTTCGGAGGGAGACCTAGTGCTATTATATGATCAAGCTAACGATAAGCTAGGTGCTGGAAAATTCGTTCCTATGTGGCATGGACCCTACATTGTAAAGCGAAAGCTAGCAAAAGGGGCTTATGAGCTGGTTGATTTTGATGGGGACTCTTTGGGTAAACCCAGAAATGGACTTTACCTAAAGAGGTATTATGCTTAAATGGTGGGTATGGAGAATTTTTTAGTTAGGTTAGGTTTTCTTTCTAGCTAGTATGCTTGTTAGTTAGTCAGTGTGTTTAGCTTAGAGAGTGTGTTTTTCGTCGTTATTCTGGCTTATCTTGGTTTTACTCTTGATATTGCAGATGTCGACGCCTCTCCAAACATACATTGGATTTGCTGATGGTGCTTGTCGTAGTACACGGAATATCTCTTCCGCAGCTTGGGTTATCTATTCACCCTCTGACGAGTTAGTTTCTATGCATGGGGTAAGCCTCGGTCAAACAACGAACAACATTGCAGAATACAGTGCAGTGGTTGAATTATTATCCGAATCTATTTCATTTGGAATTCGACGTTTGATAGTGAGGTTAGATTCTGAACTTGTTGTATTACAACTTAATAGAGTTTATGCCATTAGAAATCCTGTGTTATTAAGGTTGTTTTTGAGAGTGCGTCTCTTGGAACGTGAATTTGATTACATTGAATATCAGCATATTCCAAGGTCTTTAAATACATTAGCAGATGCAATTGCTTCTCGAATGTTAGACAGACATTTACGATAATCATGCAAGTAAATTTAAAAACATTTCATCACATATGTTAAACAAGATAAGCTGGTAATAGTGATATATATATAGATAGGAGTGTGTCAAAAAATATACATCGTCTTCGATCATAGGTTGAAAAACACCTTATGATCGGCAAAAATGATAGAGTAAAAAAAGGTCAAAAATGTCACATGTGTCTACAAAGTGACTAGCCAATCACTGGTGGTGCTCCCTATACGACACCACTGCACGGGCTACCTTGCGCAAAAATCTCCTAAACGGTCCAGGGACCACGACTACATAGCGCTGAAGCCTGATAGGAATATCATCCATGGTAGTCTCAGGCATATCCGCCGTCAGACGCTCTAGATCATGCTCCAACTCAGCCAGTACCTCTGTAGCCGTCGCGTCCTGTGGGGCCGGTACCGGTGCAGATGGATGTCTCCTCTCAAAAGGTCGGAGGTTGGCTGGGCGCTGTGGACCAACATCTGCATTTTGAAAATTTTTACTGTCAGTTTTGAGACGATATATATAAAAACAAAAAAAATACATAATTTGAAAACTTGTGAAAAATAAAGTACCTCTTTCATCCCATTGTTCTCCCTGTGGAAGAACCATGTCCGGATCATGTCGAAAATCTACTCCGGCATACGGAAAGTCCTGGATCGAGAAAACCTAGTCCTCCAACCAGTGAAAGTAACTATCAGAAAATCGAACAACTGCCGCGCCCTCGTCAGGATGCCGGGCCATCACCGCAACCCATCGTACCAGCTTTGGCTCCAGAGGACCCAAGATATCAACAGTGAGTTGCTGAGGGATCAGCATCGGAACTCTCTCTAAGGCAAAGCTCACGACTAAAGGCCCATATCCAAAAGTTTTCAGTCGTCCGTTCTTTGCCTTAGTCAGTTGGCTCTTCACATTAGCCGACACAGCATCACACCAGTTGAAAATGGTGCCTTGGTAACAGTCAATTGCCATCCGCATTTGGGACCCAGAAGCAATGTGTAAAGCGGCTGCGCCGCAAATTCTGGTAACCTTGAACGCTATAACTTTGAGCTCACGCAGAGAGATGTGTTTGATCTCCACGCCTTTCGAATGGTGTGCCCCAGGTGTGCACCAATCTTCCCGGAGACTAACAAGGGATTGGCCACCCAGCCTAGTCCCGGCTAGATTGAGTTGCTCGCCTCTATTTGGCAAGCCAGTGAGAAAGTATACATCAGAGGGCTCTATCTCGAGCTGGTGCCCTCCTATGTAAAAGCATTGCTCTTGAACGTTCCATCTCTCAACCAGCCATTCTAAGAATCTCACCTGAGCCCTCATGCCAGGTATGGCTCAGTATTTATATAGCCCGCATTCTTTTAGGGCATCAATGGAAGGTTGATGTTCAATTGCAGCTAAATCAACGTCCTCGTGCTCTCCTTCTCTCCAATCTAACATGGTAAATGCCCTACACACCAAGAAACAATGATTAGAACTGATTTGGGGAAATTTGAATGGTTATTTGTGGAGATTGGGGTTTTAAAATCCGCCTTTCACGGAGGACGCACCCCGCGTTTACAACACAGGGCGTCCGGACGCAGCTGGCCAGAAGGTGGGCTGCGTCCCCCGACCATTTTCCTGTATAGGAAAAAGTCGGGGGACGCAGGTCACCCGAAGGGCACCTGCGTCCACCGAGGGGCGCATTTTGAAACCTAAACCCCCCCAAAAAACAAAACTAAAACCTAAAAATCAATTTTAATCGGATGAAATTGAAGAGTAGGATGTTGTAAAATACCTGGAAGAGACGGCGTTCGATTCTGACGGTCAGATTTTCCGCAGCAACCACGGGAAGTTTCTTGCCAAAAGCCCTTTTTTCAACCTCAACAGTAAAATGGTAAAAATGATATTGTAAAAAGTCTTTTTATAGGTTTTTTGGATGAATTTGTTCATTTTTTACCATGGAAAGATGTTTTTCGATGTATTTTTGCCTATCTTAAACAGGTATGAGTAATGTGTTGCTTTTGTGCAGGACAAAGGGACTTAGAGGGAAAATTATCATTTTTCACGAACCAAAATATCAGAGTCATCTTTTAAGCCCTTTTCTGACTCCTAAAAAATGAAAAGATTGCCGAGCGTTTCTTTTACACTCGTTAAAACAGAATTAAAAGACGGTCCCCTTATAGCTCTTTTCTGACCGTAAAATCAGGAAAAGATTGCCGGGTTTTTGTCGTTTCAAACTCGATACGGAAATAAAACGACGTGTCCTTGATCACTTTTTACTTTTCAGGTCAGTGACACTAATTATGAAAGTACTCCTTGGTCGCAAGATCAAGCGGTTCCCCCAGGTATTATTTTATACTTTTTCGGGCTTGAGGGACACAAATCTACGAAAAAGTTCAACTTGGAGTCTTCTAAAGTTTTTCAGACTCTCTAAAATTGAAAAACGCCAAGTTTCTCCTATACTGGGCTCGTTAAACATTTCACAGTAAAGGACCTGTTCAATTACAAACAGGAACGAACCACTCCTTCCTAGGGTTCGAATCAAAACTAGGTTGGACTCATCCGAAGGATGAGCTTATAATCAAGCATATGTTATCCTCCTCAAGCTTGTTAAAAATAAAGAGGTACTTGCCAGAAATGGTGGGGGAAAAGAGAGAAGAATGAGCCTATTTGTTACCTTTTGTCTCAAAAGAAACTTTATTTCCACTCTTGAACACGACACTTTTTCATTCACCTGGGTTGGGAAATCCTTACCTCACAGTTGATCAAACCACTTTGAAAGTCTTTAACCGGGTTCCGGGGATTAACTTTGAATTATTCATCACCAAGCCATCTGTCGTGTCGTTATGTGTTCAAGAGGTCTGCGAGTAAAACTTTCATCTGCAAAATACTTGTCATCCGTTTGACCATCCCTGAGTCAGTCCTTACAGCAACATTTCTTCAACTTGAACAATGATTTCGTGTTGTAGGCTTGCCTGCAACGAGTCGCTTTCTATCGACATCAACACATTATCTAGAGAGATGACTTAGAGATCGTCGGTACCTTGAAGTCTGCATGCATCAATGGCAGGTTTCTCGCCTTTGACGTCAGTTTACATCATTGACTTTCGATCAAAGGATTCCGTGAAATGTTTGACATCAACTCATTCATTCACATCTCATGGATTGTACTGGGTACTTTGAGAACCATTGACATTACTGGTGGTCTCTCTCACGCTTGTTAATAGTTTACATCATCGACTGGTAATCAAGTGGTTTCTACCATGTTCGACATCAACTCATTTATTCGCATGGCTAGAATCGTACCAATTCGAGAAGTAGAAATGAAGACCCTGGATCTAGTTTCTACCATCCAGGCTGCGAGGAGTTTTTTATTCATTATCTAAGTAGACTAATCACAAACAGATGGCTGCGCCCATACTGTGTCTACAAAAGTCTATGATTATGATGTACTGCAAGATCATTCCTGTATCAGAGTAGTTAGTCTGTTAGTTAAAGTTTTAATCTGAGTATGGGAATGCCTACCTCAGTGATGATATAATCTTATACATGTATTTTGTGTTGAAAATTGCAGGTTTTGACCAGGTTCTCCACGAGATAATCCTTGAAATGATAAAGCGCTTCACCCTTCCTAGATAATACAAAACCCTAATCTATTTCAGGCTTCGCACTTTAGGGGGCAATCTGTTACACTAAAAAATATCACCATGACCATTTACAGTTAGGATGACTCTATCAACAGTCATGCTACCCTCTTAGGCAAGTCTTATGCCTCTGCTTTCCATGTCAAACTCCAAAAAAGAGAGAAAGTCTTTCTAAATGTATTTATCTCTGGGGACGCAGGTTCTCTCAACCTTACCTGCAGGGACGCACCCAATGTTCACAAAAACTGCGTCTTTGGACGCTCTGTATGTAAAGGTGCAGGTGCGTCCCCCTGAAAAGGTTAAAATGCGCAAGTTTCATCTTTAAAAAGTCACTTGTGGTCATTTCTAGAGCATTCTAGAAGGTTGTTCGACGTGTATTGAGCGCCTCCAGATGGTTCATGCACTCCTACCAAGGAGGAACTTATCCCATCAATAGGGGAGCTATCCCATCCAAAGAGGGGATTATCCCATTGATGGTGGACCTGATTAACTTCCTCTTGAGCACTATAAGTACAGGCATTAGGCCAGAAGGAGAAGAGGTTGAAAGCTATACATTTCTAAGGGTAAATGCTGCAGGAATTAGGACTCCCATTTAGAAGCTTGTGAGGAGAGATTGCCATCTTTGCTTGTTCTATTTGGAAGTGGGTGAGATTTGTCAAAGTAAAGGAGAACTCTTGATGGACCCTGGGAGGGACTTGCACAACACCAAGGCTCAGGTTGTATTTGTTCCTTTTGTTACCTATTAATGCAAATGAGTCCATTCTTCTCAATAACTTGTTATTTATGAGTTGTTTCATGTACTCCTTGGTCTATGTGTTAAATATGTTTTATTCTATGAGATTATCAAGTGCTATTTAATCGTTTGATTGTTAGTGTATGCAGGTTTCAAAGTGAAGGAGGAGCTCATCCGGATCAGCGGAGCTGGACTGCTACAACAGCGTTGGATTACAGGTAGGATCTAAACACTTGATTTCCCGTATAGTAAATGCATGTTTAGAGAAGGATTGCTCTTGTTTGTCTTGTTTGTCACTAGAGAGTCTTAGGCTCCTAGGGAGGTTGGTTGTGTCCGCACAATCGACTCTTTCCGCTTGACAGTGCGCGACATAAAGATCGAGATGGCCAAGGTTCAGTTTGATCTAGAAACAATGATTTAGTAGAAAAGGAATACAAAAATCTACTATAGAAGAAGAACCATTAGCTGTATCAAGTTTCTACAGTGTATGGAAGAATCATTGTAACATAGAAGAAGTATATTCCACTAGAATATCATGGAAGCAACATTCAAATATATCTAGGAGTTTGAAGGTATGAGGATAGTCTAGGAGAAACATGAAAGAATAAATGAAGCATTTCTCATATTAAGGAAGGAATGTCATCATTCATGAAAATCATCTTCAAATAAGGTTAAAGTAGTTTTTTGTTCGAAAGGAAGTCAACCAAATGAAAACATGAGATGAAGAAGTATTCCTGCTTAGAAAAATTTATTCATTAGATATAAGAAGATTCATGTCTTTAGAAAGTATTGAAGGAAGAATAGGATGCAAAAATATACTTGGGAGCATAAGAATGATATGTTTCGATTCAGGAGAAGGGTAATATAATTTACAAGCTTAAGATGTTCAAAGTATGAGTTTTCATCTCTGGTGTTACTCTGCTGCTAGAAGGTCTAGACATAATCCCGATGGAGTCAGTATAGGAACACAAGAATTGCTTTGCTGCCAAAGATATTGGATAGTACCCCAAAGAAGTTACTTGCTTCACCTCTCTACACAGGAAGCCTTTCTCTTCTTTCATGTTAAATTATAGCAAGAAAATGATTCATTTGACTTGTTCCTTAGTCAAATGGAGAAATTCGAATTTCCACATCAATAGGATGACTTGAGTTGTAGTTAGCGGGAGTGGCATGGCCAAGTCACTTAGTTAAATCAATCAATTTGATTTTGTGGGAAAGAAGTAGAGCTGTGCAACAATTGATTGCTAAGATATAGCAATATTGTGGAGTTATGGTTAGTGAAACTCAGTTATCTAAGCTCTAGTCTATAATATAGTTAATATGAGTTCATTTGATTAGTTTTAAGTATTGTTAACTCCTTGATCTCTTAATTAACTAGTCAATTTACTAAAAATAGCCCTAGTCATGCATGCACTTCGAATTGCTTAGCTGAGTGGAAAGAAAATGTGTTATTTTATTTATTGTTGTATACCTTTGAGTGTATAGAGGAGTGTGCATGTAGTAGATGAGCTAATTTCCTCATAACTGTGCAAGGAAATAAGAGTGAGTGCAGGAACATGAGTGTAGGCAGAGGGAGTGTAGGAACGTGAATGCAGGTAGAGCGAGCGCAAGAATGTGAGTCCTAGAAGAGTGAGTGTAGGCTCATTATTTTCTTGAGAAGACTTAGGAGGATATCAGTATTGTAGTGTAAATTGAGCTTCAAGGATTGAAGTTGTCATTGTAATAGATCAATATTCTCATATGATATAACAAAATCAGAGGGGGTGTTTTTCCCAATAAAAAAACCATGTTCATTGTGATTGAATGATTGCATGTTTTTCTATTGTAAAATTTTTCCTTCTATAGAATTTAGTAGAAGAAATTTGTGTCTATTGATTTCCGTCTGATTTTATTAGAAAATACAAATTTTGATTTATTTCTACATGGTATCAAATCTATTAAAAAGTACATAGAAACCAGGTTCCTAATCTTCTCTCAGAGAAATTTCGAATAACATATTTGTGGTGCAAGAATTTTTATAGTGCAGGAGGAAAATGCGAGTTGTCAGGAGGGAGTAGAGAGATTTACCATGGGGAGATAAAGACTCAGAGTGAGTAGCTTTATGGAAGATAGTGCTTCAGGATCTCGGGAGATTAGACTCATTATTTCAATAGTTGCAGTAGCAGTGTGAAAGCAACAACACTATGAGTATATCAAGTTTTCTTTATATGTAGTTATACCTACAGGAGTGAGGTGGGGTGATGTAGAGCCTTAGTCCCAGGGTTGCAAAGATTTGGGTAGGGTCTATAGGAGAGAAAAAATAGTTTTAGTATACTCTTCTCATGGGTCACTACCCTTACTACAGGGGTCCACAGTATTCACTAGCATAAGGATCAATGTTAGTTGATGGAGTCAAATCTTGAGTGACAGTTGCAAGGCTAGTAGAAGTCAGAGACTCAGGAGATAATTGCAACTCAGAGACATAGTTGATTTAGCATTTTGGATGCTTCTTAGTTTCAATTGTTGCAGTAGTATCAACAATAGTGAGAGGGAGTGTTAGTTGTGTTATAGTACAATCCTATAGAGGAGTAGGATTAGGGTAAGAAAAACCCTTTTCTTGCTAAGAGGGACTGTTAAATTTTAGCAAGAAAGGGATTCATTTGACTTGTGCCTTAGTCAAATGGAGAAATTCGAATTTCCACATCAATAGGATTACTTGAGTTGTAGATAACAGGAGTGACCTGGCCAAGTCACTTAGTTAAATCAATTAATTCAAGTTTGTGGGTAAGAAATAGAGTTGTGCATGAGTTGATTGCTAAGATCTAGCAATCTAGTGAAGTTATTGTTAATGAAACTTAGTTATCTGATCTCTAGTCTAGAATAGAGTCAGTTTGAGTTCAACTGAGTAGTTGTAACTATTGTTAACTCACTTATTTCTCAATTAACTAGTCAATTTGCTAAAAATAGCCCTAGTCATTCATGCAATTGGAATTGACTAGTTGATTGGAGGGAAAATGCATCATTGTATTTATTGTTATCTATAGGTGAGTGTACCAAGGAGTTTGCATGTAGCAAATAAGCTATTTTCCTCATAATTGTGCTAGGAAATAAGAGCAAGTGTAGGAACACAAGTGTAGGCAGAGCGAGTGTAGGAACAAAAGTGCAAGCAGAGTGAGTGTAGAAATGTGAGTGCAGGTAGAGTGGTTGTAGGATTAATATTTTCCTTAGCAGACTCAGGAGGAGATCAATATTGTTGTGTATTTTGAGCTTTAAGGATTGAAGTTGTCATTGTAATAGATCAATATTCTCATATGATATAATATAAACAAAGGAGGGTTTTCTCGTGGCTGGCTTCCGTAGTAAAAAATTTGGTGTTCATTGTGAATGAATGATTGCATGTGTTTCTATTGTCAACTTTCCTTCCACATAATTTAGTAGAAGAAATGTGTCTATTGATTTCAACCTAATTTCATTAGCCACTGCAAATTTCAAGTTATTTCTACATTTCACCCTGTTAAGGTCCTATAATGTATAGGATCTCAAGGTATTTGAGTATTGTATCTCAGGAATTTTATTTTGTAAATACTTGACAAACTGCTAATGATTTCCAAATAAAAGAAAAAATAGAATAAAAAATGAAAAGAGGGTATAAATAAGAAAAAGAGAAAAAAACAAGAATATTGAAAAAGAATGAAAAATAGAACCCCATCAAATGAAAAGCAAAAAAGGAAATAATAATGAAAGTGTTGCAAGTCTAAATTCCACTACTGATAGTTAATTTCTTCATCATTGTTAAATAAATATTGTGTGCAGCTTGTTCAAAATTCCATAATGCCTTGTAGAAAATCTATGATAGGTTAACCTGATAATGCAATATAAATCAAAGTAGAATAATATAACCTACTTCTACTGTCAATTTGCAGAAGCTTAAAGATCGACCTGAACAATATAATCAAAAGAAGAAGAATCAATGGCATAATACACATGAAAATACTTTGGGGAAAACCTCAACTAAAAATCCCACACTACTGTATTATCATACATGCTGGAAATACATAGGAATTATACAAAGCCTTATCTCTCATAGCTAGCCAGCTCTCAGTACAATCATCACAAATTCTCACAGGAAATATTAGCTTCTCTCAAGCCTTCCTTTTTTCCCCCAAGCTCCTATTTCCTTGTGTTGTTCCTTGTGGATGATTAGCCTATTACCAAGTGGAAAACCAAGCCTTCAAAAACTGCGCAATCCTCAAGGATAAGTCCTTGCCTGCATGCATGAGTTTTCTCCATGAGAAAACACATGCAACTGATAGTACACCATCCTTGAACATTAATCTCAATTGGGTCTTTCTTAGAATAGACATGCATGAGTTTCTGGTGAGGGAATCTTCAGTTCACTGGAGTAGCACTAGTTGAGTGCATTAAGGCATCAACTGACTCTTAACTCACTATTAGTTCCTCAAACAGTTTGGAACTAATTTAACTGGACTTAACTTAGTAAACTGAGTTTACTAATTACAAATCAAATATAACTCAATCTTATCTCCTTAATTTAAGGGATAACTCTTGCATGACTTCAGAAAGACTTCTAACTTGAATTTCTCCAACTAATTAATTTAAAATTAATTAATTAATTATTTCCAAGTAGCTGTTAAGTCAATTCGATTTTAATTCACAATTTAATTCAAGGATAAATTAAATTGGAATATTCTTGTTGCCACATTTCAACACTTCCTCTCAACAAGAAAGGGATTATCTGCCACTCCTATCTTGTCTCTATGGAACCCGAATTTACACTTTGACAATGCCTTTGTCAAAATGTCAGCATCTTGCTCCTTTGTCAAAATATACTGCAGCAACATGAACCTCTCGACCTGTGAAAAGCCACAGGCAACAAATCTTGCCTTATGCTTCTCCACACTACCATCAGTAGCTTGCTTTACCTTGTAAAGCCAAAGGGAACACACAACTGACTTGTTCTCTGGTATCAGAACCACGTCCCAAACACTGTTACGAATTATGGAGTCATACTCCTCCACCATAGAATCAACCTAAATCGGCTGTTGCACTACTTGATCAAAGGAAGATGGCTTGGTCTCAACACATTCCTTAGCAAGGGCCATGTATCTAGTGTACCTCTCAGGTGACATCCTATGTCTGTGCTAAGAAGATGGTGCTCCCACATTCTCTCCTGCATCATCCAACAATCTGTCAGCTTCTATTGTGCACTTCTATCCATCTTTGGAAGACTCTGCTTGAGTGGATGTCTCCACTCCTGGAACCTCGGCATGTGGCTGCTCTACATCAGTCTGAGGCTCCTCCTTCTTAGGAATCAGCAGTTCCTCCATAGCTTGTAGTTGGAGCTCCCTCTCAAGGAAACTCGCATGGCCTTTTGCTCATCAAAATTGAAATCTTTGCGAACCACTGTCCTCCGACTGGTAGGCAAGTACACATGATAGTTGTGAGGTGTATCAGTGTACCCCAAAAATATCCCCAACTCTGCTATCGGCTCAAGCTTCTTCTGTGCATCCTTTGTCACATGGAAATATACCAATGAGCTAAAGATCCTGAAGTGACCCACAACTGGTATCTTACGGGAGAAAGCTTCCTCTAGTGTCTTTATCCCAAGTATATGATGCGGGCTTCTATTCTGCAAATAGACTATTTTGTTGCATGCCTCATCCCACAAGTGAAGTGGTAGGCCTTGGTCATGCAACATTGCCCGTGCTGCCCCTATAATAGTTATGTTCTTCCTCTCGGCCACCCCATTCTACTGTGGGTTATGAGGTGCCGTCAACTCTCGTTTAATTCCTTCTGCTGCATAGAAGTCCTTAAACTCTTGAGAGGAATATTCTCCACCATTTTCGCTTCTCAAGGCCTTAATCTTCTTCCCTGACTCTTTCTCGACCAAAGCTTTGAACTCACAAAACTTTTTGAAAGTTTGGTCCTTCTTCTGCATGAAATAAATCCAGCATTTACGAGAATTGTCATCAATGAAAATCACATAATACCTTTTCTTCACTATGGATGCCGTCGAGAATGGTCCACACAAATCAATATGAAATTGCTCTACGATAGCCTCTGCTCAACTGTCTCGATCATGAAAGGAAGACTTGGTGTACTTTCCCAAGGTATAACCTTTGCATGTGTCAACTTTCTCAAGTTTACCTTTGGGAAGTCCTGTAGATATCTGCTGCATTATCTTCAAAGCCCCACGATTCAAATGGCCCAACCGCCTGTGCCACAACTCACTAATGTCTTGGCTTTTCACCAATTTTGCTTTCGTACTCAATGCTGCACAATCATCTACCTCTAGTTTATAGAGATTCTTCACCTGAATCCCTATCCGCTTGGTCTGACCCATGGCTATGTGTCTTAGGAACACCTTTCATTTACTGAAGACAACATCATAGCCTTTTTCCTCCAACATCGCGACCAATACCAATTTCTTCTTCAGTCCAGGCACATACATCACACCTGTCAAGGTGAGAGGAGCTCCATTCTCCCTCTGGAAAGCAACCATGTCAACTCCTTAAACACTATACCTTCCATCGTCACCCATCTCTATGCGCATCTTGAGGTCTTTCTCCTCCAAGGCACTGAATAAATTTTTATCACCACTCATGTGGAATGAGGCTCCACTTTCAAGATACCAGACACAACCCATCATCAATGACACCATGCATGCGATGAGGGTAAAGTCCATTTCGAAGTGAGAGGCTAATTCCTCACCTTCCGAGGATCCCTTCTTGGACTTCTTCGATGGGCAATTAGTCGCATAATGTCCCATCTTGTGACAATTAAAGCATGTTACTTTAGACATGTCACCCTTCTTCCCTCCATGAGAAGAATTCGATTTGAAATGGGAAGCCTTCCCCTTCCCTTGCCTTGCCTTACTTGTTAAGGCCATATTTTCTTCATCATCATTCTTGGATGAAGAACCATCTCGTGTGCTCCTCCTAATCTTCTCCTGCATAAGATCCAATCACAGTTGTTCCTAATCTAAGAGTTTCTCCCATTCACAGAGTCCTGGTAGCTATTCCAACTCTTTTGAAGGCCAAGGAGAGCGAGGCTCACCATATCATCATCAATAGTAGTTATTCCCACACTGCCAAGCTCATCTCTGCAGGTGGTGAGCTTTTTCAGATATGTGGAAATGTTATCGTCCTTCTCCATCTTGATTCTTCAAAGCTTATCCTTGTGCGCCAATTTCCTCTGGTTGCTACTGTTCTGGTAGAGGTCCTTCAATGTATTTCACATTGAAAAGGGAGTATCCTTCCCATGGAGACTCGAAACAATATGTTCTCAAACTCCCTCAAGGATGATTTATCTCGCCTTCGCCACACACTTCTTCCACTCAGCCAACTCTTGTCCATTAGTTGAAGCTGGCTTTGGGATTTCTTGATCATTGAATTCCTTCAAGCCATTGTCTTCTAATATAGCCTCCATTCTACCTTTCCATGCTATGTAATTCGAGCTACCTTCCAAGGCATACACGATTCTCAAGCCATAGAACACCTTTGGCCAACCTTGAAGTATGATATGAATTCGATTTGCACCTACAACCCCGAACTTCAAACTTCGAATTCTATTCTTAGTATACTGTTCATAATGCTGATACCATGTAGAAAATTTGTGATATATATATCAAAGCAGAATACTATAGCCTATTTCTACTATCAATTTGCGAAAGCTTAAAGATCAAGCTGAACAATATAACCAAAAGAAGAAGAATCAATGGCACAATACACATGAAAATACTTTGGGGAAAGCCTCAGCTAAAAATCCCACACTATTGTATTATCATACATGTTGGGAATACATAGGAATTATATAAATCCTTAGCTCTCATAGCTAGCCAGCTCTCAGTACAATCCCCACAGATGCCCACAGGCACTCTTGGCTTCTCTCCAGCCTCCCTCTCTACCCTCCAAGCTCCTATTTCCTTGCACTGTTCCTTGTAGATGATTTTCCTATTACCAAGTGGAAAACCAAGCCTTCAAAAACTACGTAATCCTCAAGGATAAATCCTTGCCTGCATGCATGAGTTTTCTCCATGAGAAAACACTTGCAACTGATAGTACACCATCCTTGAACATTAATCTCAACTGGATCTTTCTTGGAATAGACATGCATGAGTCTCTGGTGAGGGAATCTTCAGTTAACTGGAGTAGCACTAGTTGAGTGCATTAATGCTTCAACTGACTGTTAACTCACTATTAGTTCCTCAAACAGTTTGGAACTAATTTAACTGGACTTAACTTAGTAAACTGAGTTAACTAATTACAACTCAAATATAACTCAATCTTATCTCCTTAATTTAAGGGATAACTCTTGCATGAATTTAGAAAGAATTCTAACTTGAATTTCTCCAACTAATTAATTTAAAATAAATAGACTAATTATTTCCAAGTAGTTGCTAAGACTAAATTCGATTTTAATTCAGAATTTAATTCAAGGACAAATTAAATTTGAATATTCTTGTTGCCATATTCCAACATGTCTAGCTACTTGTTTAATCATACAGTGTAATCATGGTTAAACTTCTTTAAATTTCTGTAAATTAGGGTAGAGAATAAAGATTTGCCCAATAGTCTAATCTGGGTAAATCAATAGTTAGGTAGAAAATGACATTGATTCAACTGTTTAATCTGAATCAATAGGAGAAATAAGTGATAGGCTAGATAGTTTTCATTCTGTATAAAAGAAAATAAGGTGGGTTTTCTAGTCTAAGTGCACCCTATAGAAAAAATAAAAAATGTTAGTTTAGTTATGGGTATGTAAATTAGATGCTTTTGCAAATAAAACCCTATGTCATTTTTACCCTAAGTTAAAGGACATTGTAAAAGGGCTAAACATGCGTTGAAGGATAAAGTGTTTCCACACATGTCTCATACTTTATTTTTGTCCTAAGTTGAAAAATAAAACATAAAAGCGAATGTGGTCAGGTTCGTTTTGTCATATTTGGGTAATCAATGGCACTGTCGAAGCATCGAGATCCGCTTCCGCTCCTCATGCACGACCCGTGTTGTTCTTTGGCCCCCCCTCTCCATCCTGTCTTTACCGCTAGGGGGGGTGGTTCCAAAAATCTGTTTCTCCAGCTAGGCCCCCATCCCTATGTGACAGCATGTCAGCACTTCGCAACCCCCCTTGCCGAAACTACTTACCATCCACTACCCCCTCCGAAACTGTTCTCCCTTCGCCTGCTTGACCATGTCCCCACCACAAATCCTTCGCCACTCTCCTCCCACCACGTCGCCTCACCGTTAACCAATTAAATGCACTCCCAACAAAGAAATAACCGTTCAACATTAATTTCATATTTCCCAAGTAACCGTTTAAAAATTAACAGTCCTGCGCCATTTCCAACGAGACTCTCATTGAATTGTTTAAAAGATTTGAAATTGACATTTTCCTCCCTTTTCACCGCTTATCCTCTACAAATTGTAGATTCTACACAACACCTGCTTTGATAACATTTCCCACGACCAGACCAAGACAAAAATTGACAGTTGAGATTCCTCTGTTCTTTTCTCCTGATAATTCGTAACCCCAACTATTTTCTTGGTAAGGTCTTCTATCAAGTTCTCTTATCTTTCACTAACACAGTCATGCCTCCCAAAAGAAAAACCCAAGATAAGCCTGTTAATCCCTTGATCCCTCCCTCTGTAGATTTAGATCGCATCCCTTTGGCCGATAGGGCTTATAAGATTAGTGAAACCTAATGTGCATGTGATTTTTTGGAGCTATACTACTGGTTAGAAGACAAACATGTAGATAAAACTGATGAAATTGGGCTCTGGGAGTCCAATCTTCCCCATTACATCTTCCCCTTGACATTCCAAGCCCCTGAGTTTACCAGAAAGTGTCAGGCATGTTATGTCCCTGCTCAAAGAGCTATCATGGCCCCTTCAGGTGACATCCTCTTTACCATAATTGCCCAGTCCATAGACCAAATAATGCTGGCTCCCACTGTGGAAAATAATACTCCTTTCTCCTTAGAAGCCCTCACCCAGCTTTATCAAAAGCTGGATTTCGCTACCAGAGCCAAAATTTTCGAAATCTTCTTGCCTAAGAATGCCCAGTTACCCAAGAAGAATCCTCCATATCCTTCCTCCATCTTCCCTAATCAAGCCAAACAAATTATATCCATGATTTCCTATATTTTAGGTTATTATTCTGATCAATGGGTAGATGAGCCCATTTTAGGTTTCCTCCATATTTTCCATAGATAGCTAGCCTTCCATTGTGTTCAATTTCATTCAATTCTTGGTTGAAAATATTCATGAGAAATTTATAAAGTTTCCCACAGAACAAGTGTTTAATTACACCTCCATTTTGATCTATATGTTCCTTTACTATCAGGTAGATAAATTCAATTTTGCAATGCACAAGCTTGATGATGCAGGAAATCAGGGACCAATGATATTTTGGACATCATTGGTCATGAAAGAATAGTAGGAGTTCTCTTATAAGCAGTTTATTGAGGATTTTGTTTGCCTAGCCATGAACATCCTTAACAGTTCTACACAACCCAGAATCTGTGAATGAATCAAGAGAATTTTTCACCTAACAGGTCAGGCAAATACTGGGGATTGGTATCTATACCAAAACTACACCGAGATTAGGGTTTATGGTTGTGAATTGGCACCATACAAACTCCCCAAATACCTCCCAATGAGTATTTTTTCCCTGGAGTATATTTGAAAAATGTTGAATTTTGATGACATTCATTTTGTAGTGGCAAAGAAGAAACCACAGTTCTGAGTAAAGACACAAGTGGGCCCATTTGTATGTAATACCAGGACAATAGGTCAAGAAGCAGACAAGATTCTTAAAGAAACTAAGTTTATTCTAAGCTTTACATGGTCTTAGGACCCCTGTGGCATTATTTCAAAGCTTAGAGTGGAGAATAAAAGCACTCCTTACATCCATACTTCAAGGCCTAAAATAGAGAAGTATGCCAATCAACTAGGATGGACAAAAAACACTTTGCAGGAAGCTCGAGAACAACTCTTTTCCACTTTCAATTTGCAGACTCCCACCCCTCAGGAGAAATCAAGCAAAAGAAAGAGGGAGGAAGGATCATCATCGACCAGAGGAAGTGAATCCAAAGAGTTCAGGAACAACTACAGAAAAAGGAAAAACTTGACTCCTAGGACACATGTGGACAAAGAGACAGAACAAGAGGCTACCATCATAATCACAGACTCACCACATGCAAGCATCAAATTTGCAACATCTCCTATTGGACCTTCCTCATCACAAGGTTACAAGGAAATATAACTAGAATCCTAGAATGTCCAAGGAGAGAAAGAGAAGACAGTTTTTGACAGGTACAGGGAGATTAAGCTTAAAAATGTGATTCTTAAAAAAAGTACCTATCACCAAGTTTGGAAGCAAACCTCTAGCTCACAAAGTAGCTTATTATCAGTTTTTGACACAGAGCATGTGTAGGAATTTACAGGGTAAGTTCCTCAGAAAGAATACCAAAAGGACACCGCTCACAACCAGATCTCAAATCAATACACCAGTATTTTTGACGTGGTTAAAACCCTCAGAGTGCAAGGAGGGAAACAGTCCACGGCCTGTCCCAACGTGGGTACAGACAATTTATTAATCAAAGAATGAAAATTTACATAAGCTTCTCTCATGCACGGATTACCCGAACAATGACCCTCCATGCGCTTTAAATAGAACTCATGGACCAATCGGGTGTCAAGCCACGGATCAAGTGTCGGTAATACCGAGGTGAGAGTGAACCGTCGGATCACTACATATCGTGACCGTCGGATTGTAAGTTACAAAATGTACAACGGTAAAGAAACACACTTTACCTAACTCTAACCTAACTCTATGCTAGACCAAGTTGAACTTAACTATATCCTATGTGTCGGAATATCCTAACATCCCCCCTTAAGAACAACTTGGGATAGGATTGAAGGATTTACAAATATGACACAATAGGAGAAGGAAGGAGGCACTAGAGCCTATCCCCCCTTAGTGACAACTTCCTGAACTCCAAGCATATATCGAAGTTTAGTGAACTTCGCCTCTGTGAGAGCCTTTGTGAAGATGTCTGCAACCTGATCATCCGTTGGACAATATTGCACTTCAAGAACATGGTCATGAATGAGCTTTCTGATGAAGTGCATGTGTAGTTCAATGTGTTTGCTGCGCTGATGCTGGACTGGATCTTTGCATAGCTGAATGGCACTTTGATTATCACACCAAAGTGTGGTTGGATGCTGCTGCTCAAAGCCAAATTCGATAGGATCTGACGAAGCCACAAGGCTTCCTTACTAGCTTCCACGGCACCACGATACTCTGCTTCTGCTGACGAAAGAGAAATGGCAGCCTGTTTCTTACAAGCCCATGTAATAGGTCCTGAACCAAGAGTGAAGACATAACCGGCAGTAGACTTCCGATCATCAAGGTCACCAGCCCAATCAGAATCAGTGAAACCAACTAACAGAGGAGCTGCTTTGGCACTGTAATGAATCCCAAACTGTACTGTACCTCGAACATAACGAAGTATTCTTTTAGCTGCTTTCCAATGACTTTCACGGGGGTTTTGCATAAAACGAGCAACAAGGCCAACAGCAAAGGAAAGATCAGGACGAGTATGGGTTAAATACAAGAGTTTTCCGACAAGTTGACGGTATAAGGTAGCATCAACTTCAGGAGAAGTACAAGAGACTGAAAGTTTGACTCCAGACTGAAAGGGAGAAGGGGCTGGCTTACAGTCTTCCATGTGAAAATGACGAAGAATATCACAAGCATACTTGGACTGGGAAAGGAAAATACCTTCTTGGGATTGCAAGACTTGAAGACCGAGAAAATAGTGTAAGTGTCCTAAGTCTGTCATTTCAAATTTCTTTTTAAGGCTGGACTTCACATGGTTTATAAGGTTGGGATCACTACCAGTAAGAATAAGATCATCAACATAAAGAACAAGGATGATAAGAGAGTTGCCCACTTTCTTGGTGTAGACAGTATTGTCAGAATGACACCTAGAAAAGCCAGATTCTAAAAGAAAGCTATCCATTTTGGCATACCAAGCCCGAGGAGCTTGCTTGAGGCCATAAAGGGATTTCTTAAGTCGACAAACGAGGCTGGAGTCTGTTTGTATGAAGCCAATGGGTTGTTCCATATAGATTTCTTCCTGCAAGTCCCCATGCAAGAAGGCAGATTTAACATCCATTTGATGGACTTCCCATTTTAAAGAGGCAGCAAGGGAAAGAACAAGGCGGATAGAGTTCATTTTGGCAACTGGAGAGAAGGTTTCAGTGTAGTCAATGCCTTCAACCTGTGAAAAGCCCTTAGCAACTAGACGAGCCTTATGTTTATCAACTTTCCCATCTGGTCCATACTTGGTTCTGTAAACCCATTTGCATCTAACAAGTTTGCGTCCCTTTGGTAGAGGAACAAGATCCCATGTATCATTTGTCATCAATGAATGATATTCTTCATTCATAGCTGCTTCCCAATGTGGATGGCCTGAAGCTTCTGCAAAAGTGTCAGGATCATGATTTACTGGAGCTTGAGCCAGTAAAGAAGAGGCTCTTTCAAACTGAGAACGTGTACGTCGCTGATCTGTAGGATCACCGGCAAGATCACCTGCTGCATCCCGAGTAGCACGGACCCATCTTGGAAGTTGAGGATCCTGAGAAGGTGGGGGAGGATTATCATCCTCGCTTTCATCATCAGAAGAAGAAATGTTTTCAAAGATAGAAGAGATAGGAAGAGGTGGCACATCCGCCGGACTAGGCTCGCAGGCCGATTTATTTTCATCAAATTTTACATCTCTTCTAATGATAACATTTTTGGACTTAAATGGAATAAGTCTATAACCTTTTACATCTTCAGAATATCCAACAAAAGTACATTTCTCACTCTTAGGTTCTAAAGCTTTATGCTTTTCATCTGGAATATGGGCCCATGCTTCACTTCCAAACACACGAAAGTGACTTACATCTGGTTTAATGGAACTCCAAGCTTCTTCTGGAGTGATATTCTCTAGAACCTTAGTAGGAGTGCGATTGATTATATAATTTGCACAATTAATTGCTTCGGCCCAAAAACTAAGACTGAGTCCTTTAGATTGCAGCATACAATTAGCCATTTCCTTTAAGGTGCGATTTTTCCTTTCAGCTACACCATTTTGTTGTGGAGTGTATGGAACAGTATGTTGCATTTGAATTCCATTTTCGGTGCAAAAGTTGATGAATGCGTTTTTAACATATTCTCCACCATTATCAGTTCTTAGCTTAAGAATTTGATGTCCAGATTGTTTTTCAACAAATGCTTTGAAGGCCAAAAAAGTGCTAAATACTTCGCTCTTGAGTTTTAAGAAGTATACCCAAGTGCGTCTAGAGAAATCATCAATGAAAGTTAAGAAGTACTTGCAGCCAGAGAATGAAGCAACAGGAAGAGGACCACATAAATCACTGTGCACAAGCTGTAAAGGGGCTGAGGCGTGCCAAGAGGCACGTTTGTCAAAACTGTCCCGATGATGTTTTCCGAGTACACATCCGGAACAAACACCATCTTTGCAAGATACCATAGGAAGACCTGTCACCATATTTTCTTTACATAGATGCTGAAGGGAGCGATAGTTTAAGTGACCAAACCGCTCATGCCAAAGTTTGCTCACTTCATCATTATGAGCAACAAACACTGAGGGAAGATGGGATGACCCAAAGTTGTGAAACTTATACAACCTTTTGGAATCATCAGCAAGACCAGTAGCTAGAATCTGTTTAGGATCTTTTAGATCCTTGATTACAACATCATGAGGTGAAAATTCAACAATTTTACCTTCACCTGAATGAGTTATCTGATAGACAGATAGAAGGTTGCAGGATAAGTTTGGAACACATAATACATCATTGAACTGACCATTGTCTAGATGAACAGTTCCAGTCCCTACAACATTAAGAGATCTATCATCACCAACATATATATTTTTGGTGTTACAATCATTTAAAGAAGAAAACATGGCTTGGTTTTTGGCCATGTGACAAGAGGCTCCAGAATCAATGAGCCACTCATGAGAATGAGAAGAAGAAGAAGATACATTTAATGCATAACCAGACTGAGATGATTGACGATGACATGCAGAAAGTGCCGTTCCGGAAGTTGAAGTTGAAGTAGGCTCCAGATGGATGTTATGTTTCTTCATTGCGGCTTCCAAGGCTTCCATCTTCTTAAAGCATTTAGATTCTAAGTGGCCATCTCGATTACAAAAGTTACAATGTCTGTCAGTCCTCTTCCATTTGTTTTTATTGGTCTTGTCATTTTGCTGAAATGATCTTTCATCTTGAGGCTGAGTTGGTTTAGGACCATTCCTTTGAGGATAAGACTTCTTAGGATTCTTTGAATTTGGTTGCTGCTGGGCGGCTAACGCTTTTGAGGAAGAGTTTCCAAGATTAAGAAGACCAAGGTGTAAGAGTTTTTCTTGTTCTCTTATTAAGGAATCACAAAAGGAGTCAAAGGAAGGGGGTTTGTAGTCTTTGCCTTGACAAATGAAAGCTTCCCTTGTAGAATGGAAAGTGGAAACAAATACAGAGTAGGCTGGTCCCAACTTAGTAAGGATGGAATAAATAAGGTTACCATCTTCTTTCTTAACTTTAACACCTTCCAAGAGATATCTAAGGGTCTTGAATTTGGACAAGAAATCTTCAATGCAAGAAAAATTATTAGGATCCAAAGTAAGCAACTCATTCTCAAGTTGATGGGCTCTAATTTCATTTTTAATCCCAAAAACTTTAGCAAGTTTTTCTAATGCTTCATGAGGAGTTTCAATTTCTGCAATGTGGAATCTAAGATCAGGAGAAACAGACATTCCTATCAAACCACGTGCTTGATCTTGTCTATTTTCCCATTTTTCGGCCTTGTCTTCATCTTTGGGTTTCTTCTCTTGGTCTGTGGCTATTCTGAAGAGACCTTTACTTCTAAGTAAATCTCCCATGTAGGCTACCCATTGGAAGTAGTTAGTGCTGTCAAGAATGACTTGGCATGGACTTTCCATTTTTTGAAAAAAAAAACTGAAGCTGAAGATGCTGAAAGTAAGTGGTCCAATGGATAGATCTCGAAAAAATAGGCGGTTTTAAAAAAAACGGCTCTGAAAAAGGCTTCCGGATGAAGAAGATATGGCTTTTTGAAAAAAAATTGTTGACGTTGCCGGCAAAGTGCGCGAATGTGCGGGAATGAAAAAATCCGCCCCCACAAAATGGAGACTTGAACCCAAGACCTCTACTCTCTTAAAAAGTCTTTGAACCAATTGATCTATACAAAATATTTGAGAGAGAGAGAGAGAGAGAGACAGAGAGACAGAGAAGGGGGGGGGGCCTCGATTTGCATGCTTGCCTTGGGAAGGCTCTTTTCCCCTACAAAACACAAAACACAAAACCCAACACGAATATGCAAAGAAAAACGAACCTTACGGCTCAAAGTTAGCTTTAGCCAAAAAACTAGAATTTTTAAAAAAAATCTCAAAGTTAGCTTTTAACCGAAAAACTAAATATTTTTCTCAATGTTTCTGATTTTCCAAGATCACACTAAGGTGCAGGGAAAAGAGCATACGCATGAGAAAAATCCTTTCTTTCTGTTTCTGATTTGCCCAGATCGCACAGAGTCGCAGGGCAAAGAGCATACGCAGAAATGAAAGGTATAGATCCGGGAAAAAAAAAGGCTAAATAAACCGAAACCGAAATAAGCAGAGAGAAAATGACAGTAAACTGCAAAAAAAAAAACACTGTATACCTCCCGATCTGAAAAATGACGCAGCTAGGGCTACCGGAAACCTTTTCGCGTGAAACGAAAGGGGTTCCTCACTGAAACAGATGCTCCGAACGCAACAGAGCAGTCCTCTCGGCCCGAAAGCAGTCAGAAACAGCAGATCTAGGAAACGACAGCCGCATGCAGTTCTACCGGCTTCAGATTTGGATCACCAACGGACGCGGCCCTCAAATAGCTCTGATACCATGTAGGAATTTACAGGGTAAGTTCCTCAGAAAGAATACCAAAAGGACACCGCTCACAACCAGATCTCAAATCAATACACCAGTATTTTTGACGTGGTTAAAACCCTCAGAGTGCAAGGAGGGAAACAGTCCACGGCCTGTCCCAACGTGGGTACAGACAATTTATTAATCAAAGAATGAAAATTTACATAAGCTTCTCTCATGCACGGATTACCCGAACAATGACCCTCCATGCGCTTTAAATAGAACTCATGGACCAATCGGGTGTCAAGCCACGGATCAAGTGTCGGTAATACCGAGGTGAGAGTGAACCGTCGGATCACTACATATCGTGACCGTCGGATTGTAAGTTACAAAATGTACAACGGTAAAGAAACACACTTTACCTAACTCTAACCTAACTCTATGCTAGACCAAGTTGAACTTAACTATATCCTATGTGTCGGAATATCCTAACAGCATGGAAAGATGCAGATGGCCTTCCTTGAGGCCCAAATTCCACAACCAAAAACAACAATAGACTACAAGAGCACTACCTTTGAGTTCAACACCAAAGACATTCATCCCATTGATAAAATGGAGATGCACAAGCAAACTGGTGAGATGATATCCTCTACATTGACTAACACTGCTATGTCATTATCTAAGTTGTAGGTTTCATTTGCTAATGTTCAATCTCAGTTGAAGATGGAGAAGGTGTCCTCCTTGGCAAAAGATAAGAAAATCAAGTCTTTAGAGGATTTGGTGGTAAATATTGGGTATGACCATAATGATGTCAATGCTGTAGAGGAGATTATCAAAAATAATAATTTGGACATTGCAGCCTTGAGAAAATAGCTCAAGCTGCCAGCCACAAAGGACCCATTGACTAAGGACATTGAAGAAAGTGAAGCACAGAAGCAAGACAAGATGAAGCTGATTATAGAGCAAAACATGCATATTAGACAGATGGAGGCCGAGATGGAGAAGATGGTAAAGGAGAGAGAACAAAGTCAAAATATGGCTATTGTCCCCCTGGATGCCTTACCCATTTCTCAGCTTCCAGCAACAGGAACAACCACTGCAGCAACTTATTCTACTCATACTGCAAGTGTTGAATAGGTGACCAAGACACTAGAGAACATGTCCATCTAGTCCAAAGAAATCAACACTTTGCAGGATCAACTCAAAGCTTTAGAAGTACAAAAGGCCAAAGTTGAAGCTGCTCATGTTACTGAAATGCAGAAATCAGAGAGATTGTTGGAGAAGTTGAAGAAGGTAGAAATGGATACCTCAATTGGTCAAACCTTGTCCCATGTCGAGGAAACCATTTGGATGAATATTCTAGATTCTATGAATAAGATTTGGCCATCTCCAAATCATCTGTGAACGAAAGGAATTAATAGAAAAATCTACAAAAACCATTGCTCAGGGAAGCGAGAAGCTTGGAGACATGCCCACAGAAGCCTCCAACATTATCAGATTCTTGAATTCTAAGTCCAAATATGAGCTTGAAGAATTAGGAATCAATGATAGGACTGCCACTATTTTGGAAGTCAATAAAGTATTGACTAAGAGGAATCTTATTGATTAGTTGGAAGAAAAATGTGGAACATTGGAGCCGAAAGTAAATAGGTTCTACAATAGAATTGAAACATTTATCCAAAAAGGCCTACCCAACATTTATGTAATAAATGAAAAAATGATCACTCAGGAAGATTATGTCCTGAAGATGAAAGAAATGGCCAGAAGCAGTATTAAGGTAAGTGGAATAAAAGGCAGTATGACAACAAAGGCATTTTTGGAAACCATGTCAAATGACTTCCACATATAGAATGAGGTAAAACATATTTTTACTATGAAGCCGAATTTTTCCAAATACACAAAGATAGATGAAATTTACTAGAGGGTAATAAAATTGACCATACCCGATGAAAAGAGATGGGAAGAGATTTTTGATTTACTAGACCAAAGAGTAATTCAGGTGCAGTAAGATGGCGGCCAACACATCAGCCAGCACGACAGTGAGTACAACATCGCAACATAGTTTCAGGTTGACTCAGCAACCGAATCCATTAAAAGAGAGCCACCTTGCCTTCCAGATGTCTACATGGCCTATTTTTTTGCCATGAATGAATCATATTGTTTATAATTAGGCTAATAATACACTGTTGGTTTGACAATGATTTTGTAATTACTAGTATAAATAATTCATTCTTTGAAGTATTAAAGGTTGATTTCTGAATGTAATTTCTTCTGCATATTTTATTTTTAAAAGTACTGGAGCATCAATAATACAAGGACCTTTCACAGGATTCATGTGGTGTATGAAATGGCAATGTGTCTCTTCTATTTATCTATTTAAACATTGTTTTTCTTTCTCTGTTATTGTGAGTATCTGAATTCCTTAACAAAAATTGTGATAAAGTGGATTTGTTACTTAGAGCACCCTATTTTGGTTGTTGGTAATTTTAATGTTTTCTACTAAAGTCAAATAAAAGAATTCTTAATTTCTCCTTGATTTCCATTGAAGCTTACACTTCTTCTATTTCACCATCCATTTAATTTCTGAAAATATCCAAATAGTGCAACCTAGATTTACCTGTGAGAACTCCTCTAAAAATTGATGCAAAATCCAATTTAATTTATAGACTCCATAGCCCAATGGAATTATAACAATTAAATCAACCAAACCAATCAAATCAAAACAAATAATTACAGTCATAACTAGCCTAAAATTCACTAAAATAAAGCTAAATTTTACAGAGAGATCCCTCTTTGAAGCTAACAGGGCTAGATCCCAGCTTCCAAAGTGGTTTTGATGTTTTCCTATGTGTTGACTCCCACAACCTAAAAAATAAAGAATGACAACATTGTGGCGACCATACTGGGGAACGAAAATCCTTTAGATTGAAAAATCATTATTACCTGGTATTTAATCAATATTTCAATTAAACAAAAAAAATTATTATCATAATGAAATACATGATCCGAGGTTGTTATCTTGTATATATTTGAGTGTGTTTTTAATTTTAATTTTATTAGTTGTGTGATGAATTTTTATAGACCTGGCTCCCAAAATAATTTTCACTAGAGCTCACCCTGATCCCAATCCTACTGAATTTGTAGATAATATAAAGAAATTGGCGAGAAAGAAAATCTTCACAGGGAGTCAACGTAGTAATAGCCCATTGTCTAGGTTCAATTCTCTTCCCGAGAATAGTCATTTGTTAAGGTATAACTCTCTTCCAGAGATATTTGAAACTATTCAAGATATAGAGTTTGATTTTCCTTTCCAGCATAGTTTGTTTAAATCAAAATATGAAACTTTTGTAGATCAGGCTATCATTGACAAAACCATACTGCAAACATATATCCCCCAAAACCAGCCTTTTGAAACAGATCCTGATCTTGAATCCCTATAGCAATCTGATAAATTATAAGATCTAGTTTTGGTTTTGAACCAAGTCATTGATGAAGCTTACATTCAACAATGTTTTGAATTTTTAGCTTTAACTGTTGTAGCAAATTCTTTGTCCAGCCAATCTTCCTAGTATGTTAATCTACAACCCCCTAGTCCTACTCATTCCATAGTTTCTACATCCTCACATGTGATATCTCACACTGTTATTCCTACTATCCCTGTAGTTATCATAACTACACATACCATAGGACCAACTTCCAGTCAATCTTTTACACCAGCTATGGTAGGTAGGCATGCACCTTTGGTGTTACCAGGCATGCTATGCCTAGAGATTATCAATCTAAAATTCTGATTTTTGATAACACTGGTTCTCATACTTCTCAGCAGCATATGGATAGAATGAATGATGTGTTTGACCTTCAAGAAGTAGATGAAGCTGATGTAAAAATGAGATTGTTTGCTCAAAGTTTAGGAGGTGATGTCAAAAAATGGTTTAGGAGTTGAAGAAAAATCCACTTCAACTCTTAATTGAATATAAAAGATTGAAAATAAAGCCAAATGAAAGTGTGGAATAATACTGTGAATGGCTCAATATTGTTTACAATTCCATTCCAACAGACATCAAGCCCTCCCCTGGCTTAGATTTAATTTATTTTCCTGATGGTTTCAATGTAGAGATGGAATATCAACTTAGACAGAGAGAACCGACAAATTTCAAAGAAATGCAAGCTAATGCCATAAAAGTCGAAGCTAACATCGTATCTAAGAAGACCAAATTAAAATTTTAATGCAGGGTTACTATAAAAGAAGAGCCTTCCACTTCTGCCTTTGATCATATAATTGATAACTTAGTGAGGGTAGTGAATCAGATGATGCAAGGAGTAAACATAAATGACCAAACTCAAGTGAGAGAGAACCAAAATTCTCCTCAAAACACAAACCAAAACTTTAGAAGGAATGTTCCCCAAATCAAACAAAGAGAACAAAAGGGTCCAGACTAGTAGGTTTGACCTCCTTTTCAGGAAAAACACATTGATGATGAAGGTAATGTTATTGAATATTTGGAGGATAATCAAATAAACTTGATGGGAATAAATGAGGATGAAACATTTTTTCTCACTCAAGAAGAGCAAGAATTTTTTCTCCTAGCTCAAACTGAACTAGACTCTGAATAATCAGATGAGTATAAACAAGGTTTTGAAAATGCCATCATGGAGGTCCATAGGCAGTATAACCTTTGGAGAAAAAGGAACTCAGATCCTCTTAATAGAAAAAATCTAATAATTCTGCTAAAAAACCCTTTGAAACTGATCCCAGAAAAACCATAGAAACTCTTCCTCTAAAAATTGTTGACGATTCTGGTAAAAGGTGATCCAGGTGGCTCCAGAAAGACACACAGGACAAAGATGGCTCAAAAATCAAAGTGTTTGGATTATGCTCAAACTAGGACCAGATCGAAGACCTCGTCGTCTTGATCGTGGTGGTGTGAACGGCTTGTCAAACCGAGCTCGTATGCGAAAGATAGAGCTTTTCAAAGTTTGACATGACAGGAGAAAGTGGGGCCCACAACATGCCACATGGCATCCCAGTAAGCAGGTGGAACCCACATGGTAGCCCATCAGCCATTGACACTTGGATTTTTCTCATTTGTCTCCAAAAACAAGCTTAAGGGACAAAAATCATTTTTAATGGGTAATAAATCACCATTAATGAAATATGTTTTAATATAGTTATTAAAATAACTATATAACACATTAAAACAGAAAACACATGGTTTTGGGATCGGTAGCAACAAACCCCGCCGAACCCTTTGAACAACCTTATAAATCACAATCGAATTTCTATATGGGATCGGGATCGGTGGCAATAATCTTCGCCAAACCCTCCTCCACATAACCTGCATAACAAGATATATATCTATATCTATATATATATATATATATATATATATATATATATATATATATATATATATATATATGCCACACATATCGCCGATATGTATGTCGGAGTAACCCCGATAAGGGCACCGATACCTCCATCGTGCCGACCGTCGCTAAGTGCGATCGTCAATATGAATATCGGTGACATCCTGGATATCGTGCCGATTAATATGCCGATCTGACCATTGATTTTGGTCGCCAAACGATATCATATATCGCCAAAACCCTATATGGAGCGCTGGTATATGCACCAGCGCCCATTTTAGTCGTTGGTTGCAACTACCAATCATTGATATGGATTAATGTAGGGTTTAAGGGGACTTCCATCCTATTTCAAACATATTTTGGTTTATAAAAGGTTTATCTATGGAGGGGCGGGATTTGATCCCTCGACCTCTCCTCAGCGACTCCTATTATTTACCATTAGGCCAATGGCCTATTTGTTGGAGAACACGTCGATGAGTTTTATTTAAATTCAGATTTTCTCTCTACACATAGTTTGAGGAGTAGAGAGACTACAAACACGAATTTCGAGGCAAAATGCAGGCACAAAGTTCAAGGCAACAGATTAATTAATATTTTAATGCAGGAACCATGAATTTTGCAGGAGAGTAAAATTTTCACTTTGTCAGAATTTTACAAGTTTTATATGGTTTTTACACCTCTCATCACCACGAACACAATGGTGTTGTTCGTTTCTTCATCAGAGGTATGCATTTTCCAGTCAGTGCTAGAATTCATGTGGAACCATGATTTCAACAAAAACAAGGAGCAGAACCATGAGCTATGAAATTTTCCCAAGGAGGTAAAATTTTGACATTTTAGAATATAGTCAAGTTTATACTTGTTTTTTCATGGTTTTCCATAGGGATGCAATGGAGAGATCAAATTCGCCACCTGAGTTGCAGATTTACAATCCATCCATGGAATAGAATCTTTGAGGAATATTGAGGGAATCTAAAAGATTCCTTGAGCCCAGAATTCTCAACTTCTCAGAATTCGGATTTTGGACAGTCGATTCAACACTACTCAACACCACAAATCTGATAGTGTCTTCAGATTTCTTATTCTCTCATTTCTTCTTCTAGTCACTTTTCCAAGTGCCAGTGTATATGTCCACATTCATGTGCAAGCAGCCATCTTCATGAGATTGATGCCTTGAGAGCGGAGGCAAGCTTTCATTGCCATACTGACATCAGAAACAATAAAGGAATGTATAATCACTTTCGATCTTTGAATGTTAATTTTTATTATGATCATGTTGTTAATGATGAACGAAGATTAAGGCATCAGAAAACATGCAACTTTTGTGATTTACCTAACCATACCTTTTCCAAGTGCTGGAAAATAATGGCAGCACTCATGAGGTGTGAAAGACCCTCTCAACAACATGAAAAGAAATGGGTTAAGCAGATAAGGAGGAAGAAAGCTTACTGAAGTCATTACGACAAAAATGGCCATCAAAGAGCCACTTGCTGGAAGCTCCAGCCAAAATAGTGCCAAAGACAAAGCGTTGGTGCGTGAACCAGGAAGAGCAGTTGTTCGACAAGAAAAACCACCTCAGGGAGGTGACCCATTCACATTGATAAGTGAAAAATGGTTTTTTGACATCTTTTCATTTCATCGTCATTCTTTTATAAATCATTTGTTGCATTTTAAAGTGTAAAAGTGATGATGTGTGTCTCCATCACATGGTCAGCAACAATGATGTTTGGTCATGTTTTGAGTCGTATTTCGTGTTGCATGTTAAAACCTTGAAAGTGATGTTATGTTACCATCACTTGTCAAAACAATAGTGTCTGGCCTTATGTATGTAAATCATGTGTTATAGTGATGTTGTTTTTCCATCACTTTTTGAAGCAACCATGATGAGTTGGCCTTTTTGTCATAGCTGGGGTATTACGTCCATCTTGTTGTAAACTTGACCACCGATTATGTTTTATAAACTTGTGGAAAGTATGGGACATTTGGGTCTTTAGTTTGGTCATGTTATTCAAAGCATGTGATTTGAAAACAATGTACTACAGGTTGCAGAAGTAGCAGGTGTTGGCTCGTCGCTTAAGGCTCCAAAGAACAAAGGTAAAGGAGATGGAAGTGAGGAATTTTTAGGATGCTTGTGATGCAGATAGGGTATAGAGAGAAAGTGCAGATCATTTTCCATGCTTTTGGAGGACCAAAAGCTCCTCAGTGGGGAGGATTGATCTTGGTGGCTCCAGAAAGACACACATGACAAAGATCGTTGAAAAATCAAAGTGTTTGGATTGTGCTCAAACTAGGACCAGATCGAAGACCTCGTCGTCCTGGTCATGGTGGTGCAAACAACTTGTCGAACCGAGCTTGTATGTGAAAGATAGAGCTCTTCAAAGTTTGAAAGGACAGGAGAAAATGGGGCTCACAGCATGCCACATGGAATCCCATTAAGCAGGTGGGACCCACATGGCAGCCCATCAGCCATTGAAACTTGGCATTTTCTCATTTGTCTCCTAAAACTGGCTTAAGGGACAAAAATCATCTTTAATGGGTAATAAATCACCATCAATGAAATATGTTTTAATATAGTTATTAAAATAACTATATAACACATTAAAACAACAAACACATGGTTTTGGGATCGGAAACAACAAACCTTGCCAAATCCTTTGAACAACCTTATAAATCGCAATCGCATTTCTATATGGGATTAGGATTGGTGGCAATAACCTCCGCCGAACCCTCCTCCACATAACCTGCATAACAATATATATATATATATATATATATTGGGGTCAGTGGTCATAACCTTCGCTGAAGCCTCCACAGCTACCGCAACACACATATATGTATATCACATATATGCCACACATATCGCCACGCTGATTGCTGATATGTATGTCGGCGTAGCCCCAATAAGGGTGCTGATACCTCCACCGTGTCGGTCGCCGATAAGTGCGATCGCTGATATGAATATCGACGACATCCCAGATATCGCGTCGATTAATATGCCAATCCGATCACCGATTTTGGTCACCACCCGATATCATATATTGCCAAAACCCTATATCGGGTGCTGATATATGCACCAATTCCCATTTTAGTCGCCGGTTGCAACTGCTGATCATCGATATGGATTATGTGGGGTTTAAGGGGATTATCGCCCTATTTCAAACATATTTTGGTTTATAAAAGGTTTATCTATGGAGGGGCAGGATTTGATCCCCCGACCTCTCCTCAATGACTCCTATTATTTACCATTAGGCCAATGGCCTATTTGTTGGAGAATCCGCCAATGAGTTTTATTTAAACTCAAATTTTCTCTCTGCACGTAGTTCAAGGAGGAGAGAGACTGCAGGCACAAATTTCGAGGCAGAATGTAGGCACAAATTTCAATGCAGTAGATTAATTAATATTTTAATGCAGGAACCATGAATTTTGTAGGAGGGCAAAATTCTCACTTTGTTAGCATTTGACAAGTTTTATATGGTTTTTACACCTCTCATTGCCATGAACACAATGGTGCTATTCGTTTCTTCATCAAAGGTCCACATTTTCCAGTTAGTTCCAGAATGCACGTGGAACCATGATTTCGGCAAAAACAGGGAGTAGAACCATTAGCCATGAAATTTTCCCAAGGAGGTAAAATTTTGACATTTCAGAATATAATCAAGTTTATACTTGCTTTTTCATGGTTTTCTAAAGGGATTGCAATGGCGAGATCAGATTCGCCATATGAGTTGTAGATTTAAATTCCATCCATGGAACGTAATCTTTGAGGAATCCCGGGGGAATCCAAAAGATTCCTTGAGCCTAGAATTCTCAACTTCCTATAATTCGGATTTTGGACAGTCGAATCAACACTACTCGACACCACAATCTGATGGTGTCTTTAGATTTCTTATTCTCTCATTTCTTCTTCTATTCACTTTTCAAAATTCCAGTGCAGATGTCCACATTCATGTGCAAGCAACCATCTTCATGAGATGGATGCCTTGAGAGCAATGGTCCGAGTAGCTTCAACAACGAGACATCCACTTCTTCAGATGGCCCTTGGTTGTGAGGTATATGATGTGTTCATGTACTTATTCTTTCTGCATCATGTTGTACAGATCTGTTAGACCAGGAAGTAACTCCTCAACCAAAATTGATTCGTATGTATTATTCCTTCAGGTAGGTCTTCATTATATACATGAGGGAGAGACTGTTCAGTTCATCTCCCGATGACTGTTCATATTACTTATTTATTTATTTACATTATATTCACCCAATCCTAATGATTAGGTGTCAACATTCCCCCCCTTAATCTGAAGGGATGTTGGTGAGTCCAAGCAGCATTCTGAATCGTTCAAGCTTTTATCTTCCAAGCGCTTTGGTGAAGATGTCTACAATTTTCTCATTAGTGGAACAATGACAGAGATGGATTGTTTTGGCCTCAACATGATGGCGAATTAGATGATATTTAGTATTGATGTGCTTCATTCGATCATGGAACTTTGGGTTCTTGGCCAACTTTATTGCAGAGGTATTGTCAATCATGAGTGGAGTTGATTGTACTTGTTTTACCTACAAATATTCAAGAATTTTCCTGAGCCACACAATTTCTTTTGTTGCTTCAGCTGCTGCCATGTATTATGCTTCTGTTGTGGATTCTGCTGGAACTGATTGTTTGCGTGATCTCTCGGAGACAGATCCTGATCCAAGACTCATAGCATATCCTGAAGTAGATACCCCAGTTTCTTTGTCTCCATCAAAGTCTGAATCAGAGTATCCAATCAAGCTGAAGTTGTCCACATGTGTACACTTGATTCCAAAGTCTTGAGTTCCCTTCAAGTACCTTAGAACTCTTTTTGTAGTAGACCAATGTCCCTCACAAGGCTTTTGCATAAACCTAAAGAGGATTCCAACAACAAACGAAATGTCTGGTCTGGTAGTAATTAGGTAGTTGAGACTTCCTACAAGCTGTCTATACTTTGTTGCATCCTCAAATTCTTTTCCTTCAATAGATGTGGGCTTTAAGTTTTGTTCCATTGGAGTAGTAAGAGGATTGCATTTTGTCATGCCAATCCTGTTCAATAGATCTCCAATGTATTTCTTTTGAGAAAGAAATATGGACTTCGAATGTTGGGTTACTTCAATACCAAGATAGTAATGAACATAGCCCAAATCAGTCATTTCAAAACTTTTCCCCAATTCCTTCTTCATGGATGCAATGTAGATTTCATTGTTTCCTATCATTAAAAGATCATCTACATATACCACAAGATATACAACTGTTTCTCCAAATTTCTTGACAAATAAAGTTGCATCATCAAGATCATAATGTTTGAAATTGAGTTTCAGAATATGCTCAGTTAGTTTTTCATACGAGGCTCGCGGTGCTTGTTTGAGGCCATACAAGGACTTCACTAGTTTGCATACTTTATGTTCATGTCCTTTCATAGAAAATCCTTCAGGATGGGACATAAAAACATTCTCTTTTAGATCTCCATTCAAGAAAGCAGTTTTTACATCCATTTGATGGACTTTCCAACCGTTCTGAGCTACTAGGGCAAAGAGTGTCCGGATGGTAGACCATTTTGCTGTGGGGGCAAAAGTCTCCTCATAATCGACCCCTTCCTTCTGTGCAAAACCTTTTGCCACAAGCCTAGCTTTGTTCTTGTCAAGTGAGCCATCAGCTCTATACTTGTTCTTATAGACCCACTTGCAGCCAATTGGTTTGGTTCCTAATGGAGGATCAACCAGCTTCCAAGTGCCATTCTTTATGAGGGAATCATACTCCTTTTGCATCGCTTCTTTCCATTCATCATGAGAAGCAACTTCTTTGAAGGAAGTTGGTTCAAAATCTGTAGACAAGTTCAATTCACAATCATAAGAAACATCCATATCAACATGTGAATTAGAGTCATTTACATCACCTCCATTTTGCCAGTTTGAATTTCTAGTTCCTGTCTTTCCAACCTCATTAGGATGAACACTTTCAAGTGTCTTTGTCAACCACTTTGGGGGACCTTTCTCAGATGTTCCACGCTGCTCCGTTAATTGAGTTGGGACTGAATCAAGATTGAGTCTCCCAATTATATCAATCACATCACTTAAAGCATCATCTGTTGTTGGAGTTTCATGTGGGGGAGAGTGTTCTTTAGAAGAAGAATCCACATGTTGATCTAGTATAGGAATTCCCCCTTCTAGATGTGGAATCTGATTATCAAATTCTTGAAATGATTTTTCTTTTGCGAATCTATCCAAGCGATCAAGTTGCCGCTCAACAACATTGTCAGTTTTGGATGATTCAAGAAAAATTACATCTCTAGATACAACAAACTTTTTATTTACTTCATCATAGAGACGGTATGCTTTGGATGTGTTTGAATACCCCAGGAAGATACACTTATGACTTCTTGCACCAAGTTTGTTTCTATGTACCTTTGGTATCAAGGCATAACAAGTGGAACCAAAGACCCTGAGATGCTTTACCGAAGGAAAATGTCCATACCACATTTCATATGGAGTCTTGTTTCTAATAGCATTAGATGGACATCTATTCTTTATATATGCAGCACATAGAACAGAATCAGCCCAAAACATTATCTTTACATTTTTGAAGAAGAGCATGGATCGTGCCATATTTAAGATTGTCCTATTCATTTTTCAGCTACACCATTCTGTTGGGGATTATAAGGCACAATTGCTTGATGTTTGATCCCATGTTGGCAAAGATAGTTTTCAAATTCATTTGATGTGTATTCTTTTCCATTATCAGTGCGAGTAGACTCAATATGAGATTGTGAATCATTTTAAATCCATTTATGAAAGTTCTTGAATGTTTGAAAAGCATCAGATTTGTTCTTCAATAAATAAACCCAACACATTCTGGTGTAGTCATCAATAAATGTCATCATATATTTGTTTCCATTTGCAGAAGGAATAGGCATTGGACCACATAAATTTGAATGAATGAGTTCAAGTTTTCTATGTGCTCTTGAATGTGAATCATGAAAAGACTGTTTGCTATGCTTTCCTAAAATGCAAGCATCACATTGCTTAAGTTTCCTAGGAATTGTAGGCAATCCAGCAACACCATTTTTCTTCAACAAGCGGAGGCTGTCATAGTTCAAATGTCCAAATCTAGCATGCCATAATAAATTTGATGGAAGTGTACCTTCTTCATAATGAGAATTGTATGAGAAATGTTGTGCACAAGTAGAGGCACCTTGCAGCTTGAGAAGCCTTTCTTCTATTCCCCTCATGACAAGTGAGTGGTCAGATTCTTTTCTCACCTCAAGCTTGCCATCAAACATTTGAATGGAGGGACCTTGTTGGCGGATGTGGACCAAGGACAATAAGTTTCTCTTCAGCTATGGGAGATATAGAACATGATGCAGAAGAAAATCAGGAAGACCAGGCAATTTAATTTTGATTGTGCCAAGCCCTAATGGCTTGATTTTTGATTGGTCTGCAAAGTATACTGCTCCATCAACATTTTCAGTAAATTCTTCAAAAAAATATTTTCTATGATTCATGTGGCAGGTTACTCCTGAATCAAGCAACCAATCATTTTTCCTAGAAGCAAGTGAAGCATTAAATAAATCTTCATTTAATCCAATATTACATTGTGCCACAACATAGTGAGCGGTTTCAGGTGCTTTACCTTTGTCTGTATCATCATTTTTACCTTTCTGTTGGTTTCTTTTCTGCTCAATTTTGTCCCATGGTAACTTGCATGTAGAGGTATCATGTGATCCATTTCTTTTTGCAACATATGCAATGAAAATCTACTTTTTCTCCTTGAGAGTGTTTGCCCCCCTACCTCTGAAATCTCTTCCACCTCTTCCTCTAGAAGAATATTGAGCAAGATTATTCTCTCTATATGTAAGAAGAGTTGTATTCTTTTCCAAACCCTTTTCTTTTTCAACAAACTTCTCCATTATAAAATTTGAACTGAGCCCAAAAAATAATTATAATATTCGTAGCAAAACACTAATAGTAATTTGCTATGTCTTTACAAAATGGAATCAACTGCTCAATATTCATATATAATGCAATATATATTCCACATATTATACCATGGCATGTCATATATATGCACGTCATATATAATGCAATCAGAGGGACTAACCAGCGCAGAGAATCCCAATCTGTGGATTGAAACCAAGGTTTGATGGCGTTTTTTTTCAATATCAAATATAGTGCATGCATTCAACGCAAAGAGATAGTGTTAACTAGCCCACGATATTTGTAATCCAACAGTTCACCATTTTTCTTCAAGATAGGTCGGACCAGCGCATCATAAGAAGAACTCCACACTTCATGAGAAGAATTCAATGCAGAAATTATGAATCCAACATTAATTCATACCATGGATTGAGCACGTGACCTCCGGGTTGCCATCAAAGCGTATTCACCATAAAATTCACCAACAAGCAATATTCCAGTCACATAAAATTCGCCAGCAACTTAAATACAACAGACTAATATATATGGGCAGCGTTCAACATATGGGTGGACAAAACTGTGTAATATGTAATACCAGGAATATCAAGCGTAAATGGCGGTAAAGATAAACAGTGGTAATGGCGGTTTTATGTATTACAACCCAGCAACATCATAAACAAAACATTGTTTCCTCCTGTGCAAAGCATATTCATACTAGATAGTTCGGTCTCACAATAGAAGCTTGGATAAGTCAGCAACGGTGCCACATATCAGCGGTATACAACAAAGATATATATCATAGTTCCAACAGTGTTCTAGCAGTGTGATAGTGGTCCTTCATGCAGCACTCCCAACTTAAAGTCACTGTAATGAACAGTGCAACTTTCAATTTACACACAACCAGTATATTCAAAACAGTTCACTATTCAACGCATGCCATTTAACATATGCCATGAACAACTCAATACAATGCCAAAATAGTGTATAGGCAAAAAAACTCAACATCGATATACCAACGTTCTTCAAAACAGGAGCAACGTTCTCCAACGGAGCAACATTTTGTAAATACTTATGGAAGGGAGCAGCGTTCAAATCAACAGTTCAACGGAGCGTTCCAGAGAAGCGTTCTTCAAACTTCAATTTACTCAATGTGCCAGCCTTCAGATTAAATTGCATGTACCATGTTCTTTTGCATCAAATGAGAACTAGTAACAAAAACTAGCTCGACTACTTCAAATGAAAAGCCAGAGACACCAGTCACCTTGAATTGTTTTACATGGAAAAAGCAACAGAGCTATCAGAATTTGGTCTTCACCAATCTAATCTCAGGAGCAATGTTCTTCACAATCGGTCACTGCACCAGAGTTGTCTCTCAATGCTTTCTGAATTTAGAAAGTAAGAACAGTAGATAGACTGTGCAGTAGATAGAGAGGACAGAGAGCATAGTAGATAGTGGATAGAAATCTCAGTAGGAAAACTCCACAGGGGCAGAGGACAGAGATCAGTAGGCAGAAGGGAGTTACAACTATTTTAGGAGCTAGCTCTGATAGCATGTTAGACCAAGCAGTAACTCTTCAACCAAAATTGATTCGTATGTATTATTCCTTCAGGTAGGTCTTCATTATATACATGAGGGAGAGACTGTTCACTTCATCTCCTGATGACTGTGCATATTACTTATTAATTTATTTACATTATATTCACCCAATATTGATGATTAGGTTTCAACAAGATCCATGATTGATGTTGATGCGGGATCTTGTTTATTACATGTTGTCTTGATTCCTTGCTTCATGTTATGCAGATTCTTTCTATGTGATGTAATTTCTGTCATAACTTTCATGTTATGTTTGGAGATCCCTTGTTGTATGTTGTTGGGATACTCTTGTTGTTTTCATGCATGTGTGTTTCTTTGACATCCCTTTTGTGCCATGTTGGCGGGATATGCACCATGCTTGTTTCTGTATCATACTGATAGAAGTCTTTTGATTGAGAGTTCTAGCTGTGGAACAACTCTTAGAGCCACTCCTGCATGAGGGAATTCTTCCTTGTACGATGGAGACATCATCTCTGTGTACATCATCTTTATTGACAACACATAATGCAATGGCCTACACCATCTTGACATCAGGGGCTTGGAGACATAGTCCCTCCTGGACGAACTCTGCTATCAACGACTTATGTTTTCATGTGCTGATGATTGTTATGTTCATCTTCTTTTCCGCATGCAGATGTATTCATTAATGTTCTTTTAAAAAGAAATTTTAACACATCACAAAAGTAAAAGGTATTAGAAGGGTCCTTCTTCACACACGAACCTGGATCAAAAGGAAAGTGGAAATTCCTGTCAAAAAGACAATTGACAATGTTTCTAAAAGTACTCAAACAGATGCCCCAACCACAAGTCAGTGAAAAGATCATGTGACAAAAGATATGACAGATCAATCTGAACTTCCCAACCTAGTTAAGATTCAAACATCATTCAATATTGAGAATGAATTAGCAAAGTTGGAAATTCCTATTCCTCTAACAGAGCTAATGAACAAAAACATGTGCATACCCCAAGTGATGAAATCTCTAGACATAGGGGAAAACGCAGATTCTGTAAATCTGAATGATGACAAGCCTAAACTATTATTTGGACTAGAAGTTGAGGGAAAACCATAGGAGGGAGGAGTTACTCCATTCTATGTTAGCCTAAATACTCATGAAAAGATTCTCCATAATTCAGTGTTGGATTCAGGTGTCTCCCACAATTTAATGCCTAAGGTTGTGATGGAGAAATTAGGACTTGACATTTCCAGACCTTATAAAGACTTGTATTCCTTTGATTCCAGCAAAGTAAGATGTCTAGGTCTCATCAAAGACCTATGTATCACTTTAGCTCAAATGCCTTCCAAAAGTATAGTTTGCTGATATTCCCCCAAGTATGTCATGCTATTACAAGGTACCCTACAGATGGATATGACCTTTGCCACCACACTAGTTTTTGCGCAACAAAGAAGGTTATATAGGGAAATTTTGATGAAATTCATGGTGAGTAGTCAAGAGAAGCCTCATCACTATCCACTTTACTTTTTCCACACGGATTTTGACTCTTTTATTCTTTATAATGATGGGGACATCAACACTCAGGTGATCAATGTTGAAACTGGAATTTATAAAATAGATCCAAACCAAACACAAACAATAGAACCATATACTCCTCCTGAACGTCTTTGGAACATGATATTTGATGGATCTTGTAACAAAGATAGTTTTGGAGCAATAATATGGGTGGTAAACACAGGAAACAATCATGCTAAGGGTCACTCATACAAGCTAAACTTCTAATGTAACAACAACATAGCAGAATATGAAGCCCTTATATTAGGATTGCAGTTATTGAAAAAATTAGGTGCCAAGAGAATCTTCGTTCATGGGGATGATGAATTAATTATAAAACAAATTAAAGGAGAATATTTGGCTAAACACCCTAGGATGAGAGCATACCAAAATGTTGTGCTTGATTTCTAGAGAGTTTTCTTGAATATGACCTTTCAGCAATTCCTAGAAAAAAAATATCATTCCAAACAATCTGGCTATTTTGGCCAGCTCCTGTAAAATTCCTTACCCTAATCAAGCATATACAGTGGAAGTGAAACATCGACCAACTGTACCAGATAATATGAGGTATTGGCAGGAGTTTGGTAGTGATAAACAAATTGAAAGTTTTCTGCAATCTAAAGATGAATTTGAAGATGATAGTATAGATTTGGAATTTGAATTAGAAAATCAAGAAGTTGTATATTCTAGTTTAGAAAGGTAGTCATAAAATTTAGATGTAAATACACCTATAGATAAACTTGTAAACAAATTAGATTTGCTTGAAATAGACCCAGAAAAAGAGGAAATTGAAACACTCCAGCTAAAGGATAATGTTTTACCGAGAGGTCTAGTTCCATTAGAAGAATTATTTTATTTCAATGATGTGGCTAAAAATCCTAAGATTAAGCCCACAGGAGTAGTAGTAGAAGACTGTAACATAGGCAATGAAAAAGACCCAAAAATCATAAAACTGTTTAAATATATCCCAGTTGCTGAAAAACAAAAATAAATTGCTTTATTCAAGGATTTTAGTGATGTATTTGCCTAGATCTATGAATATATTAAAACATATGATACATATATTATACAACACAAAATTCCAATTAAAGAGGATCTGAAGCCATTTAAACAAAAGCTTCGAAGAATAAATCAAGTTTCGATGCCTTTAATATAGAAGGAAATTAAGAGAATGTATGACTCTAAAATCATAGTTCCTCTTAGGTACTCTAAATGGGTTTCCAATATTATGCCAACTAGGAATAAAACATGTTAAATCAGATTGTGAATGGATTTTAGGAACCTTAATAAAGTCTCCCCAAAAGACAACTACCCTTTACCAAAAAGGGATCATATTCTACAGAAGGTAGTTGTCTCTTCTAGGATTTCCTTACTAGATGGTTTCTCAAGTTATAATAAGGTTTTAGTGCACCTTGATTATCAAGATAAAAAACCTTTACTACTCCATGGGGTACCTTCATGTATGTGAAGATTCCCTTTGGGTTAATGAATGCTAGAGCCACACTTCAAAGGGTAATGGATATTGCATTTGCTGATGAAATTGGTAGATTTATAGTGATCTATCTAGATGACATAATTGTTTATTCTAAAACTGATTCAAAACATTTGTCACATCTGAGAAGAGTATTTGAGAAATGTAGACGATTTTGGATTTCATTAAATTCTAAGAAAACACTGTTTGGCCTTGAAGAAGGAAAATTTCTTGGTCATATCATATCTAACGAAGGTTTTAAAATTGATCCCAAAAGGATTGTAGCTATTATGAAAATCAATCATCCAAGAAACATTAAGGAACTTCAATCATTTATTGGTAGAATAAACTTCCTAAGAAGATTTATCCCTAATCTTGCAAAAATTTTCAAAAACATAACAAACATGCTAAAAAGAGATTCAAAAATCAGATGGGATATTGAAGCTAGGTAATCATTTGACGAAATTAAACAAGCATTGACAAAAGCACCAGTCCTTATTAGTCCAAATTTTACCAAGGATTTTATAATTTTTTCAATTGCTTCTGAACATGCTGTTGCAACTATCCTTTTACAGAAAAATGATGATGGATATGAACAACCCATTCCTTTTTTTAGCAAGGTCTTGAGGGGTTCTGCACTCAAATATAATATAATGGAAAAATAGGCCTTTGCATTAATAAAAGAAATTAAAGATTTCAGAGAATATATTCTCCATTCTCATATAATTGCTTATGTACCAAATCTTGTAGTTAAGGATATTTTTGACAAAAAATGGACGAGATAGAAAAAGAGGCAAATGAATTGCCATTATTCTTGAGTATGACATGGAAATTAAGCCAACCAATCTTATAAATGGACAAGGATTAGCCAAATTGATGGCTTAATCTAACTTTAAAGCGTTGGATATCAACTTTGTAGCTGCATTGGATGATCAAGAGGAACAAGTGACTCCACAACTATATGAGGCTTTCATGACGTCACCCTGGTATGCAGACCTTATTTATGTTTTATTCAATTTAAATGCTCCTCCTGTCTAACTAAGACAAAGGCTAGATTTCTAAAGTTAAAAGAAATAAAATTTTCCATTATAGATAATGTTTTATATTGGAAAGATGTTGGTGGTATTCTACTAAAGTGTCTGTTGAAAGATGATGGATAAAGAACAATGCAAGAATTCCATGAAGGTGATTGTGGTGGCCATATGTACTAGAAAACCACTACTAATAAGATCCTTAGAGCTAGATTTTACTGGCCTTTCGTTTTCCCATATGTTCATAAGAAGGTAACCTCTTTCCATAAATGCCAAATTTTTGAGGGGAAAAGAAAGTTATTGACTTTACATTTGAAACCCATATCTAGTGAAAGTCCTTTCCAGCAATGGGGATTGGATTTCATTGGAGAAATCCATCCACCATCCTTTGCACAACATAAATGGATCCTCACCGCTACTGATTACTTCACCAAATGGATTAAGGCCACACCTTCCAGACTAGCCATAGATGTTGTTATCATCAAATTCTTAGAAAGCAATATCCTGTCTAGATTGGCTGTCTAAACAAGCTCATAATAGACAATGCTACAACTTTTAGATGTAAGAAAATGATAGATTTTTGCAACAAATACCATATTAATTTGGGACATTCAACTTCTTATTACCCACAGGGCAATGGGTTGGTTGAATCTTCAAACAAGAGTCTGGTAAACATTATTAAGAAGTTGTTAGAAGAGAGCAAAAATTCATGGCACAACAAGTTGATAAATGCACTTTGGGATGATAGGCTCACCACAAAGAAATCAATTGGCATGTCACCATACCAATTGGTTTATGGAATGGATGTTGTTTTTCCATCCTCTTTGGGAGTTCCAATCATGAAGATAATTCAGGAATTGCAGGTTGAGTCGAATGACATCCAAAGGAGAATTGATAAGACAATCCAATTACAACAATCTAGGTTAGAAGTCGATAATAAGGCTCAGGTCATCGAGGAGAATATCAAGAAGGTTTTTGATAAAATAACCAAAGCATATGATTTCACTTTGGGTGATAAAGTCTTAAAGTGGGATTCCAGGAGAGAGGACAAGGGAAAGCATGGAAAATTCGACAATCTATGGATAGGCCCTTTTGTCATTTATGCTTCAAAGGACACAATGCATTTTTTCTCCAACATCTAGATGGGACAGAGATTCCTGGTGGACCTATGAATGGAAGAATGTTGAAGCACTATTTGTCTTAGAAATATAGATTTTTTTTATCACTAATCATTGTAAATATCATTGTATTTATTATTTGGATTGGGTGACCTATTAATAGAAGTTGAAGCTCGTAGGGAAGGCCCTAAGCTTCCATTGATATGTTACCATAAGTACTACAACGAGGAAATCAGGTGTGGATATTGTTGAAATAGAACACTCAAGGCTACTGATCAAATGTTCTTTGCACCTCATAGGGAGAGTGCCATCCCCAGCTGGAGCCACTGTTAGGGTCCTATAATTTATACGATCTTAAGGTATTTGAGTATTGTATCTAAGGAATATTATTTTGTAAATACTTGAAAATTTGCCAACGATTTCCAAATAAAAGAAAAAATAGAATAAAAAATGAAAATAGGGTATAAATTAGAAAATGAGAAAAAACAAGAAAATGGAAAAAGAATGAAAAATAGAACCCCATCAAAACAAAAATGAAAACAAAAAAATAGTACTAAAAGTGTTTCAAGTCTAAATGCCACTACAGATAGTTAGTTTTCTTCATCATTGTTAAATAAAGATTGTGTGTAGCTTGTTCAAAATGTCACAATGTCAAGGTACTTGTTTAATCATATAGTTTAATCATGGTTAAACTTCTTTAAATTTATGTAAATTAGGTTAGAGAATAATGTTGGCATTATGATTCAGATTTGGCACTATGGCACAGGTGTTGTACTTGATGGAAACTCACTCAAGTGGCAGATCTCTGTTCAGGCTCTCAAAATCATACAAAATGAGATACCCGCAGGTGATCCTAAGAGAAGCTGCGGACCCGCAGGTACACCGACCAAGAAGTGCGGACATATCCGCAGGTGCCCCGTTCAGAAGGTGTGAACCCTAGTTCACTCACTCCAATGCAGAGAAGCACGCACACGTGGGGTTTCTTATGTTTGGCCCTTGGTATTTAGCCCGTCGATCATGATCCTATGGTTTTGGTCCGTGGTATAGGATCTAAAGTGTCATGCGGAAAGAGTCAATTTTGCGGACAAAACCGACCTCCCTAGAAGCTAAGGCTTTCTAGTGACAAACAAAACAATCAAGCACTATCTTTCCCTAAATATGCATTGAAATAAAAGCAACCAGGTGTTTAAGGCTTACCTTTAGTCCAAAGTTGTTTGTAGCAGTCCAGCCTCTCTGATCCAGATGAGCTCCTTCTCCTTGAAGCCTGCATTCACTAACAAGCAAACGATTACATAGCACCTGAATAACTCATATAATACAACATATTCATCATAAAGACCAAGGAGTTTATGAAACAAATTATATATAACAAATCGTTGAGAAAAATGAACTTAATTGTATTAATTGGAACAAAAGAAACCATTACAACCAGTGCCTTGGTGTTGTGCAGGTCCCTCCCAGGGTCCAGCAAGAGTTCTCCTTTACTTTGATCAGCTCACCCACTTCCAAATGAAGCTAAGAAAGGATTGGAATCTCTCCTCTCAAGCTCTAAAAGGGAGTCCTTATTTCAGCAGCATCTACCCTTAGGAATGTTCAGCTTTCAACCTCCCCTCCCTCTGGCCCAATGCCTATATTTATAGTGCTTTGGAGGAAGTTAATCAGGTCCACCATCAATGGGATAAGCCCCTCTTTCAAAGGGATAGCTCCCCTCTTCATGGGATAAGTTCCTCTTTCATTGGGATGCATGAACCATCTGGAGGCACTCAATCCACGTCAAACCATCTTCTAGAATGCTATAGAATCGACCACAAGTAAGTTTTTTGAAGTAAAACTTGCGCCTTTTGACATTTACAGGAGTACGCACCCACCCCTTTACAGACAGAGCGTACAAGTACGCAGGTATTATGTACTTGAGATGCGTACACGCAAGTAAGGGTAGGAGAAACTGCGTAACCAGAGTTATATTGACTTTTAAAGACTTTTTCTCTTTTTTGGAGTTTGACATGAGGAGCAGAGGTATAAGACTTGCCAAGGAGGACAGTATGACAATTGATGGAGCCATACTGACTGCAAATAGTCATGGTGACAAATTTTAGTGTAACAGATTGCCCCCTAAAGTGCGAAGCCTGTAGTAGATTAGGGTTTCATATCATCTAGGAAGGGTGAAGCACTTTATCATTTCAAGGATTATCTTGTGGAGAGCCCAGTTGGAACCTGCAAATATTCAACACAAAATACATATATGAGATCATATCATCGCTGAGGTAGGCATTCCCATACTCAGATCAAAAACTTTAACTAACAAACTAACTACTGCTCTGATACAAGAATGATTTCGCAGTACATCATAATCATAGACTCATGTAGACACAGTAGGGACGCAACCATCTGTTTATAATTAGTCTACTATATAATGAATACAAAACTCCTCACAGCTTGGATGGCGGAAACTAGATCCAATGTCTTCATTTCTACTTCCCGAAATAGTACGATTTTGTCCATGCGAATAAATGAGTTGATGTCGAACATGGTAGAAACCACTTGATTACTAGTCAATGATGTAAACTGTTAACAAGTGTGAGAGAGACCACCAGTGATGTCAATGGTTCTCAAAGTACCCAGTACAATCCATGAGATGTGAATGAATGTGTTGATGTCGAACATGTCACGGAATCCTTCGATCGAAAGTCAATGATGTAAACTATCGTCAAAGGCGAGAAACCTGCCATTGATGCATGCAGATTTGAAGGTACTGACGATTTCTAGATCATCTTTCTAGATAATGTGCTGATGTTGATAGAAATCGATCCGTCGTAGGCAAGCCCACAACACAAAATCATAGATCAAGTTGAAGAAATGTAGCTGTAAGGACTGACTCAGGGATGGTCAAGATGGATGACAGATATTTTGCAGATGAATGTTTTATTTTGCAGTGACCTCTTGAACACATAACGACACAACAGATGGCTTGGTGACAATTGACCCAAAGTTAATACCCAAAAACTAGCTGAAGACTTTCAATGTGGTTTGATCAACTATTAGGCAAAGGATTTCCCAACCCAGGTGAATGAAAAGTGTCGTGTTCAAGAGTGGTGATAAGGTTTTTCTGAGACATAGGATAACAAATAGGCTCATTTTTCTCTCTTTTCCCCCACCATTTCTGGCAAGTACCTCTTTATTTTTTTACAAGCTTGAGGAGGATAACATTTGCTTGATTATAAGCTCATCCTTCGGATGAGTCCAACTTAGTTTAGATTTGAACCTTAAGAAGGAGTGGTCCATTCCTATTTGTAATCGAACATGTCCTTTACTGTGAAATTTTAACGAGTCCATTATAGGAGAAAGTCAGCGTTTTTCAATTTTAGAGAGTCTGAAAAACTTAAGAAGACTCCAGGGTTGACCTTTTTCGTAAGTTTGTGTCTCCCAAGCCCAAAAAAGTATAAAATAATACTTGAGAGAACCGCTTGATCTTTACGACCAAGGAGTACTTTCATGATTGGTGTCTCTAATCTGAAAAGTAAAAAGCGATCAAAGACACGTCGTTTTATTTCCAATATTGAATTTGAAACGACAAAAATCTGGCAATCTTTTCATGTTTTTACGGTCAGAAAAGGGCTGTAAGAGGACCGTCTTTTAATTCCGTTTTAACGAGTGTAAAAGAAACGCTCGGCAATCTTTTCATGTTTTAGGAGTAAAAAAAGGGCTTAAAGATGACTCTGATGTTTTTGTTTGTAAAAAATTACAATTTTCCCTGAAAATCCTTTATCCTGCACAAAAACCAACACATTACTCATACCTGTTGAAGATAGATAAAAATACTTTGAAAAATACCTTTTCATGGTGAAAAATAAACAAATTTACCATTTATTTACCCAAAAAACCTATAAAAAGGGCTTTTACCAATTCATTTTTACCATTTTACTGTTGAGGAGAGAAAAAGGGATTTTGACAAGAAACTTCCCGTGGACATTGCGGAGAATCCAACCGTCAAAATCGAACGCCGTCTCTTTCAGGTATTCTACAACATCCTCCTCTTCATTTTCATCCATTTAGAATTCTTTTTTAGGCCCTAGATTTCATTTTTTGGAGGTTTTGGGGTCTCAAGAACCGCCTCTCGGGGTACGTAGGTGCCACACTAGGGACCCGTGTACCCCGACATTTTCTCAGTTTGGAAAATGTCGGGCGTACGCACCTTGCCTTAAGGGAACCTGCGTACCCACGCTTTGTTCCTAAAGGCGGGGTGTGTACCCCACAAAACGAGTTTTCAAACCCCAATTTCTCCAAAATGGACAAATTTTTTTTGATTTTATGGAATCTAATGGATGTTTTCTGGTGTGTAGATTGTTCACCATGCTTGATTGGCACGAGAGAGAGCATGAAGATGTTGATTTGGCCGCCATTAATCATCAACCGTCAATTGATGCTTTGAAGGCATGCGGCCTTTATAAATACTGGGCCATACCTGGCATGAGGGCCCAAGTGAGATTTCTAGAGTCGCTGGTAGAAAGATGGAACGTTCAGGACCAGTGTTTTTATATTGGAGGGCACCAGCTCGAGATGGAGCCCGCAAATATCTACTTTCTCACTGGTTTGCCCAAGAGAGGCGAACACTTGACTCTGTTCGGGACTAGGCCGGGTGGCCAGTCCATCGCTAGTCTCCGACTAGAGTGGTGTAACACTCAGACTCAGGAGAAGGGGATAGAGATCAAAACTATATCCCGCCCTGAACTTATGGTGATTGCCTTTACAGTTACCAGACTTTGCGGGGCTGCCGCTTTACACATTGCCACTGGATCCCAGATGTGGATGGCGATTGATTGATATCGAGGTATCATTTTCAACTGGTGTGATGTTGTGTTGGCCAATATAAAAGGCCAACTGACTAGAGCCAAAAACGGACAGCTGAAGACTTTTGGTTATGGGCCTTTAGTTGTGAGTTTTGGCTTAGAGAGGGTTCCGATGCTGATCCCACAGCAGCTCACTGTTGGTGTTGGGCTTCCTCGAGAGCCCAAATTGATGCGATGGGTTGCGGTTATGGCCCGTCCTCCTGATGAGGGAACGAAGGTTGTTCGATTTAATCCGGAGTACTTTCACTGGTTAGAGGACCAGGTATTTTCTATACAGAATTTTCCTTATGCCGGAGTTGATTTTCGTGGAGATCCGGACATGGTTCTTCCACCAGGAGAACAATGGGATGATACAGGTAACTTCATTTTCCACAAGTTTTTTAAACTATCTATTTTTTTTGTTTGTTTTTATATCGTCTCAAAACTGATAGTAATAATTTTCAAAATGCAGATGTAGGCCCACGTCGTCCAGCCAATCTCCGGCCTTTCGAGAGGAGACTACCAGTTGTAGCAGCACCGGCCCCACAGGACGAGGCCACAGAGACTTTAGCTGAGTTGGAACATGACCTAGAGCGTCTTACAGCAGATATACCGGAGACTACCATAGATGATATTCCTATCAGGCTTCAGCGCTATGTAGTTGGGGTCCCAGGACCTTTTAGGAGGTTCTTGTGTAGGGTGGCCCGTGCAGTGGTGTCATATAGAGATCATCACCAGTGATTGGATGGTCGTTTTGTAGACACATGTGACATTTTGGTTTTTTGTACTTATCATTTTTTCCGATCATAAGGTGTTTTTCAACCTATGATCGAAGACGATGTATTTTTTGACACACTCCTATCTATATATATCATTATTACCGGCTTATCTTGTAAATCATGTTATGGAAAGGTTTTAAATTTACATGTATGATTATTGCAAATGTCTATTTAACATTCGAGAAGCAATTGCATCTGCTAATGTATTTAAAGACCTTGGAATATGTTGATATTCAATGTAATCAAACTCACGTTCCAAGAGACGCACTCTCAAAAATAGCCTTAATAACACTGGATTTCTAATGGCATACACTCTATTAAGCTGTAATACAACGAGTTCAGAATCTAACCTCACTATCAAACTCCGAATCCCAAATGAAATAGATTCAGACAATAACTCAATCACTGCACCGTATTCGGCAATGTTGTTTGTTGTTTGACCGAGGCTTACCCCATGCATAGAAACTAACTCGTCAGAGGGCGAATAGATAACCCAAGCTGCGGAAGAGATATTTCGTGTACTACGGCAAGCACCATTAGTGAAACCAATGTATGTTTGGAGAGGCATCGACATCTGCATCATCAAGAGTAAAACCAAGATAAGCTAGAATAACGACGAAAACACACTTTCTAGGCTAAGCACATTGTCTAAACTAACAAACACACCAGCTAGAAAGAAAAACTAATCTAACTAAAAATACTCTTTTAAGCATAATACCTCTTTAGGTAAAGTCCATTTCTGGGTTTACCCAAAGCGTCCCCGTCAAAGTCTACCAGCTCATAGGCCCCTTTTGCTAGCTTTCGCTTGACAATATAGGGCCTATGCCACATAGGAACGAATTTTCCAGCACCTAATTTATCATTAGCTTGATCATATAATAACATTAGGTCTCCTTCCGAAAAATTTCGAGGGGTCACATTTTGATCATACTGAGCTTTCATTCGTTTTGCGTGAGTCTCGATCGCCAATGCAGCATCACGTCAATTCTCATCTAATTGAACTAAGTATAATAAACGCTTCTCCTCTTCAGAAGTAGCTGGAAGTAACTCGATGGCCATTTGCAGTGACAGGATTTCGCATTCAATGGGTAGCACAGCTTCCAAACCATAAACTAGTTGGAAAGGAGTGAACCCCATTGATGTTTTCACTGAGGTTCGCTACGCCCAAAGCGCTGAAAATAACATGTTGTGCCAATTCGTCCGATGAATACCAATGATTCGTCGGATCATGATAACTAAAACTTTGTTGATGGACTCAACCAGACCATTTTCTTGTGGATAATAAGGAGTTGAACTATCGTGACGCAAACCAAGCTGGCCTGTAAGTTCTGTCATCATAAAGTTTCGAAAATGGCGCCCATGGTCAGTGATTATCGCTTGTGGGACACCAAACCTAGCAATTATATGAGTGAACACGAAAATTGCAGCTGTCTTGCCATCTGCCTCGAATATAGGCATCGCCTCGGCCCACTTAGTAAAGTAATCTACCACAAGGATGATATATGCATGCCCCCCGACCGAGTGAGGGTTACATGTAATAAAATCGATACCCCATTTGGAAAAAGGACCAACGGAAATTATAGGGTGGAGAGGGGTAGGTGGAGCGCGCATCTTTCGATCAAACACTTGACAGTTGTGGCATTTTCGAACTACAGTAATACAATCTTTAAACAAAGATGACCAGAAGTAGCCAGCGCGCAATATCTTTTGGGTTGTGGCATACCCAGACATATGACCGCCACACGCTCCAGAGTGACAGTCATTTAGAACCCTTTCAGCCTCTTCATGAGTTAAGAAACGTCGAAAAACAGAATCAGCCCCATGGCGATAAAGAGTATCTCCAATAATTTTGTATTGTTGGGACTGGAATCGAATTTTCCGACGTTCCGACTTTGAAGCTTCGGGCCGAAAGGATTGGGTCTGGAGATAGACGATGATATCCCCATACGGATCTAAAGTGCTAATTAGAAACAAAGATTCATCCGCAATGGGCTCCTCTGCCACAGTTTCTGTGTCAGCACGCGGGAAGTCACACATTAACTCTGCAAAAACTAAAGATTTCTTAGACTTAGATTTCTCAAACTCCAAGTCGAACTCCTGCAGGATAACAATCCATTTAGAGTACTTGCCCCCTAGTAATTGTTTGGTCAAAATGTAGATCATAGGGTTGCAATCCGAAATGACTGTAGTTTTACGAAGTAAAATGTAGTGACGAAAACGTTGGACAGCTTGAACGGCTGCCAATGCCAATTTCTCCACATGTGAGTATTTTAGCTCAGTTGGATTTAGCGTCCGACTAAGGTAATATATCACATGCTCCGTCCCGAATTCATCTTCCTGAACTAAGACCATCCCAATGGTGGAATGAGCGGCGGCGAGGTACAAAAAGTAATCCTGGTTGTAGTTGGGAGGATGCAACAACGGTGCATGGGTCAATGCGTGTTTGAGTGCATCAAAAGATTTCTGAGCTATCTCATCCCAAGAGAATTGAGCGTTCTGTTTCAACAACCGTGTAAAACCCTTTGTAACCTCGGCATAGTTAGGAATGAATCGTCGTAAAAAGTTTTCTTTCCCCTGCAAACTTTGGAGTTGGCGAAGACTCGAAGGAGGAGGCAATTTGATGATAGCTTCTACCTTCGAGGGATCAACGCGAATGCCGGCTTTCGAAACTACAAATCCTAGCAATCGTCCCACTTCTATACAGAAGACACATTTGTGTGGGTTCAACCGAATATGATAATGCCTACACCTCATGAAGATTGCTCGTAAATGGACTAGGTGGTCAGCTCGATGTAATGAATGAGCAGGCAAATCATCAAGATACAGTTGCACAATGTGTTTGATGTCATGAAACGCATAAGACATCGCCCTTTTAAAAGTTGCTCCGACGTTCTTAAGCCCAAAAGGTAATTTGAAATAAGCAAATGTCCCCCATGGACAAATGAAAGCCGTTTTCGGTTGATTGGCAGGTAGAATATTGATTTGATTGTATCCAGAAAAACCGTCCATAAAGGAAAATATTTCGCTGCCAGCACAATCATCAATGATTTGATCGATATAGGGTGTTGGGTAGTTGTCCTTTGGACAAGCTTGATTAATGTCCCTATAATCGATGCATATTCTTATTGTTCCCTGTTTTTTGTTAACCAGAACAATATTCGATACCCAATCCGTTAACGGGATCAGATAAATGAAACCTGCTTTCATCAGCTTTTCAACTTCTTCTTTAATTGTAGCAGCTTTTCGTGGGTGAATCTGACGCAAATGTTGCCGGACAGGTTTAGCGTCCGGGTAAGTCTTGATCTCATGAACAACAATTGCGGGATCAATTCCTGGCATTTCCTCATAGGACCAGGCAAACACGTCGCAGAATTCTTGAAATAGGGCCTTGTATGTTTGAATTTCGTCATCTGTACACGAGGCACCTATATGAATGTTTTCAACAATTCCGGGCTTAACCGAAATGTCTATGGGAATAGTTCGAGAGATGTTCCCTAAATTCAGCTCTGAATTAGGATGTTTCATGGGATTCTGAGCTTCCTTGACATATTCAGCTGTAAAAACTGATGAGAAATCATTTTCAAAACGATCATCCTCAGGTAAAAACGAAGATCTATGATGGAGATCGCTCCATGGTAAGTCATCTATACACAGGACTTCACGAAGTTGCTCGTCAGATGACACAACCTCGGGAAACACTATTAACTCCGAGGTTGATGTGAAAAGTGATTCCTCACGGACCACATTCATTTGGTTGATTTTGGTTGAACACGGGTCGGTAAAAGACTGCATGGCTTCATAGGCAATTTCATATGGACTCAAAGGCATAAAATTACCAAATGAGTCTATTTTAGATTCAGAAGGAACGATCCAAGGATCGTCGTAATAAATAGTGTCTGATGTAATCATATGAATGGTTGCGAATGAAGATGATGCGTTGAGCGGAGGAAAAGGAAAAGTGCCCAGTAAACCGGCATCTTTAACTAATCCTACGCCAACATCCTTATATGGGATAGTCGTTTTACCGACATGCTGAATACTCTCTGAAGAGGATGGGTCGGATGAAAAGTAAGCCAGTTGGTCTATTGTTATGATCTTTCCATTATGTGGGAACTTTATTACTCGGAAGACCGATGAAACGACCGCTGTCATAGCGTAAGTCCAACTTCGACCCAAGAGAAGGTTGTAGTCTGGAGGGGCATCAACCACCTCCACATCTAGACTAATGGTTTTTCCTTCAACCCCTATAGGCAAATCCTATAAAATGCCAAAAGGATGAAACCCACGGCCATCAAAGGCCTTAAGAATTGTCAGGGATTGATTTAGTGAAGGAGAACCAAGCGATCTCCAACACTGTATCGACATAATACATGTTGAAGCTCCCTCATCAATTACAGTCCGGTGAATAGGCCTGTTTTTTACTATCACTGGGATCTGGAAAGCCATTTGATGAGGCAAACGTGGTGTACTATTTTCTAGATCAAAGATTAGTAGGTTCGGGTCCTGAACATCAACAACTCCTATAGCCGACAAAAGTAATTTTCGCTGTGCTGGGCATGATTGCAGCACTTCCAAAGCCGACATTGCTGAGGGTGAAATAGCTAAGTCCTCAACAATGTTATAATTCTGGGCCACTCTCGCATGTGGATTGAAAGCAGATCTTCGAAGTACACCCATGGCGGGCGGTTTGATTACTAAGTCTGGGTTAGGCTTCTCGATCTGTAGTGGATCGGAACTGGGAGCTGAGGTTGATGGATTAGAATGAGAAGATTCTGCTTCTTTGCCATCAACAGGACTTTTACTACCATAATATTGCGATCGAGTCGCAATCCTTACATGAGACATCATCAAAATGGGTTCTTCATTGGCACTCGAGGAAGAACCTATCATTTTTCTATCTTTTGGAAATGAATCCTTCAAGACAGCAGGAATTTGGGAACCTTTGACGATTTTCGCAACCTCTGCTCGATGAGGGCAGTCTCTTGTAAAGTGTTCTTCTTCACAAATAAGACATGGATAACGAGGCTTGCACTTTTCATCATTAGATTCCGCCTTTTCAGTTTTCTTCTTTGGAGTTTTGTCCGCTTTATTCTTCTTCTTCCCTTTCTTCTTCCCACCGGATTTTGATTTAGTCATAGATGACTCTACAACGTGAATATCGGCGGAGAGTTCAGCGGAAGAATCTCTTGTCGGGGAGTCTGGTAAGGTTATAATAGGAGAAGAATTCTTTGAGGATTTCTTCTTGCTTTTAGTGCTCATCGTACCAATCATGCCATCAGCAGCATGAGACCCTGATGGAGCAGCAGCGATTTGATTTGACTTAGGAAGATCTAGGATCTTTTCGTGTAACGTACCTGACTGAGTATAAACTAAGTCAAGGTACTGTGCTTGAGCAATCAATTGCTCCTCAGTAACTACTCCAGCCTTAGTGACGTCTTTAGTAATCTTCGGTAACAATGATTTAACAAACCATTCAGCTAAGATCTGGTCCGGGATAAAAACTTTCACTAATCGCCTTCGACATCTCCATTCATGAATATGATCGGAAATATAAGTGGACGTTGATTGTTTTAATGAAGTTAGTAACTCCGTGCCATTATCATATCTAACCGGCAACTGAAAATGAGTTAAAAACGAGGTAGCTAACTGGCTAAAATTATAAAAAGAGGCCCACGGTAACTCAATGTACCACTTGGCCGCAAGACCAATGAGAGTGCGCTGGAAAAGATGTAAGCAGATCAAATCATCCGAGATGGAATTAGAGGCACACCAGAGGTGGTAAGTCATCACATGATTTGACGGGTCCTCTCCAGACTTACCTTCGAACTTGGGAATGTCACTGGGCAACTTATTCGGCATTGGCGGCCAAAATGGAAGATAATTAATTGGATCGTTCGTTAGGCGCGACAAGTCTGGTAAATCCAAAGTTGCGATAAACGGTAGCTGCCGATTAGGATCCCTAAAACTCTGGGTCACTATACCAGCCCCAGGAGGAGGATATCCAGGATAACTAGGAATAGGAATCGCATTCGGGATATTGTATCCTCCTGGAAAACCAGGATTAACTGGACCGTACTGGGGTTGTTGTGATTGTTGATAAGTGTACCCAGGATACGGTTGATACTGGTAAACTGGCTGCTGGACAACAAAACCAAATTGGTACTGTCCCTGGTACGGTTGATAAGTGAATTGTGGTTGACTTGTGACAACCGTACTTAAACCAGTTTTCCCTACAGGCATCTGAACCGTAGTTTGAATCGTGGATCCAGACGATGGTAAAGATGTCTAAGGAGTAGATACGGGAACAGTAGAAACCGGAGCTGTCGATACTCCAAAAGTAAGTGGGGTAGATGGAACAGATGTTGCGGTAGTTGCAGCAGTTGTTTGAGATGGAGTACGAGGCGAAATAGGCCCAGACTAAGAAACTACCGAAGGTACAGAAGTTTGAATATTAGACTGGACTGGTTACTGGGGTGAACCAGAAACTAAGGGTTGTCCAGTTTGAGATGACAACTTTACATTTGGCTGCAACACCTGTTGAACTTGCGATGGATCCCACACTATGTTCATTCCGGGGTATTGACCCATAACAGGTTGAGGATATTGAGATCCATAACCGGGTTGAGGGTAGGATTGATAATTGAAAGGTACATTTCCCGTACCTTGAACATAAGATTTACCTTGGGGTGGTTGGAAACCTTGACTCGAGTACTGAACTTGGGGTAGATACCCTTGAGGCATGTATTGATACTGGGGTTGACCTTGAGGTATAAATTGATACTGGGGTTGACCTTGGTGTACATATTGAGTCTGGGGTTGACCTTGAGGAACGTAATGTACCATAGGCATGTACTGTGCTTGAGGTTGCCCCCCAGATGCAAATTGTGTACCTTGATGTTGCCCCCCAGGCGTTAATTGAGGCTGCCCCCCAGGCGGTAACTGGCCACCTTGAGGTTGAGAAGCGGGAATAGAACTTGACATCATAAGAATTTCTTCTACGCTCAACGACTTTGCACCATTTCTTCCAGTGAATACCCTTTGTTCAATGGGTTGAGGAGATGCTCCCGAAAAATTACTAGAAAGGGACTGATACCCAGTGGAAATAGAAGGACCGCCGTACAAAAATGATTCGGGCGATTGAGTAAACATGGACGACTGACCTGACATATTTACGGGAGTATAAATACCCCTAGGTGGATAAGAAACACGAGGTGGTGAAAAACTTGACACTGAGTTGTCCAAATAATTAGTTAAATAAAGATACCAAGTAGTACTTCTAGGTGGACTGTAAAAAATGGATTCACGCTCCCTTAGATCAATAGTAGGTTGATCTTCAGGGATAGGGATGCCTATTTCTTCTTTCGGAGCAAGTGCTTCAATAGCTATCAAACCAGAAGGAAGATTTTCGGTGATGACTCTTTCTACCCTAGGTGAATTAGGAGCACTAGAAGTTGGAGAGACTAACCCCGATGTTGGAGTAATAGGTTTAGATATCTTGGGTTCTTCACCTATATCACTAGTAGATGAAAAACTACCAGCAAGCTCGGAAACTGAAACAGCTTCAGGATTATAACATGTTTCTAGAGTTTGGTAATAGGGATGAACAACCAACGAAGACTCTCCTTCTTCAGGTGACCCTACTTTACTGCCACTAGGAGTTACAAGGACTTTCAAACCTTCTTAATGGCCCGGGACTTCTTCAGGAGGTTGGCCCCGAAGTCCACGGGACTTCCTCAACAAATCAGCCACGGTTACAACCTCAGGAGACTGGCCCCGAAGTCTACGGGACTGTCTTGGTAATTCAGCCACAGCTAAAAACTTTTAACCACTGCACAAGCAAACAAAGTAAAATCTCAAAGCAAAATGCCTAAAGTCTCTAAAGAACCAAACAAATTCAAATCACACGCCTAAAGAATCTAGGTCGTCAAACCACACACAAACAGTAACCTTCCGGACCGAAAACACTAGTTGGTGATGAAATCCAACATCGCAGAATTCAGTACAGAAGTGGCGGGTGGAACAGTTACCTCGGCAACCTGCTTAATGAATAGACTCAACCAAGTTCCTCCACTTTAACCGTCTCAAGTGAAGTGAACCCCCCAGAAAATCCAAGTGAGTCTAGCCTACGTCTGCTCCAGGTACAGTGGGATCTTCCCTCCACCGTCACCTTAGGAAGAATCCTAAAGATAATAGTCACTAAGGTCAACAACAACAACAAATATACCTGGGGGAACAATCTACGATCCGATAGCATGCAAGGGCAGAGTAACAAGCTCAATCCCCTTGCTGGCTCCTTGACAATAATCCAAGGTTTACCAACAAGTGACCCCAGGCTCCTCGACAATGGTTAATCCGAGGTTTACCGTTTGTAGTACGGGCATATCTGGCATCGTTCCTAATGAAGGAGGATTGATTCCCTCACTGGTTCAGACACGATCTCGTGCTTCTCCTTTAAGAGGAGCTTTCCCAGAGTATAAATGAAACAGTTGGATTTATCCTACCACAAGATAAGCTACTTGTTTGGTTTTACTGTCTTGGAGAGTTAATTACTCTCCTACTCCAAGACACTAGCCTGATCTATATTGGTGTATCAGAGCCCTAGTAAATAAAAAGTTACTAAGTCAATTTTACTTTAAGCATTATTTTTTATGGCTTTTCTTTAGGACAAAAGGTAGCGGAGATGAGACTGATGGTGTGTAGACTCGACTCAAATCCACTAAAAAGATGCACCTAGGATGAAAAAACAATCTTTCCTTTTCAATGAATTCCTTAGCTAAGAGAGTTGGAGAATGCAAAATTTATAAAGACAACTTTCTTGGTAATGAAAATCAAAGAAGCAATCTCTTTATCTTTTCCAAAGCACACAACACATGACCACTAATTATTTCACGAAAATTTCCTTTCGCTTTTCAAAGACTTCAAATGCTACTAAAACAAACTTTCCTCAAAAGAGATTTTGTATTTTTTTCTATTTTAACAAAGCAAGTAAAACTACTTAAAATCAATTTTAAGATCTATGAAAATCTAAGAGAAATGTATCTAAGAGAAAATCTAAGAGAAATTTACCTAAAAGCAAATCTAATGAGGTAAAAGCCTACAAAATATAATTCTAGGATGTTTTACTCAGTTAAAATTCAACCAAGGACTAATTCATGCAGAATCATAAACTAGTCAAAAACAAAAAACAAAAAGTTCTTGTTCTTTTTCTTAAGAATGAAATTCACAGCTTAACCAACAAGCCTTCTCGAAATTCCGCAAAGAGACAACACAAAGGTAGGTTTCTCACAAAGGTGGATTTTACGAAAGGTCTGACTCCTAAGAAGACTGAAAAGACCAGGGATATCCAAGGTTTTTACAACTTCTAAAGCCAGAGTCACTACAAGACCAATACAAAAATCAAACCTAGGGCTAGAATTTCTATGAACTTCACTAAAACCCTTGACGCTAATGAAACAAGCTTAGGTGAAAACTTTTGATGGGTAACCAGTGGAACTGGGTAGCAAAAACAAGCTATAAACAAAATCTAATAAGAAAAAAGGAAAAAATTGAAATTTTCTAAACTTTTGACAGGGTACGCAGGCAGCCTGTTTGCACAGGTGCGGCCATGCTCTGTGTACAAAGCAGAAGTGTGTACAGGTACGCATTGTGCTTAATGCAGAGGGTGCGTACTGCTCTCAAAATCAAGAAAAATAAAAACTAACTCAACCCTAAGCTATTCCACCCAAATTCATAGTCAATTAGTCAAAAACTAGAAAGAAATCAGATTTTTCTCAAATCAAAGTATCAATCAAAGGAGAAATCAATCAAATCCATGGATTCCCCAGTGGAGTCGCCATTTTGTCATGCGGAAAGAGTTAATTTTGTGAACAAAACCGACCTCCCTAGAAGCTAAGGCTTTCTAGTGACAAACAAAACAATCAAGCACTATCTTTCCCTAAATATGCATTAAAATAAAAGCAACCAGGTGTTTAAGGCTTACCTTTAGTCCAACGCTGTTTGTAGCAGTCCAGCCTCTCTGATCCAGATGAGCTCCTTCTCCTTGAAGCTTGCATTCACTAACAAGCAAATGATTACATAGCACCTGAATAACTCATATAATAAAACATATTCATCATAAAGACCAAGGAGTTTATGAAACAAATTATATATAACAACTCATTGAGAAAAATTAACTTAATTGTATTAATTGGAAACAAAAGAAACCATTACAACCAGTGCCTTGGTGTTGTGCAGGTTCCTCCCAGGGTCCAACAAGAGTTCTCCTTTACTTTGATCAGCTCACCCACTTCCAAATGAAGCTAAGAAGGGATTGGAATCTCTCCTCTCAAGCTCTAAAACGGAGTCCTAATTTCAGTAGCATCTACCCTTAGGAATGTTCAGCTTTCAACCTCCCCTCCCTCTGGCCCAATGCCTGTATTTATAGTGCTTTGGAGGAAGTTAATCAGGTCCACCATCAATGGGATAAGCCCCTCTTTCAAAGGGATAGCTCCCCTCTTCATGGGATAAGTTCCTCTTTCATTGGGATGCATGAACCATCTGGAGGCGCTCAATCCACGTCAAACCATCTTCTAGAATGCTCTAGAATCGACCACAAGTAAGTTTTTTGAAGTAAAACTTGCGCCTTTTGACCTTTACAGGAGTACGCACCCACCCCTTTACAGACAGAGCGTACAAGTACGCAGGTATTATGTACTTGAGGTGCGTACACGAAGGTAAGGGTAGGAGAAACTCCGTAACCAGAGTTATATTGACTTTTAAAGACTTTTTCTCTTTTTTGGAGTTTGACATGAGGAGCAGAGGTATAAGACTTGCCAAGGAGGACAATATGACAATTGATGGAGCCATACTGACTGCAAATAGTCATGGTGACAAATTTTAGTGTAACATAAAGTATTGAACCCCAGTTTGGATCCCTTGTATTGGTTTTCGATGGTTTTGTCCCATGGTGTGAATAAAGGCTTGCCTATAAAAAGGAAAGGAGATCACTTGGCTAGACACTTGTGAAAATTGAATATCTTAAGATCTGAAATTTTGGGTGTTCGGTTTTAAAAGCTAGATCTAAATCAAGGTGAATTTTAAGGCGAATCTATTGATAGGTCGTGATCTCTCGGGCGCAGGATCAGATCTGTGGATCTGACTGTCTGTGGCACATTGGAGGACTGTTAATTTGGCTCTATTCAGAGGTCCACAGGCGATCCACAGCGCAGGTGCGGGGGTCCGTAGCGTAGCAGAAGGTATAGGTGTGAGGATCCGCAGTGCAGCAGAAAGCGGAGGTGCAAGGTACGCAGTGTAGAAGAAGGAAAAGTGCAGAGGTACGCAGAAGAACAGAAGGACTAGGTGCGGAGGTACGCTGTCAGGCAGACAGTGCAGGTGCAGATCTGAGCAGAGGTACGCAGGGCAACAGAAGGAGTAGGCGCGGAGGTACACAGAGCAGAAGAAGGACCAAGTGCGGATCTGCACAGTTTAGACACAAAAGAGCTGCGGATATTCGCAGGATTCTATTGGTGAAGTTGCAGACCTTTCTTGAAACATTTGTTGGCTATCTTTTATCTATTGCTGAAGAGTTCTGGGTTTAGATTACTGGTATTGCTGATCTGGTTACTACATTCTGAGAAGTTATTGGTTGATTCATTGGTTGATTGAAAAAATTGATTGGGTGATTCACATGTACTTGATGATTATTTGATGTTCATGGATCCAGTTTGAAAATTTATGAAAAGTGGTCATTGGAAGAAAAGAAGAAGGGGGTTGTAGCTCCCTTCCAGGAGAGACTGGAAAACGAGAGAGGGTTGTAGCTTTCTACATGTTGCAGCCTGCGTACTGGTAAAGGACTGCACCAGTACAAAATCATTGTAAAAGAAGTTTCTAATTGAAATAAGATAGAGACATATTGTAGCAGGTGGTTTTCACCCACATTGGGTTTCCACCTTATATCTGGTGTTCTTTGGTGTGATTATCTATTTTTCCTGTTCTTGATCATTATTATATGGTACTGACATACAAACTAATGATCAATTTCTGAAGAATAACTTAAAGTATAAATCTGAAAAGAATTTGATAACACTGATTCACCCCCCCTCTCAGTATTATTTCCAACAATTGGTATCAGAGCAGGTCCTTCTGAAGAAGCTTGATCGCTTGGAGGAAGATCCATCATCATGAGCAACTATGAGAGAGAAGCATCTATAAGGCCACCGATTTTTGATGGGACAAACTTTGTATATTGGAAGGTAAGAGTTACTGCCTATCTTCAATCATTTGGTACAGAAGTCTAGGATATCATAAATACAGGGTACACTTTTCCTTCAGAAACTCCTACAGATTTGGCTGAGAAGAAAAAATATGAAACAAATGCAAAATCAATCAATACTCTATTAGGATGCCTATATCAATCAGAATTTGTCAAGGTAATGCAGTATAAATCCGCAAAAGAAATATGGGACAAGATTGTTCTGAGCTATGAAGGAGATGAATAGGGAAAACGAGCAAAACTTCAAACCCTCAGGATTCAGTATGAAAATCTCAGAATGCACAATGATGAAAGTGTGGCTAACTATTTCCTTCGTGTAGATGAGATTGTAAATTGTATGAAAAATTTGGGTGAAGAAATAAAAGAGGCTGTTGTGGTTGAAAAGGTTCTAAGATCTTTGTCCCCTAGGTTTGAATCTAAAGTTTCTGCAATAGAAGAAAAGGAGAATCTACGAAACCTTACCATGTCACAGCTACACGGGATTCTAACTGCTTATGAAATGAGGAAGGGAGGACCATCAAATAGGAGAGAAGCAGCTTTCAAGGCTTCAGGAAAACGAGACTACTATGAGTTAGACATGCGTCAGAAGAGGAAGAAGAATCAAATTTTGTCAAAAACCTTCAACGGGGTATTGGAAGATTCAGAGGTAAGTTATCTTTCAAATGTTTTGCTTGTGGGAGAGTCGGTCACTATGCTGCCAAATGTCCTCATAAGGATAAAACTGACAAAGGGAAGGAACCTGTTAGATGGAACAAGAAACAGAATGTAACTAAGAAAAGTTACTATACTCATGAAGATAGTGATGGTCTTTCAAATAGTAATGAAGATGAACGAGGAAATAACTATAAAATTTTAATGGCTTTTGAAGATGATGATTACATGGATGCTATAGATGTGGATGGCTTTTATGAAGAGATTTCTAGACTCAAAACATGTTTAGAAGAAAAGAATGTGATCATTGATACTCTGCAATTCCAACTTGATGAAAAAGAAAAATTTCTTGAGAAGTTAGAATGTGAAATTGTTGGCCTTAGAAAAGAAATTGAGAAAACAAAGGCTCTTAATCTTAATTTTGTTAAAGGATCTGAAACTCTGGACAAGATTATCAATGTACAACGTTCTCCTCTAATCAAGACAGGTCTGGGGTATAATGGAGAAGCATCTCAAGCATCCACCTCAAAGAGTTATCTCAATGCAGCAAGGAGGGATGAGCAAAAGCCCAATGGAGATCACCAGGTAAAATACGAGACGAATTACATAAAGAACAAACAAAGACTACTAGGTAAATCAGGGGCAATCCACCTCAAGGATGAACAAAAGCTACAACCATCCACAGGTTAAATCTTCTCAATTTGCCTCAAGAATGGATGACAATAGAAACTACAATCATTTGGCAGGTAGATTTGATAATCGCAGAAGTTTCTTCAATGGCCAATGTTTCTCTTGCCATAACTTTGACCACAAAGCAACTCAATGTGTTTCCTATAAAACAATCATGACTAGAGAAGCTCAAAACAAAGAAGTATGACTGGGATCACGAAAAGGACCTATAACAACTTTTCGGCCCTTGAAAATGAAATTGAATGTTCTATTTGTAATAACTTTGGTCATGAAGATTCTGAATGCAGGAGCAGGTTTTGGCAGACAAAGGAACAAGCCTCAAGTACCAGAACATGGAGAATAAAGGAACCACAACCAGAAAGATGTGGGATAGCCTTTTATGCAGAAGGACAGGAAAATCAATGGTACATCGACAGCGTATGTTCAAAACATATGACAGGTGATAAATAAAAACTTGAATCATATAGTGTTTTAGAAAAGGGAAAGAAAGTTTCTTTTGGAAATGATACCCCTGCAGTCATAAAAGGAAGAGGCACTGCTCAGTTGAAAGAAAAGGTCAAAGCTGGAAATGTTTTGTATGTTGATGGCTTGAAGCATAATCTTCTGAGTGTCAGTCAGATGTGCGATCAAGGAACCGAGGTAATATTTCGATCAAATGGATGTAGTGTTCGTGATCTTTATACAGGAAAAACAGTGATCAAAGGCATAAGAACTCCAAATAACTTATACATATTTGAAGAAGGACAACAACAATGCTATTTGAGCAAGGATGATGAACACTGGTTATGGCATCGGAGGTTGGGGCATCTAAGCTTTTCACAAATAAGGAAAGCATGCAAGTACCAGGCAGTTCGTGGTCTTCCATATATCAAAATTCCAGATCTAAATCAAGGTGAATTTTAAGGCGAATCTATTGATAGGTTGTGATCTCTCAGGCGCATGATCAGATCTGTGGATCTGACTGTCTGTGGCACATTGGAGGACTGTTAATTTGGCTCTATTCAGAGGTCCGCAGGCGATCCACAGCGCAGGTGTGGGGGTCCGCAGCGCAGCAGAAGGTGCAGATGCAGGGATCCGCAGCGCAGTAGAAAGCGCAGGTGCGAGGTACGCAGCGTAGAAGAAGGCATAGTTCGGAGGTACGCAGGGGAACAGAAAGACCAGGTGTGTAGGTACGCAATCAGGCAGACAGTGCAGGTGCGGATCTGAGCAGAGGTACGCAGGGCAACGAAAGGAGTAGGTGCGGAGGTACGTAGAGTAGAAGAAGTACCAGGTGCGGATATGCACAATTTAGACACAAAAGAGCTGCGGATATTCGCAGGCTTCTATTGGTGAAGTTGCAGACCTTTCTTGAAACATTTGTTGGTTGTATTTTATCTATTGCTGAAGAGTTCTGGGTTTAGATTACTGGTATTGCTGATCTGGTTACTGCATTCTGAGAAGTTATTGGTTGATTCATTTGTTGATTGAAAAAATTGATTGGGTGATTCACATGTACTTGATGATTATTTGATGTTCATGGATCCAGTTTGAAAATTTATGAAAAGTGGTCCTTGGAAGAAAAGAAGTAGGGGGTTGTAGCTCCCTTCCAGGAGAGACTGGAAAACGAGAGAGGGTTGTAGCTCTCTACAGGTTGCAGCCTACGTACTGGTAAGGGACTGCACCAGTACAAAATCGTTGTAAAAGAAGTTTCTAATTGAAAGAATATAGAGACATATTGCAGCAGGTGGTTTTCACCCACATTGGGTTTCCACCTTATATCTGGTGTTCTTTGGTGTGATTATCTATTTTTCCTGTTCTTGCTCATTATTATATGGTACTGACATACAAACTAATGATCAATATCTGAAGAATAACTTAAAGTATAAATCTGAAAAGAATTTGATAATACTGATTCACCCCCCCCTCAGTATTATTTCCAACAATTGGTATTAGAGCAGGTCCTTCTGAAGAAGCTTGATCGCTTGGAGGAAGATCCATCATCATGAGCAACTACGAGAGAGAAGCATCTATCAGGCCACCAATTTTTGATGGGAAAAACTTTGTATATTGGAAGGTAAGAGTTATTGCCTATCTTCAATCACTTGGTATAGAAGTCTGGGATATCATAGATACAGGGTACACTTTTCCTTCAGCAACTCCTACAGATCCGATTGAGAAGAAGAAATATGAAACAAATGCAAAAGCAGTCAATACTCTATTAGGATGCCTATCTCAATTAGAATTTTTCAAGGTAATGAAGTATAAATCCGCAAAAGAAATATGGGACAAGATTGTTCTGAGCTATGAAGGAGATGAACAGGTAAAACGAGCAAAACTTCAAACCCTCAGGATTCAGTATGAAAATCTCAGAATGTGCAATGATGAAAGTGTGGCTAACTATTTCCTTCGTGTAGATGAGATTGTCAATTGTATGAAAAATTTGGGTGAAGAAATAAAAGAGGCTGTTGTGGTTGAAAAGGTTCTAAGATCTTTGTCCCCTAGGTTTGAATCTATAGGTTTCTGTAATAGAAGAAAAGGAGAATCTACGAAACCTTACCATGTCACAGCTACACAGGATTCTAACTGCTTATGAAATGAGGAAGGGAGGACCATCAGACAAGAGAGAAGCAGCTTTCAAGGCTTCAGGAAAAGGAGACTACTATGAGTTAGGACATGTGTCAAAAGAGGAAGAAGAATCAAATTTTGTGAAAAACCTTCAACTGGGTACTGGAAGATTCATAGGTAAGTTACCTTTCAAATGTTTTTCTTGTGGGAGAGTCGGTCACTATGTTTCCAAATGTCCTCATAAGGATAAAACTAACAAAGGGAAGGAACCTGTTAGATGGAACAAGAAACAGAATGTAACTAAGAAAAGTTACTATACTCATGAAGATAGTGATGGTCTTTCAAATAGTGATGAAGATGAACGAGGAAATAACTATAAACTTTTAATGGCTTTTGAAGATGATGATTACATGGATGCTATAGATGTGGATGGCTTTTATGAAGAGATTTCTAGACTCAAAACATGTTTAGAAGAAAAGAATGTGATCATTGATACTCTGCAATTCCAACTTGATGAAAAGGAAAAATTTCTTGAGAAGTTAGAATGTGAAATTGTTGGCCTTAGAAAAGAAATTGAGAAAACAAAGGCTCTTAATCTTAAATTTGTTAAAGGATCTGAAACTCTCGATGAGATTATCAATGTACAGCTTTCTCCACTAATCAAGACAGGTCTGGGGTATAATGGAGAAGCATCTCAAGCATCCACCTCAAAGAGTTATCTCAATGCAACAAGGAGGGATGAGCAAAAGCCAAATGGAGATCACCAGATAAAACAGGGATGAATTACATCAATAACAAACAAGGACTACCAGGTAAATCAGGGGCAATCCACCTTAAGGATGAACAAAAGCTACAACCAGCCACAGGTTAAATCTTCTCAATTTGCCTCAAGAATGGATGACAATAGAAACTACAATCATTTGGCAGGTAGATTTGATAATCGCAGAAGTTTCTTCATTGGCCAATGTTTCTCTTGCTATAACTTTGGCCACAAAGCAGCTCAATGTGTTTCCTATAAAACAATCATGACTAGAGAAGCTCAAAAACAAAGAAGTATGGCTGGGATCACAAAAAGGACCTATAACAACTTTTCGGCCCTTGAAAATGAAATTGAATGTTCTATTTGTAATAACTTTGGTCATGAAGATTCTGAATGTAGGAGCAGGTTTTGGCAGACAAAGGAACAAGCCTCAAGTACCAGAACATGAAGAATAAAGGAACCACAACCAGATAGATGTGGGATAGCCTTTTATGCAGAAGGACAGGAAAATCAATGGTACATCGACAACGGATGTTAGAAACATATGACAGGTGATAAAGAAAAACTTGAATCATATAGTGTTTTAGAAAAGGGAAAGAAAGTTTCTTTTGAAAATGATACCCCTGCTGTCATAAAAGGAAGAGGCACTGCTCAGTTGAAAGAAAAGGTCAAAGCTAGAAATGTTTTGTATGTTGATGGCTTGAAGCATAATCTTCTGAGTGTCAGTCAGATGTGCGATCAAGGAACCGAGGTAATATTTCGATCAAATGGATGTAGTGTTCGTGATCTTGATACAGGAATAACATGATCAAAGGCAGAAGAACTCCAAATAGCTTATACATATTTGAAGAAGGACAACAACAATGCTATTTGAGCAAGGATGATGAACACTGGTTATGGCATCGGAGGTTGGGGCATCTAAGCTTTTCACAAATAAGGAAATCATGCAAGTACCAGGCAGTTCGTGGTCTTCCATATATCAAAATTCCAGGCAACACCATATGCAAATCATGTCAGTTTGGTAAGCAAACCAGAACTAACTTCCCTGAGAAGGAAGGATCGGCCAATAGGCCTCTTGAACTAGTCCATACATATGTATGTGGTCCATTTAGGACAAGGTCACCTCGAGGAGAAGAATACTTTATATTGTTCATTGACGACTTCTCCAGGATTGTTTGGTTAGGACTTATGAAACACAAGGATGAAGCATTCGAAAAATTCAAATCTTTCAAAGCCTTGGCTGAAAACGAATCAGATCACAAAATTAAGTGCCTCAGGTCTGACAGAGGTGGGGAGTTTACCTCAAATGAATTTTTCGATTTCTGTGGAGAACATAGATGTTGATCTGAATATTGCTGCTAATATGTCTCTATCTCTTTTGTCAAAGGCATGTATGGTGTATGGTAGATTATGGTTCTTCTTGAAGAATTTTTCTTTTGCAGATCTGGTCTATAGTCAGGGGGAGCTCATTCATAAATTTCAGCAGGCACTCAGAGGAAGTATGGACACCAAAGGAAGAGAATATCTTGGTTCGCCCTTTGCCCTTGATGTCAAAGGGGGAGAATGACTTTGAGGATCTTGGGGTTTCCATCAAGTCCAAAGGGGGAGATTATTGGCATTACGATTCAGGTTTGGCGCTATGGCACAGATGTTGTACTTGATGGCAACTCACTCAAGTGGCAGATCTCTGTTCAGGCTCTCAAAATCATAGAAAATGAGATACCCGCAGGTGATCCTAAGAGAAGCTGCAGACCCGCAGGTACGCCGACGAAGAAGTTCGGACATATCCACAGGTGCTCCATTCAGAAGGTGCGGACCCCAGTTCACTGACTCCAATGCAGAGAAGCGTGCACACGTGGGGTTTCTTATGTTTGGCCCTTGGTATTCAGCTCGTCAATCATGATCCTATGGTTTTGGTCCGTGGTATAGGATCTAAAGTATTGAACCCCAGTTTGGATCCCTTGTATTGGTTTTCGATGGTTTTGTCCCATGGCGTGAATAAGGGCTTGCCTATAAAAAGGAAAGGAGATCACTTGGCTAGACACTTGTGAAAATTGAATATCTTAAGATCTGAAATTTTGGGTGATCGGTTTTAAAAGCTAGATCTAAATCAAGGTGAATTTTAAGGCGAATCTATTGATAGGTCGTGATCTCTCGGGCGCATGATCAGATCTGTGGATCTGACTATCTGTGGCACATTGGAGGACTGTTAATTTGGCTCTATTCAGAGGTCCGCAGGCGATCCACAACGCAGGTGCGGGGGTCCGCAGTGCAGCAGAAGGTGCAGGTGTGGGGATCCGCAGCGCAGCAGAAGGCGCAGGTGCGAGGTACGCAACACAGAAGAAGGCATAGTGCGGAGGTACACAGGGGAACAGAAGGACCAGGTGCGGAGGTACGCTGTCAGGCAGACAGTGCAGGTGCGGATTTAAGTAGAGGTACATAGGGCAGTAGAAGGAGTAGGTGCGCAGGTATGCAGATCAGAAGAAGGACCAGGTGTGGATCTACGTAGTTTAGACACAGAAGAGCTGTGGATATTCGCAGGATTCTATTGGTGAAGTTGTGGATCTTTCTTGAAACATTTGTTGGCTGTCTTTTATCTATTGCTGAAGAGTTCTGGGTTTAGATTACTGGTATTGTTGATCCGGTTACTTCATTCTGAGAAGTTATTGGTTGATTGAAAAAATTGATTGGGTGATTCACATGTACTTGATGATTATTTGATGTTCATGGATCCAGTTTGAAAATTTATGAAAAGTGGTCCTTGGAAGAAAAGAAGTAGGGGGTTGTAGATCCCTTCCAAGAGAGACTGGAAAACGAGAGAGGGTTGTAGCTCTCTACAGGTTGCAGCCTGCGTACTGGTAAAGGACTGCACCAGTACAAAATCATTGTAAAAGAAGTTTCTAATTGAAAGAAGATAGAGACATATTGCAGCAGGTGGTTTTCACCCACATTGGGTTTCCACTTTATATCTGGTGTTATTTGGTGTGATTATCTGTTTTTCCTATTCTTGCTCATTATTATATGGTACTGACATACAAAATAATGATCAATATATGAAGAATAACTTAAAGTATAAATCTGAAAAGAATTTGATAATACTGATTCACCCCCCATCTCAGTATTATTTCCAACAAATAAAGATTTGCCCAACAGTTTAATATGGGTAAATCAATGGTTAGGTAGAAAATGACATTGATTCAACTGTTTAATTTGAATCAATAGGAGAAATAATGGATAGGCTAAATAGTTTTTCGTTCTGTATAAAAGAAAGTAAGGTGGGTTTGCTAGTCTAAGTGCACCCTATATAAAAGTAAAAAATGTTAGTTTAGTTATGGGTAGGTAAATTATATGGTTTTGCAAATAAAGGCCTATGTCACTTTTATCCTAAGTTAAAGGACATCGTAAAAGGGCTAAACATGCGTTGAAGGATAAAGTGTTTCCAAACATACTTCATACTTTATTTTTATCCTAAGTCAAAAAAGAAAACATAAAAGCGCATGTGGGCACATTCGTTTTGTTGTATTTGGTTAATCAATAGCGTTGTCAAAGCATCAGGATATGCTCCCGTTTCTCATGCATGGCCCATGTTGTTCTTCACGCCCCCCCCTCCATCCTGCCTTTACCACCAGGTGGGAAGGGGTGTCCAAAAATTTGTTTCTCCAGCTGGACCCCCATCCCTATGTTTTAGCATGTCTGCACTTCGCACCCCCCCGCCGAAACTGCTTACCATCCACTACCCCCTCTGAAACTTCTCTCCCTTCACCCACTTAACCGTGTCCCCACCATGACCCCTCTGCCACTCTCCTCCCACCACATCACCTAGCCTCTAACCAATTAAATGCATTCCCGGAAAATAAATAACCGCTCAGCATTAATTTCATATTTCTCGGGTAACGGTTCGAAAATTAATGGTCCCGCACCATTTCCAATGGGACTCTCACTGAACTGTTTAATAGCTTTCAAATCGATGCTTTCCTCCCTTTTCACTGCTTATCCTCGTCAAATTGGCAAATTCTACATAGCGCCCGCTTTCAGAACATTCCTCACGACCAGACCAAGACAAAAATTGACAATTAACAGTCCTATGTTCTTTTCCCTTGATAATTCGTAGCCCCAACTGTTTTCCTAGTAAGGTCTTCAATCAAGTTCTCTTATATTTCACTAAAAAAGTCATGCCTCCAAAAAAGAAACCCAAGATAAGTCTATTAATCCCTTTGATCCCTCCCTCTATAGATTTAGATCACATCCCTTTGGCCAATAGGGATTATAGGATTAGTGAAACCCAATGTGAATGTGATTTTTTGGAGCTATACTGCTGGCCAGAAGACAAAAATGTAGATAAAATTGATGAAATTGGGCTCTGGCATTCCAATCTTCCACATTACACCTTCCCCTTAACATTCCAAGCCCCTGAGTTTACCAGAAAGTCTTAGGCATTTTATGTCCCTTCAAAAAGAGCTATCGTGGCCCCTTTAGGTGAAATCCTCTTTACCATAACTTCCTAGTCCATAGACCAAATAATGCTAGATCCCACTGTGGAAAATAATACTCCTTTCTCCTTATAAGCCCTCACCTAGCTTTATCAAAAGCTGGATTTTGCTACCAGAGCCAAAATTTTCAAAATATTCTTACCTGAGAATGCCCAGTTATCCAAGAATCATCCATATCCTTCCTCCATCTTCCCTGATCAAGCCAAACAAAAATTATATCCATGATTTCCTATATTTTAGGTTATTATTCTCATTAGTGGGTAGATGAGCCCATTTTAGGTTTCCTATCCATATTTTCCATAAAAAATAAGCCTTCCATTGTGTTCAATTTCAGTCAATTCTTGGCTAACAACATTCATGAGCAATTTATAAAGTTTCCCATAGAACATGTGTTTAATAACACCTCCATTTTGACCTATATGTTCCTTTACTATCAGGTAGATAAATTCAAATTTTCAATGCAGAAGCTCGATGATGCAAAAAATCAGCAACCGATGATCTTCTGGATGCCTTTGGTCATGAAAGAATAGTAGGGGTTCTCTTATAAGTAGTCTATTGAGAATTTTGTTCACCCAGCCATTAACATCCTTAACAGTTCTACACATCCCAGAACCAGTGAATAAATCAAGAGAATTTTGCACCCAACAAATCAGGCAAAGACTGGGGATTGGTATTTATACAAAAACTATACCGAGATCAGGGTTTATGGTTGTGACTTGGCACAATACAAACTCCCCAAATATCTCCCAATGAGGATTTTTCCCCTAGAGTATATTAGCAGGTGAATAAACAAACAAGATGCTTAAAGAAATCAAAATCAGTCTGATCTTTACATGGTCTTATGACCGTTGTGGCATTATTTCAAATCTTAGAGTGGAGAATAAAAGTAATCCTTACATCCATACATCAAGGCCTGAAATAGAGAAGTATGCCAATCAATTGGAATAGACAGAAAACACTTTGCAGAAAGCTCAAGAACAACTCTTTTCCACTTTCAGTTTGCAGACTCCCACCCCTCAGGAGAAATCAAGCAAAATATAGAGGAAGGAAGTATCATCATCAACCACAGGAAGTGAAGCCAAAGAGTTTAGGATAAACTATAGGAAGAGGAAAAAATTGATTCCTAAGACAGAGGTGGACGAAGAGACAGAAGAGGAGGCTGCCATCATAATCACAGACTCACCACTTGCAAGTAGAAAATTTGCAACATCTCCTAATGGACCTTCCTCATCCCAAGGTCACAAGGAAACAAAACTAGAATCACAGAATGTCCAAGGAGAGAAAGAGAAGATGATTTTTGATAGGTACATGGAGATTAAGCTTAAAAATGAGATTCTTAAAAAAAGTAACTATAACCAATTTTGGAAGCAGACCTCCAGCTCACAAAGTAGATTATTATCAATTTTTGACACAAAGCATGTAAATATGTAGATGGCTTTCCTTGAGGCCCAAATTCCACAACCAAAAACAACAACAGACTACAAGAGCACTACCTTTGAGTTTAGCACCAAAGACATTCATCTCATTGATCAAATGGAGATGCACAAGCAAATTGGTGAGATGATATCCTCTACATTGACTAACACTGCTATGTCATTATCCAAGTTGCATGTTTCATTTACTAATGTTCAATCTCAGTTGAAGATGGAGAAGGTGTCCTCCTTGGCAAAAGATAACAGGATCAAGTCCTTGAAGGATTTGGTGGTAAATATTGGGATTGACCCTAAAGATGTCAATTTTGCAAAGGAGATTATCAAAAACAAGAATCTGGACATTGAAACCTTGAGAAAGCAGCTCAAGCAACTAGCCATAGAGGACCCATTGACCAAGGACATTGAAGAAAGTGAAGCACAAAACACAGACATGATGAAGCTGATTATAGAGCAGAACATCTAGATTACACAGATGGAGGCCAATATGGAGAAGATGATAAAGGAGAGAGAACAAAGTCAGAAGGTGGCTATTGTCCCACTAGATGTAATACCCATTTCTTAGCTTCTACAAACATGAACATCCACTGTAGCTACTTCTTCTACTCATACTGCAAGTGCTGAACAAGTGACCAAGACACTGGAGAACATGTCCATCCAGTCAAAAGAAATCAAGGCTTTGCAGGATCAAACCAAAGATTTAGAAGTACAAAAGGCCAAAGTTGAGGCTGCTCATATTACTGAAATGCAAAAATCATAGAGATTGTTGGAAAAGTTGCAAAGGGTAGAAAGGGTACCTGAATTGATCAGACCTTGGCCAAAGCCAAGGACTCCATTTAGATGAATATTCTAGATTCTATGGATGAGATTTGGCCATATATCCAAATCATATTTGAACAAAAAGAATTAATAGAAAAAGATACATAAACCATTGTTTAGGGAAAGGAGAAGCTTGGAGACATGCCCACAGAAGCCTCTAATATTATTAGATTCCTGAATTCTAAGTCCAAATATGAGCTTGAAGAATTAGAAATCAGTGACAACACTGCCACTATTTTGGAAGTCAAGAAAGTATTGACTAAGAGGAATCTTATTGATCAGTTGGAAGAAAAATGTGAAACATTGGAGCTGCATGTAAACAGGTTCTACAACAGTATTGAAACATTGATCCAGAAAGGACTGCCCAAAATTTATGTAGTAAATGATAAACTGATCACTCAGGAAGATTATGTCCTGAAGTTCAAAGAAATGGCTAGAAACAGTATTAAGGTCAGTAGAATAAAAGATAGTATGACAACAAATGCATTTTTGGAAATCATGTCAAATGACTTCCACATACAGAATGAGGTAAAACATATTTTTACTGTGAAGCTGAATTCTGCCAAAAACACAAAGGTGGATGAAATTTATTGGAGGGTAATAAAATTGACCATACTCGATGAAAAGAGATGGGAAGAGCTTTATGATTTACTAGACTGAAGAGAAATTCAGGTGTAGTAAGATGGCAACCATCACATCATCCAACACAAGAGTCAGTACACCACTGCAACATAGTTTCAGGTTGACTCAGCAACTGAATCCATCAAAAGAGAGCCACCTTGCCTTCCAATTGTCTACGTGACCTATTTTTTTTCCAAGAATGAATCATATTGTTTGTACTTAGGCTAATAATACATTGTTGTATTGAAAACGATTTTGTAAAGGATTTTTGTAATTATTAGTATAATTACTTCACTGTTTGAAGTATTAGAGGTTGATTTCTGAATGTAATTTCTTCTGCATATTGTATTTTTTAAAGTACTAGAGCATCAATAATACAAGGACCTTCCACATGATTCATGTGGTGTACCATATGGTGATGTGTCTCTTCTGTTTATCTGTTTAAACATTGTTTTTCTTTCTCTGTTATTGTGAATATCTGAATTACTTAACAAAAACTGTGATAAAGAGGATTTGTTGCTTAGAGCACCCTATTTTGGTTGTTGGTAATTTTAATGTTTTCCACTAAAGTCAAATCAAAGAATTCTTAATTGCTCCTTTATTTCTACTGAAGCTTACACTTCTTATATTACACCATTCATTTAATTTTTGAAAAGATCCAATTAGTGCAACCTAGATTTACCTGTGAGAAATCCTCTAAAAATTGATGCAAAATCTAGTTTAATTTATAGAATCCATAGCCCAATGGAATTATAACACTTAAATCAACCAAACCAATCAAATCAAAACAAATAAGTACAGTCATAACTAGCCTAAACTTCACTAAAACAAAGCTAAATTTTACAAAGAGATCCCTCTCTGAAGCTGGCAGGGCTAGATCCCAGTTTCCAAAGTGGTTTTGATGTTGTCCTATGTGTTTACTCCCACAACCTAAAAAATAAAGAACGAAAACATTGTGGCGACCATAATGGGGAACGAAAATCCTTTAGATTGAAAAATCATTATTACCTGGTATCTAATCAGTATTTCAATTAAAAAAAAATTATTATCACAATGAAATACATGATCTGAGGTTGTTATCTTGTATGTGTTTGAGTGTGTTTTTAATCTTGATTTTATTAGTTGTGTGATGAATTTTTATAGACCTAGCTACTAAATTTGTAGATAATCTAAAGAAATTGGTGAGAAAGAAAAGCTTTACAAAGAGTTAAGGTAGTAATAGTCCATTGTCTAGGTTTAGTTCTCTTCCCGAGAATAGTCGTTTGTTAAGGTATAACTCTCTTCTAGAGAAATTTGAAAGTATTCAGGATATAGAGTTTGATTTGCCTTTCCAGCATAGTTTGTTTAAATCAAATCTGAGACTTTTGTAGATCAGACTATCATTGACAAAACGATGCTGCAAACATATATCCCCCAAAACCAGCCTTTTGAAACAGATACTGATCTTGAATCCCTACAACAATTTGATAAATTACAGGATCTATTTTCGGTTTTGAACCAAGTCATTGATGAAGCTTACATTCAATAATCTATTGAATTTATAGCTTTAATTTTTGTAGCAACTTATTTTTCTAGCCAATCTTCCCAGTCTGTCAATCTACAACTACTTGTCCTACTCATTCCATAGTTTCTACTTCCTCACTTGTGATATCTTAGACTATTATTCCTACTATCCCTATAGTTATCACAACTACACCTACCACAGAACCAATTTCCAGTCAATCTTTTACACCAGCTATGGTAGGTACGTATGCAGCTTTGGTGTTACCAGGCATGCTATTCTTGGAGATTATCAATCTAAAATTCTGATTTTTGATAACATTGGTTCTCATACTACTCATCAGCATGTCGATATAATGAATGATGTGATTGACCTTAAATAAGTAGATGAAGCTGATGCAAAAATGAGATTGTTTGCTCAACGTTTAGGAGGTAATGTCAAAAAATCGTTAAGGAGTTTACTTGCAAGAAGTACAACTAACCTTGATGCATTCCATCAAATTTTTTTAGCTATATGGGAGATCAAGAAAATCCACTTCAACTCCTAAATGAATATAAAAGACTGAAAAGAAAGCCAAATGAAAGTGTGGAAGAATACTATGCATGGTTTAATATTGTTTACAATTCCAGGCCAACAGACATCAAGCACTCTGTTGGCCTAGATTTAATTGATTTTCCTGATGGTTTCGATGTAGACATGGAATATCAACTTAGAGAGAGAGACCTTACAACTTTTGAAGAAATGCAAGCTAATGCCATAAAAGTCGAAGCTAACATCTTATCTAAGAAGGCCAAATTAAAATATGAACGCAGGGTTACCATAAAAGAAGAGCCTTCCACTTTTGCCCTTGATCATAAAATTGATAAATTAGTGAGGTTAGTGAATCAAATGATGCAAATAGCAAACACAAATGACCAAACTCAAGTGAGAGAGAACCAAAATTCTCCTCAAAATAGAAACCAAAACTTTAGAAGGAATGTTCCCCAAATCAAACAAAGAGAACAAAAGTGTCCAGACTAGCAGGTTCGACCTTCTTTTCAGGAAAAATACACTGATGATGAAGGTAATTTTATTGAATATTTGGAGGGTAATCAAATAAACATGATGGGAATAAATGAGGATGAAACAATTTTTCTCACTCAAGAAGAGCAAGAAATTTTTCTCCTAGCTCAAACTGAACTAGACTTTGAATAATCAGATGAGTATAAACAAGGTTTTGAAAATGCCATCATGGAGGTCCATAAGTAGTATAACCTTAGGAGAGAAAGGAAATCAGACCCTCTTAATAGAAAAAAAACTCTGGTAATCCTACTAAACAACCCTCTGAAACTGATCCCATGAAAACCGTAGAAACTCTTCCTAAGAAAACTGTTGGCAATTCTGGTAAAAGGAAAGTGGAAATTCTTGTCAAAAAGACAATTGACAGTGTTTCTAAAAGTACTCAAATAGATGCCCCAACCACAAGTCAGTGAAAAGATCCTATGAAAAGAGAAGTGATAGATCAATCTGAACTTCCCAACCTAGTTAAGATTCAAACATCGTTCAATATTGAGAATGAATTAGCAAAGATGGAAATTCCTATTCCTCTAACAGAGCTAATGGACAAAAAAATGTACAGACCCCAAGTGATGAAAGCTCTAAATAGAGGGGAAAACACAGATTCTATAAATCTAAATGATGACTAGCCTGAACTCTTATTTGGACTGAAATTTGAGGGCAAACCATAGGAAGTAGGAGTTACTCCATTCTATATTAGCCTAAATATTCATGACAAGATTCTCCATAATGCTATGTTGGATTCAGGTGCCTCCCACAATTTAATGCCTAAAGCTGTTATGGAGAAATTAGGACTTGACATTTCCAAACCTTATAAATACTTGTATTCCTTTGATTCCAGCAAAGTAATATGTCTAGGTCTCATCAAAGACCTCCGTGTTACTTTAGCTCAAATCCCTTCCAAAAGTCTAGTAATGGACATAGTGGTTGCTGATATTCCCCCTAAGTATGGCATGTTATTGTCACGCTCATGGGGAGAAAAATTAAAAGGTACCCTATAGATGGATATGATCTTGGCCACCATTGTTGGGCATGGAATTCCCCCACAGCATCTTTTGGGGCTTAAAGCCCAATTTTTGGTCAAATATGTTGTAAGACTCCGCGAATTGTGGGTGCAGAGCGCGAAATGTGTATTGAGTCATAGTGTTGTTCGTCCTAAGTATTGTAATGTAATGTAATGTCATGTTGGCCTACTCATGGTCCGCAGACCATGGGATTGTATAAATAGAGTGAGGCTCTAAGTTGTAAAGATAATAAGAGGATATGGATTAATGTAATGATCTAGTAGCTGATAAAGAAGAAGTCTAAGTGTATTGGGTCGTAGTAGTAGGAAGAGGCTCTGCACTTGAGTACATAGAGGCCTAGTAGAGTCTACAGATGAGTGTGTGGACCCCTGCAGCTGAGTGCACAGGGCAAAGTTTAGTCTGTAACCAAAGAAGAAGAAGAATAATAAAGAGAATTTTGATTCTAAATACTGTGTATATTTTTCTGTATGATTTTCTATGCATTTATACTGTTTTGATTATCGCGCGCACTTATATGAATACAAAACATTGTTAAGGATAATTGGGCTCATACAAATAAGTTATTAATAGGATAATATCAGGTTAATAGTAAGGAACTTGGGTAATAACACAGATTGCACCTCGAACAGAGTTGCACTAAGGTAGCATTGCAGGCTGCAAGGTCCTGATAGGTGCGCGTAGCCACGTGCACATAGGGTCAAACCGTGGACCACCCAAAAACCATCAGACATGTCTAGGGTGCAGAAACCTGGTTCTAGCACCCTCCCATACTACTTCAGGTGAGACCTCAGTTCGCGCTCTGCGGACTACTGCCGAAAGGGCTAGTAGTACCGAGATTTGTTTGGCTAAATCATCTCTGAACCTGGGTCAGGCCCCTATAAGCCAAAAAATGTTTCCATTGTCGGGACCAAGATCTACATAAAGGATGTCTGATGTCGTGTAATTAGAATTCCACAAAGAAAGAAATTGAGGGGTGGTTGGACAAGAAGATTCACGAGTTCGTGGTGCAAGAAAACAGGAATCCGCGAGTATCTAAGTAATACTGGTTGGAGTGCTACTTATATACAACAATCCAAAAAATTTTCTTTTCATCCTTTCCTTCTGAGCTATATGCATGGATTGCGAAGCTAGAAGACAGTTAGGGAAGGTGTAGGCTTGACAAACTGATCTTGTGGACTCTGGAATCAGTGCGTAGACTAGAAACATCAGGAGATAAGATCGTGTGAGTTGTGGACCATTGGCTCGATCGAATTATAGGGGGATTTATCACTGAGTTCACAGTAGATATGACCAACAGCTACAGTGAGGTGGAGTAATGCTTCCTCAAAGGACTGCGAGGTAAGTATATTAAATCTTTGAACACTCGGATTAAGATGCTATTTTTTGAAAAGCGGGTTATGCGAATAAATTAATGTTTGGGACTACGCAAAGTGGGAAGATCTACAGAAGAAGAAGTAGTGAAGAATTAGAAACCAGTCCCTTAATTTCACTCTCGTGGGAAAGTGAGGAAGAGATCGCGAAAGTTTCTCTGAGAAGCGCAGTTAGTCTGATAAGGTGGTGAATTTCACACTTTCCACCTCCACCTACACTACCACCCATCTCATCCTCCTCGCCTCTATCTCCACACACCCCACCTCCACCACCATGACAGTTCAATATGGCAAGTGTGATCAAACTAATGTATTAAGAGGAGTAGGGAATGAAGATCTAGACCAATTCTAGTTTGTGGTAAGGGCGGTATGGAAAGCATAAGGCATCATGGATGAAAATATCAAGAAGGCTATGCTAGTGAGTGTATTGCAGGATCACGTATTAACATGGTACATCAAGCATTCTAATGACCATCCGAACGCATGAATCATAGAAATCCAAATCGCGCTAAATAGGGAATTTGGCAGGCCAAATTCGGAGACACAATCAATTATTAGGTTCAAGGAGATTGCAATGCTCCTAAGCGAGACCCCCTAGGATCTGGACCAAAGATTGAAGAGTATGATTCGTGAAGCCAACATAACTTTGACGGATGGACAACATCGTGCATGGTTTGTAGCATCACTAACACCGCATTTAAGGATGACACTGTCACAACAAAAACTTTCCACCCATGCCGAAGCTTTGGAGATGGCGATGAGATTGCATGAGACTCCTATACAAGACCCTAGTTTGGGAGTCCAACAAATCCATGCACAACTATAGAATCTATGTCTGAAGATGCAGAGTTTGAAATAGGATAGGACACCTCAGCCAGAGGCGCACGAGGAGGTATGGTGCATAAAATGCAAAGGTCAGGGGCATGACAAGGACCACTGTCCAGTGTTCGCGAATTACTTGGCGAGAGTAGGGCCGATGCCATTAAGACCTGAGGCACAAGCAGGACCAAGCATGATGCCTGCTCTATGGTGCGCGAACTATTAGATAGGAGGAAAAGACACTAGGGATAATTTTCATCTACTGTAGAGGTATACATAGACGTCCCAGCAATTGTTTTGTAATTTTTGCAGGTCGGTAGGCCATGATGAACGCACCTGCAGAAGCTACGAACTAATGATGGATCAAACTCCTACCTATAGGGTGCATACTGAAACGCGAGCCCTTGACCCAAATATAGGAATGGCGCACACTGGATTTCAGGGGCGCGGACGAGGTCGAGGTGGAATGGGACTAGGAAGGGGTCGCGGACAACAAATTTGTTACAATTGCAGGGGGCCAGGGAATTATGCCCGCGATTGTACAAACCCAACATGGACATCATGTTTGTACTGTACTCAGTTTGATCATGAGGCAGAAGACTGCCCTACATTGATAGCGAGGTTGCACAAAAAGGGGTACTCCAGCCTCCTCCGACTCAAAATTTGCAGATGATGAGGTCTGAGCCGCGTGAAGAAGGCCCGCATGTAAAAATGATGCTCAGGAGCAGTATGACCACTGGCGATGGTAAAGGTAAGCAATCAGAAGAAAGTGCGTGGGTTCGCAAGGCTCCTACAAAGGAACCCGAATTTGATCTAGAACATGCAAAGGAGAAATTCATGGAAGCTAAGAAGAGCTTCACGAAGGCCTCCATTTCAGGTAGTAAGGCTTAACTAGAAACATGGATGGATCCTTCAATGCTTTCTACCTTTCTAGAGACATGCATGAAATTTCTACGTGAAAACAAGGTAGTAAAAGGACTACAGGAACTTATCACTAGGTGCACGGGGTCAGGAGAACCTCTTGAGGTCCGGAAACTTGGAAAGCATGCATTGTGCACATGAAGGGACATGAGGTTGACTGAACAAATCAGTGAGTATGAAATGGATCAGGTAATCCTATATCTCAGGTCAGACCCAAATGTACTACCGAAACAAACATGGGAACGAATGGGCAAGACCACGCTACAATGGTCTCCTATTCATTTGTGAATGGCAAACCAACAGAAGATCTTGCCCATGGGAAGATTGCAAGGGGTAACGGTCGATATTGAAGGTGTGAGCGTGCAAGCGGATTTTGAAGTGATACGGATTGTCCATGACAACAATCCCTATCCCACACTGCTAGGAATAGACTGGGCCACCAATATGAATGGAGTCATCAATATGAAGAAGCACAAAATGATTTTTAAATGTCACTATGCATAGTAGTACCACTAGATCCAGCTGAATGAGTGCGATACACTGAACTGGTGCGCGATGATGATAGTGATGACAATATCGATTGCTTTTATAAGATAACTACACGAGAACATGATTAGGTGAATTTGACTGTAGATGGAAGGATTTTGTGGGAGTGCAAAAGCTCCCTCACTTCAGATTCAGACGAAGAAGTAGAGTAATGTCAGAATTGGCAGCACGAAGTAACAACGCTTAATTTCAACATGATGGTTAGATCACTGCACTGTGTGACAACAGAGGTAAGGGATCTACCTACATATGATGGGTTGACAGTGATGGATGAATTCCTGAACAAATTTGAAAGGGAAATACTAGAACAACAATGGTTAGATGCTCTGAAATGGGCACTACGCTCAATGCCCACAAGGTGGTGGGATACGCATAATGGAAGTTTTGAGCACTGGCGCGGATGCAGAAGGATGATGCACCTACAATTTGGGAAACCGCAGATGCGCCTAGTAGACAAGTATGACGGACAGGACGATCCATGTACACACCTTGCGAAATGGACCAAGGTCTATGGGGAAGAGCCACAACCTGAATGGGTACATTTATTCCATCATACCCTAGATGTCATACCCATGAATTGGTATACAGAAATAGAGCTCCACCATGGTACGAGTGAATGGGATGTCTTGTGCAAGGTATTTCTATTAAATTTCACGTTTGAAGATCATTGGTGGGATACCGTTGACAATGCGATACAGGCAGTGAAAGTAGCTATCCTCAAAATACCCCAAGAGCCAATGGAGGAACTTTAGCTAGAATGGGCGACACAGATGAGCTGCACACTAGAGTGTTACAACATAAATGTTTAGGAGGATGATGAGTGTCCACGAAATATTATTATCCAAAAAATGGAAGGTTGTCGCGAGGTTCAAGGACCATCGATTGAGGACCCAGACATCACCGCGCCGCTAAAAACAAAACAGGTAAACATTGGAACAGAGGTGGAGCTGAAGTACACAACGCTTGGGGATTATTGGGATGATGCCACGGTGGACAAGGTCACCGAGTTACTCAACAAATACATGGACTTATTCCTGACCAAAATTACGGACTTAAAAGGGATTGTTGGCGACTTAGGGATGATGAAGATCACCCTGAAACCTGATGCGAAGCCAGTTAAGTAGCGACCTTACCGCTTGAATCCAAAATATAAAGAAAATGTTCGCAAAGAATTAGACAAAATGTTCGCAGCCGAAATTATTGAACCAGTAGAAGAATCCAACTGGGTCAGTCCTATGGTAGTATAGGAGAAAAAGTAGAAGGGAAAAATAAGAATATGCCTGGACCTTAGGAAGCTGAACGACGCTTGTGTACACGATCCATTCCTGACACTATTCACATATGAAGTACTCGAGCATGTTGGCAGTCAAGAATCATACTCATTCACAGATGGTTTCTCAGGATACCGTCAGATGAAGATCACACCGGAATACAGGAGCAAAATGACCTTTACAACAGAATGGGGCTACTTTCAATACACCTTTATATCGTTTGGACTGAAGAACACGCCAACCATATTTTCATTCATCGTTATGGCTGCATTCAAAGAATACATCCACAAGTTCTTGGAGGTCTATATGGATGATTGGACTATCTTTGGATTAGTTAAGCACCATGTAGCAAGCTTACGCTTGATGTTGGATACTTGCCACCGACACCAGATTGCGCTGAACCTTAAGAAGTGAACATTCCTCATTCCCTTTGGGAACCTACTGGGACATCTGGTCTACAAATAAGGACTGATGGTGGACCCCGTGAAGATTGTCGTTATTCTAAATCTGGAAGCACCATGAAGTGTTAAACAACTCCGCGCTACATTGGGACACACCGGATACTATACGAAGTGCAGCAAAAGTTATACGAAAATAACAGCTTTGATGGAAAAGCTATTGAAAAAGGATGTTACATATTGCTGGAACAATGATTTCATGAAGATTTTGGATGTCCTAAAGGGGAAACTGGCCTCCACTCCAATCCTGGTCTTCCCAAATTGGGATGTGGAATTTCATGTACATGTTCATGCGTCATGTATTGTGCTGGGAGCAGTACTCACACAGGAGGGTGCAGAGGGTGTGGATAACTTGATTTTGTTTGCAAGTTGGAGATGTCCAAAGCAAAAAAGAACTATTCCACCACCAAGCACGAGGGGTTAGCGATGGTGTGCAGACTCCAAAAATACCAGCACTATTTACTTGGTGGACATTTCAAGTTGTATACCAACCATTCCGTGTTGAAATACCTGTTGAATAAGCCTGTGTTGAGGGGGCACATATGCAGATGGCTGTTACTATTCCAAGAATATGATTTTGAGGTCATAATCAAGCCGGGATGCGTGAATGCAAGATCAAATCACTTGTCACAAATTGAGACGGGTGAGGAACCAATGAATCTGGAGGAGGGACTACCTGATGCACAACTCTTTGTAGTGCACATCACGAACGGACAATTCAAAGCTATAATCCATTTTCTAACAATAGGGATTGCGCCGAAGGAATACTCAGTCCAATAGAAAAAGGAATTGGTTTTCTGCGCGGCAGACGTTTTTTTCATCACAGGGCACCTATACAAAATGGGCACTGATTAGATATTGCGAAGATACGTACCTGAATTTGAACGAGGTCGGATCCTCACGGAAGAAAATGTGGGCACTATAGGAGGAAATTATGCAGGACGCGTGACCACACAGAAGATTCTTTGCGTAGGCTATGGTGGCCAACCCTAGACCAGGATTTGGAAGCGCACTGTAATACCTACGATATTTGTCAAAGTATTGGAAAATCATCACGGAGAGACAAGATGCCATTAAATCTACAAATGACACTGCAGTCGTTTGAAAAATGGGCAATCAACTTTGTGGGACCGATCAAACCTCAGGGAAAGATGGGCGTGCACTACATCATCACTGTGATAGAGTACTTGACACGATGGGCGGAAGCGCAGCTGGTTAAAGACTGTGCAACTTCTACGGCTGCGAAGTTTTTTTTGAAAAATGTGTTGACACGATTTGGCTGTCGAAAAATCTTAATGAGTGATCGTGAAACACATTTCCTGAATGAAACAATCAGCACGCTCACAGTAGTGTTCCAGGTGTATCATCAAAAAAGTACACCGTACCACCCACAAGATAATGGGACAGTAGAGGCATTCAACAAAACACTGGAGACTATGCTGTGAAGTAGGTATTGTTCCCTCTGTAGATAGAGGAAACCTCTCTAGCCCTAGAGTGTGTCTAGTCACAGCAAGACAAAACAACAGCTGATTCCTTAAATAGTCATCATTGAAAGAGCCTGCCTTATGTCGGTGTTTGATGCAGTCTTCATTATGCTGCTTCAGCTATCATTTTCTTCTCCTCAATGAGTGATTCACCTAAAACAACATAAGAGAACAACGAAACACATAATAGAGCACAACAATGAACTATTCACTTACAGAGTCAAGGAATCATAAGCTATCAAATATATTTCATACATGATATAGGAAATAACCATTGATTGTATTAATATGAGAAAAATTAAAGCTTACAACCACGCCTTGACGTCACAAGCTTCCTTGAAGGGTTCAATCAACATGTCTCCATAAGAATTCACTCACAGAGGTCTCCCAGAAAGGCTGATGACTCTCTCTCTCTCACCCAAAAGCACTAGTATAAGGCTGTTACACAGTAATTTGTCACTGCCTTCCTGTCAGTCATCTTGCTGTGCCAATCACTAAGTTCATGCCTTCTGAACTGGCCCAAAAACCCATTTTTCTAAAGTTTTATTCATCAGCGCGTCTGTTTGCAAAATACCCGCGATGACTGGCGCTCCATAGTGTATTCCGTGCGCTGCCAGCTCGGAAGGACATCACTTTTCCGTGCTGGTCACCAGCGCGCCTTTCCCGTGTCCTTCCGCGCTGACATGACTGTCCCAGTTATGTACACGCGGCGACATCGCGTTAGTTGCCTCATAATCCGCGCTGATCCAGTTTGGGCGAATTTGTTCAAACAGCCAGCCTTCCAGATTACTCCAGGCTTGGTTGTTAGCTTTGTGAATGTCGACTCCCTTCTATGGCATGTCTGTTCGACCCTTTGCAACCATTTCCCTCAAGGATAAGCTCATCCTTCCACCCTTTTAGGAGGCTCCTTCTCCTACATATACTTCCACCATTACCATGAGCAGCTAGTTAGACATAGCTTGGATTGTATAGAGCTTATAGTGCTCAGATTGCTGCTACTATAGGTATTTGGTGTGCTAGGTGTGGAAGTGAATGATTGCTTAGGGAAGGTTGTTTTGTGTTGCTTGTGTGTGAGAGAGAATTGTTTGTCTTGGGAGAATCATCCTCAAAGGTGAATGCTTGAGATACATGCTGACTGGCCCCTCCTGAGAAGTTTACCGACGTCAGAACATTTGGTTGTACTCTTCTCTATTCTGATTAATAACAGATGACTGCTATTATTGTTCCATTCCCATTTGTATTTGCAATGGTTAAATGTGAATTACATCTTTTCTGACTGATGTATGGTTGCTTTTACTAGATTTCACGCTTGCGTTTGTTTCCTCTTCGTGTGTGCAGGTATCTATTTGCGGAGATCGCAGAGGATTGTGACCAGCCAAAGCAAAGGAGCGAAGGCAACATATCTTCGTCAAACGACAATGCCAGAATCCAAGTAGGTGCTCTTTACCTCTTGTTTAATTGTAATTAGGAACATGCATAGCGGCATTGTTTGATTGTTGCTAGACCCTTGCTGGGCTAGTAGGGATCGCCTCTATCCGTAGAGGGGATTTACCTCTCCAACAATTTGGCGACTCCGCTGGGGAGCTGGCCTTTGTCCTTTTTCATTCATCCTTGTTTTGAGTTTGTTTGATTGCTCTCTTTTTGAAATTGGGGATTAATTATCAGTCTTTTGCGTTTCCTGGGTTGATCTGGGAGATGCCCCTGTTTGATTGAAAGATTGGCTGTTTTGATTTGGGAGTTTTGATTTTCCTGTCACTATTTTTGAGCTCCATCGCGGATTTAATTTTAACAGTTGCGCTGACATCGCGCTCACCCTTTTGCAACATCCTGTTCGTCGCGTAAATACGCCTAACAGTCGCGACGATCCTGGAAAATCGGATCAGCGCGGAAAAGACGTGTATAGTCGCAACGTTAGCGCCACTTGCTAGCTTTCTACCCGCGCTGACCTTGGGTTTCTAGCTTAATTCTGCGACGACTGTGTTTTTCTGAGATTAGCTCGGTTTTTTGGGCAAAAGTCGCGCTGACAGCGCGGGTGGTCTGTGTAAAAGTTGCGCTGACATGGGTTTTTAGTGTAAAACTTGCGCTGACTCCTGAAAAGTTGTTTTTATAACTTTATCTCCTGAATTCATCAATCTTTCTTATCCCCTGTGGTTTCTTGTCCCTCATTAGCTTGTTTTGATTGCTTTTGGTTAAGGGATGCTCTCTCTTTGATTTCATTCGAGTGACTCTTGTGTTTTTAGACCATGTGACCTAGCCCTTTAGAAGTTTCATCGAGAAACCGTTTGCTTGGGTTACTTGTCTATTCAAGGTTCATCCACAACCCTCTTATTGATTTGCTTGAGGCTTTTTCACTGCTTGTTGCTGGTTGATTTTTAGTGTCGATTATTGAACCACCTTTTTATGTTGATTCGATTTCTTCACTACCAAGCATAAATCACGATTGTTTGGATCGATCAGTTCACACTTGCTTCCTTCTTGCTTGAATTCCTTTTTGCCTTGTTGGGCTTAGATCACATAGCTCGTACAAGCCTTGGTTTTTCCTTTTGATTTGAAAATCTTTGTTGGGTTTTTTGGGAACTTTGTGTGCTTTCATTAAGTGATTTGCTTGGTGTTCCTGTTCCTCAAAATTCATTTGGATGCTTTGTGCCATTGAAAGAAAATCAAACTAGTAGCTTTGCTTTTGAAAATTGAAAAGGAAAAGAACATTTCGTTGATTTGCATTTTCAAAAGAAAAAATTTCCTTTCCTCGCTTGTAGCTGCATTAAGTTGCTTGTTTGCTGGTATTTGTTTTGTTTGATCAAAATTCTTTACTCTCTCATAGCTAGAATTCATCAAACAAAGTGAAATTCTTTGGCATGTAGTTTGCATCTAGGTAATTGTGAGAGAACATACGATAGAGCCTGAAATCGAAACTTAATTTCAAGATCAACTATAAAATGAACCGAATGAATCTAAAAACGCATTGGAACTAAACGAAAATATCTAGAGGTCTAGGTTAGAGACGTGTTCCGGCGTCTTTAAACATAGTCACTGTTGTTTCACATTATGGTTGGGTGATTCCTCCTTCTGTGACTCGATAGTGGTCTAACACGAACTGCGCTCCCACGTACCGTCGCGTATATAGGGAGACCCCACTAGGCTTTTATCCTTTATCCATAGGAAGCCGAGTCTGCCGCCTTGTGAACCGTAATGCACCGAACACAACATTCGGGAAGATTGACTGCAGTACGGAAAGTCCTTGGCTCTCATACGATTGCTAAGGTGTATAAGCAGTTTTACGGGTCACCTGGTAAACCCTATACCTAGAGTCTCCAGAGCAGTCACTTTTGATCCTTTTCGGACTCCCTAAATGAAAAGGTGCCTGTGAGCTTCTTGTCACTTCGTGCTCATTAAACATTTGAAGGAGACTAGAGTCATCTTTTCGTCCTTTTCTCGACTCTTGAAACATGAAAAGGTCAAGTTCAGTTCCTGTGTCTTAAAAATTTATTCGGCCACGATAACATCACCTGATTAGATCTCGTGTGCGTTAGCTTGAGTAGGTTTCGTTTTCGTTTGCTATGGCAACTTTTCCGGGATTCACTAACCCAGGTTCCCCATCTGATGGGAATCCAGGACAATTCCCTCTTCTTGGGAATGTTGGTGCTCCATATATGGCGACGTTGTCCCTACCAGGGTTAACTGTCGGGTTGCCTGTGTGGTTATTTTCAACCTCTTTGGTCCCTACCGTATCGGCTGTTAGTCCATCAGTCCCTCCACCTGAACGACATCATGTTGATCCTAAGGTGGATCTCTCCCCTTCGACGCCTACTTCTACGTCGTCCTCTTGTACTTCGCTTGGTGAAATTCTCGATGTGAGTAACCAGGTGGCTAAGAAGAAGAAGAGGAAGACCAAGAAGAAGAAGTCCCCTAAGGGAGAGCCTACACACACAGTCCCCCTCTCAAGTCCAGCTATCCACTCCAGTACACCTGAAGTCGGGTCACCTTCTGCCCCTCCGCGGAAGGTCAAGTTTCCTTGTCGATTATGCAAGGAGGACCATCTGCTTCGTGATTGCCCTGGCATTCCCAGGGTATTAGAAGTTTGGTCCCACGATCCGGCCCGCCCTTCATCGTCCACTAATGATCATGGCGATGCTACCTCATCAGTTGGGAATGGTAAGGAGAAAGGGAAGTTTCGAATCCCCTGTCGACTTTGTGAAGGCAAACATCCCCTTCACCTTTGTCCACTCATGGATAAAGCCTCTGCTGTGTTGGAAAGTCTTGCTGCTCCTCCGAATCCATTTCCCGCTGGTTATCAACGTCTTTCCACAGCTGTAGATCGCGCCCCTGTTGACAAAGAGATCGCTTCATATTCCCCTTTTGTCCAGGCCCCTCTTCCCGAACCTGGCTGTTCCCAGCCTGTTCCAGACCCGTCGTTGGTCGGAAAGGGTGTTGATTCGAGTTCACCTCCTCTCAAGGACTCTGTTTCGGAAGATCAAAATTCTCATGTTCTTCTCGTCTCCTCAGATTCTCTTGAGTTTGATAAAGGTTCTCCTGAAACCTCTCCGGAGAATTTAGATTCAGTTCTTTCCGAGCAGGAGGGCAACCATATGGTTCCCCCACCAAGTAGTTCGGTCATTTCCTTTGATTGGAGTCGTTTGACTACCCCTCCCCTTCCATCCCACGTGCCTTTCTGGGTCACCGCCTATGCTTGCAATAAGGCGCTGCCCGGCACTGTGTTAGACGAAGGAGCATCGGTTAGTCTCATGCCCGTTACTACTTGGCGAGCTTTGGGTTCCCCATCGCTTGTACCTGTCGCACCGCATCTCACCGCGTTTGGTGGAGGAACGAGTCAGCCATTAGGGATCCTCCCAAAGTTTCCTATTACTTTGGGAGGCAAGACCGTCTATATAGACATCTCGGTTACCCAAGGTTCTTTAGACTTCAGTCTTCTCCTTCGTCGTGATTATGTGTATGCCATGGGAGCCCTTGTTTCTTCACTTTTCCGTGTGGTTTGTTTTCCACACGATGGAAGAATCGTGACGTTCGATCAATTATCGTTCGTTCGTCCACAAGCCCCTCTGGCGCACTCGTCCTTCCCTCCTGGCTTTCATCCACAAGTTGCATCTGCCTCGCCGCAAATCAACTATGTGGCCACCTACCCCGTGCCCGTACCCAATGATGACACCATCGTGCATAGTGTCCTGGGGGCATTAGGACCTGATTTCCAAGATGTCGGCCTTCCCTCCGGAGCCACTTTCTTGGGGGCCTCCACTTCCCGTTCATTATGATGAAGTCTGGATGGAGCATAGTTCTTTTCCGGTGTCAAGCTCCTTAAAAAATGAAACTGGGTCTGGTTGGAGCACAGTTCTTTTCCGGTGTCAAGCTCCTTAAAAAATGAAACTGGGTCTGGTCGAGCATAGTTCCTGATCTTGTGTCAAGCTCGTTAAAACATGAAACAAGGGTTATGAGGATAGTTCTTTTACTGTGTCAACCTCATTAAAAAAATGAAACAACTCCCTTTTCAGATCGAGTCTTTGATTAAGATCTCGTAAAATCCCAGTCGAGTCTTTCCAAGATCTCGAAAGTGAACCTTCATTCCATCCACTTTGTCGAATGCAATGAAGCTTGGGGGGCATGTACCTCGATTTGCATTATTATGCTGGGGGCATGCGAACTTATAACAAGCATAGTTTTTCGTTTCAAGCTTGTGTAAACATGAAACCGAATCCAAGCAAAGTTCTCCATGGTTCAAGCTTGTGTAAAAATGAACCCATACCCGATTTACATCTCGTGATTGCCATTTTTATCCGCTGAATTCTGCTAGATGAGCCTTGGTTGTTTCATTCCATTGCTACCATCTCTTTGGTCGATCATATGCTCTCACTTGGTTGTTTATCCTTTCCTGAGGAACCGCAGCAATGAGTGGTTTTATTAGCCAGCCTCTTAAGAATTACATGTTTTGAACAGTTCCACCATTACCGGAACCAGTTGCTACCCTTTATACCACTCGTTCCTCTAGGACGAGTCTTCTTTAAGCTCTTTTCTGACTCGTAAAATGTGAAAAGATTGCCGAGTATCTTTCCCTTTTTGACTCGTTAAAGAGAATAAAAATGGAGGTCTGCTTTCAGCTCTTTTCTGACCGTTTAAAGATGAAAAGATTGCCGAGTCCCCCTCTTGACTCGTTAAAAAAATGAGAGGCGGTCGCCTTTAAAGCTCTTTTTTCGACCGTTTAAACTCAAAAAGATTGCCGGGTTTTTGTCGTTTCGAACTCGTTATTGGCTCCAAAATGACGTACTTCTCACTGCTTTTCTACTTTTTCGGGTCGAAGTCACTACTTATGAAAAGTACTCCTCGATCGTAATGGTTGGGCGGTTCTTTCGAGCATTGTTTTATACTTTTTCGGGCTCGAGAGACACAACTGTACGAAAAAGGACCCCCCTGGAGTCTTCTTTTCTACCGTCTTTTCAGACTCTCTAAACAAGAAAAGACGCCGAGTTTTTCCTTTGTCAGGCTCGTTAAACACTTGATGACATCGGGCATTGTCGAAATGACATTCTTCAAGCATATGCTATCCCCGTCAAGCTTGTCATCCAAAAATAACCGGGGTACCTGCCAGAAATGGTGGGGAAAATGGAACTGTAATCATAGTTGCGTCGGCAGTATGTCGCTCTTGAACATGGCACTCTTCTGCTTCATGTCTGGGTGGGCCCATCTCATCTTGTTTTTCACTAGCCCCTGTGGGTTTGGGTTATACTATTTGACCTCTCATCTGCTCGTTGCCATCATCACCATACCCTCCGCTCATTCGATGTCAAATACTGCCAAATCCGTTATAGTGCCGCCGATATGTTCAAGAGAAGTTGACCTCTGCAATAGTACAACCTCATCTGCTGTCTCACACAAATTATTTTTCCTCTGTCTCGCGTCGATGATGTGGGAAACATTATGGCCCACCTTCGATCAAGGTCACTTCCTGTCGACTTCAGCTCATTATCCGGGAAGGTGACTTAGAGACTCCCTTCGGGTGCCTTAGATCCTGCATGCCTCAATGGCAGGTTCTTCATGTTCGACGCGAGGTTTACATCATTGGCCTCCGATCGAATGATTCCATGGGTGTTCGACACCAGCTCATTGATTCACATGCCGCGGATTGTACCTATAGTACCTTGAGGGCCATTGTCATTATTGGTGGTACCTCTCGCGTCTGTTAACAGTTTTCATCATTGACTGGTAATTAGACGATGTTCATGCATGTTCGACTTCAACCCATATATTCACATGCTTGAACTTGTACTTTGTTCGGATCGGGACGAAGCGCAAGACCCTGGATCCCTGTCTGTTATGGTCCAGGTTGCGATTTTGTGGATGATCATTACATGACTCATTGATGGATGGCTGCGCCCATACCTGAGTCTTCATGGATGGCTGCGACCATACCTTGTCATTATTATGGTCTCTTCAGTTGGGTGGCTGCGTCCATTCCACAGACCTTTTCACGTGTCTTTTTGGATGGTTGCGCCCATGCCTAGACTGCATGTACTTGATTGTCAGAGATTTTCGGTCCTCCCTGGCGGTGTTCCAGTTCGGCGTGTGTTGTAAAGCATTTCACCCCTCCCACTCTCTCGGTCTTCATGCTTTAGGGGGCATCTGTTACACAGTAATTTGTCACTGCCTTCCTGTCAGTCATCTTGCTGTGCCAATCACTAAGTTCATGCCTTCTAAACTGGCCCAAAAACCCATTTTTCTAAAGTTTTATTCATCAGCGCGTCTGTTTGCAAAATACCCGCGATGACTGGCGCTCCATAGTGTATTCCGTGCGCTGCCAGCTCGGAAGGACATCACTTTTCCGCGCTGGTCGCCAGCGCGCCTTTCCCGTGTCCTTCCGCGCTGACATGAATGTCCCAGTTATGTACACGCGGCGACATCGTGTTAGTTGCCTCATAATCCGCGCTGATCCAGTTTGGGCGAATTTGTTCAAACAGCCAGCCTTCCAGATTACTCCAGGCTTGGTTGTTAGCTTTGTGAATGTCGACTCCCTTCTATGGCATGTCTGTTCGACCCTTTGCAACCATTTCCCTCAAGGATAAGCTCATCCTTCCACCCTTTTAGGAGGCTCCTTCTCCTACATATACTTCCACCATTACCATGAGCAACTAGTTAGACATAGCTTGGATTGTATAGAGCTTATAGTGCTCAGATTGCTGCTACTATAGGTATTTGGTGTGCTAGGTGTGGAAGTGAATGATTGCTTAGGGAAGGTTGTTTTGTGTTGCTTGTGTGTGAGAGAGAATTGTTTGTCTTGGGAGAATCATCCTCAAAGGTGAATGCTTGAGATACACGCTGACTGGCCCCTCCTGAGAAGTTTACCGACATCAGAACATTTGGTTGTACTCTTCTCTATTCTGATTAATAATAGATGACTGCTATTATTGTTCCATTCCCATTTGTATTTGCAATGGTTAAATGTGAATTACATCTTTTCTGACTGATGTATGGTTGCTTTTACTAGATTTCACGCTTGCGTTTGTTTCCTCTTCGTGTGTGCAGGTATCTATTCGCGGAGATCGCGGAGGATTGTGACCAGCCAAAGCGAAGGAGCGAAGGCAACATCTCTTCGTCAAACGACAGTGCCGGAATCCAAGTAGGTGCTCTTTACCTCTTGTTTAATTGTAATTAGGAACATGCATAGCGGCATTGTTTGATTGTTGCTAGACCCTTGCTGGGCTAGTAGGGATCGCCTCTATCCGTAGAGGGGATTTACCTCTCCAACAATTAGCGCACTGTAATACCTACGATATTTGTCAAAGTATTGGAAAATCATCACGGAGGGACAAGATGCCATTAAATCTACAAATGACACTGCAGTCGTTTGAAAAATGGGCAATCAACTTTGTGGGACCAATCAAACCTCAGGGAAAGATGGGCGCGCACTACATCATCACCGTGATAGAGTACTTGACACGATGGGTGGAAGCGCAGCTGGTTAAAGACTGTGCAACTTCTACGGCTGCGAAGTTTTTTTTGAAAAATGTGTTGACACGATTTGGCTGTCGAAAAATCTTAATGAGTGATCGTGAAACACATTTCTTGAATGAAACCATCAGCACGCTCACAGTAGTGTTCCAGGTGTATCATCAAAAAAGTACACCGTACCACCCACAAGATAATGGGACAGTAGAGGCATTCAACAAAACACTAGAGACTATGCTGTGAAGTAGGTATTGTTCCCTCTGTAGACAGAGGAAACCTCTCTAGCCCTAGAGTGTGTCTAGTCACAGCAAGACAAAACAACAGCTGATTCCTTAAATAGTCATCATTGAAAGAGCCTGCCTTATGTCGGTGTTTGATGCAGTCTTCGTTATGCTGCTTCAGCTATCATTTTCTTCTCCTCAATGAGTGATTCACCTAAAACAACATAAGAGAACAACGAAACACATAATAGAGCACAACAATGAACTATTCACTTACAGAGTCAAGGAATCATAAGCTATCAAATATATTTCATACATGATATAGGAAATAACCATTGATTTTATTAATATGAGAAAAATTAAAGCTTACAACCACGCCTTGACATCACAAGCTTCCTTGAAGGGTCCAATCAACATGTCTCCATAAGAATTCACTCACAGAGGTCTCCCAGAAAGGCTGATGACTCTCTCTCTCTCACCCAAAAGCACTAGTATAAGGCTTATGGCAATCACAACCAAGATTTCTTCTTATAAGATCATTTCACACTATCAATGCAAAACCAATTACTAGACTATCAACAATTCACACTGCAAACTATCAATCCAACACCAAGAACTAGCTAGTTTGCTTACTACCAAAAACTAGCTGATCAGGGCAATGGAGGATGCTTTTATAAGAGGAGGAGCCTCCATAAATGAGGGAGAGGAAGCTTATCGTCATGGGAGGTTACTCAAAAGGTGGAACCACCATCTCAAATGAGGAAAGGCGAACTTCCTTAACCCAACAACTAGTTCCAGAACCACCCAGAAGCATTATGTTTGAACTAATTTGCCATATCTAGGTCGTCGCGAGTCAAAAACTAAGACACAAAGACGAAATTGTGAGGCAGCAATGTATTCAAAGATATCGTCGCAAGCAAGATACTGATGACTTGCGGTGATCCCTAAAATGCAACCGTCGCTGAGAACAGATGTACTCTTGAGACGATGTCGCTAGGTTCTTGTTTACTGTGGGCTATCGTCGCAGGCAGAATACTAATGTCTTGTGAAGATCTTGAAACATAGGTAAAAAGGGTCAACTACAGGATTAATGAGCATGTTTAATCTTCTTGAGTGATATGGAAGATGTGGACACATATTTTGATGTATGACACAGAGTAGATGCCATTCAAGGACCGACTTTACCCTGGGTTAGGGGATACGGGGTCGGTGAAAAAATTGTGTGTGATAGATGCCCCCTAAAGCATGAAGGCTGAGAGAGTGGGAGGGGTGAAATTCTTTTCGAAATCATAATTGAACATGAACACCATCGCAGAGAACCTGCAGACGCAAGTACAACTGATATCTCTGATAGTGAAAGAAATACATGTAGTATAGGCATGGGCGCAACCATCCAAAAGACAAATAGAATTGATCTGTGGTATGGACGCAACCATCCAATTGATAAGACCATATGAAAATACAGGTATGGTCGCAGCCATCCAGAAAGACTCAGGTATGGTCACAGCCATGCAATCAAAGGGTCATGTATGCAATCACGAACCAATCCACGTAACCCAAACTTATGTAATCTGAGTCCGGCGTCTTGAATTCAACCCGATCATAGTATGATTTCTAATATGCGAATAAATGTGTCGAAGTCAAGCATACTAGAAGATCACTTGATTACCGGTCAATGATGTGAACTGTTAACAAGTGTAGGAGAAACCACCAGTAATGTCAATGGTTCTCAAGGTACTTCTAGTACAATCCACAAAGTGTGAAGAATGATCTCGAGTCAAACACTTGTGAAATCACCTGATCGAAGGCCAATGATGCAAGCCTGTCGTCGAATGCGAAGAACCTACCATTGAGGCATGCAAGCTCCAAGGTACCTGAAAGGATTCTTTAGATCAACTTCCTGGATAATGAGCTGATGTAGACAGGAAGCTATCCATTGTAGGAGGTCCATAATGTTTCCCACATCAATGACATGAGACAAGGAACAAGATGGAGATGGATGAAATAGAGAATCAGAGGAGGATGTAAGGGTGTAAACTGCAAAAGGATTAAGCTCTTGAACATATTGGTGACACGACTCTAGAATGTGGCAGAATTTTGGTACCAAAGGATCGAAAGTCATGTAGAGACATCAAGGATCGAATGGAGTGAGGAAAAATGAAAAACCCAAATCCCTGAAGGCCAATGACGAAGTGAGGATATCCCAAACCTGGCGAGAAGTAACAAAGGTGTCAATGGTCAAGAGGGACAAGCTGCAATAGGTAATCAATAGAATATTTCCAATCTTTCCCCCCCACCATTGTGGCGAGTGCCCCAATTATTTTTGAAACAAAAGCTTGAATGGGATAGCATATGCTTTCAATATAAGTTTTTCCTTTGGACAAATCAAACCTAGAGAAATTTTAATGAGCCCTAGGGAGGAGAAGCTCGGGTCTCATTATGGCGACGAGTGCAATGTCATCAGGGTTTAATGAGTCCGACATAGGTAAAACTCAGATTCCTTTTCATATTTAGAGAGTTTAAAAAGACACTGAAAAGAAAACTCCAGATGGGCCCTTTTCGTAAATTTGTGTCTCTCAAGCCCGAAAAGGTAGAGAAAGATACTTGAGATAACTTCTTGACCATTTCAGTAAAGGAGTACTTTCCGTGAATAGCGTTTCCAGTTTGAAAAAACTTACAGGGGACACGACGTTTATTAACCATTAATGAGCTTGAAATGACAAGGGCTCGGCAATCTTTTCATGTTTCAAGAGTCAGAAAAGAGCTTAAAGTTGACTCGGAAAAGGTTTTTTCGGTACTGCTTGAGTATATAATCCATGCATCGATCATTACCAGCACTTAGAACACCTGTAACTACAAGAAAATGCAAGCATAAGATCTGCTTTGGAAAAAATCGCATGTAGGTCAAAAATCCTAATTTCAAAGCTTAAGGAAAACTATATTTTTTTTTTGAAAAAAAGATTATAAAAGAGATATTATGGTGAAAAACCATTTTGCTTGTGTTTTTTTACTGTGGTAAAAAACTTCAAATATTGCATACCTGAGCGATCGATTCTGGGAAATTCAATGGTCCATTGCCTCTCATTCTTTCTCCAGGTAAATACCCATCCCTATCTTTGTTTTGTGCCAATTTTAAATGCAATTTCATGTTTTAGACTGCAGTTTGGAGTAATTGTTTGGTCAAAAATTCTGCCTCGGTCATCGCAGGTTTCTCCCTCGGTGTTGCGACGACCGAGAAATTTGGACGGGCCAAAATTGGGATTGTCGTAGGAATGTGACATACACCTGTGATGACTCAAAAGTTCGTGAACTATGCAAATCAACAAATCACAACTATTTCGAAAAGAACTACGACAAGCGCCAGAACCAAAAAAAACTTCATTTTCAAACAGTTTTAAGAGATGAAAATGATTGAATGGCATTTAATAAAAGGATTTTGGTGCATGCATGGGTGAAAAATGGATTTCTCTTGGTAGGAATGCACTCACGATGATGATGATGAGATCGGGGCAGCCGATCCTCATTGCCAAAATATCCTACGAAACTGTGGGCTATTAAAATTCTTCTTAACACCACTAGTTAGAGCTCAACTGGATCTCTTGGAGTACCTGATTCGAGTGTCGAATCCAACGGAGGGAAAATTTATCACCTGTGGGCAAGAAATTGAATTTGATGCCACAAACATCTATTTTTTTACCAGATTGTCACAACGAGGAGAGAGACCTTGCATGGTGGGTACTCGAGTTACTGGAGACTCGCTAGGCACCCTTATTGCAAGAGTGTGCCCAGGAGCACGGAAATCATCTACCAGTGGGAAACTGCAGATTACCTCGGTGAATGATTTGTCATTGCGGGTTTTGATATTCACTATCACTAGGGCAAATGGCTCCCAATTCCAGCATGAGGCAACTAAAAATCAATTGCGGTTAGCCTTAGACTATCTAAATCCCACTATGTTTGATTGGGTGGAGGCCGTGTCTCTTACCATGAAGAGACAATTGACCAAATGCCAGAGAGGTGAGACAAAACAGTTTGGTTATGGCTCGATCTTGGTATCGTTCATGCTGGAGCAAGTACCAATCCTTCAACTACAGGACATGCGGGTGGGGTGGCCAGGACCATGAGAGACTCGAATTACTCGGTGGGCTCTTGTGATGCCGCGAGGAGGTGGTGGCCAGCGAGTGTCATGGGGTCCTGAATTTATTGAGTGGATAAACTATCAAAAGGTCATAGTTGAGGATTGGCCATACACTGGGATGGACTTCAAGGGTGACCCAGACATGCTGCTTCCTCCTAGAGAACAGTGGGATGAGAGAGGTAAAATATTCAGTTTTGACCAACAAACTTTTTGTTATTTGTTTTTTGTTTTTTTTTGGATTTTAAATATACATGACCTGATTATTATGTTCAATTCTTCACAGATATTGGACCTGAGAGACCTGTAGGTCTTGCTCCTACTACTCGAAGGGCTACTAGAGAGATTGACTTACCACCTCTGGGTGGATATGCTGAGGAGGAGATAGCCCATAACCTAGAGGGCTTGACTGAGGGGATACCAGATTATGCAGGATTTGAGGAGATCCCAAGAAAGTACCAACGACACACCGTGGGTGTGTCGAATAGGATACACTAGCTGCTTAAACGGGTGGTCCAAGCAGTAGTCTTCTATAGAGAGCACCATCCATAGTAGACTTCTAGGTTTCATTTTCTGCAAATTTTTGAGAGACATGTGTCTCATGATGTAACTTGAACACACATATTTTTTGGACATATACATATATTTTTTGAGAGCCATGGTGTGCAACACATGATATACATCTATCTATGTTTTACCGTATCTACTTATTGTGTCTAAATACTTGTTTATGATTTTTATAAATTGCATAAATGTCTATCTAATACATGGTTTAGTAATGCATCAGTTAATGTATTTAGCCTTCTAGGAATGTGTTGATATGTGATATAATCAAAATTATTTCTAGTAAGTGAACATGTAAATACAACCTTAAAATTTGAGGGTTTCTGACGGAATAACGCCCGTTAAGTTTAAGAACAACAAGTTGGGAGTCCAGATTCACAATCAATGCACAAATATTGAGGTCAACAGCCTCAGCCAGTGATTCAATGATGATGCTATATTCAACGAAATTGTTTGTGGTACACCCTAGAAAAACACCTTGAAGGTCTACTAACTCACCGTGTTGAACTATCATGATGCAAGCCTAACTGGGTTGTTAACTCAGTCATCATATAACCACAGAAATGAGAACCGTGATTAGTGACAATAGCCTAAGGGACTCTGAATCGAGTAATCACATGACTGAATAGGAATTGCGCAGTTGTCTTACCGTCGTTAGACAATGTAGGCGTCGCTTCGGCCCATTTTGTAAAATAATCGACGGCAACGATGATATACCCATACCCCCCAGCTGAGCGAGGGTTACAGTTCATAAAATCAATGCCCCATTTAGTAAAAGGGCCCACGGTAAGGACAGGATGGAAATGGGATGGTAGTGCGTACATCCTCCGCTGGTAAATTTGACATGCGTGACAGGAATGGACAACGAGAAGGCAATCCTTAAAAATGGAGGGCCAAAAGTAACCAGCGTGAAGGTTTTTTTGGGTAGTAGCATAACCAGATATATGACCACCACATGTGCCAGAGTGGAAGTCATTCAAGATTCGTTCAGCTTCCTCAAAGTCAAACAACGACGAAGAACTGAATCAATGCCAAGATGGTATAAAGTGTCTCCAACAATATGATAAGGCTGAGAATGGTGACAAATGCGTTTCCAAGCATCCTTAGACAAATTAGGACGAAAGGAAGACGTCTGGAGGTAGACAATAATGTCACTGTACTAGGGATTGAGGGTGTTTATCAAGAAAAGAGTTTCATCCATAATACGATCCTCTATCCGAGAGGGAGTGGTAGAGGACGGTAACGAACAAATCAACTCAGCAAAGATGAGTTACTTCTTGGACTTGGCAGTAGTAAACTCCAAATCGAACTCTTGAAGGATAAAAATCCATTTCGAGTACTTGCTGCCTAGCAATTGTCGTGACAAAATGTATGTCATCGGGTTGCAATCAGAAATCAAGGTCTTCATATGTAACAAAATATAATGATGAAAACATTGGATAGCATGGACAACTGCCAAGGTGAGCTTATCGACATAAGCATATCGAGTCTCGGTGTTAAGAAGGTTGCGCCTGAGATAATAGATAATGTGCTTAGAGACATCATCGTCAAACCATACCAATAGTACTATCAGTAGTAGCTAGATAAAGTGAATAGTCATGATGATAGTTGGGTGGATGCAATAAAGGAGCAAAAACAAGAAGTGTCTTGAGTTGCTCAAATGACCTTTGGGAAGTGTCATCCCAAACAAAGGGAGTGTCACGCTTGAGGAGATGCATGTAACCTTTAGCAATCTCAACATAGTTAGGGATAAAACGACATAAGAAATTGGCTTTTCCTTGTAAAATCTGGAACTGATGCAAAGAAGTAGAAGGTGGGAGATTCAATATAGCTTTGACTTTGAGGGGATCGAGATGAATGCCCTCTTTAGAAACGACAAACCCAAGGAGTCTACCGGATTTGACGCAGAAGACACACTTATGCGGATTGAGACGAATATGGTAATTTCTATAGCGAAGAAAAATCTCACGGAGGTGGCTCGGATGGTCTTAGCATTTAGTTGAATGAGCTGGAAGATCATCCAGATATGGCTTAACAATGTGACAGATGTCATGAAAAGCATAGGACATCGCTTGCTGGAAAGTGGCACCAACATTTTTCAGGCCGAAAGGGAGCTTTTTGTAAGAAAAGGTACCCCATAGGTAGATGAAGGCAGTTTTGTGTTGATCGGTAGGCGAACTATTAATTTGGTTGTAACTAGAAAAGCTGTCCATAAACGGGAAAATCTCACTCCCAGCGTAATCGTTGATGAACTAGTCAATAAAGGGAGTAGGATAGTTTTCTTTTGTACACATGCAATTGATGTCACGATAATCAAGACAACCCCTAATAGTGCCCTGCTTTGTGGTCACAGGGACTGTTATCACTCCAGGAAACTCTCCTAGGTTGTAGCTCAGAGATGCCTGGTATCATATAAATCTTCAATATCGTTCTCTGAACTATTGGAATGAATTAGGGTTTGGATCAAGTCAAATGACTGTTTCAACTCTGTTTCCACTCAAGATATGCATGAACACCCTAAGCTTGACAAGGCTTTAGACCACTAATGCTCAATAGTTTATATATTCAGTGAATAGGTGGAGAATCTTGAGTGTACTAGTAGATGCATACATAAACACATATGAATGGATAGCTACAGAAAGTAAATGAAACTTGTAGATCTAATTTATCAACGCAGAGATAAGATGAGAATTATCTGGCATTAGACACAAAAGAAAACATTAATAACCTATTCAAGTGCAAGCTTAGAACAGAGGAGAATATTGCAACTGAACATCTAACAACAAAATAAGCTTGTATTACTAGAATGAAGATGGGACACTAGGAGGAAGAGACTATCCACAGTCTCCAAAAGTTGAACCATTGTTCCTTCTAACTTTCAGCCATTTATAGGCTTTTTACAATGCTCTCGGGCTCTTTGAGGCTCGAGATGCCTTAATCTATCCCCTCTGTCTTCTAACTAATTGATGCCATAACTAGAAAGACATGAGCTTAGAGGTCTCTTTTCCTAACAAACACAATGACCAAATTCTGGTAATTTCGCCACGCTGTCAGGTGGCTTGCTCATGCCAGCAATGTTCCATGACCATTTATGTTGGTTCGACTGCATCGTGTTGTTGTTTTTCCCCTTATGGCCATGTATTATGTTATTTCAGTTCAATTGTTCAACTATCAAAAGCACTGACAGAGCCAACAACTTTCCTCCCTGAGTCACTAATGGGAAGTGGGGTACGGGGGCACATGGGCCATTGGATGGTGTGAATTAACAGTCAGGATGCTGGTTGGGCAGCGGAGCAAGAACTGAGGTGATCATGAACGAAGGTCGCTATATCAGGAGAGATGGATGGAGGAGATCAATTGTCAGAGGCCTGAAGCCGTGGCAGGAGCGAAATAAGTCTGAGCCGTCAGATCTTGGATGGGTAGATCGAACGGCTATCGGGCGGAGGAGGTGATCGAAAGATAATGCCCGTGAGCGGTTTAATTTGAGCGGAAATGGTTTCTATTGGGCGGTCAATCGGGCGGTAAGTGGTAAAGGTCGGAGCCCCCCCGATTCCATTCATCAGGCACCATGTAGCAGTGGAGGAGAGAGAGGAAACTGCCCTGTAGGTTTTAACCCTATACATAAATTACCTACATATGAATTCTAAAACACAAAAAATAAACAATGCGAGAGCATAACACATAAAACACATATACACAGAGATTTTCCCCTGGATCCAAAAACCATGACTACCAGTTTGATTTTTCATTATATTCCTTTGAATGTTACAATACATATTTATACATGCCAAAGCATCCAATACCATGGACTGAAAACCATCGTGTGAAATACTATGGATCGAAAACCATCGTGTCCGAAAAACATGTGCGAAAATCATGCACAAAACCATAGGTGGGTCTGCCGAACCTAACATAGCGTCAAAAACCAAAATTTTCTGGGGCGCTGCCCCGAATCCCATAATGTGGGGTTACAGGTACCCTTCAAACCCCCTATTAACTATGTGGAAATAATATAACACAACCCAACATTCTCCCACTTGTTGTTTTCTTTTCATATGGGGCCACAAGAGAGCTTAGTCATTTTCCCAACCTTGAAATGCCCATTGTCTCTCTACACCAAGAGAACTTCTCAGAGCTCATAGATTTTGTCAACGCATCTACAGTATTCTTCAAAGTGTCCACCTTTACTAGCAACACCTTTTTGTCCTCTATCATATCCCTCACAAAGTGATACTAAACATCAATGTGCTTTGTCTTTGAATGATATGCAGGGTTCTTTGCCAAGAAAATTGCACTTTGGCTGTCACAGCCTATCCTTATAGCTTCCTATACTAACCCCATACTTGAACATAATCTCTACAACCAAACTGCTTCTTTGCTTGCATGAGTGTCTGCCATGTATTTCCCCTCTGTAGTTGATAATGCCACTACATATTATTTCTTACTCATCCAACTAACTGCACCTCCAAATAGGTTAAACACATACCCACTTGTAGATCTTCTCTGATCCAGATCTCCAGCCCATTCTACATCAACAAAGCCATGAATATCCAACACTCTGTTCAATCGTGGTCTTCCTTGGTAGCACAAACAGTAATCACTAGTGCCACACAAATACCTGAAAACCTGCTTCACTGCTGTCCAGTGCTCCTTCCCTGTTTTTGACATAAACTTGCTTAATACTCCCACTGCATGTGCAAAGTCTGGTCTAGTATAGACCATTGCATACATTAGGCTACCAACTGCACTTTCATATGGAAAATGGGACATGTCCTCTTCCTCTTCTTGTGTCTTGGGATACTGTTCAGAAGATAACCTCACACCTATAGGAATAGGAAACTTCACCGGTTTACTATCCTGCATATTAAACCTCTGCAGTATTGTCTCGACATACTTCCTCTAATTTAACCAGAGCTTCCTCTTTGTATGATCTCTTTTAATTTCCATGCCCAAAATATAGTTTGCAGCACCAAGATCTTTCATGTCGAATTTGGAGGACAATTGGGTCTTCAAATCCTAGATAATTTCTTTGTCATTTCCAACCAGAAACATATCATCCACATAGAAGACAAGATAAATAACACAGTCACTAATTAATTTAAAATACACACAGTGATCTGCTTTGCTTTTGGTGAATCCAATTCCTCGCATAAATGTATCAAATTTCTGATACCACATCCTTGGTGACTGTTTTAATCCATACAGAGACTTCTTTAACTTGCATACCAGTTCTTTCTTACCCTTCACCGCAAAGCCTCTAGGTTGCTTCATGTATATTTCATCTTCCAGATCCCCATGAAGAAATGTTGTCTTCACATCCATCTATTCTACCTCAAAATCAAAAGCAGCAGCAACAGATAAAAGTAATCTAATAGAAGTTACCTTGGCAACAGGAGAAAAATATCACCAAAATCAATTCCCGGCACCTGGGAATAACCTGTTGCCACCAACCGACCTTTGTATTTCTCCACCTTTCCTTCTGGATTTATCTTCTTCTTGAACACCCATTTGTTGCCAATGGGTTTCCTTTCAGTCGATAACTCCACCAGGTCCCAAGCTTCATTTTTGTGCAAAGATGCCATTTCATCAACCATGGCCTCTTTCCAGAGTTTTCTATCCTCTAAATCCACTGCTTCCTTCACACTTATGGGATCATCATCAGTAACAGACAAAGCAAAATTTTAACAGAAAGTAGATGGACTATACCTTTCTGGCTGCCTTCTTTCTCGAACTGATCTTCTCACAGCCAGAGTTTGTGGCTTTTAACCTTTTGATTCCTCCTCTGCTGTAGAGTCTAATTCTTCCTCCTTTAGCTCAAACTCTATCTTCTCAGGTTCCTTTGGTTGGAATTCATGTTTAATAACATCTTTCACCTCCCTGAACACTACATCTTGGTTTTACACAACCTTCCATGTGACTGGGTTCCAAAGCTTATAACCCTTCAAACCATCCTTATACCCAATAAAGATGCACTTTTCAGATTTACTATCAACCTTGGTTCGTTTCTCCTCTGGAACATGTACATATGCATCACATCCAAATACCCTTAGATGTGAAAGAGAGGGTTTCTTACCAGTCCATACCTCTTGTGGAGTCTTATCCTCCAACGGTAATGAAGGTGACCTGTTGACTAGGTAACATGCAGTATCTGCCACCTTTACCCAGAATTCCTGTCCTAACCCGGAAAGACTAAGCATGCTTCTTTCCCTTTCCATCAACGTCTTGTTCATTATTTCTGCAACTCCATTTTTCTAAGGTGTATATGGATTAGTCTTCTGCCATGATATACCACACTTCTTATAGAATTCTTCAAATTCCTTGCTGCAAAACTCTCCACCATTATCTGTCATCAACACCTTTATCTTCTTCTCTGTCTGGTTTTCCACTAGAGCCTTAAATTCTTTAAACCTGTCAAAGACTTCAAATTTCTTCTTAAGGAAATATATCCATGTATTCCTTGAGAAGTCATTGATAAATGATACATATTACATAGACTTACCCAGTGATGGAACCTTCACAGGTCCAAACACATCACTGTGCACAAGCTCTAATATCTGTTTTGCCCTCTTACCACCAGAGGGGAAACTCACCCGATTCTGCTTCCCATATACACAATTTTCACACAAATCAAAATATAGAGAGCTATTACTCATACCATCTGTTATCACTCAGGTTGTTCCCTAAAGTTGTAAGAAAGGGAATACGGCCGAGGTAACCACATACCAATATTTTAGATACAGATTCTAGCCAATCTGCATCCAAAGAGGACTCTCTCTTTATGATTTAGCTTTGTTTTTTAAAGGTTTTAGGCTAGTTATGAAATACAAGGATTTTGTTTTGAGTTTGGGTGGTGAGATTCAATAGAGTAGTGAGGCAAAACTAAAGAGTTTAATCCATTGGGCATGATGGAGTCAAAAGAAGGGTGGTTTCCTGGATTCAGTTTCTAACAGAGGATGGCATCACAGAGCAAGGTACTCAAACATGGAATAATTTAAAGGCTGGAATCAGATGGAATGGACTCAAAGGGATGAAGGGTAGTTAAGAATCCTTCATCATATTGACAGAGGGAAAATGGATGATTACTGTTAAGGAGCAATTAAGAATTCCTTAGAAAATACTCAACGTGAAAGAATCAGGAGAAACAAGAGCAATTAAGAATTCACTATTTATGCTAATTCTAAAGAAAACACAGAGAATGATAAAGACTAAAAACAGAGTGCAGCTAAGAAAATTCTGAGTTAATGTTTCTCTTTATCATTTAGATCATAAAACATAGATGACATAATAGACAAGAAAACTGTAAAACACAAGATATAAGGGTACTTATTGATCCATAGTTTGATTCAAGAATTCTGTGATAAGTCTTCTGCATCGATTCTTCACCCAGTAGGCTAGACAACAATTTGATCCCAACAACATTTTATTCCAGAAGTTCAGTATTTACGATAAAGTCTAGAGAAATCTACACATACCCAACCTCCTCAAAACTCTGATGAAGAGGGTATTTACACAACAAAAATATGTACAACCGAATGTCTCATCAAAGGCATGAGATAATATCTAAGTTTAACCTAAAGTAATATACAAGCAAAGTAAAAATAGCTAACCTATCATGCACTGGAAGCTGGCTCTTTAGGGTTCGGTCTGCAGCTGTTTGAAGTAGTTGTGCGCCGACTGTTTGTATTAACTGCTCTTTAAACTTCTGATCTGCTTCTCTTAGTCGGCTCTGATACTCTTTAATTCTGATTTGATATGCTTTTAATTCTGTAGTGATACTCTTTATGGCTCCTTTGATACTCTTTGACTTGTTTTGTACCCTATGAAATGCTGAACTGACCCTGCTCACTGGTGCTTGGCAAGAAATAAGACTGTAACGTGTCTTCTTTCCTGTGGTAAATCATGTCTCAGAAGGTTCACAATGATCGCAGCATGCGTCCCTATTTAACTCTGTTTCCCTCTTCTGCGAGCTTGGGAAACACTTTGTTTCCTTTAAACTGTTCTAAGAGGAAGAAAAATTGCAAAATGGCCGGTTGGGGGAGGCCGCGAGCTCATTGATGGAGCACTTTCATGGTTGGAGGCTGTCGAGAACTGAAACTGCATCAGTCGTTTGCATGCCTGGAGCACTCTTTTGCAGCAAAAAATATCAACAATAATGATTTTTTTACCCTTTATTGAACAAAATGATTTTTGGTGCGAAAATTTGGTTCGAAGGACGGATGACGTCAGCGGGGGGTACGGGACGGTGATGTGGAAGTGACGTGGTGGTGACATGGCAGGTGATGTCAGCGAAGGGTGATGTGGCAAGGTGACATCAGTGGAGGGTCAGCGGGAGGGCGGTAAGCTATTTTGCCCGCATCACCTTTGGGCTTGGGCGGTTTCGGGCAGAGGGCAAGCGAGCATAGCGGATGATCGACATGTGTTTTGGTACATGCGACAATACCACTGGTTCCCCGGGGGTTAATGTTTGGCAGATAGGTGGGTCACGATATCAATGTGGATCGTTGGATGGACAGGTCCAGATCGGACGGTGGACAACTTATGAACAAGGCGGAGGCTTAATGCATTGGGGCCGATCAATTAACCATGTTTTTTAATTGCATCAGGCGCAATGTTATTGGTTGGCGGGGTGATTTGTTATTAATTAATCGGGGGTTAATTAATCCTATGGTTTTGCGCGCGGGGAAAGGGTTAGGTTATTTAAAGGTTTGAAATAAACCTTTAAATCCTGATATACAGATATATGGTTTATTTAACCGGGGGGTGGGGATATTAAAGTTTTGGGGTTTTTTATAATATAAATGTAATGCGGGAAGGGTGAAATAATGAAAAGGGAGTTATATAATAGACGTCAATGGTAAATATGATTTTGAAATGAAACTGAAAGCGCTAAGTCATAGTGTTTGAAAACTTAGGCAAAAGGGAAAAATAGGTGTTTTGGGGTGACAGTATACATTTTTCCTAAGTAAAATGGGAATTCACTTAGGCCAATGATGAAATGGAATGAGTGGCTTCAAGAGGGATATTAGGCAGATCTTAATATGTCTAGGGGAAATTAGTAAATGATTAGGGGAAAGGATGAAGGGGAGTTAGACATGCCTCGCTTGAGCTACTCCAAAAGAAATATCTGCCATAGTACTTGTGATAGAGGTAAGTTTAACACTTTGAGAGACAAAATCAATCACAAGTCTCATTCTGCAACTTCATCTACCTATCCAGCTTGTTTTGCCTAACATTTTTTCTTCTTTTACTGGGTGCACTTAGACTAGCAAACCCTCATCAATCTCTTCTTTTCTTTGCATGGTAAGCCTATCTAAGTCTGCACTTACTTCTTCCAAGGGCTCAGATTAAAGAATTGAGCTCCTTTATTTCTCTAGCTATCTACTCATCTGCCAAGATTGAACAGTTTGGACAGATTTTTATTCTCTATCTCTAAACAAGAAATTTAAACATGAACTGGCCAAGATTAAGCTATTTGGCCATTCATCAATTGTGTCAAAAAAGTTCAACAAGCTATACATGATACTTTATTTACAAAAAATGAAATAGTAGTAGCATTTGGACTTGCACACTTTCCTGGTCTTTTTATTTGGGGTTCATTTGTTTCACATTTTTCTTTTGACCATTTATTTATTTATTTATTTTTAATTTTTTTTTTCCACCTTTTGATTTTTCTTTTAGGGTATACCCTCTTTATATTTTTTAATTTTTCCGATTTTTTGATAATATGGAAACCTTTTCAGCAAGGAAAGGATGAACATATTATAGAGCTCAACCAGTCAATCATGAAATACGACACCTATTACTATAGGGGTATAACACTGGCTCCACTTGGGGATGGCTTTCCCTGGTGGAAAGTCAAGAACAGCAGGTTAGATGGCCTTATGAATACCTTTTACTGTGCTCTGAGATCTTCCTTTGCTGAATGTAGAAACTTTACAAAAGGATGTTGTAAAATATATACAATACTGCTGAGCTGATTCAAACAACTGTACTTCTGTTCTGGATAGATTTCACTTGGATTATTTGATCTTATGTTTTCTGCTCCCAAGTCTTCTTCTGCAATCTCTGATAAACTGAAATAAGGCTAAACAAAAAATGATAAAGTTACTTTACTGGTTTCAAAAACTTTCTGCACTTTTCCTCATTCTCACTGCTAAAATGAACAAGCTGATCATTTCTTTCGAGCTGTTTGAACCTGAATTTTCTTATGTACATTTTAGAGTCAGAATATATCAAAAAATTGGATCAAAGTAATGTTTCAGCACTCGACCATTTATTGGTCCCTCTTCTGTTTCTGTACCATCCAAGCTCTTCAGAAAGTAAGTATTGTTCCCTTGCAAAGCATGGATGATAAATGGTCCTCTCCATAGGAAGTCAAACTTCCCATGTTTTCTTTGTCTTCTCTCCTGGAATCCCATTTCAAAACTTTGTCTCTTATGTAGAAATCTTCTGCTTTGGTCCTTTTATCAAATATCTTCTTGAGTTTTTCTTGTAACACTTGGGATCTTTAGTGCACTTCTTCTCTAGTCTGCTGCAAATGGATGGTCTTATTTATTCTTCTTTGAATTCTATTCGGTTCTACTTGAGATTCTTGGAGCAATTTCATCACAGGAATTCCTAAGGATGAAGGAAATACAACCTCCATGCCATACAATAGCTCATAAGGGCTGGTTCCAATTGATCTTTTTGTAGAAATTTTGTCTGCCCATAGTGCATTTGTAAGCTTCTTGTGCCAGTTTTTCTTGTTCTCTTCCAACAGTTTCTTAATAATATTGATCAGGCTTTTATTGGAGGACTCAGCTAGAACATTACCTTGAGGGTAATATGTTGTGGAATGGCCTAAAGTGATATGGTAATTGCTGCAAAAATTTATGAGTTTCTTGGATTTGAAGGCAACAACATTGTCGGTTATGATCTTTTCAGGACAGCCAAATCTATACAAGATGTTGGTCTCTAGGAGTCTTATGATGACTGTATCATTGGCTTGTCTAGTAGGAATGGCTTCTATCCATTTGGTCAAATAGTCTATGGCAGTAAGGATCCATTTATGCTGGGCAGATGAGGGAGGATTGTTATTGGGAAATCTAGTGTCTATGCAGAGCTGCTAGTCCCACTAAGATGGGTAGCTATCTTAGAAACAAATAGATTAAAGTTACTTTCATTTTCCTTTATGAGAAGTAGACAGGAGAGGATCAAAGAATATCAACCTCAATCTTTCGCTCGGTTCTTTGCTTGTTCCTTCTCCTCACCGACAGGTCTTTGCCGCTTCTCCCTTGACCACTCCGCTTCAAAGAGTACCTATAAAGTCAAAGCAGCACAATACCTTCAAAGTGCAGAGATATACAATCATAAACAATATAGGACCAGATATTTCATGACCACACAAATGAATATACTATCAGACATACAAGAATGTGTAGGAAAACTTGAATAACTTTATTGATGTAAATATTAGAAGAGAGGATTACAACCCATTGATCTGACCCAGCGTCATCCTCCCAGCATGAAAGCCCTTCTTCACCTCATGAGAAGCTTAGATCACCCAAAACTATGATATTCCACCAGGAAACCAACAACACTTCCTTACAAGATACAAACTTCCAGCCTCTAGATCTCTGGGATGAGGGATCCATATATAGATGATTGCAGGGAGGTGAGTCACCTTCTAGGATTTTGATTAGTGTCTTCTCTCTGACAGTTCTTGATTCCACTTGGAGATTGATGATCTCTTACTCATCCCTGGGCGAATTCAGAGAGGCAAGTGTCACAGGAGAAGTTTCTGGAAGATTCCATGATCATCTACCTCGCAAACTATCTCTGCCATTTGTCCATTCTCGCCCATCACACCCTACAGAAGGGCTTTCCAGTATGCATCACACCTTTTACACTGGGCAGGTGAGATGCATCACACCCTTAGCACTGAGCAACCTGTATGGTCCAGTTCTGTGCAGTTTTTTGTGGAAAACTTCTGGCAGATGATGTAATCAACTGACCTTGTTCCTTTAGGGCATGAAACAACACTTTTAGGGACTCATAAGCCCTTGGTTTATGGACATATATGATTGGGGTTGCAGTGCCCAAAAATGTCTATAACAAGGATGGATTTCTCTAATGAAGTCTAAACCCCATTGTTGAAATGGTCTTTTCAGTGGAAATTGGTCTCAAGGGTAAGGGCAACAGTTTCCTTCTACCTTCAAAAATTTGGCATTTGTGGCAAGAAGTGACAAACTTCTTTACATCAGCGAACAAGGTTGGCCACTAAAATCCAGCCCTTAGGATTTTGTCTGCAGTTGATTTCCAGTACAAGTGTCCACCACAGTCGCCTGCATGAAATTCTTTGAGAACTTTCTCAGCTTCTTCCTTGATCAAACAATTTATTAAAATACAATCATGATTTTTCCAAAAAAGAGCATTATCTAGAATACAAAAATTTTAAGCTTTCATCTTTAAAACTCTTTTCTTTGTTCTGGATAACACTGTAGGAGCCTATAGGTTTAATAATACATGAATTATGTCATCATACCAAGGTGATTCCAAGAAGGCCTGGCTGATTTGTGGAGTCGTCATTTCTTGTTTGTTATCCAGTTCATTAATACCTAGGACTTGAAAGTTTGTTTCAGTCATGAGTTTAGCTAATCCCTGTCCTTTTATCAGCTTTGTAGGTTTTATCTCAATGTCATACTCCAATATTTTAGCTATCCATTTACCTTAGTTGCCTTCAATTCTGTCCTGAGTCAGGATGTCTTTTACAACAACATTTGGCACGTAAGCTATTACATGTGAGTACAGTATGTAAACTCTGAAGTCTTGAATGGCTTTCACAAGTGAAAAGGCCTGTTTTTCCATGATTTTGTAATTCAGAGGTGCATATCTAAGTGCTTTACTGAAAAAGGCTATGGGTTTTTCACATCCTTGGTCATCTTTTTGAAGTAAAATAGTTGCTATGGTGTGTTCTAATGCATATGAGAAAATTAAGAAATATCTGTCGAATTTGGGACTTGTGAGGATTGGTGTTCTGGTTAAAGCCAATTTGATTTCTTCAAATGCTTGTTTTTCTTCTACTGTCCATTTAACCTTTGAATCCTTTCTCAACATGTTGTTCAGCAATCTGATTAATTCGGCCAAATTAGGTATGAATCTTCTCACAAAATTAATCTCCCTAGGAAAGCTTGAAGTTCTTTGACATTTCTGGGGTGAGGTATTTGCAGAATATCTTCAATTCTAGTAGGGTCAATTCTGACGCCATCTTTGGAGATGATGTGGCCTAAGAGTTTGCCTTCTTCTAGACCAAACAAGGATATTTTAGGATTTAATGATATACCATATTCTCTGCAATTAAGGAACACCTATCTCAAATGATCTAAATGTTGCTGATATGTTCTGGAAAACACAGTGAGGTCATCAAGATATACAATTAGAAAATCGTGAATTTCTTTGCAAAAAGATATGTCCATTGCTCGTTGAAAGGTTGCCCCTGCATTTTTGAGTCTAAAAGTCATTTTAACATACTTGAATCTACCCCATGGTGTTGTAAATGCAGTTTTGTCTTGGTCATCAGGGTGATCTAGAATTTTATTAAAACCTGAAAACCCATCCAAAAGTGAAATTCTAGAAGCACCTACTACCCTTTATAAAATATGATCCATCTTAGGTAAAGGGTAATTGTCCTTCAAAGAAACCTTGTTTAAATTTCTCAAGTCAACACATAACCTTATTTCCCCTATCTTTTTCCTAGTAGGCACAAAATTAGACACCCATTCTGAAAATCTGATTGGAGTAATTATCCCTGCCTCATGCATTCGTCTGATTTCTTTTTCAATTAAAGGAAGCAGTACAGGGTTGATTCTTCTGAGTTTCTATTTGAATGGTTTTTTATTTTCTTTGAGGGGTATTGTATGCTGAATGATAGAGGTGTCATAAGATTTTAGGTCGTCATAGCTCTAGGCAAAAACATCCTGGAATTATTTGATCAGTTCAACATATTTTAGCTTTTGATCAAGGGGAAAATATTTGGACAGTTTTATCATTTTTGGAGTTTTTTTAATTCCTATGTTGTAGTCTTCAATGTCTGCTTTTGGAGGTTCCATCTGAGGTTTCTTTGGAATATCATTGAAATCAAAGAGATCTTCCAAAGGAGTCAATCCTTTGGGTAAATGGTTGTCTTTCAAATTGATAATTTCATAATCTTCTTCAATAATTTCATCGATGTCTGTTTGTTTTAGCTCTTGTATTTACTCTTTGGTGAATTTTGTTGGATGAAGCATTTGACTTGTATTTTCTGCCGAAATGTCTATTTCTAACTGATTGGCTGGATCAAACTCACTAACTATGTCTTCATCTGCGTTAGTGCTAGAAAATCCCCCTTCAAGAGTCAAAAAATTGTTGATTCGTTTATCACTTTCAAACGTTTGCCAGTTCTTCAAATTATCAGGTATGGCTAGCCTGTGTCTAACTTCTACTGTGAATTGATGATTTGGTTCAAATGGCAATTTATAGGTGCTGGCAAACATGGCTAGGCTATGAGCTTGCAAGTTATGTTTTCTTGGGATTTTGGCAAGCTGAGCTTCCAAAAATGTGTTGAGGATTTCTATGGTTGTTTCTATGTATTCTCTCAATCTGGGATCATTTGTCAAGAATTTCCCTTTTATCTGTTGAATGATTAAATCAGAATCTCCTATGACTAAAACTCTTGTTGCTCCTAACTTCTTCAGCAGCTTCAGACCTAGCAACAGAGCTTCATATTCAGCCATATTATTAGTTCATTTAAAGTTTAACCTGTAGGCATGACCTTTAGCATGTTTGTTTTTAAGGTTGTGCACCCATACCCCTGCCCCTGCTCCCAATTTGTTTACTGAACCATCAAACTCTAAGTACCAAAGGATTTCATGTTTATAGTTAGTGTCTGGATTTGCAGGGATCCTTTTAGCAGGGAGATCTGGTTTTTCAGACTGTTTTGGTTTATCCAACGTTTCATGATTTTCGGAGATCTCTTGGATTGGGGCACTAGACTTTTCATGTGCTGTTTTTTCTGTTTTATCTACCAGAATTTTTATTCTATGTGGGGAACCAATTTCATCATTGTATAGGATAAAAGAATCCATATCTGAATGTATTGAGTAGATAGGGAAATTTTGAGGTTTCTCTTGACTACTCACTACATACTTCATAAGGGTTTCTCTGTATAGTCTCTTTGGTTGACCAAACACTGAAATAGTAGCATAAGACATGTCCAACTGAAGAGATCCTTGAAGCTTTGCACCCTAAGATCTTGACAATAACATACCATATTTTGGAGGAATATCAGCTACTACTATGTCCATCAAAATGGTTTTGGCAGGATATTGGACTAGTGACACACATAAATCTTTGATTAAACCCAAACATTTGACCTGACTAGAATCGAAAGAGAAAAGATATTTATATGGCTTGGTGATGTCAAGTTCAAGTTTTTCCATTACAGATTTAGGCATTAAGTTATGGGAAGCACTAGAATCGAACATGGCATTATGGAGTATTTTATCATGTATTTTTAAAGCCACGTAAAAAGGAGGAACTTGTCCCTTAGCTGTTTTTCCATTTACTTCAGGGCCAAATATCAGTTCAGGCTGGTCATCAAAAACATTTATTAAATATTTTGAATCCTCGTTCACAGAAATTTTGAGTGATCCGCTGATTTGACTTCTGTAGACATTATGTTTAGCTAATTCTGATAAGGGAATAGCTATCTTTGGTTTGCCTACTTCTGTCTCATTGAAATGTTTCTAGGTCTGAGTTTTTGTAATTTGGATCGCTGAATTTTCTGCATTTTTCTGTTTTTTAGGTGTGGGATTATAGGTTGAATTTTATTTTATTTTATTTTTTATTTTTATTTTTATTTATTTATTTTATTTTATTTATTTTATTTTTATTTATTTTTTTATTTTTTTCTGAATCAAGTTCTAGAGGCTCTTTTTTTTTTTTGTTTAGCATGAATATTAGTGGAAGGTTGTCTATTAGGTACTTGATTGTCTGATATATCTTGCACAATTGGATTGTTTGGGTTAGGGTCTGTTTTAGAAAGAATATGTACAGGGGGTTACTAATCTTACTATTGTTGGGCTGCTTGGTATTTTTCTGTTTCCTAATTTCAGGGACATCAATTCTTCTGCTCCTCAAATTGTATTGTTTGTGTACTTCATAAATGGATGTATCATATTCCTCCCTAAAGTCAAATGATTCACCTGACTGAGTTTGGAATGGTTAAAAAATGTTTGCTTCTTGATTCTCTTGGGTCAAGAAAACTTGTTGTTCATTATTGAGTCCCATCAAATTAATTTGAGTGTCTTCTATTGGTTCATCAGATGTTAAGGCTTCAGCGTAATTTTCTTGAAATGGGGGCCTAATATTTTGGTCAGGCCCTGTCCTTCCAGTGATAGGATTTTGGTTTTTCCTGAAATTTGGGTTTCTCACGGCATTTCTTGGTTGACCATCCCAAGGGGATTTTCTCTCAATTGTTTCCACTCTATCTCCAAGTTTGTCCATTCCTTTGATAATTGCATCTAGTTTTTGTTCAACAACAGAAGGTTCTTCTTTGAAAGGTATTCTTCTTTCAGCTTTGGCTCTAGACCGTTTAGATATCAGATTTGGTTCAACACTAACACCTATGCTCTGCATTTCTTCTAAGTTTTGGGGAGCTCTTTCCCTAAGTTGGTATGCCATATCAGAGTCAAATGCATCAGGGAATTTGATCAAGGCTAAATCTAGAGGAGGTCTGAGATTCTGAGGAATAGCATTGTAGATATTATTGAATCTGGTACAGTAATCTTGGACAGTTTCTCGTGTACCTCTTCTTAGGTTTTCATACTCTGATAGAATGTGGAGAGGATCTTTTTTCTTTTCCCATCTGTTCAAGAAAGGCTAATAAAGAGCTTGTGGGTCATTAATACTGTTTGCAAGGAGGGCTCTAAACTAGGTTCTAACATTTCCAGTGAAACTTTAAACAAATACTTTCATTCTGACATCATCATCATCAATCTCATAGTTTTAAAAATAGTCGGTCATTTTCTTGGTATGTTGTTGAGTTGTATAAGTGCCAGTACCGTCAAAATAGGTGATTTTATTTTGATAGTCTTGAGGCATAGCCCTTGGATTTGCAGGTAAGTTTAGGGTAGTATATCGGTTTGCATTGGCTGCAGGGATAAATGTGACAACTGGAAGAGTAGGGATAACAGTGGGAATGTATGCTCTAGATGGAGGAGTGGAAAATATAGGTTGAGGTGCTGAGGGTGAACTTAAAGAAGCTGCAGCAATGACAGAAAGGTTTGGTGTTTTTCCAGAAGTAAGCTCAGATTGGATGGGGTTCTTCAAATTTTTGTCAAGGTGTGAACTAGCAGAATTTTCTTGGCTCTCTTGTCTTCTAATAATCCTGGGAATCATATTAGGATTTTCAAACATAGGTGGAGGATTAGTATCAGGATTTGATATGGTGTAACAAGTCTTTTTTGGAGCTAGTTTCTAGGTCTGTTTTTGGTTTTTTCTTGAAATAGTTTTTGACAATACAACTTTAACAAGCTCTTCTAGGAGGTTTTTAGATGTGGGAATTTTGAACTTTCCTGAAGATTTATTGAAAGCAGGAATTGATCAAGAATTTGAAACAACTGTTCAAAACATAAACTAGACTGGAGATAGACTGAAGCAACATTTATTTATTTTTGCAGTTGCAAAGCAAAAGCAGTTTCAAAGGCTACCTGGCTATCTTCAGGCTCCATCTGTAGCTTATACAGAAAACAATAGGGACAAACAATTATTTAGGTCCCCAGTGGAGTCTCCGATGATGTTATCACTCAGGTTGTTCCCCAAAGTTGTAAGAAAGGGAATACGGTCGAGGTAACCACAGACCAATCTTTTAGATATAGATTCTAGCCAATCTGCATCCAGAGAGGGCTCTCTCTTTATGATTTAGCTTTGTTTTTTAAAGGTTTTAGGCTAGTTATGAAATACAAGGGTTTTGTTTTGAGTTTGGGTGGTGAGATTCAATAGAGCAGTGAGGCACAATTGAAGAGTTCAGTCCATTAGGCATGATGGTGTCAAAAGAAGGATGGTTTCCTGGATTTGGTTTCTAACAGAGGATGGCATCATAGAGCAAGGTACTCAAACATGGAACAATTTAAAGGCTGGAATAAGATGGAATGGACTCAAAGGGATGAAGGGTAGTTAAGAATCCTTCATCATACTGACAGAGGGAAAATGGATGATTACTGTTAAGGAGCAATTAAGAATTCCTTAGCAAATACTCAACGTGAAAGAATCAGGGGAAACAGGAGCAATTAAGAATTCATTGTTTATGCTAATTCTGAAGAAAACACAGAGAATGATAAAGACTAAAAATAGAGTGCAACTAAGAAAATTCTGAGTTAATCTTTCTCTTTATCATTTAGACATGAAACATAGATGACATAAAAGACAAGAAAACTGTAAAACACAAGATATAAGGGTACTTATTGATCCGTAGTTTGATTCAAGAATTCTGTGATCAGTCTTTTGCATCGATTCTTCACCCAGTATGCCAGACAACAGTTTGATCCCAATAGCTTTTTATTCCAGAAGTTTAGTATTTACAACAAAGTCTAGAGAAATCTACACATACCCAACCTCCTCAAAACTCTGATGAAGAGGGTATTTATACAACAAAATGTCTCATCAAAGCCATGAGATAATATCTAAGTTTAATCTAAAGTAATATACAAGCAAAGTAAAAACAACTAACTTATGCTGCGCTGGAAGTTGGCTCTTTAGGGTTCGGTCTGCAGCTGTCTGAAGTAGCTGTGCACCGACTGTTTGTATTAACTGCTCTTTAAACTTCTGATCTACTTCTCTTAGTCGGCTCTGATACCCTTTAATTCTGATTTGATATGATTTTAATTCTGCATTGATACTCTTTATGGCTCCTTCGATACTCTTTGACTTGTTTTGTACCCTGTTAAATGCTAAACCGACCTTGCTCACTAGTGCTTGGAAAGAAATAATATTGCAACGTGTCTTCTTTCCTATGGTAAATCATGTCTCGGAAGGTTCACGCTGACCGCAGCATGCATCCCTGTTTAATTCTGTTTCCCTCTTCTGCGAGCTTAGGAATCACTTTGTTTTCTTTAAACTATTCTAAGAGGAAGAAAAAATGCAAAATGGCCAGTTGGGGGAGGCCGCGAGCTCATTGATGGAGCGCTTTCCTGGTCCAAGGTGGTCGAGAACTGAAACTGCGTCAGTCGTTTTCATGCCTAGAGCACTCTTTTGCAGCGAAAAATATCAACAAAAATGACTTTTTTACCCTTTATTGAACAAAATGATTTTTGGTGGGAAAATTTGGTTCGAAGGATGGATGACATCAGCATGATGTCAGCGGGGTGTATGGGATGTTGATGTGGCAGTGACGTGGTGGTGACATCAGCGAAGGATGATGTGACCAGGTGACGTCAACGGAGGGTCAGTAGGAGGGCGGTAAGTTGTTTTTCCCACATCACCTTTGGGCTTGGGCGGTTTCGGGCGGAGGACAAGCGAGCATAGCGGATAATCAACACGTGTTTTGGTACGGGCGGCAATACCACTGGTTCCCCGAGGGTTAATGTTTGGCAGATAGGCGGGTCGCAATATCAATGTGGATCGTTGGATGGACAGGTCCAGATCGGACGGTGGACGACTTATGAACAAGGCGGAGGCTTAATGCGCGGGGGGCGATCAATTAACCATGTTTTTCAATCACATCGGGCGCAATGTTATTGGTTGGCGGGGTGATTTGTTATTAATTAACCGAGGGTTAATTAATCCTATGGTTTTGCGCGCGGGGAAAGGGTTAGGTTTTTTAAAGGTTTCAAATAAACCTTTAAATCCTAATAGATAGATATATGGTTTATTTAACCGGGGGGCGGGGATTGTCACGCGGAAAGAGTCGTTAGTGCGGACACAACCGACCTTCCTAGAAAGCCTAAGACTCTCTAATGACAAACAAGACAAATAAGAGCAATCCTTCCATAAATATGCTTTTACAATATGAGAAATCAAGTGTTTAGATCCTACCTGTAATCCAACGCTGTTGTAGTAGTCCAGCTTCGTTGATCCAGATGAGCTCCTCCTTCCCTTCGAAACCTGCATTCACCAACAATCAAACGATTAAATAGCACCTGAATATCACATAAAATAAAACATATTTAACATATAGACCAAGGAGTATATGAAAAAACTCATTAATAACAAATTGTTGAGAAGAATGGACTAATTTGTATTAAAAGGTAACAAAAGGAACCATTACAACCTGAGCCTTGGTGTTGTGCAAGCTCCTCCCAGGGTCCACAAGAGTTCTCCCTTACTCTAATCAGCTCACCCACCTCCCAATGGAAACAAGTAAAGATGGTAATCTCTCCTCACAAGCTTCTACAAGGAAGTCCTAATTCCAGCAGCATCTACCCTTAGGAATGTTCAGCTTTTTAACCTCTCCTCCCTTTGGCCCAATGCCTGTATTTATAGTGCTCTAGAGGAAGTTATTCAAGTCCACCATCAATGGGATAAGCCCCTCTTTGGATGGGATAGCTCCCCTATTGATGGGATAAGTTTCTCTTTGGTAGGGGTACATGAACCATCTGGAGGCGCTTCATACACGTCAAACATACTTCTAGAAGACTCTAGAAATGACCACAAGTAACTTTTTTGGAGTGAAACTTGCGCCTTTTGACCTTTACAGGAGTACATACCCATCCCTTTACATACAGAGCGTACAAGTACGCAGGTTTTGTGAACTTGGGTTGCGTACCCACAAGTAAGGCTAAGAGAAACTGCGTACCAAAGATAATTGACTTTAAATGACTTTTCTCTCTTTCTTGAAGTTTGACATGGAAAGCAGAGGCATGATACTTGCCAAGGAGGATAGTATGACAGTGGATGGAGCCATACTAACTGCAAATAGTCATGGTGACATTTTTTAGTGTAACAGATTGCCCCCTAAAGTGTGAAGCCTGTAGTAGATTAGGGTTTTTATGATCTAGGAAGGGTGAAGTACTTTATCATTTCAAGGAGTATCTTGCGGAGGACCCGGTCAGAACCTGCAATTTTTCAACACAAAATACATATATAAGATGATATCATCGCTGAGGTAGGCATTCCCATACTCAGATTGAAAACTTTAACTAACAATCTAACTACTGCTCTGATACAAGAATGATTTTGCAGTACATCACAATCATAGACTTTTGTAGACACAGTATGGACACAGCCATCTGTTTATGATTAGTCTACTGTATAATGAATACAAATCTCCTCGCAGCCTGGATGGTGGAAACTAGATCCAGGGTCTTCATTTCTACTTCCTGAATTGGTATGATTCTATCCATGCGAATAAATGAGTTGATGTCGAGCATGGTAGAAACCACTTGATTACCAGTCAATGATGTAAACCGTTAACAAGTGTGAGAGAGACCACTAGTGATGTCAATGGTTCTCAAAGTACCCAGTACAATCCATGAAATGTGAATGAATGAGTTGATGTCGAACACGTAACGGAATCCTTTGATCGAAAGTCAATGATGTAAACTGTCGTCAAAGGCGAGAAACCTGCCATTGATGCATGCAGACTTCAAGGTACTGACGATTTCTAGGTCATCTTTCTAGATAATGTGCTGATGTCGATAGAAAGCGACTCGTTGTAGGCAAGACCACAACACGAAATCATTGTTCAATCTGAAGAAATGTTGTTGTGAGGACTGACTCAGGGATGGTCAAATGGATGACAAGTATTTTTCATATGAATGGTTTATTTGCAGAGACCTCTTGAACACATAACGACATGACATATGGTTTGGTGACGATTGACCCAAAGTTAATACCCGGAAACGGTTGAAGACTTTCAAAGTGGTTTGATCAACTTTTAAGGCAAAGGATTTCCCAACCCAGGTGAATGAAAAGTGTCGTGTTCAAGAGCGGTGATAAGGTTCTTCTGTAACAAAGGATGACAAATCGGTTCATTCTTCTCTCTTTTCCCCCACCATTTCTGGCAAGTACCTCTTTATTTTTAACAAGCTTGAGGAGGATAACATATGCTTGATTATAAGCTCATCCTTCGGATGAGTCCAACTTAGTTTAGATTCGGACCCTAAGAAGGATTGGTCCGTTCCTGTTTGTAATCGAACAGGTCCTTTACTGTGAAATTTTAACGAGTCCAGTATAGGAGAAACTCGGCGTTTTTCATTTTTAGAGAGTCTGAAAAAACTAAAGAAGACTCCACGGTGAACTTTTTCGTAAATTTGTGTCTCCCAAGCCTAAAAAAGAATAAAATAATACCTGAGAGAACCGCTTGATCTCGCGACCAAGGAGTACTTTCATGATTAGTGTCTCTGACCTGAAAAGTAAAAAGCAATCAAGGACACGTCGTTTTATTTCCGTATCGAGTTTGAAACGACAAAAACCCGGCAATCTTTCCTTTTTTTACGGTCAGAAAAGAGCTATAAGGGGACCGTCTTTTAATTCCGTTTTAACGAGTGTAAAAGAAACGCTCGGAAATCTTTTCATATTTTAGGAGTCAGAAAAGAGCTTAAAAGATGACTCTGATGTTTTGGTTCGTGAAAAATGATGATTTTACTCTAAAGTACTTTTGTCCTGCACAAAAACGACACATTACTCATACTTGTTTAAGATGGGTAAAAATACATTGAAAAATGTCCTTTCATGGTGAAAAATAAACAAACTTAGCATTCATTCATCCAAAAAACCTATAAAAAGACTTTTTACCATGTCATTTTACCATTTTACTGTTGAGGTTGAGAAAAGGGCTTTTGACAAGAAAAATTCCCGTGGACTTTGCGGAGAATCCAACCGTCAGAATCGAGCGCCGTCTCTTTAAGGTATTTCACAACATCCTCCTCTTCAATTTCATCCGCTTAGAATTTCATTTCAAGTTTTAGTTTGATTTTTTGGGGGGTTTAGGGTTTTAAAATGCGTTTCTCGGGGGATGCAGGTGCCCCATGGGCGACCTGCGTACCCCGACTTTTTTGTATATGGGAAAAAGGTCGGGGTACGCAGCCCGCCTTCAGACCAGCTGCGTACCGCCGCTCTGTGTTCTGAACGCGGGGTGCGTACCCCGTGAAACGCGGTTTTTTAAACCCCAAACTCCAATTTTAACCAACCAAATTTTATTTAATGAATTCTAACTATTGTTTTTTGGTGTGTAGGTCACTCACCATGCTGGATTGGTGTGAAAGAGAGCACGAAGATGTTGATTTGGCCGCAATAGGTCATCAACCTTCTATTGATGCGTTAAAGGTATGCGGTCTCTATAAATACTGGGCCATAGCCGGCATGAGGGCCCAGGTGCCATTCTTAGAGTGGCTGGTTGAAAGGTGGAATATTCAGGATCAATTTTCTTACATCGGAGAAAACCAGCTCGAGATAGAGTCCTCCGACATATACTTTCTCACTGGCTTGCCTAACAGGGGCGAGCAACTCTCTCTATTCGAGACTAGGCCGGGTGGCCAATCCCTTGCTAGTCTCCAGCTAGAGTGGTGCAACAATCAAAACCAGGAGAAGGGGATAGAAATCAAATATATATCCCGACCTGAACTTATGGTAATTGCCTTTACAGTTACCAGACTCTGCGGCACTGCCGCTTTGCACATGGCTACTGGATCCCAAATGCGGATGGCTATAGACTGCTTCCAAGGCACCATTTTCAACTGGTGCGATGCTGTGTTGGCCAATATGAAGGGCCAACTAACCAGGGCAAAGAGAGGACAACTAAAGACCTTTGGATATGGGCCTTTAGTTGTGAGATTTGCCCTAGAGAAAGTTCTAATGCTGATCCCCCAGCATCTTACAGTTCCAGTTGGGCCTCCTCGGGAGCCTAAGTTGATGAGATGGGTTGCGGTAATGGCCCGGCATCCTGATGAGGGAGCAGCAGTTGTTCGATTTCCTGATGGTTACTTTCACTGGCTGGAGGGTCAGGTCTTTGCGATTCAGGATTTTCCGTACGCCGGAATGAATTTTCGCAATGATCCGGACATGGTTCTTCCACAGGGAGAACAATGGGACGACAGAGGTATTTCATCTTTCACAAGTTTTTAAATTATGTATTTTTTTGTTTTTTATATATTGCCTCAAAACTGACAGCACAAATTTTCAAAATGCAGATGTAGGTCCACGACGTCCGGCCAACCTCCGGGCTTTTGAGAGGAGAGTACCAGCTGTACCAGCGCCAGCCCCACAGGGTGCAGCCGTAAAGACCTTAGCCGAGCTGGAACAAGATCTAGAGCGTCTGACGGCGGATATACCAGAGACCACTATAGATGACATTCCTATCCGACTTCAGCGCTACGTGGTCGTAGTCCCAGGACCTTTCAGGAGGTTCCTGTGTAGGGTAGCGCGGGCAGTGGTCTCATATAGAGAGCACCACCAGTGATTGGCTAGTCACTTTTGTAGACACATATGACATTTTTGGTTTTTTGTACTTATCATTTTTGCCAATCATAAGGTGTTTTTCAACCTATGATCGAAGACGATGTATATTTTTGACACACTCCTATCTATATATATATCATTATTACCGGCTTATTTTGTTAAACATGTGTGATGAAATGTTTATAAATTTACATTTATGATTGTTACAAATGTCTATTTAACATTCGAGACGCCATTGCATCTGCTAATGTATTTAAAGACCTTGGAATATGCTGATATTCAATGTAATCAAATTCACGTTCCAAGAGACGCACCCTCAAAAACAATCTTAATAATACTGGATTTCTAATGGCATAGACTCTATTAAGCTGTAATACAACGAGTTCAGAATCTAACCTCACTATCAAACTCCAAATCCCAAATGAAATAGATTGAGATAATAATTCAATCACTGCACTGTATTCTGCAATGTTGTTTGTTGTTTGACCGAGGCTCACCCCATACATAGAAACTAACTCGTCAGAGGGCGAATAGATAACCCAAGCAGTGGAAGAGATATTCCGTGTACTACGACAAGCACCATCAGCAAATCCAATGTACGTTTGGAGAGGCGTCGACATCTGCAATATCAAGAGTATAACCAAGATAAGCCAGAATAACGACAAAAACACACTCTTTAAACTAAGCACACAGCCTAAACTTAAGCAAACACACCAGCTGGAAAGAAAATTAACCTAACTAAAATCTCCATACCCACCATTTAAGCATAATACCTCTTTAGGTAAAGTCCATTTCTGGGCTTACCCAAAGAGTCCCCATCAAAATCTACCAGCTCATAGGCCCCTTTTGCCAGCTTTCGCTTGACAATGTAGGGTCCATGCCACATGGGAACGAATTTTCCAGCACCTAATTTATCGTTAGCTTGATCATATAATAGCACTAGGTCTCCTTCCAAAAAATTACGAGGGGTCACGTTACGATCATACTGAGCTTTCATCCTTTTTGCATGAGTCTCGATTGCCAAAGCAGCATCACGTCGAGTCTCATCAAATTTAGCTAAGTATAACAGACGCTTTTCCTCTTCAGAAGTAGCTGGGAGTAATTCGATAGCCATTTGAAGTGATGGGATTTCGCATTCAATGGGCAACACTGCTTCCAAACCATAAACTAGTTGGAAAGGAGTGAACCCTGTTGATGTTTTTACTGAGGTTCGATACGCCCAAAGCGCTGAGAATAACATGTTGTGCCAATTTGACCGATGAATGCCAATGATTTGTCGGATCATGATAACGAGAACTTTGTTGATGGATTCAACCAAACCGTTTGCTTGGGGATAATAAGGAGTAGAACTATCATGGCGTAAACCAAGCTGGCTTGTAAGTTCTGTCATCATAATGTTTCGAAAATGGTGCCCATGGTCAGTGATGATCACTTGTGGGACACCAAACCTAGCAATAATATGATTGAATACGAAAATCGCTGCTGTTTTGCCACTTGCCTCGAATGTAGGCATTGCCTCGTCCCATTTAGTAAAATAATCAACCGCAAGGATGATATACGCATGCCCCCCGACCGAGAGAGGGTTACAAGTAATAAAATCGATACCCCATTTAGCAAAAGGACCAACGAAAATTATAGGGTGGAGAGGAGCAGGTGGTGCGCGCATCTTACGATCAAACACTTGACAGTTATGGCATTTTTGAACCGCAATGATACAATCTTTAAACATGGACGGCCAGAAATAGCCAGCACGCAACACCTTCTGAGCTGTGGCATACCCAGACATATGACCGCCACATGCTCCAGAATGACAGTCATTCAAAACCCTTTCTGCCTCTTCATGAGTTAAGCAACGACGAAAAACCAAGTCCGCCCCACGACGATAAAGAGTATCTCCAATAATTCTGTATTGTTGGGACTGGAATCGAATTTTCCGGCGTTCCGACTTTGAAGCTTCGGGCCGAAAGGATTGGGTTTGGAGATAGACGATTATATCCCCATACCACGGATCTAAAGTGCTGATAAGAAACAGAGATTTGTCCGCAATGGGTTCCTCTGCCACAGTTTCCGTGTCAGCACGCGGGAAGTCACACATCAATTCCGCAAAAACTAAGGATTTCTTAGACTTGGACTTCTCAAACTCCAAATCGAACTCCTGCAGGATAACAATCCATTTGGAGTACTTGCCCCCTAGCAACTGTTTTGTCAAAATGTAAATCATAGGGTTGCAATCCGAAATCACTGTAGTTTTACGGAGAAGAATGTAATGACGAAAACGTTGGACAGCCTAAACAGTTGCCAGGGCCAATTTCTCCACATGCGAATATTTTAGCTCAGTGGGATTTAACGTCCTACTGTGATGACCCCGTAAAACTTGTAATTATGAAAAGTTACTATGGTAAGAAACTAGTGTGAACTGTTAATTACTGTTGTTAAATGATATTATTTTATTTATGAAATGGAGGATATTTTGGATAAATGCTGGCAATCTCCTAAGGGAGGATTTCTAAAGAAAAAGAAATAGTTATAAAACTGAAAAGGAAACTAACCCCTCAACCAGGAAAAGTCCTGGGAGGGAAAATCCCTAGTCTGTTGTGACAGAGAGGGAGAGGAAAATTGGAGAGAAAGAGGAAAAAGAAAAGAGAAAGGGTTAAGTCTCGTGAGGACCATATAACCTAAGCATAGAGGTGCTTGAGTCTTGTTGAGGGCTGCAGGCCTGCAAGACAGCTCGGGGGGAGAATCCAATGAACTGATGGATCTCATGGCTGGGTGGATAAGAGCAAACATGTAAAGTGCAGGTGAACTTCTGGAGCATTAACTCTTGTAGCCGGTAGACCAGGTACGAGTTATTCACCATTATTCACCAGATTCATATTCTGTAGCAGTTACTGGGTGTACAAAAGGAAATTACAGTAAATCTAAGTCTGTGTTATTACTAGATGCAAGAATATATAATGTTCGAAACAGTTCTTATGAATACCTGAACTGGTTATTTAAGCAGAAAGAATAGAGACCATCTGCTGTATATATATATTGCATGATTAATAGTATGGAAAGTGCTGTATAGTATCTATATGGAACAGAGACAAATTATTTATATGCAAACTGTACAACCAATACATGTTGTTTATATAGAAACAGATACGTATTATTGACATGCAAACTGACAAACCAAATGCACGTTATCTATATAGAAATAAAGACCTGTTATCTATATGCAAACTGTATAATTAGAGCATGTAGTCTATATAAAAGCAGAGACACATTAGTTATATTCAAACTGTACCAGAGTTCGGAAAGGGAGACCTTAATGATATGCGAGGTATGAAGTGTATATTAGAAAGATGCAGTACGCTACATTAGTAGAATAATTTAAATGAGATACAGAACTGCAAGACAGTATTGTGTTGCTATAGAAGACAAAGCACACGGTGGAACAGTATTTCTGTTCATAAGCATATTTTAAGGCTATAACAAGAACGTAATGGACCCGGTACTAAGGGTTAGATATCATTATGCCCAAATCCTAATGCGAAAGAAATCACAGCGTCATATCATCATGCTCGAAAACTTAAGCGAAAGAAAATCATAGTGGTATCGTTAAACACATACAACTGGTATAAAGAACAGAGTAGAACCGTTAACGGTGCGAGGTCGACATGAGGTCACCGGGTAACCAAACCCTGTAGAGGGGACGGCCAGGAACTGCCGTGGAATAGTCGCGTGTAACCTGTGAGGACGCGACTGTTACCCTTAAAACCCTCAGCTAAATAAACAAAACTCTGTGGATAAGAAATAACAGTAAAACTGTACACACCGCCGTATATCATACATTCATAAATTAACATCATGTGCGGGTAAAGCAGAGCAGAACGCTAGAATAAATGAAACCCAATGATAAATACATGCATGGTATTCCAGAACAATTCCTTAAAACTATTATAACAGAAAACCCTGTCGGTACAGGAACAGTATAAAAGTCCAAATGTCCAGAGTGCTGAAGGAGGCTCTCGGCCATCCCAAAACTCATACCAAAACTTGGAAATTAAAATGGAAACCCTCTTTTCAGAATAATAACAGTAAACGAGTGGAGGTTTTAATACATATGGAATATTATGGTTCCGGCAGAGAGCCGTGAACGCTCAAAACATGTAACACATGAAACCTGGCATATTGCCGAAAGGATAACCATCATCAAACTGTATAAATCAAAAATGGAAGGGCCGTCCACGACTTGAGCCAGGGTTTGATCGAATGATAGAACCCTGAGTCATTAAGATAAAAACCGCCATGAGGAACTCCTCAGGCTGGAAGAAATCACCACAAGACAAACCTTAACAATAAATCTCGCCTATTGAAAGTAATCATGAACCCGGCTGGGAAAAAAAAAACGTATTGGTAAATACCTGTGAGTGCAGTGGCTGTCTAATGACCTTCGAGCGGTATTTGGACCCCGAAGTAATTACCTGCAAGCGGAAAAGCAAGCAAGGTGAGCTCAGAACGATAGGAATCCCAGAATTTAAACAAGACACCGTAAGCATAATCACATACAAATTTATCAGTGCGGAAGACCTGTAGATGGCACGTAAAAGAAGTCGAAGTACCTGGAATGGCGTTGCAGGTTTGTTCACTGGTGCTTGAAGGGCTGCCGAGCGGAGCAGAGTGCGGCCCTCTTCCAAACAGATGTAAATGAACCCGAAAACCATGGTTCGGTGGTTTATAAAACCCTTAAAACCCTGGAACAATCGTAAGCCCTTGGATCTTATTATGTGATCTTGGCCGTCCATCCGAGGGAAGGACTGGCGCGCAAAATTCCGCGGAGTTACCGAGACTTCACATGGCCTCTGCACGGTGCTAGCCACCTGGCAGAGGTAGGTGAAGACCATTAAACACTCGTTCACCACTTGGCGCCAGACTGGTCGGAATAGTAAAGCCGATATATGTCACCCTTTGACTTAGCCTCATCATATAATCACCAATGGTTCAATCAAACGGGTCATTACGCTATGGAACAAAGGTTATATATGTATATGTTAAATTATAGCCGTGGGTGCAGTAATTAAGGGGAATTATATATGTGTACAGGGATATTCCATGTTGAATAGATGTGGTCGGTTTTTAGACCTAGGTTATACCATTAAATTTTTTTTTTTACTTGGTATAATTGTCGTGGAGTCGTGACAATGTGGTATCAGAGCAGAGGTTTCAAAACTGTGGCCTCTGGAGCAGTAAGATCCAGCTGCATGGAAATTATCATATAGTATATGTATGAGGAAGAATTAAATTCCGCTAACTGGTTTCTGTTTATTAATTAGGGGACAAATACAGAAACAGCAATCCGATAACAGCCAACAGAAAGATGGAGGAAATGCAGGGAGCGGACAGCGCTCCTCGGGAAAATCCAGAGCTGTGGGTACAGCTTGGAGCAGAGACGCGCAGTACCAATCTGGCGATACTGCAAACTGTTCAAGAACTGAAAAATGAAATGGCGCGTCTGCGAGAAGACAACGCGCGATTGACAGTGGAACAGGAAAGAATATTGAAGAGTCTGTCGGAAAGACAAAATCCACCATTAGCCAATCCCAGTGCGGAACAGCAGAGGGCAACTGAAGAACGAAATTATGCACCTGAAATCTCAGAAGAGAAGGAGGATCATTCTGACAATGTATTAGAGCAGCAGACGTCAAAGAGACAGAGAATGGAATTACAGGGAGAATTCCGGAAAATTAAACCTCCACATTTTGATGGAGAGCAGGAGGAAGCGGCAGAGGCTTGGTTAATTAACATTAACAAGTATTTCCAGCTGTATGAGTATGATCAGAATCTGAAGGCGTGGCTGGCCATCTTCCAGCTACAGGGCAAAGCAACCTTGTGGTGGGAAGAAATTAAAATTGTAAAAGGAGTAAGTGAGCAGAACATAACCTGGGAAAAGTTTCAGAAATACTTCAAGGAGAGATATCTAACTGAGCGTTTCTACGATGAGAAGGCACGGGAGTTCCATGATTTACGACTGGGACAACAGTCCATGGACGAGTTCATTAACCGCTTCACATCCCTGCTTCGCTATGTACCATATATCAAGGAGGAGAAGGCCAAGGTGCAGAGATTTGTGAGCAGCTTACCAACCTATATAAGAGAACGTATTGAGTTTGATAATCCCAGGACAATGGATGAGGCGATTCGTAAGGCAAGAATCTGTTATCAGCAAAACAAGCAGAAAGGGGACACTTCAAATAAAAGGTGGAATGAAAGAAAAAGCAACAGAATTGCTGGTAATAGCAAAGGAAGTCGTGGTAATGGCAGCAAGGTTGCTGGTAAAGGACAGATTGGCAGAAATGTAGCAAAGAGTACCTTCCGGACTAAACCAAGTGAGAGCAGAATCAGTGAACCACCTGCCAGGTCAGACCTTGAGGGGATGACCAGACCTCCAGTCCAATGTTGGGGTTGTGGAGGACCACACTACGTGAAGAATTGCCCTCAGCGTAAAGGAGTGGATCAAATATCTCAGATCCAAGAAGCATCAACTGTTGGAGAAGTGGCGCGCAGCATGCCAAGAATTAACGCAGCTTTGGAGGACCGTCAAGCGGAATACCAGCCAAGCATGGTGGAGTTTGAAGGTAAAATTTCAAATCTTTCTATAGCTGTTCTTATTGACCCAGGAGCTACTTTAAGTTATGTTAGTCCAAAAATAGTAGAACAGTGTAAGCTATCTTCTGAAAAGTTCAGGAACCCATGGCTGGTACAGCTAGCCACAGGAGCTAAAAGACGAGTCTTAGCCAAAATTAATAACTGTCCTTTCAGCATAGCTGGACAGCCAATTACAGCAGACCTGAATGTACTTCCATTGGGGTCCTATGACATCCTGATTGGTATGGATTGGCTGGAAAAGCATTGGTCGTTGGTGAACTGCAAGACCAAAACCATTTATTACAAGGATGACTTGGGACAACAGCAAGAATTGTAGGGAATTAAGCACCCTGTACAGATCCGGCCTATCACTGCCTCCCAGCTAGCTAAATGTCTCAGGAAGAAGTGTCAGATTTACGCTATTCAAATTGGTTATGCAGACCAGAAGGACAAAACATCTGCATTGGACAATATTCCGGTAGTGCAAGAATTTGTGGATGTTTTTCCTGAAGAAGTACCAGGATTGCCCCCGAAACGAGATATAGATTTCACTATAGAATTGACACCAGGGGCAGCACCGGTGTCACGAGCACCGTACCGGATGAGTGTACCCGAGTTGACAAAATTAAAAATGAAACTACAAGAGTTGCTGGATAAGAATTATATCCGCCCCAGCGTGTCACCGTGGGGAGCTCCAGTACTATTTGTCAAAAAGAAAGATGGGACTCTCCGTATGTGTATAGACTATCGTCAGCTGAATAAGCTCACGATCAAGAATAAGTACCCCCTGCCTCGGATTGACGAACTCTTCGATCAAGTGAAGGGAGCAAAGGTATTTTCCAAGATCGATTTGCGATCTGGTTATCATCAGATCAGAATTAAAGAAGAAGACATTGCCAAAACCGCTTTCAGAACACGCTACGGGCATTACGAACCTGTTTCACAGGTTTTTGGACAAATTCGTGCTGATATTTATAGATGACATTCTGATATATTCTCGTTCCCATGAGGAACACAAGGAACATCTACGGATGGTGCTGCAAACTCTTCAGGAACATCAGCTGTATGCCAAATTTAGTAAGTGTGACTTTTTTAAGGAGGAAATCCAATATTTGGGCCATGTGATTACTAAGGAAGGAATAGCAGTAGATCCGGAGAAGATAAGGACTATTATTGAATGGCCCATACCCAAGGATGTAGCTGATATCAGATCCTTTATGGGACTAGCAGGCTACTATCGAAGATTTGTGGAAGGGTTTTCAAGGATAGCCTATCCTATCACGTCCTTGCAGAAAAAGGGAAAGGTATTTAAGTGGACACCAGAGTGTCAGCAGAGCTTTGATCGATTGAAGCATTTACTCACTACTGCACCCATCTTGAGTATAGCAGATCCTAATAAGGATTACGTGGTATGCACTGATGCAAGTAAAGAAGGGGTGGGAGGAGTATTAATGCAAGAAGGAAAGGTAATTGCGTATGAATCAAGGAAACTAAAGGATCATGAGCAGAAATACTCTGCTTACGATCTAGAGTTAACAGCAGTGATCCATGCTCTGAAAATGTGGCGACATTACCTCTTGGGAAGGAAATTTCTGTTGTTAACAGATCACCACAGTTTGACCAACTACTTCAGCCAACCTACCTTGAATGCAAGACAAGGACGTTGGGCAGATTTCCTAAGTGGTTTCGATTTCGAGATTAAGCACTTAAAGGGCAAAGAGAATCGAGTGGCTGATGCATTGAGTCGAAAGGTGCAGTGTTTGTGTGAACTTTCAGTCAGCAAGTGGCGGAACTCTCTGTTTGAGCAGATTAAATCAGCAGCAAGCCAGGATGCTGAATACCAACAGTTAAAACAGCAGGTACAGCAATCAGTTAATGAAGGATTGCAGCAAGGTTATACATTGGACAATGCTGGCATGCTGTACTTTAATAAGAAATTATATGTACCTGATTCAAATGACCTTAAGAACCTGATTTTGGACGAGTTCCATACCAGCCACTATACTGGCCATCCAGGGTACCAAAAGATGGTCACTGCACTAAGGAAGGAATACTTCTGGCCTAGAATGAAGAAGCAAGTGGTTGAGTACTTGGCAAAGTGCTTAGAGTGCCAGCAGATTAAGGCAGAACATCAGCATCCGGCCGGGCTATTACAACCTTTGCCTATTCCGGAATGGAAATGGGAAACCATTTCCATGGATTTTATAACCGGTTTGCCTCGAACAAGGAAAAACCATGATTCCATCATGGTGGTGGTAGATAAGTTGAGTAAAGCGGCACACTTCATACCCGTGCAGTCCACTTATAAAGCGGTGCAAATTGCTCACCTTTTTATGCAAAATGTGTTCAGATTGCATGGACTACCAAAGGTAATCATTTCAGATCGGGATGTAAAGTTCACATCCACCTTTTGGAGGACGTTGTTCGCTGAGTTGGGAACACAGCTGAACTTTAGCACAGCATATCACCCGCAGACCGATGGTCAAACCGAGCGAGTAAATCAAGTGTTGGAAGATATGTTGAGGGCGTATGTGATGATGAAACCAAACCAATGGGAAGAATATTTGCACCTGGTTGAATTCGCGTATAACAATGGATATCATACCTCGACACAATTAAGCCCTTTTGAGGTTCTGTATGGGCGAAAATGCCGCACACCCTCAAGCTGGGGTGGGCCTGAGGATAAGCTGAGTTTGGGTCCGGAAATGCTTAAAGAGATGGAAGACATGGTGAAAAAAGTGCGTGCCAATTTGAAGGCTGCACAAGACCGGCAGAAAAGTTTTGCAGACAGAAAAAGAAGGTTTAAGGAATATCAGGTTGGTGACCACGTGTTTGTGAGGATCCAAGCCAGAAGGAGCACACTGCAATGGAGCGGATGCGCCAAGCTGGCTCCCCGGTACTTTGGACCTTTTCAGATCTTGGCTAGAGTGGGGCCGGTGGCTTACCAACTCGCCTTGCCAAGCCATATTAGAATTCACAACGTGTTCCACGTTTCTGTTCTAAAGAAATATGTATACGATCCTAAACATGTGATCAAATGGCAAGATGTTCGGGTAAGACTTAACCTCGTTGTTTGAACATGTGGATATACTTAATGGAAACTGATTAAGGATATTGATTGTCTGCAGGTCGAACCGGAAGGCGAGGTTCTGGTCGAACCACAGAGCATTCTCGACCGGAGAGAAGTGCGGCTGCGGAAACGGGTTATTACCCAAATTAAAGTGCTGTGGCAGCACTATGGGCCTGAGGAGGCTACTTGGGAAGACGAGGAGCTTATGAGGAAAGTGTACCCAGACTTATTTAAAGGGAATAGACATCGGGACGATGTCCAATCCCAGGGGGGGAAGATGTGATGACCCCGTAAAACTTGTAATTATGAAAAGTTACTATGGTAAGAAACTAGTGTGAACTGTTAATTACTGTTGTTAAATGATATTATTTTATTTATGAAATGGAGGATATTTTGGATAAATGCTGGCAGTCTCCTAAGGGAGGATTTCTAAAGAAAAAGAAACAGTTATAAAACTGAAAAGGAAACTAACCCCTCAGCCAGGAAAAGTCCTGGGAGGGAAAATCCCTAGTCTGTTGTGACAGAGAGGGAGAGGAAAATTGGAGAGAAAGAGGAAAAAGAAAAGAGAAAGGGTTAAGTCTGGTGAGGACCAGATAACCTAAGCACAGAGGTGCTTGAGTCTTGTTGAGGGCTGCAGGCCTGCAAGACAGCTCGGGGGGAGAATCCAATGAACTGATGGATCTCATGGCTGGGTGGATAAGAGCAAACATGTAAAGTGCAGGTGAACTTCTGGAGCATTAACTCTTGTAGCCGGTAGACCAGGTACGAGTTATTCACCATTATTCACCAGATTCATATTTTGTAGCAGTTACTGGGTGTACAGAAGGAAATTACAGTAAATCTAAGTCTCTGTTATTACTAGATGCAAGAATATATAATGTTCGAAACAGTTCTTATGAATACCTGAACTGGTTATTTAAGCAGAAAGAATAGAGACCATCTGCTGTATATATATATTGCATGATTAATAGTATGGAAAGTGTTGTATAGTATCTATATGGAACAGAGACAAATTATTTATATGCAAACTGTACAACCAATACATGTTGTTTATATAGAAACAGATACGTATTATTGACATGCAAACTGACAAACCAATATATAAACAGATACGTATTATTGACATGCAAACTGACAAACCAAATGCACGTTATCTATATAGAAATAAAGACCTGTTATCTATATGCAAACTGTATAATTAGAGCATGTAGTCTATATAAAAGCAGAGACACATTAGTTATATTCAAACTGTACCAGAGTCCGGAAAGAGAGACCTTAATGATATGCGAGGTATGAAGTGTATATTAGAAAGATGCAGTACGCTACATTAGTAGAATAATTTAAATGAGATACAGAACTGCAAGACAGTATTGTGTTGCTATAGAAGACAAAGCACACGGTGGAACAGTATTGCTGTTCATAAGCATATTTTAAGGCTATAACAAGAACGTAACGGACCCGGTACTAAGGGTTAGATATCATTATGCCCAAATCCTAATGCGAAAGAAATCGCAGCGTCATATCATCATGCTCGAAAACTTAAGCGAAAGAAAATCATAGTGGTATCGTTAAACACATACAACTGGTATAAAGAATAGAGTAGAACCGTTAACGGTGCGAGGTCGACATGAGGTCACCGGGTAACCAAACCCTGTAGAGGGGACGGCCAGGAACTGCCGTGGAATAGTCGCGTGTAACCTTTGAGGACGCGACTGTTACCCTCAAAACCCTCAGCTAAATAAACAAAACTCTGTGGATAAGAAATAACAGTAAAACTGTACACACCACCGTATATCATACATTCATAAATTAACATCATGTGTGGGTAAAGCAGAGCAGAACGCTAGAATAAACGAAACCCAATGATAAATACATGCATGGTATTCCAGAACAATTCCTCAAAACTATTATAACAGAAAACCCTGTCGGTACAGGAACAGTATAAAAGTCCAAATGTCCAGAGTGCTGAAGGAGGCTCTCGGCCGTCCCAAAACTCATACCAAAACTTGGAAATTAAAATGGAAACCCTCTTGTCAGAATAATAACAGTAAACGAGTGGAGGTTTTAATACATATGGAATATTATGGTTCCGGCAGAGAGCCGTGAACTCTCAAAACATGTAACACATGAAACCTGGCATATTGCCGAAAGGATAACCATCATCAAACTGTATAAATCAAAAATGGAAGGGCCGTCCACGACTTGAGCCAGGGTTTGATCGAATGATAGAACCCTGAGTCATTAAGATAAAAACCGCCATGAGGAACTCCTCAGGCTGGAAGAAATCACCACAAGACAAACCTTAACAATAAATCTCGCCTATTGAAAGTAATCATGAACCCGGCTGGGAAAAACGTATTGGTAAATACCTGTGAGTGCAGTGGCTGCCTAATGACCTTCGAGCGGTATTTGGACCCCGAAGTAATTACCTGCAAGCGGAAAAGCAAGCAAGGTGAGCTCAGAACGATAGGAATCCTAGAATTTAAACAAGACACCGTAAGCATAATCACATACAAATTTATCAGTGCGGAAGACCTGTAGATGGCACGTAAAAGAAGTCGAAGTACCTGGAATGGTTTTGCAGGTTTGTTCACTGGTGCTTGAAGGGCTACCGAGCGGAGCAGAGTGCGGCCCTCTTCCAAACAGATGTAAATGAACCCGAAAACCATGGTTCGGTGGTTTATAAAACCCTTAAAACCCTGGAACAATCGTAAGCCCTTGGATCTTATTATGTGATCTTGGCCGTCCATCCGAGGGAAGGACTGGCGCGCAAAATTCCGCGGAGTTACCGAGACTTCACATGGCCTCTGCACGGTGCTAGCCACCTGGCAGAGGTAGGTGAAGACCATTAAACACTCATTCACCACTTGGCGCCAGACTGGTCGGAATAGTAAAGCCGAGATATGTCACCCTTTGACTTAGCCTCATCATATAATCACCAATGGTTCAATCAAACGGGTCATTACGCTATGGAACAAAGGTTATATATGTATATGTTAAATTATAGCTGTGGGTGCAGTAATTAAGGGGAATTATATATGTGTACAGGGATATTCCATGTTGAATAGATGTGGTCGGTTTTTAGACCTAGGTTATACCATTAAAAAATTTTTTTTTACTTGGTATAATTGTCGTGGAGTCGTGACACCTACTAAGATAATATATCACATGTTCCGTTCCGAATTCATCTTCCTGAACTAAGACCATTCCAATGGTGGAGTGGGAGGCGGCGAGATACAAAAAGTAGTCCTGGTTTTAGTTGGGAGGATGCAACAACGGTGCATGGGTCAACGCGTGCATAAGTGCATCCAAAGATTTCTGAGCTATCTCATCCCAAGAAAATTGAGCATTTTGTTTCAACAACCTGGTGAAACCCTTTGTAACCTCGGCGTAGTTAGGAATGAATCGACGTAAAAAGTTTGCTTTCCCCTGCAAAATTTGGAGTTGGCGCAAACTCGAGGGAGGAGGCAATTTGATGATAGCTTCGACCTTCGAGGGATCAACACGGATACTGGCTTTTGAAACAACAAATCCTAGCAATCGTCCCACTTCTATGCAGAAGACACATTTTTGTGGGTTCAACCGAATTCGATAATGCCGACACCTCATAAAAATAGCGCGTAAGTGGACAAGGTGATCAGCTCGATGTAAAGAATGAGCAGGCAAATCATCGAGATACGGTTGCACAATGTGCTTGATGTCGTGAAATGCGTAAGACATTGCCCGCTGGAAAGTGGCTCCGGCATTCTTAAGTCCAAAAGGTAATTTGCAATAAGCAAATGTCCCCCAAGGACAAATGAAAGCCATTTTTGGTTGATCGGCAGGTAGAATATTGATTTGGTTGTAACCGGAAAAACTGTCCATAAAGGAAAATATTTCACTGCCGGCACAATCATCAATTATTTGATCGATATAGGGTGTAGGATAGTTGTCCTTTGGAAAAGCACGATTTATATCCCTATAGTCGATACGTATTCTTATTGTTCCTTGTTTCTTGTTAACCGGAACAATATTCGATACCCAATCCGTTAACGGGATCGGATAAATGAAACCTGCTTTCAACAACTTCTCGACTTCTGCTTTAATCGCAGCTGCTTTCCTAGGGTGTATCTGACGCAGACGTTGCCGAACGGGTTTAGCGTCCGGGTAGGTCTTGATTTCATGAACAACAATGGAGGGATCAATTCCTGGCATTTCCTCATAGGACCAGGCAAACACGTCGCGGAATTCTTGAAATAGGACCTTGTATGTTTGAATTTCGTTATCTGTACATGAGGCACCTATATGAATGTTTTCAATGACTGCGGTTTTGACTGAAATGTCGATGGCAATAGTTTGGGAAATGTTTCCCAAATTCAACTCTGAATCAGGATGTTTCATGGGATTCTGAGTGTCCTTGACATATTCAGCTGTAAAAATTGATGAAAAATCATTTTGAAAGTCATCACCCTCAGGTAAAAACGAAGATCTATGATTAAGATCTTCCCATGGTAGATCATCTACACTTAGGATTTCGCGAAGTTGTTCGTCAGATGACACAACTTCGGGAAACGTTATTCATTCCGAGGTTGACGTGAAAAATGATTCCTCACGGACCACATTCATTTGGTCGAATTGGGTTGAACTGGAGTCGGAAAAAGACTGCACGGCTTCATAAGCAATTTCATATGGACTCAAAGGCATTGCATTACCGAAGGAGTCTATTTCAGATTCAGATGGGACAATCCAAGGATCATCGTAAATAATAGTGTCTGAAGTAATCATATGAATGGATGCGAATGAAGGGTCTGCATTGATCGAAGGAAAGGGAAAAGTTCCCAGCAAACCGGAATCTTTAACCAATCCTACACCAACATCCCTATAAGGGATAGTCGTTTTACCGACATGCTGGATACTCTCTGAATTGGCTGGGTCGGATGAAAAGTAAGCCAGCTGGTCTGTCGTCACGATCTTGCCATTATGTGGAAACTTTATAACTCTGAAGACTGATGACACGACTGCTGTCATAGCATAAGACCAACTGCGACCCAAAAGAAGGTTGTAGTCTAGAGGGGCATCAACCACCTCCACATCCAGACTAACGGTTTTTCCTTCAACCCCTATAGGCAAATCCTGTATAATGCCAAACGGATGGAACCCACGACCATCAAAGGCCTTAAGAATCGTCAGGGATTGGTTCAGTGAAGGAGAACCAAGCAATCTCCAACACTGAATCGACATAATACACGTAGAAGCTCCTTCATCAATTACAGTCCGATGAATAGGCCTGTTTTTTACTATCACTGGAATCTGGAAAGCCATTTGATGAGGGAGACGCGGTGTACTATTTTCTAGATCAAAGATTATCAGGTTCGGGTCCTGAATATCAACAGCTCCTATAGCCGACAAGAGTAATTTTCGTTGTGCTGGGCATGATTGCAGCACTTCCAAAGCCGACATTGCTGAGGGTGAAACAGCTAAATCCTCAACAATGTTATAATTTTGAGCTACTCTCGCATGTGGATTGAAAGAAGACTTTCGAAGTATACCCTTGGCGGGTGGTTTAATTATCAAGTCCGGGTTAGGTTTCTCGATCTGTAGTGGATCGGAACCGGGAGCTGAGGTTGATGGATTAGAATGAGAAGATTTTGCTTCTTTGCCATCAAGAAGATTCTTACTACCATAATCTTGCGATCGAGTCGCAATCCGTACATGAGACATCATCAATATGGGCTCTTCACTGGTACTCGAGGAAGAACCTATCCTTTTACTCTCCTGCTTCGGAAATGGATCTTTCAAAACAGTAGGAGTTGGGGAACCCTTAACGATTTTCACAACCTCTGCCCGATGAGGGCAATCCCTTGTGAAATGATCTTCTTCACAAATTAAACAAGGATAGCGAGGTTTGCGCTTTTCGTTGTTAGATTCCGACTTCTCTTTTTTCTCCTTTGGAGCCTTGTCTGCTTTATCCTTCTTCTTGCCTTTCTTCTTACCACCGTTTTTTTATTTAGCCGTAGATGACTCTACAGCATGAATATCGGCAGTAATTTCAGGAGAAGATTCTCCTGTCGGGGAGTCCGGTAAGGTTATTATTGGAGAAGAATTCTTTGAGGATTTCTTCTTGCTTTTAGTATTCACCGTACCAAGCATGCCATCAGCAGCATGAGACCCCGAAGGAGCAGCAGCAATTTGATTCGACTTAGGAAGATCTGGGATCTTCTCGTGCAACGTACCCGACTGAGTGTAAACTAAGTCAAGGTACTGGGCTTGAGCAATGACTTGCTCTTCAGTAACTACTCCGGCCTTAGCTATATCTTCAGTAATCTTTGGTAATAATGATTTTACAAACCATTCAGCTAAGATTTGGTCCGGGATAAAAACTTTCACTAAACGTCTTCGACGTCTCCATTCATGAATATGATCGGAAATATAAGTGGAGGTTGACTGTTTTAATGAAGTTAATAGCTCCGTGCCGTTATCGTATCTGACCGGCAACTGAAAATGAGTTAGGAACGAGGTGGCTAACTGGCTAAAATTGTAAAAAGAGGCCCGTGGTAACTCAATGTACCACTTGGCCGCGAGACCAATGAGCGTACGCTGGAAAAGACGTAAGTGGATCGAATCATCCGAGATAGAATTGGAAGCACACCAGAGGTGGTAAGTCATCACGTGGTTGGACGGATCCTCTCCAGACTTACCTTCGAACTTGGGTATATCACTGGGCAACTTATTTGGCATTGGCGGCCAGAACGGAAGATATTGAATTGGATCGTTCGTTAGGCGCGTCAAGTCTGGTAAATCCAAAGTTGCGATAAACGGTAACTGCCGGTTAGGATCTCTGAAACTCTGGGTCACAAGACCAGTTCCAGGAGGAGGATATCCAGGATAACTAGGAACAGAAATCGCATTAGGGATATTATATCCTCCTGGAAAACCAGGATTAACTGGACCGTACTGGGGTTGTTGAGGTTGTTGATAAGTGTACCCAGGATACGGTTGATACTGGTAAACCGGTTGTTGGACAGCAGGACCGAATTGGTACTGTCCCTGGTACTGTTGGTGGGTAAATTGAGGTTGAGTTGTTACAACAGTACTTAAACCAGGCTGCCCTACAGGCATCTGGACCGTGGTTTGAATTGTAGATCTGGACAACGATAAAGATGTCTGAGGAGTGGTTGCAGAGACAGTAGAAACCGGAGCTGTCGATACTCCAGAAGTAAGTGCGGTAGATGTTGCGGTAGTTGCGGCAGCCATTTGAGATGGAGTACTAGGTGCAATTGGCGGCTGAGTAACTACCGAAGTTACAGAAGTTTGAACATTTGACTGGACAAGTTGCGGTTGCTGGGGTGTACCAGAAACTACGGGTGTCCAGTTTGAGGTACCAACTGTATACTTGGCTGCAACACCTGTTGACCTTGTGATGGATCCCACACTATCATTCCGGGGTATTGACCCGTAACAGGTTGATACTGAGATCCATAACCGGATTGAGGATAGGATTGATAACTGAAAGGCATAGTTCCCATACCTTGAACATATGACTGACCTTGAGGTGATTGATAACCTTGACTCGAGTATTGACCTTGACATTGATAACCTTGGGGTAAATACTGATACTGGGGTTGACCTTGACCTTGAGGTTGATACCCTTGATACCCTCGAGGTAAATATTGATACTGAGGTTGACCCTGGGGTACATATTGAGGCTAGGGTTGACCTTGAGGCATGTATTGTACCATAGGTACATACTGACCTTGAAGCTGCCCCCCAGACACAATTTGTGTACCTTGAGGTTGCCCCCCAGGTGTTAATTGAGGCTGCCCCCCAGGCGGTAATTGACCACCTTGAGGTTGAGAAACGGGAACTGAACCTGACATCATGTAAATGTCCCCTACACCCAACGGTTTGTTACCATTGTTTCCAGCTAATAACCCATGATCAATGGGTTGAGGAGATGCCCCCACAAAGGTACCAGAAAGTGATTGATACCCGGTGGGAACAGAAGGACCGCCGTGCAAGAAAGATTCAGGAGATTGAGTAAACACGGACGACTGACCAGACATATTTACAGGAGTATAAATACCTCCAGGTGGATAAGGAGTACGAGGTGGAGAAAAACTTACCCCTGAGTTGTCTAAATAATTGGTTAACGAAAGGTACCAAGTAGTACTTCTAGGAGGACTGTAAAAGATAGATTCACGCTCCCTGAGATCAATGGTAGGTTGATCTTCAAGGGTAGATATGCCTAATTCTTCCTCTGGAGCAAGTTCTTCAATAGCTATCAAACCAGTAGGAAGATTTTCGGTGATGACTCTTTCTACCCTAGGTGAATCTGGTACACTAGAAGTTGGAGTAACAGGTTCAGATATTTCAGGTTCTTCGCCTATATCGCTAGTAGATGAAAAACTACCAGCAAGCTCAGAAACTTCAACTGCTTCAGGATTATAACCTGTCTCTAGACTGTGGTAATCTTCATGGACTACCAACGAAGACTCTCCTTCTTCTGGTGAACCTACTCTACTGCCACTAGGAGGAGTTACAAGGACCTTTAAACCTTTGTAATGACTTGGGACCTCTTGAGGAGATTCACCCCGAAGTCTACGGGATATTCTCAACAATTCGGCCAAAGAAGCAACCTCAGGAGACTTGCCCCGAAGTCTACGGGATTGTCTCGGTAATTCCGCCACAGTTAAAAACTTTTAACTACTGCACACGCAAACAAAGTAAAATCTCAAAACAAACCACCTAAAGTATCTAAAGAACCAAACAAATTTGAATCATACGCCTAAAGAATCTAGGGCATCAAACCAAGCACAAACAGTAGCCTTCCAGACCGAAAACACTAGTTGGAGATGAAACCCAACATCGCCGGATTCAGTACAGAAGTGGTGGGTGGAACAGTTACCCCGACATCCTGCTTAATGAATAGACCAGCACAAGTTCCTCCACTTTAACTGTCTCGAGTGAAGTGTACCCCCCGGAAAATCCAAGTGAGTCTAGCCGACGTCTGCTCCAGGTACATTGGGATCTTCCCTCCACCATCACCTCGGTAGAATCCTAAAGATAATGGTCACTAAGGTTACTAACCGAAACAAATGCACCTGGGGGAACAGTCTACACTCCAACAGTACGTAAGGGCAGAGTATCAAGCTCAATCCCCTTGTCGGTTCCTTGACAATAATCCAAGGTTTACCGACAAGTGACCCCTGGCTCCTCGACAATGGTTAATCCGAGGTTTACCGTTTTTAATACGTGCGTGTCTGGCGTCGTTCCCAACGAGGGAGGATTGATCCCCTCACTAGTTCAGACACGAGCTCGTGCTTCTCCTTTAAGAGGAGCTTTCCCAGAGTACAAATGAGACAATTGGATTTATTCTATCACAAGATAAGCTACTTGTTTGGTTTTGTTGTCTTGGAGAGTTAATTACTCTCCTACTCCAAGACACTAGCCTGATCTAAATTGGTGTTTCAGAGCCCTAGTAAATAAAAGTTACTATGTTAATTTTACTTTAAGCGTTAATTTTAGGGTTTTTCTTAAAGACAAAAGGTGATGGAGATGAAACTGGTGGTGTATGGACTCGACTCGCAACCACTACAAAGCTGCACCTAAGATGATTTACACTACTTTTCCTTTTCAATGAATCTCCTAACTAAGAGAGTTGGAAAATGCAAATTTTATAGAAAACAACTTTCTTAGTAAAGACAATCAAAGAAACAATTCTCTTTATCTTTTCAACACACACAACTCATGACCACTAATTACTCTACGAAATTTCCTTTTTCTTCCAAAATCTACAAATGCTACCAAAGTAAACTTTTTCCAAAAGAATTTTTGTGTTTTTTCTATGTTAATAAAGCATATAAAACTATTTTATCAAATCGAATTTAACAAATCTAATACAATCAAATCAAATTCATTCAAAAGCAAATCAAAAGAAAATTTTCCTAAAAGTGAAAATAATGAGGACAAAAGCCTACAAGGATGATTCCCGGATGTTTTACTTAGTCAAAATGCAACTAAGGATCAGTTCATGCAGAATCATAAACTAACCAAAAAACAAAATCGAAATCTTTTTGTTCTTTTTTCTCAAGAATGGAATTCAAGGCTTTAACAAACAAGCTTTTCGAGATTCGCAAAGAGAAGACAGAAAGGTAGGTCTCTCACTAGGGTGACTTCTATGACAGGTCCGACTCCTAAGAGGACTGATCAAAACCAGGGAGATCCAAAGTTTGACAACCTCTAACGCCAAAGTCACTACAGGACCAGTTAAAAATCAAACCCTAAGGCAAAATCCCTATGAATTCCACCAAAACCCTCGACACTAACGGGACAAGTTCAGGTGAAGATCTTTGACAGTAAACTGATGGATCTGGGCAGTAAAAACAAAGTAAAATAAAAATCCAAAAGAGCAAAAGCAAAAATTGAAATTTTCTCAAAATTGACAGGGGTACGCAGGTCATCTGTTCACACAGGCGCGGGTACGCACTGTGCACAAAGACGCAGTGCATACAAGTACGCACTGTGTTAAACCCAGAGACTGCGTACTGCTGGCAAGACTAAGAAAAATAAAAAAATAAATTGACTCTAAGCTAACCCACCCAAATACACAGCTAGACAACCAAAAATCAGAAAACAAGCAATTTTTCTCAGACCAAAATATCAAATCACAAAGAACTCAAACACATTCATGGAGTCCCCAGTATGGTCGCCATTTTGTCATGCAGAAAGAGTCGTTAGTGCGGACACAACCAACCTTCCTAGAAAGCCTAAGACTCTCTAATGACAAACAAGACAAATAAGAGCAATCCTTCCCTAAATATGCTTTTACAATATGAGAAATCAAGTGTTTAGATCCTACCTGTAATCCAGCGCTGTTGTAGTAGTCCAGCTTCGTTGATCCGGATGAGCTCCTCCTTCCCTTCGAAACCTGCATTCACCAACAATCAAACGATTAAATAGCACCTGAATATCACATAAAATAAAACATATTTAACATATAGACCAAGGAGTATATGAAACAACTCATTAATAACAAATTGTTGAGAAGAATGGACTAATTTGTATTAAAAGGTAACAAAAGGAACCATTACAACCTGAGCCTTGGTGTTGTGCAAGCTCCTCCCAGGGTCCACAAGAGTTCTCCCTTACTCTGATCAGCTCACCCACCTCCCAATGGAAACAAGTAAAGATGGTAATCTCTCCTCACAAGCTTCTACAAGGAAGTCCTAATTCCAGCAACATCTACTCTTAGGAATGTTCAGCTTTTTAACCTCTCCTCCCTTTAGCCCAATGCCTGTATTTATAGTGCTCTAGAGGAAGTTATTCAAGTCCACCATCAATGGGATAAGCCCCTCTTTGGATGGGATAGCTCCCCTATTGATGGGATAAGTTCCTCTTTGGTAGGGGTACATGAACCATCTGGAGGCGCTTCATACACATCAAACATACTTCTAGAAGACTCTAGAAATGACCACAAGTAACTTTTCTGGAGTGAAACTTGCGCCTTTTGACCTTTACAGGAGTACGCACCCATCCCTTTACATACAGAGCGTACAAGTACGCAGGTTTTGTGAACTTGGGTTGCGTACCCGCAGGTAAGGCTAAGAGAAACTGCGTACCAGAGATAATTGACTTTAAATGACTTTTCTCTCTTTCTTGAAGTTTGACATGGAAAGCAGAGGCATGAGACTTGCCAAGGAGGATAGTATGACAGTGGATGGAGCCATACTAACTGCAAATAGTCATGGTGACATTTTTTAGTGTAACAGGGATATTAAAGTTTTGGGGTTTTTTATAATATAAATGTAATACAGGAAGGGTGAAATAATGTAAAAGGGAGTTATATAATAGAAGTCAATGGTTAATATGATTTTGAAATGAAACTAAAAGCACTAAGTCATAGTGTTTGAAAACTTAGGCAAAAGGGAAAAACAGGTGTTTTGGGGTGACAGTATACATTTTTCCTAAGTAAAATGGGAATTCACTTAGGCCAATGATGAAATGGAATGAGTGGCTTCAGGAGGGATATTAAGCAGATCTTAATATCTCTGGGGCAAATTAGTAAATGATTTAGGGAAAGGATGAAGGGGGGTTATACATTCCTCGCTTGAGCTACTCCAAAAGAAATATCTGCCATAGTACTTGTGATAGAGGTAAGTTTAACACCTTGAGAGACAAAATCAATCACAAGTCTCATTCTGCAACTTCATCTATCTACCCAGCTTACTTTGCCTAACATTTTTTCTTCTGTTACTGGGTGCACTTAGACTAGCAAACCCTCATCAATATTTTCTTTTCTTTGCATGGTAAGCCTATCTAAGTCTGCACTTATTTCTTCCAAGGGCTTAGATTAAATAGTTGAGCTCCTTTATTTCTATACCTATCTACTCATCTGCCAAGATTGAACAGTTTGGACAGATTTTTATTCTCTAGCTCTAAACAGGAAATTTAAACATGAACTGGCCAAGATTAAGCTGTTTGTCCATTCATCAATTGTGGCAAGAAAGTTCAGCAAGATGTACATGATGCTTTATTTACAAAAAATGAAATAGTAGTAGCATTTAGACTTGCAAACTTTCCTGGTCTTTTTATTTGGGGTTCATTTGTTTCTCATTTTTCTTTTGATGATTTATTTATTTATTTATTTTTTCCACCCTTTGATTTTTCTTTTAGGGTATACCCACTTTATATTTTTTAATTTTTCCAATTTTTTGATAATATGGAAACCTTTTCAGCAAGGAGAGGATGAACATATTACAGAGCTGAACCAGTCAATCATGAAATATGACACCTATTACTATAGGAGTATAACACCTTCTACCTTACGTTTACCATGAAGTATTCGAAGGCCCTTCTCTCTAATATGTCCAACTTCTGATTCCACAGCATGGTCTTCTCTCCAGAGACCGCTAGATTTTCTGCTCCACTTTCAGGAACCATAGAACTATTGCACATGTTATCACTCAGGTTGTCCCTTCGCTCCTTAAGGGATATGGCTGAGGTAACCACAAACCAGTCTTTGGGTTGCAGGTCCTAGCCTACCTGCAGTCAGAGAGGGCTATCTTTTTATGATTTAACTTTGTTTTGGGTTGATTTTAGGCTAGTTATGGTGTACAAGGGTTTTGTTTTGATTTTGGTGGGAAGGAGATATTTTCAAGTAGAGTTGGGATGCATAGTGTGAAAAGTTCAAACCATTGGGCATGGAGTCATGGATTAGGGCTTGTTGTTGCATTTTCTTGGTCAAAAGAGGAATATAGAGCAGGATAGCTACACATAGAACAATATCAGGCTGGAATAAAGATGGAATGAAGGTCAGAAATGAAAGGCAACTAAGAATCTTTCATTAGCTAACATAGAGGGAAGGTGGATGAAAGTTTGTCTAGGAGCAGTAAGAATTCCAAAAAAAAAGTCATATATGAAAGAAACAGGGTAAACATGATCATTTAAGTATGCATATTCATAACCTTTTCTGAGGAAAACATATAGAAATAACAAGAACTGAGCATAAGGTGCAGTCAAGCAAAACTTTAAGCTATTCTTTTTTCTTGCTATTTAGATGGTAACAAAATTGAGCATAAACATAATAAAACTATAAACAGAGGTAGAAAAACTTATTGAGCCATGTAGCAGCACAAGAATTCCACAGTCACTCTTTAACCATTAATAACACAACAGTCAGTTCTTCATCCAAAACATTCCAGCAGTCTTTGATTACAGAGCTTCTCAAAAATACAGCGCAAGTCCAGCATGAGGAATATCAACCAACCAACCCTTTAAACAATGCATTAGGGTGGTTCATATAGGGAAAATATCTAAAATATCTATTACAGCAGACCTAAAACAGGTCTGAGGGAAATAACTTCTTTAACCTAATTTTGTCCTGAAATTAATGCAGGAAAATATCTTTGAGCTGCGCTAGAGGCAGCGGTATCAAAATGAGTTAATATGGTGTCCTTTTGGCTCTGTGCTGTTCATTTAGTCATAATTGTGCATTGGGATTTGATCCCCTACTCTCGAGTGGCTTTGAGGTCTTTAACCTAATTTTGTTCTGAGTTTAATGCAGGAAAATATCTTTGAGCTGCACTGGAGGCAGCAGTATCAAAATGAGTTAATATGGTGTCCTTTTGGCTATGTGCTGTTCATTTAGCCATAACTGTGCATTGGGCTTTGATTCCTTGCTCTCGAGTGGCTTTGATGTGCATTAACTGTGATCTGAGAGCCTTAGATGGCTTCACCGTTGTCTTTGACTTTGCTTTGGGGGCCTTTAATATTCACCTGCTTTCGTATTACCGATCTGATACTCTTTTTCGCTTCACTGATACACTTTTAATTTAATCTGGGCTTCGTCTTTCCTCTGATACCCTTGAATTTGTCAAATCGCCCCTTTTCTGAACCTTCATGAAGAAATCGTGTCAAATTGCAAATTTGCGGGCCTGTTGGTAGCCGAGCAATAGGCAGTCTTCCATTTTGACCATTTTTTCTTAGCAATGCGTGATTAGCGCTAATCACGCATCAAAAACTACCTCAGTTTTTCATTCTGGGCATCCTTCGCTGCAATTTCGCCCTTCGCACCTTTTTTCGGTGATGATGTCAGCAAGACGTCAGCAGTGGGTCCTGGTACTGCGGTGACGTGGCAGGGTGACATGGCAGTACGGCAGGGTGACGATGTGGCACAGGATGCAGTGGCGGGTTGATGCGGGGGTGACGTAGTGCTGCCGTGGTGATGACGTCTGGGGCGGAGAGACAGAAGGCGGTTTGTGGTTTCATCAGACCGCCTTCCTTACGAGAGCGATAATTGTTAGAGGGGCTCCGACGCAATAAAAGGCGGAAAACTGCCTTCTGTACGACGGCAAAACTGCCAGGCTATCGGAGGATAACCGTCGATCATCAGGGCGGATCCGAAATCGCCGAGAGCCGTTGGATCTAGGTGGGTGGATCGAAGGGCTGACAAAGTGCGGAGCTGGTGGCAGGTTTATATGCGGGGGCCTGCCTGAATATTAAATTAATATTTATGTGCGGGGGGTCAAAACTTTGGGAAATACAGGTTTTTGAGGCCTCGGAAGGGGTCTGATAACCTAAAAAAGGAATTGCATGCTTTGGAGGAGTTCAAAGGCACTTGAGAAGGGTTTTAGGTGTTTTGAAAAGGGTTTATGGCCCAAAAAGGGGTTTATGCCTTGGGAAAGGTAAAACACGACCAAAGATGGATTTTATACATTTGGAGGGAAATTTTATGCATAGGAATGAGTCCTAATGCATTTTTAGAAGATGGTTTGAGGGGCAAGCTGAGGGTTCTGGCTAAGTTTCAGGCAAACTTAGCGATTCCCAAGCATGGTCAAGGTTATCTTTCAACCAAGGGGAGGGGATATGTACATAGGGGAGCTATTTAGTGCTTTTTAGTAAGGAGAAGGGAAAATAGATAGGGATTTACTACAAGGGAAAATTGCCTTGCACTTTGTGATCTGAAGTAAAAAAACACTTTGAAATACAAAATTGATCACACTTATTCATTCTGCAACCTCAAAACTACTTACCCAGCCTACTTTCCTAGCATTTTTTCTTCTTTTTGCATGGGTGCACTTAGACTTGCAGACCCTGATTATCTTTTTTCTTTTGACTGCCCTCCTATCTAAATGTACCCTTATATCTTCCGAGGGCCTAGATTAAGTAGTTGGGCTCCTTCATTTCTCTACCTAGCTACTGAGCTGCCAAGTTTAAGCTGTTTGGATAGATATTCATTCTCTATTTTCTAAAAAAAGTAATTTAAACCTAGGGAAGCCAAGATTAAGTTGTTTGGCTTTCCCTTATCTGTAACACTCTTCAAAAATGGTATGATTCTTCAAAATGGAACTTCTTGGAAATATGGAACCTTACAACATGAGAAGATGACATATTTGGCATGTAAAACAGTCAATCATGAAATATGAAACCTATTGCATTAGGAGGCTAACAGTGGCTCCACTTGGGGATGGTTTTTGAGGATGAAAAGCCAAGAACAGCATGTCAGAATGCCTTGATCTTCGCTTGTTGCTGTGAACTGAAAATTTCCTTCTTGTCAATGCCTTTGACTGAATTCTCATAAGCTGATATGCAATATTCTTTTAAGCTGAATTGGAGAAAAATTCCAGCTCGGCTTTAGCACTTCTTTGTGATTATTTCAAAAACAAAGATTTGAAATAGAACTTTCTTTGATCCTTCCTTCAAAATTTGCTGCATTGTTCCCTCTTATTGGCCTGTTTATAAGAAAAGGTGCTGAAAATACTAATATTAATGTACAAATAGTATACAGAACTGTGCTACCTTCACCAAATGGGATCATGATAGTGCTTTAGCATTCGGCCATTAACAGGGCCTTCTTCAGCTGTGATGCCATCCAAATTCTTCAGAAAATATGTGTTGTTACCTTCAACATCAGAAATAATAAAGCGGCCTTTCCACATGAAATCAAACTTGCCATGCTTTCCTTTGTCCTCTCTTCTTGAATCCCATCTTAAGACTTTGTTGCCTATGTAGAAGTCTTCAGCCTTGGTTCTTTTGTCAAACGTTTTCTTGAGCTTCTCTTGTAAAATCTGAGCTCTGTCGTACACTTGCTCTCTTGTTTGCTGCAAATGGATGGTTTGGTTTATTCTTCTTTGGATATTATTTGGCTCTACCTGCATTTCTTGCAGCAATTTGATAACAAGGATTCCCAAAGAAGAGGGGAACTTGGCCTCCATGCCATTCACTAACTCATATGGGCTCATCCCTATGGACCTCTTGGTTGACAATCTCTCTGCCCATAGGGCATTTACAAGCTTTTTTCCTAGTTCTTCTTGTTCTCCTCCAAGACTTTCTTAATGATGTTAATCAGACTCTTGTTGGATGATTAGGCCAAGCCATTACCTTAAGGGAAATAGGCTGTGGAGTGACCCAAGGTAATGTGGAATTTGTGGCAAAAACTGATCATTTACTTGGATATGAATGCAACAGCGTTATCTGTAATGATCTTCTCAGGATAGCCAAATCTGGACAAAATGTTGGTTTCAAGGAATTGGATAATGGTGGAGTCATTGGCTTGCCTACATGGGATGGCTTCAATCCACTTGGTAAAGTAATCTGTGGCTGTTAGAATCCACTTATGATGGCCAGAAGAGGATGGATGGATTTCTCCAATGAAGTCAAGACCCCATTGTTGAAAAGGCCTCTCGGTTGAAATAGGCTTAAGGGGCAAGGGGAGAAGCTTTCTTTTGCCTTCAAAGATTTGGCATTTGTGGCATGAAACAACAAACTTTCTTACATCAGTAAACAAAGAGGGCCAATAGAAACCAACCCTTAGTATTTTATCAGCAGTGGACTTCCAATATAAGTGCCCTCCGCAGTCCCCTGCATGGAATTCTTTCATGACACTGTCAGTTTCATTCATAGTTAGACAATTCAACAATATTCCTTCATGATTTTTCCAAAACAGGGCATTATCTAAGACACAAAACTTTGATGCTTTCATCTTTAAAAATCTCTTTTTGGTTCTGGACAACCCTGGAGGAGCACATAGGTTTAACAATATAAAACATATATCAGCATACCATGGGGATTGCAAAAAAGCTTGACTGATCTGTGGAGTCGCCAGATCCTGTTCATTGTCTAGTTGATTAATGTCTAAGGCTTGAAAATTGGTTTCGGACATCAGTTTGGCTAAACCTTGTCCCTTTATCAACTTTGTAGGTTTTATCTCAATGTCATACTCAAGGATATTGGCAATCCATTTGCCCCTTTTGCCTTCTATGTGTTGGAAATAATACTGAGAGGGGGGGGGGGGGTGAATCAGTATTATCAGATCAATAAAACTTTTTCAATTTCATACTCAGAAACATATACGCTACTTCAGTTAAGTGAACCAGCGTGTACACGCTACTATGTCTAAAGCAACCAGCGTATAACCAGAAAACTTATGATTCAGTTAGCTTATCTTCAGTAAATGCATCAGGACATTATTAACCATATTAATAGTAAACAGGTGCAGTATAACAGAACAGATCATCACATAAAAGCCACACACATGAACACCATGATATAAGGTGGAAACCCAATGTGGGTGAAAACCACCTGCTGCAAGTCGTCTCTATCTTTCTTTAATAAAAACTTCAGTTTACAATCTTTTGTACTGGTGCAGCCTTATACCAGTATGCAGGCTACAACCTGCAGAAGGCTACAACCTTCTCTCGTTTTCCAGACTCTTCTGGAAGGGAGCTCCAACCCCCTTTGCTCTTGTACTAGCTAAGATACTAGTACGTAGGTGCTGGCCTACAATCTTCTTTCCTTCAGGTACCACTTGTCATCAATTTTCAAACTGGATATTCCTGAAGCACAACATTACAATCTGAAGACCACAATTAATCCAATTTTCATAACAGATCATTGAAGCACAAGACAACCAATACTAGCATCATCAATCTTTGAATCGCTGAACCACTGAAACCCTGTCAACACCCAGTCACCAGAACACAGAGCAGACTACAGAACTCTGCAATAACAGTCAGACCCAACTGCAACCCCAAAAATTAAACTTCAAAAGATATACGCTACTTCAATGAGACCAACCCGCGTATACACGCGCTTTTACCAAAGACAACCTGCGTACAGATCTAAAAATAATTTCTCATAACTTGCAGCTGTACCAGACATCAGTCATACCCAGAACATAACATTGCGTCAGTATGCAGATCTAAAAATACGCATAATCAACCATATACCGATAGTTCATTTCAAACCATTTGATCCCGATCTGTCCTTAGATCTAGTCTTCCATCACCCGGTGTGATCTCTCCTTAGCTTAGATCAAGCAACCCAGAACCTGCATACTAGATCTCTTTCTTTTTCAGATATTCAAGACTTTTTCAATACACTTGCCTAATGATCTTCTTCTCCTTTTATAGTCTTAGGCCTTGCTCAATAACACGGGCCAAAACCATATTAATCCAATACCAACAACTTCAAAACTAGGGATCAACACGCCTGTCGAGATACCTTGGTCAAAAACATAGGCTCAAGTACCGAGGACTAACTACCACGGACCAAAAGAAAGCTTCTCGACATGTACGCCCTTTTCTGTTCATGAAACTGCGTGTACACACGACTTCGTATATAGCGAGACTGCGTATCCGCGACTTAGTATATAGCGTACTGGCGTGTATACGCAACTTGGGCTTAATGAACCTGCGTATATGGAATTTCTCTTCATTCTTATAGTCTGGACTGAGATCTGTCATCAAAGAGAGTTGCCATCAAGGACAACACCTGTACCGTAGCGCCACACCTGTGCCAAAATGCCAACACTATGCCCTCTTGAGTCAATATGTCTTTACAACAACATTTGGTACATAAGCAATCACATGTGAATATAAAATGTAAATTCTGAAATCTTTGATTGCTTTTACAAGGGCATATGCTTGTTTCTCCATGATTTGGTACTTCGAGGGTGCATCTGTAAGGGCTCGGCTAAAAAATGCAATTGGATTTTCGTTTCCTTGATCATTTTTCTGCAAAAGGATAGCAACAATAGTGTGTTCAAATGCAAATGAAAAAATGATGGAATCTTTATCAAATTGAGGACTTGTGAGGACTGGGCTTGGGTTAAGGCAGATTTTATGCCCTCAAAGGCTTTCTTGGCCTCTAAAGTCCATTTTACCTTGGAATCCTTCTTTAACATTTCATTTAGCATTCCTATCAGCTCGACCAAGTTTGGGATAAATCTCCTTAGGAAATTGATCTTTCCTAGGAATGCTTTCAATTCTTTGATTTTTCTCGGATAAGGGATTTGCAAGATGGCTTGAATTCTTTCAGGATCAATTCTAATCCCATATTTTGAAATGACATGGCCTAGCAATTTGCCTTCTTCTAGGCTGAAGAGAGATTTCTTGGGGTTCAAGGAAATGCCATATTTCCTACAGGTTAGGAACACTTGTCTCAAATGTTTTAGGTGCTCTTGATCAGATTTTGAGAAAGGAGTGAGGTCATCGAGGTAAACCACTAGGAAATCATGGATTTCTTTGGCAAATGCAATGTCCATGGCCCTTTGAAGGTAGCACCTGCATTCTTTAGTCCAAAAGGCATCTTCACATACTTAAATGTTCCCCACGGTGTTGTAAACACTGTCTTGTCTTGGTCATCCGGGTGAACAAGTATTTGGTTAAAACTTGAAAAGCCATCAAGCAAAGAAATTCTTGAAGACCCCACTACTCTTTGTAGAATGTGGTCCATTTTTGGCAGTGGGTAGTGATCTTTAAGGGAGACTTGGTTAAGATTTCTTAAGTCCACACATAGTATAATCTCCCCTGTTTTCTTCATTGTGGGAACAAGATTGGATACCCATTCTGAAAATCTAATGGGTGCTATGATACCAGCCTCAATCATTCTTCTCACTTCCTTCTCAATCAAAGGGAGGAGCACAGGATTGGTTCTCCTTAGTTTCTGTTTGAAGGGCCTTTGATTTGGTTTTAAGGGAATGGTATGTTGAATAACAGAGGTGTCATAGGACTTAAGGTCCTCATAACTCCAGGTAAATGCATCTTGAAACTATTTAAATAAATCAACGTATTTTGGTTTTTGATCGGGAGGCAAAGACTTGGACAGTTTAATCATTTTGGGCTTCTCTGCATCCCAATATTACAGTCTTCCACAACAACGTTTAAGGGCTACATCTTTGGCTTTTTGGGGACATCATTTGAATCAAATATGTCTTCTAATGGAGTGAGGCCAGCAGGTAGAAAATTGTCTTTTAAATCAATCACTTCGGCCTCTGCTTCAGCTATTTCTTCCGAATGCATTTGCTTCAGCTCTTGCATGTTTTTCTCCCCAAAAATGGTTGGGTGCAGCATTTGATTTGCTGCTTCAGCTGTTATAGTTTGCTCATTTTGGCTCATTTGCTGTTGTGGGTCATTCATGGCATCTTCATCAATGTTTAAGCTTGAGAATTCTTGCTGTAAGGTAAGAGAATTGTTGATTTGAGCATCATCCTTAAACACTTGCCAATCTTTGATATTGTTAGGGACAACAAGCATGTGCTTTATCTCAGCAGTAAAGTGGTAATTGGGCTCAAAGGGCAGGTTGCAAGTGCTAGCAAAAGTAGCTAGACTATGAGCATGCATGTTATGGTTTCTAGAAATTTTAGCAAGCTTGGATTCGGTGAAGGAATTGAGTAGTTCTATGGCAGCAGACCTATAAGCTCTCAGCCTATTGTCATTAGTAACAAAGTTACCTTCCATATGTTGAATGATCAAATCGGAGTCACCTAGAATGGACACTTTTGCAGCTCCTAGAGCTTTGAGCAGTTTAAGGCCTAAAAAGAGAGCTTCATACTCTGCCATGTTGTTGGTGCATTTGGAGTTTAGTCTATAAGAATGACCCTCTGCATGGCTATTATGTGTATTATGAACCCATATTCCTACCCCTGCTCCTAGCTTATTAACAGAACCATCAAACTCTAAATACCGTGTGATTTCATGCTTGTGGTTGTATTAAGAGTTTCAGTCATTTTAGGATTGGGTGGACCTTGGTTTTGTGCTTCATGTGGTTCTTCTTGTATGCTGGTTGCACTAATCATTTTAACAGTTTCATGGGTATGGGCAACCGATTCTTGATTCATGCATGTTTCTTGTTCTAAAGGCACAGGCTTCTCATCGGTGGGAGGGTAGCTATCATCATTGAACAATATAAAGGAATCCATATCAGAATGGATTGAGTAAATGGGGAAGTTTTGAGGTTTTTCCTCACTACTTACCACATACTTCATCAGTGTTTCTCTATACAGTCTCTTTGGTTGCCTAAAGACTGAAATAGTGGCATAGGAGAGGTCTAGTTGGAGAGATCCTTGGAGTTTTGCTTCCCAAGATCTTGATAAGAGCATGCCATACTTTGGTGGAATGTCAGCAACCACCACGTCCATTAGGATTGTTTTATTGGGAAATTGGACTAAAGACACACAAAGGTCTTTGATAAGCCTAAACACTCGACCTGACTAGAATCGAATGAGAATAAGTCTTCGTAGGGTCTAGTGACATCAAGGTTTAGCTTCTCCATTACAGCTTTGGGCATTAAATTGTGTGACACTTTATCATGAATGTGCAAACTGACATAAAAGGGTGGAACAACTCCATTTCCTGATTTACCATTGACCTCAGGACCAAAAAGTAATTCAGGTTGATTATCTAAGACATTAACATCATTCCTGTTCTTTGGTATTTGTGGTGATCTTTTGATTTGCTGTCTGTGCACATCATGTTTGGCAAGCTCGGAGAGAGGAATAGATATCTTTAATTTACCAATTTCTGCTTCTAAATCAAAAGGTTTTTCTAACCGTGTTTTAGTATTGCGACTGGCGAATTTTCCCTTTTCCATTGTATCTTCAGTGATCTTCTCTTGGTTATTAGTGATTTCTTGAGATTGTTTTGTTTTGGGAAGGCTTTGAGGGGTGCTATTTACATTTTCTTTTGAGGGAAAGGAGACAAAAGGCTGGTTTAGAGGGTTGCATGTCAGATACATCCTCTATGGTCACTTCTTTTAATTTTGGGTATGTTTTGTCAGCAGGTTCTGTGATAGCGGTCTTGTCCTTTACTTTCTTAGCTAGCTTGGCATCCTTTGGTTTGATGGGATCAGACACATCAATGGTTCTTGTTCTCAATTTGTATTGTTTATGGACTTCGTAGACAGCCAAATCATAGCCTTGTTTGAAGTCAAATGACTCTCCAGACTTGGTCTGAAATTGATTTATATCATGGTTATCTTGGTCTTCTTGGGTTAGAAATACTTGTTCACTTTTCAAACCCATCAAATTTATGTGCGTGTCCTCTATCTGCTCATTAGATGTGGATGCTTCGGCATAGTTTTCATGAAAAGGAGGTCTTATATCATGGTCAAGACTTGCCCTTCCAACGTTTGGGTTCTGATTTTTTCTAAAGCTTGGATTTCTGATAGGATTGTTATGTTGTCCTTCCCATGTGGATTTTCTTTCAATAGTTCCCATTCTATTTTCAAAGGTGTCCATACCTTTGATGATTGTGTCCAATTTTTGCTCAAAGGCTGAAGGTTCATCTTTGAAAGTGGTTCTTCTCTCAGCTCTTTCTCTATTTCGCTTGGCAATCAGATTTTCCTCCACACTAACAGCTACATTCTGCATGTCTGCTAAGGTTTGAGGGGCTCTCTCTCTTAACTGATAAGCCATGTCTAAATCAAATCCATCAGGGAATTTGTATAAAGCAAGATCAGGTGGAGGTCTAAGGTTTTGTGGAATAACGTTATAAACATTGTTGAACCTGGCACAATAGTCTAAGACAGCTTCTTGAGGGCCTCTTTTGATAGTGTCATACTCGGATTATATGCGCAGAGGGTCCTTCTTTGTTTCCCATCTGTTAAGAAATGCTTGGTAAAGGGTCTCTGGATCAGCTATGGAATTTGCAGTAAGTGCTCTAAACCAAGGCCTTACATCTCTTGTTAAACTTTGGACAAAAATCTTCATTCTTACACTATCATAATCTATTTCGTAACCCTCAAAAAAGTCCTGCATTTTCTTGGTATGCTGCAGGGCTGTGCCAGAACCAGTAGCATCAAAGTACGTGATTTTAGTTTGATAGTCCTGAGGCATAGCCCCTGGATTTGCAGGTAATTGTAAAGGGGCATATATGTTAGCCATATTTACTAGGATAAGTGGAATGACTGGAATAGTTGGGAGAGCTGTAATAACAGTGGTGGTAGTGGTAGTATGCGTAGTGAATGGAGGTGTGGAAAAGATGCTTGGAGAAGTGGATGATGAACAAGGGGAAGTAGGGTTTGAACGAAACAAAACTTTAACAGGGGTTGGAAAACAACTTGACTGAACTGTTTCAGGACTAGAATCAGCAAGCTCTCCTTGTTTTTGTTTGCTAAGGCTTCTAGAGATTAAATTGGGATTTTCAAAAACAGCTGGTGGATTTGGGTGTGGGTTTGACCTAGTATTATGTGTTTTCTTCTTGGGAGCCAGCTTCTAACTTGTTTTTTTGGAATTTTCTGAATAAGGTCCCCAGTGGAGTCGCAATGATGTTATCACTCAGGTTGTCCCTTGGCTCCTTAAGGGATACGACCGAGGTAACCACAAACCAATCTTTGGGCTGTAGGTCCTAGCCTACCTGCAGTCAGAGAGGGCTCTCTCTTTATGATTTAACTTTGTTTTGGGTTGATTTTAGGCTAGTTATGGTGTACAAGGGTTTTGTTTTGATTTTGGTGGGAAGGAGATATTTTCAAGCATAGTTGGGATGCATAGTGTGAAAAGTTCAAACCATTGGGCATTGAGTCATGGATTAGGGCTTGCTGTTGCGTTTTCTTGGTCACAAGAGGAATATAGAGCAGGATAGCTACACATAGAACAATATCAGGCTGGAATAAAGATGGAATGAAGGTCAGAAATGAAAGGCAACTAAGAATATTTCATTAGCTAACATAGAGGGAAGGTGGATGAAAGTTTGTCTAGGAGCAGTAAAGAATTCCTAAAAAACAGTCATATATGAAAGAAACAGGGTAAACATGATGATTTAAGTATGCATATTCATAACAATTTCTGAGGAAAACATATAGAAATAACAAGAACTGAGCATAAGGTGCAGTCAAGCAAAACTTTATGCTATTCTTTTTTCTTGCTATTTAGATGGTAACACAATTGTGCATAAACATAATAAAACTGTAAACAGAGGTAGAAAAACTTATTGAGCCATGTAGCAGCATAAGAATTCCACAGTCACTCTTTAACCATTAATAACACAACAGTCAGTTCTTCATCCAAAACATTCTAACAGTCTTTGATTACAGAGTTTCTCAAAAATACAGCGCAAGTCCAGCATGAGGAATATCAACCAACCAACCCTTTAAACAATGAATTAGGGTGGTTTATATAGGGAAAATATCTAAAATATCTATTACAGCAGACCTAAAACAGGTCTGAGGGAAATAACTTCTTTAACCTAATTTTGTCCTGAAATTAATGTAGGAAAATATCTTTGAGCTGCGTTGGAGGCAGCGGTATCAAAATGAGTTAATATGGTGTCCTTTTGGCTCTGTGCTGTTCATTTAGCCATAATTGTGCATTGGGATTTGATCCCCTGCTCTCGAGTGGCTTTGAGGTCTTTAACCTAATTTTGTTCTGAATTTAATGCAGGAAAATATCTTTGAGCTGCGCTGGAGGCAGCGGTATCAAAATGAGTTAATATGTGTCCTTTTAGCTTTGTGTTGTTCATTTATCCATAACTATGCATTAGGCTTTGATCCCCTGCTCTCGAGTGGCTTTGATGTGCATTAACTGTGATCTGAGAGCCTTAGATGGCTTCACCATTTTCTTTGACTTTGCTTTGGGGGCCTTTAATGTTCTCCTTCTTTGGTATTGCCGATCTGATACTCTTTGCCGCTTCACTGATACTCTTTTAATTTAATCTGGGCTTCATCTTTCCTCTGATACCCTTGAATTTGTCAAATCGCCCCTTTTTTGAACCTTCATGAAGAAATACTATCAAATTACGAATTTTCGGGCCTGTTGGTAGCCGTGCAATAGGCAGCCTTCCATTTTGACCATTTTTTCTTAGCGCTGCGTGATTAGCGCTAATCGTGCATCAAAAACTGCCTCTGTTTTTCATTCTGGGCCTCCTTCGTTGCGATTTCGCCCTTCGCGCCTTTTTATGGTTTCATCAGACCGCCTTTTGTACGAGAGCGGTAATTGTTAGGGGGGCTCCGACGCAATAAAACGCAGACACATGTCTTATGTACAACGACAAAACCGCCAAGCTATCGGAGGATAACCGTCGATCATGAGGGCAGATCCGAAATTGCCGAGAGTCGTTGGATCTGGGCGGGTGGATCGAAGGGTTGACAGAGTGCGGAGCTGGCAACAGGTTTATATGCGGGGGCCCGCCTGAATATTAAATTAATATTTATGTGCAGGGGGTCAAAACTTTGGGAAATACGGGTTTTTGAGGCCTCGGAAGGGGTCTGATAACCTAAAAAAGGAATTGCATGCTTTGGAAGAGTTCAAAGGCACTTGAGAAGGGTTTTAGGTGTTTTGAAAAGGGTTTATGGCCCAAAAAGGGGTTTATGCCTTGGGAAAGGTAAAACACGGCAAAAGATGGATTTTATACATTTGGAGGGGAATTTTATGCATAGGAATGAGTCCTAATGCATTTTTAGAAGATGGTTTGAGAGGCAAGCTGAGGGTTCTGGCTAAGTTTCAGGCAAACTTAGCGATTCCCAAGCATAGTCAAGGTTATCTTTCAACCAAGGGTTGGGGATATGTACATAGGGGAGCTATTTAGTGCTTTTTAGTAAGGGGAAGGGAAAATAGATAGGGATTTACATAATAATGTTAGAAGTTAATATGAATTTGTGAGGTGAAGTGTAGGGGAGAGGCTAAGTTTGTGAATTGAAGCTTAAAACATATGAAGTGAATGAACTGTGGAGAAATGATTTTTACCCAAGAAATGTGGCTTCTTTTCACTGAAGAAAGTCAAAGCTTGACTTAGTTTTTTACAAAAAATGAAGTGGTAACAGGACTGGTTGGGCAGATCCCAAGGTCCTCAAGGGGATGTTAGTGAGTGATTTGGGGAATAAGAAGAAGGGGGAGTTAGACATGCCTCGCTTGAGTTGCTCCAAGGGAAAATTGCCTTGCACTTTGTGATCTGAAGTAAAATAACACTTTGAAATACAAATTTGATCACACTTATTCATTCTGCAACCTCAAAACTACTTACCCAGCCTACTTGCCTAACATTTTTTCTTCTTTTTGCATGGGTGCACTTAGACTTGCAGACCCTGATTATCTTTTTTCTTTTGACTGCCCTCCTATCTAAATGTACCCTTATATCTTCTGAGGGCCCATATTAAGTAGTTGGGCTCCTTCATTTCTCTACCTAGCTACTGATCTGCCAAGTTTAAGCTGTTTGGACAGATATTCATTCTCTATTTTCTAAAAGAAGTAATTTAAACCTAGGGAAGCCAAGATTAAGCTGTTTGGCTTTCCCTTATCTGTAACACTCTTCAAAAATGGTATGATTCTTCAAAATGGAACTTCTTGGAAATATGGAACCTTACAGCATGAGAAGATGACATATTTGGCATGTAAAACAGTCAATCATGAAATATGAAACCTATTGCAATAGGAGGCTAACAACACCAATCAATAACAGTGCTATCTTGTAGCTTGTATAGAGTTCCAATCCGAACTCCCCGCATCAATACCAGTGCTCGCCGAACCATTTTGCAGGTATCCTTCTCAAACACTGTTTTTACACCTGCATCATCCAGCTTGCTTACAGAAATCAAATGTCTGGCTAATGCAGGAATATGTAGAACACCTGGAAGCATTCTAACCCTTCCACCTTGCAACTTCGACTTTACATTTCCATGACCAATGACTCTAGCCTTCCTATCATCCCCCAAGAAGACATCACCACCATCATATTTCTCATACTTGCAGAACCACTCTCTATGGGGAGTGAAGTGAAAGGATGCACCTAAGTTAATCAACCATGCCTCATGATCTACATGTGTACTTGAAGAAGCCAAGTACACATCACCACCTTTATTTGAGGTGGTTTTCACCTCTATAGAAGGAGCCTCATCAGATCCCTTTCCTTTGTTAGGAGCTTTATATTTACAGTCCCTTTTAAAGTGGCCTTCCTTTCCACATTTCCAGCACACCACCTTTACAGGTTTTCCTAGAGATTTAGATCTCCCTCTAGATTTAAATCTCCCACTCAATGACTTATTTTATTTTTTTCCTGTTCTGGGACTGTCCTCGTACAGACAAGGCATCACCATTCTAGCTCTCCATATTTTTCCGTCTCATATCCTCCATTGGTAAGGCTGTGACTATTTAATCAAATTGCAAGGTAGTTGCATTGCTACCTATTGCAATAACTAGACTATCCCACGAATCTGGTAGAGAACACAATAAACTGATGCACTTATCTTCATCTAAAATTTTAATATCAATAGATGCTAACTGACTTACCATAGTATTAAATGCATTCAGATGCTCTGTCACCGAGTCTCCATATTTCATCCTCAGGTTATACAGCTTTTTCCACAGGAACAGTTTATTCACCAGAGACTTAGATTGGTATAAAGTCCCTAACTTGTCCCACAAAGCCTTCACCGTAGCTTCCCCTGATACATTCAGCAATAATGAATCTGAGACACTGTTATAGCTCCAAACCTCACTCTTGATGTTTGTAATGTTGCACTCATGTCCCAAGGCAACCCCTCCTTCCAGACCTAGTCCAAAATTTAAAAAACACTGTTTTATTCCCTATACGTGACATTACCCTGAGCTAAACGCTTGTGTACGTGGATCTGTGTATACCCAACCTGCATATATGTCTTAAAACACTTAAAAAAATTAAATCTCCTTAATTCTGGGCGAATATCATGGGTTTCACCTATTGATTACCTATTAGTGCTCGTGGCCCAACTGTTCCCAACGAATTCCCAACTAAAAAACTACTTTGGGAGAAGTATAAAAAGGCTTCAATGGGAAGGCCTAAGGGAGGAGAGAAGAGAGAGAAAGATTACTATGCTGAGATTTACCTGACCAGGTCTGAAGATCCTAGTGCCTCATGCACTTCCCCCATTTATAGGAAACCGTTGTTTCCTTGTGTGATGATGTCTATCTACTACTTGAGATATCATGGAGTAAGTCATGGAAGGATTTTGTTAAAGGCTTGAAACTAGACGAATCCAGAGGATGGTTCCGCTTGGAGCCTATGAAAGGACGAATCAGGTGAAATTATTCCTTTCTGTACTTTATTTGTCTATAATAAAAGAAACACTTGTCTTTGTTCCTAATATAAATCTTCTTCATGTTTATGATATCCATGTTATGATTCATATATGAACGATTGTTTAATTGCATAACTAACTACCTTTCAATATATTATGAAGATGATTTCTTTATGATGTTTAGTCCATATACTGTTGTACTTTCTTGAATTGATTGTTTTGCAGGTTGAAGGAGCAAAAGGAACTTTAAGAGAGTTTGGACCCTGGCAGGATCTTCTCAAACGAAGGACCCCCAGGTATGCCCCTTATCGTATAGTTTTCTTATATTAGCATTATGGCTTTATGGAATGTGTGTTTCTCTGTATAGATAACCTCTGATCTGCTAGGGTATCAACCCAAGACCCTAGGGGAATTTATACCTTAAGAGAATTGGCGACTCCACTGGGGATAACAATATTGTTGTTCCTAGTTTGGGTTTATTCAAGCCAATCAGGGCTCAGTTGTCTGTTTGCTTGCTATTACTGTGTAGTCTGTTCCCATAGGAACGTGAATTGTAAGTTTGATTAGTTTCTTCAGACTCTTTCTTTTTTTTCCTTGAAATCTTTTATATATGTTGTTTTTCCTATTTACGGAGGCATATATACGCATGTTTCCTTAAGTTAACCCGCGTATACGCAGGTTTCCTTAGGCTCAGTCGCGTATACATGCAGCTGTACATCAATATAGTCGCGTATATCTTGTAATTTTCAAGATTTTTCAAATCTTTTTGTTTCTGAAGGTCTATCTGCTGGTTCGGTTCAGTCCTGAACAATTACTTTTCTATGCCAGTCTTCAATTTTACAACAAGTATATGATTTCAAATTCTCTCTGATTGTGGAAATTGTTGGTCTTATTTGTTTTTCTTGCAAATGTCATTGTTTTTGCTTAAGCACACAAGATTTCTTGCTAGGAATCTTGGCTGCTTTGTGTTTTCAGGGTAGAAAGATTGATTTCAATCTTTGTGTCAAGTTTGGTTTTGGTGACTTTTTGGTTTGCATGTCAAAATTGTATCTTTATGACCATCTACTTTTCTTGCTTTCCGAAAGTTGTTGGTTTACACTTTCTTGAAGTTTCAATCTTTTGGTCTTTATTGCCAAGCTCTTGTTGCTGCCTTTTTATTGTTAAGATCATTTTGAAACACATTTTTGTTGAGTTCTCGCTTGTTTTGTGTTGAAAACTCGCTAAGTATTTCATTGCCTATTATTTGATCATAAAGTTTCAGTCTTGTTTAGAGCACTTTTGAAAAGTCTTTTTTGTTTTTCTTTTGAAGAAAACTTCTTGAAACTTGGTCTTGCTTTCTTGAACTTGGTTTTGATTTAATTTCTTTTAGTGAATGAAAGTGCATTTTTGTTTGTCTTCAAACTTGCTTTTAGTGTAGAGACGAAAATGAGAATTAGCTGTAGAAATTTTGAATAATAAACATTTATTCACAGAGATTATCCCGATTATACACTATTGCAGAATACATGCACAAGACATAATCTCCTCTACATTGATCATCAATTTAGTAGCATCAAAAACAATGAAACATCAATCGCATGCACACATTAACACAGTATGTAACCCGGGGAAAGCATACAGTTGAAAATCCCACATTATCTGTATATTATAATGATAGATAACATGTAACAATACATAGTACAATACTCCTCACAAGCACTCAGTACTATCTCCACTTGTTGCACACAAAACTAACTCAGATCTGACCAATCACAGCTCAAATCTCCTCCACTACTTTGCCTGCCTCCACTGTGCAATCCTGCAAGAGAATCAATCACTCTCTGAAATCGAATTCCTTTGGTTATGCTACGCAAGCCTCATGGGAAATCTACATCCATGCATGTGCAAATCTCATGCACAACTATAGTCACAACTGATAGCAATCTCAACCTCTAACACCTGTCTCCACTGAACTATACATGTACTGTGTTAACTGATGTATTCTTTAGTTGCTTTATGAGTTAATAATTAGTGAATTAATTAATAATTAATTCACACAACTCATCACTAGTGTATTCTTTAGTTAGACTACAATACAACTAGTTCAACCAAGTCAAACTGAACACAACTCCATCAACTCCACAATCAACTCCACCAAACTCAACCACATGAGTTCTAACTGAAGTCCTGCATGTAATAGCTCAACTGACCCACAAGAATAGCGTATTTCCTTCTGACATCTGCATGTGCCACATCTGTAGCTCAAACTAAAGTGCTCAAAGAGGATAAGATAATGTTTATAGTCCAAATATTATTATGAGACAATAATATTCGACTGTTCTATTTTTAGCCTGGCAGTCTAAAAATAGAAACCGCCCATATGTCTAAAGATAGAAGTCCATCTATTTTTACCAACATGACCAATCATCCAAAAATAACATCCTACAACTCATATACCATGATCCATATGTCTAAAAATAAACATAGTCTAAAGATAGACTTTGCGCCAAAAATAGCATGCGGACCCACTTAGTGAAGGCGAATTCTTTCCACTAAGCTCCATCATCTTGTTGCATTCTCAACACTCCCTCTCAACAAGATATGGATTATCAACAACCCCTATCCTTTTCCATGAGAGGTAGTCGTAAAGTGACTAATTTCTCATGATTTTTGAATAGTTCACTTAGCACTCATTGCATCGGGTGATGCTCACAGGGGTGAAGAAGTGGGATTGAAACTAGTGAAATGTGGAGAACGAATCACATAGCATCAATCATCACTTCCGGGGCTTGCACCCGGTAACCAGGACTTCCCAGGAGGTCACCCATCCCAGAACTCCTCTGGCTCAAGCGCGCTTAACTGTGGAGTTTTTCCCCACAATCAAGCCCACTTAGCTTGCTACCCCATTTGCAAAACCTTAGCAAGTATTGTGCCTCATGAACCATTCAGGTAGAGATCCCTTGACTCTTTTTGAATGACTTACTTAACGCAGTTGAATCCCAAAAATGATATCTAATATAATGCACTGCGAAAATCCCCCATACTTAAACCCCTATCCTGCCTCAGTGGTATTCGAATTTTCTCCTGGTGAGAGCCTTCGTCAAGATATCAGCATCGTGATCCTCCGTTGGAATGTATGAAAGTAGCATGACTCTCCACTGCACACAATCTCTGATATGATGGTACCTGATGTCAATGTGCTTAGATCTATCATGAAATACTAGATTAGGTGAGAGTTTAATGCAACTCTGGTTATCACAGTAAATCACAGTAGGCTCCAAATATGAACCGAACAACCCGACCAGGATCTTCCTCATCCATATAGCCTCACACACAGCCAAACTTGCTGCCATATACTCAGCCTCTGCTTAACTGAGTGCCACGGATCTTTGCTTTCTGCTGTACCAAGAAATTGTTATCGACCCGATAATGAAGACCCCTCCAAATGTGCTATTTCTGTCCGTTGGGCTCCCTGCCCAATCTGTATTCGTGAAGCCACATAGCTTCACCTCATCCTCCTGTCTGTACCACAATACATATCCCGATGTGCCTCTGAGATAACACAATAAATGCTTGCCTGCCTTCTAGAAGAGCTTGGTTGGCTTAACCATAGCTTGTGAAAGTTGGTTAACAGCATAGCATATATCAGGTCATGTATTGACCAAATACATAAGTGACCCCACCAACTGTCGATAAATAGTGGCATCCACTTCTTCTGCTGAAGTGGCATCCTCCTTCCTCCAACCTCTAGGAAGAGGAGTATCAACAGGCTTGCAGCCATGCATGTTGAACTTCTCCAGTATCTCCCGAGCATACTTACCCTGAGAAACAAATAGTCCATCACTACGCTGCCAAATTTCCAATCCCAGGAAATAATGAAGGAGGCCTAAGTCCTTCATCTCAAACTCCTTAGCAAGATCATCCTTGCATGAAAGTATCAACAACTCATCACCTGTTAGAATCAAATCATCTACATAAAGTACAATGATAAGCAACTTACCCTCCACCACAATCTGGTATAGGTTAGGATCTGCCTCACTCTTGGAGAATCCAAGTCCGATGAAATAACTGTCTATTCATGTGTACCAAGCACGTGGTGCTTGTTTCAACCCATACAACACTCTCTTGAGCCTGCACACTTGTGACTCGCTACTGAAGATCTCGAAACTTTCGGGTTGTTCTATGTACACCTCCTCCTCAATGACTCCATTGAGGAACACAATATTCATAACCATCTGATGAATGTGCCACCCCATCTACGCTAAGAGAGAAAGAATCATCCGTATGGAAGAACACCTTGCGATAGGTGCAAACGTCTCCTCATAATTGATCCCCTCTATCTGTGAAAAGCCTCGGGCAACAAATCTTGCCTTGTACTTCTCCACACTCCCGTCAGCTGCCTGCTTAACTTTGTAGATCCATCTCGAACCCACCACTGATTTCCCTTTCGGTGTTGGGACAATCTCCCATGCACTATTTCTGACAATCAAATCATACTCTTCCACCATGGCATCTACCCATGCGGGATCCTCCACAGCTTCCTTGAAAGAGGATGGCTCAGTCACAACACATTTCTCACAAGAGCCATGTATCCAGTGTACCGATCAAGTGACTGTCTCTGTCTACGCTGAGCTGTAGGTGGTCCTACAACCTTCTCTACATCTTGAGCCAATCGCTCAGCTTCTGTCGAGTGCTTTCGCCCTTTGATGGTTGGTGCTGCATGAGTGGTCTCTTCCACTCGATGAACTTCATCCTATGGCTGATCCACGTCCTGAAGGTCATCCTTAGGAACTAATAGCTCCTCATCTGCATGCAAGTGTGGCTCCCTCTCAAGGGAACACTTCATGGCTTTCTCCTCCTAAAATTTTATATCCCGTCGCACAACAGTCTTGCCACTGTCTGGAAAATACACACGATAGTTGTGGGGCGTATCAGTGTACCCCACAAATATCCCAACCTCTGTGGTCAGCTCCAACTTCTTCTTGGCATCCTTCTTCACATGCATGTAAACGTTAGCACCAAAAATCCTCAAATGAGAAAGATCAGGCTTCTTACCGGAATAAGCCTCCTCGGGTGTACTCATGCCAAGTATCCTGTGAGGACAATAGTTCTGCACGTATATCGCAGTATTGCATGCTTCCACCCACAAGTGAAGGGGTAGGCGCTGATCATGAAACATCGCCCATGCAACACCCACGATCATTCTGTTCTTCTGCTCAGCAACCTCGTTCTGCTATGGGTTATGGGGAGATATGATCTCTCTTCGAATCCCTTCTGCACTGCAGAAATCCTTGAACTCGCCAGAGATGTATTCACCACCATTGTCGCTCCTAAGAGCCTTCACCTTCTTCCCTGATTCCTTCTCGACCAGTGCTTTGAACTCACAGAACTTTGAGTATGTCTCGCTCTTCTTCTGCATGAAGAAGATCCAACACTTTTGAGAGAAATGATCAACAAAAATCACATAATACCTGTGTTTACTGTCGAAGCTACTGAGAAAGGTCCACACACGTCTGTGTGAATTCTATCAAGGATCGTCATGGCGTGACTATCCTTCTCGTGAAAGGTGGCTTTCACAAACTTTCCCAAAGTACACCCCTTGCACTAATCTGACTCTGCAAGAGTGCCCTTAGGAAGCCCAGTAGTGATCTGCTGCAATATCTTCAACGCTCCATGGTGAAGGTGACCCAATATTCTGTGCCATAGCTCGCCATCATCCTGGCTCACCAATCCTTCTGCCTTGCATGCCATTGTTGCGCAGCCATATACATGCAACTGATAAAGGTTCCTCACTCGAACCCCTATCTTCTGGGTTTCTCCAGTTGTCTTGCTACGCAGGAAATCCTTTCCCTCATTGAAAACAACATCATATCCCTTGTCTTCTAACATCACCACATAGACAAGATTCTTCTTCAATCATGGAACATGCATCACTTCCTTCAATACAAAGGGTTTACCATACTCCCTCTCAAAGGAAGTGGTACCAATACAGGTCGCATTGTATCTACCATCATCGCCCATCTCGATGTGCACTCCAAGATCTTTCTCCTCCAGATCAGAAAACAAATCTCGATCTCCTGTCATATGAAAAGACGCACCACTGTCCAAGAACCATACCGATCCCATCACACTTGATACCAAGCATGCGATCAACGAAAAATCAAGCTCAAACTGCAAGGCTAGAGCCTCTCCTACTGCAAATCCAACAGCTTGCTTATTTTTCTTCTTCTGCGGACAATTAGTGGCATAGTGTCCATGCTGGTGACAGTGAAAGCACTTCACCTTGGACATGTCCTGCTTCTTGCCTTTCACACCGAAATGAGAAGCTTTCTTTTTCTTCCCCTTCTTTGCTTTGGTAGCCAAAGTGCAATTTTCTTCATCAGGTCCCTTTGATGAAGATCCGTCCCTAGTATTCCGCCTGATCTCCTCCTGCACAAGATCTGACCAAAGTCTCTCCCATCCTAGCAATTTCTCCCGACCATTGAAAAAGTCCTAAAAGGAATTCCAACTCTTCGAAAGACCAAGGAGAGCCAAGCTCACCAAGTCCTCATGATCGACAGTCACCCACACACTTCCCAGCTCATCCCTGCATTGAGTGAACTTCGTGAGATACTTGGGCATACTGTCTCCCTTCTTGCATTTAATGTTTCTGAGTTTATCCTTGAGCAACAGCTTCCTCTAATCACTCTTGCTTTGGAATAGATCTGTCAATGCTTTCCACATCAAGTATGGAGAAGCCTTTCCATGCAGGATGGACACAATGTGATCCTTCACGCCCTCCAACAGAATCCTTCGACACTTTGCTGTCTTCTTTTGCCAAACCTCAGCTTTGGCAGCATCAGTAGGCTTTGGGACCTCAGCCTCTATGAAATCCTTCAACCCATTATCATCTAACACCGCCTCCATCCTGTCCTTCCATGTAATATAGTTTGAGCTGCCATCAAGAGCATACTCCAATCGCAATTAGTTGAAAGACATTGCCATGTTGACACCAAGAAAACATTGCTGCAAATTTGAATTCTACCAGCTCAACAACTCAACCACCTCTGATCTAAAATTCGTGAGAACAAATTATTTCTCGTACAGAGATTGATTGTATGGGATTTTACCGAATATCTCACCTTCCAAAGGAAGGATGAATCCAGAGGCTACCTGGCACGATTACAGACTCTGCCTGAAGAAATAAAATGTAAACACTTTCTGAATAGTAGATCTGATGATCAACAACTTTGATACCATGTAGAAATTTTGAATAATAAACACTTATTCACAGAGATTGTCCCGATTATACACTATTGCGGAAGACATGCACAATACATAATCTCCTCTACGTTGATCATCAATTTAGCAGCATAAAAAAAATGAAACATCAATCGCATGCACACATTAACACAGTATGTGACCCGGGGAAAGAATACAACTGAAAACCCCACACTATCTGTATATTATAATGATAGATAACATGTAACAATACATAGTAAAATACTCCTCACAAGTACTCAGTACTATCTCCACCTGTTACACACAAAACTAGCTCAGATATGATCAATCACAGCTCAAATCTCCTCCACTGCTTTGCCTGCCTCCACTGCGCAATCTTGCAAGAGAATCAATCACTCTGTGAAATCAAATTCCTTTGGTTATACTATGCAAGCCTCATGGGCAATCTCCATCCATGCATGTTCAAATCTCATGCACAACTATAGTCACAACTGATAGCAATCTCAACCTCTAACACCTGTCTCCACTGAACTATACATGTACCGAGTTAACTGATGTATTCCTCAGTTGCTTTATGAGTTAATAATTAGTTAATTAATTAATAATTAATTCACACAACTCATCACTAGTGTATTCTTTAGTTAGACTAAAATACAACTAGTTCAACCAAGTCAAACTGAACACAACTCCATCAACTCCACAATCAACTCCACCGAACTCAACCACATGAGTTCTAACTGAAGTCCTGCATGCAATAACTCAACTAACCCACAAGAAAAGCGTATTTCCTTCTGACAGCTGCATGTGCCATATCTGTAGTTCAAACTAAAGTGCTCCAAGAGGATAAGATAATGTTTATAGTCCAAATATTATTATGAGACAATAATATTCGACTGTTCTATTTTTAGCCTGGCAGTCTAAAAATAGAAACCGCCCATATGTCTAAAAATAGAAGTCCATCTATTTTTTACCAACATGACCAATCATCAACAAATAACATCCTGCAACTCATATACCATGATGCATATGTCTAAAAATAGACTTTGCACCAAAAATAGCCTGCGGTCCCACTTAGTGAAGGCGACTTCTTTCCACTAAGCTCCATCATCTTATTTCATTCTCAACATTAGCAACTCATATTCCATATAAACATTTTTAGTGGCAAATTAAAAATTGATAAACAAGTAACTTTCATTTCTTCATTTTAGAGTAGTTTTGAGTTTTGCATCAGCATGTACTTGTTGCATTAGGATAAATTTGTGCAACATTTTAGGCATCCATAGTTTTGTTAATTTTTGTGAGTGTGAAGTGTGAGTAAAAGAAAAGAAAAGAAAAATTGGTTGCTTTCTTTGAAGTTCCTCTGAACCTAGTAGAAATTTATTTCATCGAAAAACGAAAACAAGTGCATTTACATATAGTTTGGTTTTTATTAATTTATTTTGTGTCAAAACACCACTAGTTTCACTTCCGCTTATCCCTTGACCTAAAGAACAACCCATTTAGAAACAAGTGCTAATTAAAATATACTAGAACTTTTTATAATTGTCAAGTTAGACACACCAACAAGTTTTAGGATATTTTAGGGCCATGGATTAGGCGAGTGGAGAGATAACTCTCCAAGGCCATTTAAACTGTCAAACATAGGAGTCTGAATAGTGAGTGAAAATCCAATAGCGTTAGGGAGAACGGGAAAGCTCCGGATCTGGGAGCTAAGCACGAGGGTTTTTGAAGACAAGGAAGAGAGATACCCCCTCTCCTACTTTTTGGATCTTACCTCAAGACTACTCCGCCTGGCTTCTGACACGAGTTGGTAACCTTAGTTGCTACTCCTTGGGATCTACATAGGTGGCTGCGGAGGGGAATCCTGTGGCACCTGAGGTCGACGTTGTATCACTCTCAACGGTACTACTAGAGAGCACCCTTCACCTTGCACAGGCGCAGGATGTTGTTAGGAGGTCAGCGTAACTTCCTCTATTACCTTCACTGATAGGACTGGGCTGTCATTATCCCAGACTATCTTTGGAAGGCCCCTTACTTCACTTTCTTGTATTTTGGTGTCCAGTCCTCATCACCCGAAGCGGAAATACTCGAAATTTGTTTGACTGGTTGATATCTTTTAGGGACTTTTTAGTGTGTGTTTTGTGCTCCTAGTTGGCCTAGCTTTTACTTTTTTGAGTCTTTAGCTAGATCTTAATAAAAAATTCAAAGTGGATGACCGATCACCTAGACGGTCTCGAAGACTTCGTGGTCTTTCACCACCAAGTTTAGAGCCTTCTCCTAGAAGGTGCAGAGGTAATACTGCCGATGGGTTTCATCCCGTGGCAGTTAACCCATCGGGTGTTGATCCTCCTCTTGGGGGCATTAGTGTTCAGAATAGGCCTGGTACTTCCACAGAACAAGAGAGGAACACTCCAATTCTTTCTCGAGTTCTCTTTCAAATAGAAGGTAACATAGAGGTAGAAGAACTCCCAGAGTCATTAGCGGCTCCGAATTCTTCCCTACCTTCTAGTTATCCAGAAGTATTAAGATACGTTGGGACTCTGACGAATAGACTGTCAAGTCCAGTTCACATTACGCACTTACCATCGATGACCACTACTGGAAGCATGGATTCTACTACAAGTGATACAACTACGCAGACTCCAACATCAGTACAAGGGGGAGGAACAATTTCCATCCCCTCTACTTCTTTATTTGGATCTTTTGCGAGCACATCCTTAGTTGGGTCTACCTCAATTCCTTCTACGAGTGGAAATTCCCAAACCAATGCTTTTAGTTCTTGATTTTTTCCGTTTGGCACCCATTCACAGGGTATTCCATCAGTTCCTTTTAGTGCCTTGTTATAGACATTTTTGGGCACTGCAACCCTAGGCATAAAATGTCCATAAACCAAGGGCTCCTAAGTCCCTAAAAGTGTTGTTCTAACCCCTAAAGGAACAAGGTCAACTGATTACAGCTTCTCCCAGAAGTTCTCCATGAAATACTGCTCAGAACTGGTCAAAACAGGATCATTTCAGCTGCTCCATAGGCAAAGTGCGTTGCATCTCACCTAAATACACTCTGTAGGTGCGTTGCATTTCAAAAAGCCCTTCTATGGGGTGTGATGGGCGAGAGGTGACAAATGGCAGTGTCAATCTGCGAGGTGGAGAGGCATGGAATCTTCCAGAAACTTCTCCTGTGACACTTGCCTCTCTGAATTCGACCAAGGATGAGTAAGAGATCATCAATCTCCAAGTGGAAGCAAGAACTATCATAGGGAAGACACTAATCAAATCACAAGATGACTCATCTCCCTTACAGATATCTATATATGGATCCCTCATCCCAGAGATCCAAAGGCTGGAATTTTTCATCTCGTAAGGAATTGTTGTTGGTTTCTTGAGACAACATCATAGTATTGGGTGATCTAAGCTTTGTATGAGGTGAAGAAGGGCTTACTTAATGAGAGGATGATGCTGGGTCAGAACAACTGGTTGTAACTCCCTTGGCTCTTTCTTGATTATCAATAAAAGCTATTCAAGTTTTCCTCCATACTCTTGTGTCATTTATGTTTTATGCATTTGTATGGTCAATTTATATCTGATCCTAGATTGTTTATGATTATAGATCCATGTTCTTGTATAGTGTTATGCTACTTTGATCCTACAGGTACTCTGTGAAGCTGGGCGTACAAGGAAGCAAGTAGCGAAGGACTATCAGGAGAGAGAGGAATCGAACTAGGAGATAAGCACAAGACAGAGGTTGATCTCCTTTGTTCTTCTCTCATCTATATTTCATAAAGGAAAAATGAAAGTAGCTTTACTTTGTTTGTTTCTAAGGTAGCTACCACACCTTAGTGGGATAAGCAATTCTGTATAGACACTTTTCCCTGTAACAAAATGGTGACTCCGCTGGGGAGCGACTAGGTTGTTTGTTTATCTTCCTTGTCGTTTATTTTATAAACTTACAGACAGAGCCTGAAGTCGAGCCAGGTAGCTTTCGAACTGCATTTGCTATGCAAATGCAAAGTAGATAAATGTTGCTTCAGTCAATCTCTGGGATTTGTTTATGAATTAAACAACTGATTTACAAACTCTCTAATTGCCCCTGTGGTAGCTCCAGTAACCTCCTTAGATATACCCCTGATTGTTGATTTACTGATTACCATTTTCTTGGCCAAAACCCCTGAAATGAACTACAAATTATGACCCGGAACCCAAGCAAAGTCTCGTCTCTGGCCCAACGCAGGTTCTGTTCTGTGAAACTGAAATTCAGCGCACTTCCCGAGTGTAGTAGGTGTGCTGCATTTCAAGTTCACTATGTTACAGGTGCGCTGATCAGAATAGCCATTATTCCTCAGTTCTGGTTTCTGTGTTCATTATTTTCAGTTCTATTCATGAGTTTTGATGTTTATAATCAGTATATCTCTGTTTGAAACCCCTTTCCTTGCTGATATTTCGCCTCCATTGTACAAAATAACTGTAAATGTTTTTGTGTATTTGTTGAGTCATTTTCAGTTCTCCTTTGCAAAAAGCAACGTAATTGTACTGTCGTTTCTTGATTTGAAAGTGTCGCAAGTGTCGTTTTCAGTCATTGGAGAGAGTTTGGTTGCTCTTGATAGTCGATTACCCTGTTACTATTGTATTTGGTCTGAATTTGTAGTTTTTCTAGTGTCGAAAGCAAGTATTCATTTCTGAATCGTAAAGTGTTGTGATTGTCTTCATTTTTTATTTTGAAAAGAAACTTGTTAGTAACTGTCGCTTGAAAAGTAATTCAGATTTGCGCATTAGCTTTCTTTTTATCATTCACATACTAAGAAAGCCGAAAACAAATACATGCATGTGCATTTTCATTTAGACTGTTTGATTGGTTTGATTTAGGAGAGTGCATTTAGTGTGTGCTCTTTGCTCTTTGTGAAAGAATATTGTCTCTCTTTCCTTAGTATCTAGGATTTTCATTGCAAAGAAGATAAAAGACTGTTTATCATCTTAGATTGCATTTTAGGAATTGTACATCTACATCTTGCGGTGAACCTGAAAGGCAAATTTCTTAAGCAAGATCAACTATAAAATAAATTTAATGAATCTAACAACGCTTTGGAACTTAACGCACAACATCTAGAAGTCTAGGCTAGAGACATATTCACCGGCGTCGTAAAGCCTGGTAACTGTTGTTCTCACTGATGGTTGGGTGATTCCTCCACTTTGAGACGATAAGTGCCAGTACGGACTTGTGCTCCCACGTACCGTCAAGTATATTTTGGGAGACCACAATAGGCTTAATCCTTTATCCATATGAAGCCGTGTCTGCCGCCCTATCGATCACAATGCACTGAACATAGCATTCGGGAAGATTGACTGCCGTACCGTAAAACGTATTCTGCAGTTTTGCGATTGGTTTGGTAATCCCTCTGCCTAGATTTCCATAGCAGTCCCTTTCGTTCCTTTTCAGACTCCTTAACGGAAAAGGTCCATCTGAGCACTTGTCACTTTAGGCTCATTAAAAATCGAAGGCGACTAGAGTCATCTTTTGTTTTTTCTTGACTCTTAAAAATTGAAAAAACAAGTTGTGTCAAAGCGTCTAAAATTCATCTAATTCAGAAACATACTTCCCCTTGATTTTTAGTTGATCGAGTAATCCGCAATCGTGGAAGAAAGTTAATTGAAACCCCGTCATTCGCGGAGGCTTACGAGTCAACCGTCTTTGTCTACGGAATCGAAGCTATTACGGAAAAAGCGAACTCGTTTAACCGGTTCCAAATCTCCTGGTAAAGTTAGAACAAGTGTTCCAACAACATCAGAGACTCCGGTTACTCCAAACATTTCTGGTATCCCTGCCTTTACAGAAGAAGTTCAGGAGCCATCGAAGGATAGTAGTACTGATCCTAGTCTGAGGGTAAACACTTGTATCACTGAACCAGTTCCATCTACAGCCGGTTCAGAAAGTGTTGTTCCCCAAACATCTGTCGCTGCAGACTCTATACCTTCTTCGACACCAAAAATATTCTACGGACCTGACGGTCTACCCCTTCCACCAGGTCTGATTGCTATAGAAGAGATTGTGGAGGATCCTCCATCTAGTACTCCATCGCAATTTGGAGTCGGGATCACTCTGTATCCTTCTTCATCATAAATTAGTCTACCGCCAGTGGAAGCTCCTGTAGAATTGCTAGGTAATCTTTTGGATAGACTAGAAATGTCTGAAAAACCGTCAACATCTAGGACTGTGTCATCTGACACAGCAACGACAGAACTTCATGCTATCACTCCAACAATGTTTACCGATATACCATCTGTCCCAACTAGCTCTCAATCGCTAGAAGGAGCCCACTCAGGGTTTATTTCGACAGTATGGTCCGTTCCGGTTTGTTCATCCGGAATAATATCCGGAAACTCTTATGTTGAGTCTCAACAAATTGATCCATTTGGAGGTCAATTTGGGCAGTCTGGTCCTCAAGGGCAAACCATTCCCTTAAGTATCGGATTACCGCTGTATGGGGGGCAGTATACCCTTTCATTGTCCCCTCCGGGAGGACAGCCATACGGGAGTTCACAACAAAATTCGGGTTATGCTGGAATTACGTCAAGTGGTTGGGTACCAATACTACCTCAACAACCAAGAGTTTTATATTCGATGCAACAATGTTTACCTATGTTAAGTATACCAACTATGCCAGCTATTGTGATGGTGTCACAAGTTCAAGAACTACCTGTTGCATGGCAACCTCAGGTTTCTCAGGTTGTAATGCAACATCCTCTTGACCCTGCAACTCAACCACAATCACCAACTGGTGGAATGAAACAGGTTCAAACGGGTACAATTACCCCTCATCTTGGTCAAACAGTTAGTATCGGGCAACAACACATGGCTTCACAACCATGGCTAGTGCAATACCAACAACCGCAGTTCCAACAAGTATACCAAGGTTCTGAGCAACAAATCTTTGCAAATAGTGGGCAGCCGTATATTCAAAACGGTCAAAATCAACCATTCTACAATGGTCATGCCCACCAACCTTACCAAAGTTACCAGCATCAAATGCATTATGCTGGTATGCAAAGACCAACTGCTCAGGCAATCCCATCTTATCCTGGGTATGCTTCACCTAACCTGAATCAACAGTTAACCTTCGTGGCGACTTTAGAGTTACCTAATTCAAATCGGTTAACAAATGATCCAATCACTTACGCCCCTTGGTGGCCAGCGATTCTGCATAAACTTCCATAAGATATTCCTAAATTTAATGGAAATCCGGGTGAAGATCCGTCGAATCATGTGATGACCTTTCATCTGTGGTGTTCATCAAACACCCTAAACGATGATTTGATTAGGCTTCGCCTTTTTCAGAGGACGTTAACTGGTTCGGTAGCAAAATGGTATATCGAATTGCCCAGAGCTTCATTTGACAACTTCAGTACCCTAGCCATAACCTTTTTAACACATTTTCAGTTACCGATAAGGTACGAAATGGGAACGAAACTTCTTACCAATTTCAAACAAACAACAACCACTCACATATCTGATCATATACATGAGTGGCGAAGTCATCATAGAATGGTAAAAACATATGTTCCTGATCAGCTTTTAGCTGAATGGTTTATTAAGTCATTATTGCCTTCCATCACAAAAGATGTGGAAAAAGGGGGAGTCATCACCGAAGAGCAGGTTATCGCTTGTGCACAATATTTGGACTTGATTTACTCTTAGTCTGGCACGCTCTACGATAAAATACCTGATGCTCTTAGACCGGAATTCTCAGTCCCTCCTCCTCCTAAATCAAACAATGACTCTGATGCCGGCGATGGCGTGATTGGCGCAACAGACACGAAATCGACAAAGGCTATATCTAAAAAGGCCCGTAAGATTTCCAGTCAAAATGAAAAAGAGGAACTTCTTGCCTCGGAAGTAAATGCTGTATCGACAGATAAAGGCAAAGAAACCAAGCAACCAAGGGGCAAGAAGAAAGGCAAAGGGAAGAAGAAGAAACAGGAAGAATCATCACCTGAAAAATCTTCTGCAAACCCTTCTGGAAATAGGAAACCAAATCATCCATGCTTTATATGCGATGAGGATCATTGGACATCAGATTGTCCGTATAAAGATGAGCTTAAAAAATTCTTCAAGAATACAAAGACCTCAGCATTATTAACTGATCCGTTTCCGAATCGAGGAACAAATCTGGTTGACAGTGAAAATGCATCCCCGTCTCAAGTGCTGATGTTGTCGGTCTCCAAACAGAAAAATGATGCTTTGATATCGACAAGGAACAAAGATTATGGGAATCCACAGCTGTCGAACAACAAGGATAAAGATCAACCTAGTAGTTCGACAACAACTTCGACAGAAGTTGCGTCGCCCACCATTCCTGAGTTGACAATAAAACCGCCAAAGGGAGTAGTACACAAGTCGACATTTAATCCTCGTGCTAGAGCAGCACATTATTATAATATAGTGGAAGATTTGGCCCAATCGCCATCCGCTATGTCGACGCTTGAGGTACTGCAAAATTGCCCATCCCAAAATCAGGCTTTATTATCAGCCATCAGTGGGATAGATCCAAAGGATTCCAATCTTGTATCCTTTGATCATAAAGGATACGATCCTCAGTTACCAGCTCAACTAGATTTCCTCGTTCAAGTGAAAGCCCTCAACAAAACTGTTCATCGAACGATTATTGATGAGGGGGCATCTACATGTATTATGTCGATGAGTTGCTGGAAAAATTTAGGATGTCCAACACTGTCGCGATCTTCGATGACATTAAAAGCATTTGACTGACGAACATATACCCCATATGGTATTCTAAGTAACTTGAAGGTAGAACTAGGAGGGAAAACAGTAGAAATAGATGTTGAAGTAATCAACGGAAATCTCGATTACAACATCCTACTGGGAAGACCATGGATATATGCTATGGCTGCTGTTGTGTCGACCTATTTTAGGAAGATTGCATTTCCCTTTCAAGGAGGGATTACAATTGTCGATAAAAAAAACTTCCTCCCCAATGGTTCTCAAGTTACGGGAAGCATTCCAATGATCCATGGAAGCCCCCATTCGCTTCAAAATATCGGAGTAGGCCTACTAAAAAACCCTATATTAATGGGAACTTTTGGCCTTCCACCTCCAATCAATTTGGCAGAAGTAGCGTCGGTAGGAACCTGCAATATGATATCTTCAATTAAAAAGATCTCAGGAAAGATATAAACATGGATCATGCGCAGGTATTGCCTCCAAGCCCAATAGAAATATTGTAGCAATCAATGTTCCTAGCATGGGAGGCAAACCCAAATCAACGCTCATCAAGCATTTGGATAGATAGGTCTAAGGAATATGGCACCCCTTCAGATCCTTGGTCGCGAGTGCATGTCACCGACAAGGGAATTGTTCAATCAATGGTAATTGAAGGGGCACCATGGGAAGATTATCACCATCGTTCCCTTCTTTCGGATTGTGAAGAAAATACTCCTGATGACCTTTTTCATCCTTCAGTTTTTGATTTTCTATCAAATACTGTAAACATGGTGGATTCTGAGCGAAACTTGTCCAACATTGAAGAGACTATTGCCATAAATATCTCAACCAAAACAGATGTTGTAGAGAATATTTATGTTGGCAAATGTTGTTCTCCTTCAGAACTGGAAATATATAACGCTCTTTTTCGTGAATTCAGAGATGTCTTTGCTTGGTCATATAATGAAATGCCAGGCATTGACTCGAGTATCGTTGAACATGAAATCAAGATGTATCCAGGTGTCAAACTAGTACGACAACAGCTACGGCAGGTGCACCCCAAGAAAGCCACTGCCATCAAGGCAGAAGTTGAAAAACTTCTCCAAGCTGGTTTCATTTACCTGGTTCCTCTAACCGATTGGGTATCGAATATTGTCCCTGTTATGAAAAAACAAGGAACAATTAGAGTGTGCGTCGATTATAGGGATGTAAATCAATCTTGTCCAAAAGACAACTACCCTACACCCTTCATCGACCAGATAATTGATGAATGTGCCGGATGTGAAATCTCTTCATTTATGGATGGATTCTCTGGGTATAATCAAATAAATATCTGCTGACAGGACCAGTCAAAGACTGCATTTATTTGTTCGTGGGGCACATTCGCATATCGAAAATTACCCTTTGGTTTAAAGAACGCAGGGGAAACATTTCAGAGGGAAATGAATTATACCTTCCATGACATCAAAAACATCGTTCAACCATACCTCAACGACCTTCCGGCTCATTCGCAAAAGCGGACTGATCATCCACAACATTTAAGAGCAATATTTCTACGTTGCCGACACTACAAGATACGACTCAATCCACACAAATGTGTATTTTGTGTCAGTTCTGGTCATTTACTTGGCTTTGTAGTCTCGAAAGATGAGATTCGTCTCGACCCATGTAAGGTTTAGACAATCATAAATTTTCCTCCACCTTCCAATTGCTTCAGATTCAGAAACTCCAAGGGAAAGCAAACTTTCTGAGGAGGTTCATTCCAAATTACGCCAAACTTGCTAAAGGTTATACATGTCTTTTGAAAAATGAAGTACCCTTTGTCTGGGATCAGGTTGCGCAAGCTCCCTTTGATGCTTTAAAAGAATCCCTAATGAAAGCATCATTAATGTACGCTCCTGATTATTAAAAAGACTTTAACCTGTATCTGGCTGCAGCAGATACAACCATCGCAATGGTTTTAGTTCAAGAAGACAACGGAATTGAACATCCTATATATTATTTAAGTAAGAATTTAAATGATACAGAAAGAAAATATTCTTATGTTAAAAAGCTGGAGCTCGCATCTGTTCAAGCGATACAGAGATTTCGACACTATGTCCTCTTTCGAAAAACTACCATTCTGTCAGATTGCAACCCCATGACTTATATATTGTCGTGACAGTTGCTGGGGGGCAAATATTCAAAATGGATAGCAATTCTACAAGACTTTGATCTGGAATTTGTAAAATCCAAGTCAAAGAAAGCTCTGGCTTTCGCAGAATTATTATGTGATCTCCCATCGTCGTCCAACGATGAAACATCCGAAGAAATGATCGTGGACGAAAATTTGTTTATGATATCTTCAAGCAATATGTGGTATGGGGATATAATAATTTATCTCCAAACCCAAAAATATAGGCCCAATACCTCTCGCTCCGAACAAAAACGTATTCGATACCAATCAAAAGACTACATGATCGTCGGTGATACACTTTACCGTCGTGGTGTCGATACAGTTATGAGGAGGTGCCTCACCCATGAGGAGGCCAAAAAAGTCCTGAATGATTTCCATTCAGGCACGTGTGGGGGGCATCAATCCGGTTATGCTACAGCGCAAAAATTTTACAAGCTAGATACTTCTGGCTAACAATGTTCAAAGATTGCATAACCGCAGTCAGAAGTTGCCATGCTTGTCAAATTTTCGATAGCAAAACCAGAATACCACCCGCACCTCTACAGCCAATAATTGCTTTTGGGCCATTCGCCAAATGGGGCATCGATTTCATGACATGTAACCCCACCTCAACCGGGGGGCATGGGTATATCATAGTCGCAGTTGACTATTTTACCAAATGGGCCGAGGCGATGCCTACATTAGATAATGCTGGTGAAACAACTGCCCTCTTTTTTTCAATCATGTAGTCACCAGATTCGGCGTCCCACAAGCTATAGTCACAAATCATGGATCACATTTTTGCAATCACATGATGGTCGAATTAGCTGCCAAATTAGGGTTGTCTCACGACAGCTCTACTCCATATTACCCGCAAGCCAACAGACAAGTTGAAGCAATCAACAAAGTCCTGAAGCGCATGCTGCAAAGGATAATTGGAGTTCACAAAAGAAGTTGGCACCTAATCCTGTACTCAGCCTTGTGGGCTTACCGAACATCGGTAAGGAATGCAACCAGGTTTATACCTTTCCAACTGGTATATGGCCTGGAAGCAGTCTTACCAATCCAGTGTGAAATATCATCCCTCAAACTCGCAATTGACCTTCTCCCCAGGACTTCAGAAGAGGAGGCTCGTTTCTTGGAGCTAATCCAATTGGATGAAACCCGTCGTGATGCCGCTTTGGCTAATGAAGCCCATAAGAAACGAGTCAAGGCGCAGTTCGAAAAGAATGTCAAACCCAGTGTCTTCTCAGAAGGTGACTTGGTCTTGCTTTAGGACCAAGAATCCAATAAATTGGGGGCAGGTAAATTCAAGTCTTTATGGATGGGCCCCTATGTTGTTAAGCGAGTGTTAGCAAAAGGAGCCTACAAGTTAATGGATTATGATGGGATTCCACTGGCACAACCTCGTAACGCGTTGTACCTCAAGCGTTACTATGCGTGATTCAGTATAGTAATCTATATCCTTTTGTTATGTTTTTTTTTTCGCTAAAGTATTTGTTTTGGTCAAGTAATCCACTTTTTACATTTATTGCAGATGTCAAACCTATTGGAGTCATGTGTTGGATATGCCAATGGAGCGAGTCGTAGTTCGCGGAACCTATCTTCCGCGGCCTGGGCCATTTTTGATCCAAGCGACGAGTTAGTAAGTTTCAAAGGGGTATGTATTGGTCGATAAATGAATAACATCGTTGAATATAACGCGTTGATAGAAATTCTCTCTAATGCCATCACACATGGTATATGCCGACTGATTGTCAGGCTAGACTCACAACTCGTCATGCTACAACTCACTGGTATCTACTCTGTCTGAAATCCAGCTATTTATCGCATGTTCCTAAGGGTTAAGATTTTGGAAAGGCAATTTGATTTTATTCAATATCAGCATATTTCCAGAAGATTAACCACATTAACTGACTCATTGGAAAATTATATGTTAGATAAACATTTGCAACATTTATAAAAAGAAGCATCCCATCAATATTTGCATTTGGATCATGTAACTTAACCAAAATAGAACTCTGAAAATCAAAATATATATATAACTGTTTATGGTTTACACATAATGTTCTGTAACCAAGACAAAATTGGTCAAATGACCCAAAACTCAAAATGCTAGGTGCACCCTAGTCTAATGGTGCTCGTGATAACAAGTCATAGCCTGAGCGATCATGCGTAAGAGCCGAGTCCATCGTCTTGGCACACCAGTAGTATGCCGCTGCAACCTCAAGGGCAGCTCGTCAGTCCTCACATCTAGAATACCGAGAGTGAGGGCCTCGTCCTGATCCTGTAATGCTGTGAGAGTCTCGGCCACATCGAGGTCGCGAAGGATAGCCCTTCCAACAGCCTCGCCTGCTGGGGCGGCAGCTGGCACTCTCAGGTGTACTACTGGCTAAATGGGACCGACATCTGCATGAACACATGAGTTTGATTAGTCTTGATAGAATAAAGCACAAGGACATTATAAAATAAAAATGATAAACAGGAATATGGTCAAAGAATTTACCAATGGCACCCCACTGTTCGACAGCCGACAGTACTAAATTTGGGCCACCCCGGAAGTCCATACCAGCATATGGATACTCGGAATAAACCATCTCTTGACGATCAAACCACCCGAAGAAGGTATCAGAAAAGGAAATATGAGACTGACCAGAATGCCTAGACATATGGTCGACCCATCTCTGCATACGTGGTTCAGTCGGTGAAGGTAAATCGAGTGCAATATACTACGGCTGCATCAATGGTATCTTTCCAAGGCGAAGGCGGTCAAGACATAACCATACCCAAAGTTCTTCAACCTCCCACTCTTCACCTTGGTCAACTGTTCTTTCATCACAAGAAGTACTGCGTCGCACCAGTTGAACACCTTCAGTTGGAGACATTCCAAGGCATACTGCGTATAAGATTGGTTGGCTACATGAAGAGCCGCACCACCAGCCATCCTACCAAAAGTGAATAGAATAGTCCTGAGGGACCTGTCAGTGACATCACGGATGATGATCTTGCCGTCTTTACTCAGCTGAGATCCCTCTCTGTAATACTGGCGAACATAATATCTCACAGATTCACCTCCTCGGGCCGAACCTGATAAAGAGATGGGGGCACCCCGCCTCGACAAGCCAGTCAAGAAATAGATGTCCACTATAGTCAAGGGGATGGATTTGCCCCTAATCTGGAACACCTAGCTAGTAGGATTCCAAGCATCGAGCAAATACTACAGCAAGTTGATTTGTTGTCTCATGATAGAAATGCAGAAAAACTTCAGCAAGCCACAGTTCCGCAGTGCGTTTACTGTCACCGGATCATGTAAAGCAAGCATGTCCTCTTCTTCATGCCCACGTTCTCGCCATATAATAGTCATCTTGCTCCAAAAATCTCTGAAAACAAACAAGAGAAGAGTTAGATCCTGATTTTGGTAAGAGACAGGCAAAATTTCCATAAAAAACTGTGCATAAACTTCCTTCCTTGTGCCCATCGCACCTACAGTAGTGTTCTGGGTGCATTGCATGTCAGTTAGCCAGTAGACAGGCTAACATCCAACACACCTTTCGATACACAAGGGGTGCACTGAAGCCAAGGCAAGTTTTTCAAACCCTAGAAGCTCAGAAAAAACAGGAATCAAGCTCAGAATGCAAAATGGAAAGCATGAAAAGAAAGAGCTCAGGTTTAGCTCCTACCTGGTCCAGACGGCGCCGAGAATCGTCCACAGAATCTCCCAGAATCAGCTGATGAAAATCAAGGAGGGAAAAGCACCTCCAAAGTTCCAACAAACCAAAGTTCAAATGAAATGGTAAAATGAGAGGTAAAAGAACTTTTACATTACTTTTTACGTAGTTCGAGTAAAATATTAGTGTTCTAACTCATTTTTCAAACATATATTGTTCATTTCTAACTAGTTTGATGAGGCAATTGAAAATGCAGTACAATCTTTGAAAGAACAAAGCTATTTATGGTAAAGTCAAGAAATGACCATTGTATCGAGCAGTTTTAGCACATAGTTCAAGCTCGTTAAAAAATAAACATAAGTCATGAAATGTTTCTCCCCACGTTTAAGCTCGTTAAAAAATGAACTATTTCCCGGTAAATAACCATCGTGAATGTAGTACTTCAGCCTTTAAAGCATTGGTCGTGTTCTCATCATCACCTCCACTCTGTATTGGCCGATCATTCACCTCCATTTGATTGTTTACCCCTTTTTGAGGAACAGCTGTGAAGAGTGATACCACTAGCCATCCTTGTAACACTGCCGTGATTGGAAAATTCCAAACCTTACCTTGAATCAGCTGCTACCCAATTTTATCACTCGTTCCTCAAAAGACGAGTCTCCTTTAAGATCTTTTCAACTGACTCGTAAAATATGAAAAGATTGCCGAGCCATTGGCCTCTCCAGCTCGTTAAAGGGACCAGAAGTGCTATCCCTCCTTTAGGTTTTAATCTTTTTGGACCTGAGGGATTATTACACAAAAAGATTGAGTGCTTGTTTTATTCGGGTCGTTGAAAGTATCGAAAATTCATCCCTTCTGTATTGTTTTATACTTTTTCGAACTTAAGGGATTAGATGACGAAAAAGGAATTTTGGAGTTTCCTTTATGTCCCTTTTCAGACTCTCTAAAAATGAAAAGGACTGAGTTATCTTTGTCGTTAAACTCGTTAAAACCTAATAGCGACAAACTTGTCCATAGCAGACAAGAACGAGTTTCACTATCGCTAGGCTCGTTAAAACATAGCGATGGGTTTGCCCGAAGGGAAAATTATAGAACAAGCATATGTTATCCTCCTCAAGCTTGACAAAAATAAAGAGGTACTGGTCAGCAATGACTGGGGAAAAATTAGGAAGAAAACTTGAAGAAACTTTGTTGGTAGCAAGTCGCTCTTGAACACGACACTTTCACTCCGCATCCAAGTCGGGTTGGGTTGTTTCATTGACCGGTCACATCACCATGGTCGCATCACACCATCCACATTTGGGGTTGATGCTACCAATCCATCACGTCAGTGTTGCCGATATGTTCAAGAGAAGTCATTCAAAGAATTCACCTGTGTCTCACCCACTACAATACATTTACACTTCATTCTTTCATGTCCACCACCCTGAACCTTATATCACCAGATCGTTTTCACCTCCATTAAAATCATTTGCGTTGTTCTGTGTCATTGATGTGGGATTCATTAAGGCCCTCCTATGACGGATCACTTCTTGTCAACATCAGCTCATTATCCAAGAGGTCGATCTAGGAACACCCCGTTCAGTACTTTGAAGCTTTCATGCCTCAATGGCAAGTTTCTCACTTCTGGCAACAGGTTTACATCAATGACCTTCGACCGAAAGATTTTGTGTGGTGTTCGATGCCAAGTCCTTTATTCACACCACGTAAATTGTACTGCAGTACCTTGAGGGTCATTAACATTATCGGTGATTCCTCTCGCGCCTGTTAACAGCTTACATCATTGGCTGGTAATCAGGCGATGTCTTTCCATGTTTGACTCCAGAACATCTCTCGCATGGATAGACTTGTACTTCTAGTGAAGATCGAATGAGATTGAAGACCCCGGATCTAGTTTCATCCATCCGGGCTGCGATATATATTCAGGGAACTAAAGACATCAAATGTACATCGTTGCTGCACAGATAATCATCCAATCAAAGGGATGATGGCTCTACCAGAATCATCAGTCTACACTCAGACGATTGTCTGTCCTATGTACATGAAAATGAATTTATAAAGTTGAGCATGGGAATGCCCGCCTCAGCTAGGTCATGAAAATATTATGAAGATAATGTATTGTATTGTATCTTATTACAGGTCTCCTCCCAGCTTGAAAGAACTTTGGATCCTCATAATAAAGCATTTCACCCGACATCAAAAGATTAACGACCTCATGCTTTAGGGGGCAACTGTTATAGACATTTTTGGGCACTGCAACCCCAGGCATAAAATGTCCATAAATCAAGGGCTCCTAAGTCCCTAAAAGTGTTTTTCTAACCCCTAAAGGAACAAGGTCAACTGATTACAGCTTCTCCGAGAAGTTCTCCATGAAAAAATACTCAGAACTGGTCAAAACAGGATCATTTCAGCTGCTCCATAGGAAAAGTGTGTTGCATCTCACCTAAATACACTCTGTGGGTGCGTTTCATTTCAAAAAGCCCTTCTATGGTGGTTGAAGGGAAAATACCCCTAGGGTCCTTTGGGCTAAGACTCTACCAGACTGAAAATTGCTTATTCAAAGAAACACACACACACCCATCATTTTTACTTTTAAGCAAATGCTAACGTTAAGGGTACGTACCTAAGGTCCTACGTTCGAGAAGGCCTTTAGGGTCCAAACCCTTCTTGGAGTTCCCTTCTTCTTTCTTTGACCTGCAAGACAAACAAATCAAAGAACACAACAGTACATGTACAGATACTTATGTATAAATCATCTTTATGCTATAAAGTTAGTTATAAAAAATCTTTAAGTAACCACTTTCATAAGAATTCAACGCAAGAATCTCATAAGCATAAAGAAAGATTATTCGGGAACAAAGACGTGTTTCTTTATATATAAAGGCAAATAAAGTACATATATCGGAAAGATATCACCTGAACACCTTCAGCAGGCTCCAAGCAAGCTTCCTCCCGGATTCATTCCAGCCTCAAGCCTCCAACAAGAGCTCCTTCCAAGTCTTACTCAATGATGATATCAAGGATGAATGATCACCAATACACATGGAAACAAGGGTTTCCTATGCAAAATGGGGGAAGTGCAGAATGCACCAAGGACTTCAGACCTGGTCTAAGGGAAAAATCTCAGCATAATAATCTTGCTCTCCTTTCTCTCTCCCCTTGGCCTTCCCTTTGATGTCTTTTTATACCCTCTCCAAAGTAGTTTTTTAGTTAGGAGTTGGTTGGGAACAGTTGGGCCACGGGCACTAACAGGTGATCAGCAGGTAAAACCCGCGATCTCCGCCCGAAAAAGAGGAATTTATTATTTTTTAAGTGTTTTAATAGATACATGCGGGTTGGGTATGACAGACCCGCGTGTACACGCGTTTAACTCAGGGCAATGTCGCATATAGGGAATAAAACACTGTTTTTTAAATTTTTGGACTAGGTCTGGAAGGAGGGGTTGCCCTAGGCCATAAGTGCAGCATCACAAACCATAAGAGTGAGATTTGGAGCTATAACAGATGCCCCCTAATGTATGAGGTCAGAAGGGGAACATGATGGCCGAAATATATTAAGTAAGTACAAGGAAAGGAACTCTGCCGAAAAACCGAGGAGGACCTCACCAGAATTCAGCCTGCCAAGCCACCGAAAGGAGATCAGAAAGAAACACTGTCTGAGGCGGGCATACCCATGCTCAGGAAAAGTAAAGCATGTCCGCATATCAAGTACAAGCGGATCCACTAAGTATACAAGTATGAATGACTGGAAGATACATAATGGATCATCTGATCATAATGAGTAAGTACATGTCTGAATATCACATATAAAACTGTCAATGATGCTGAAAGATGCAACGGATCACTGATATCAAAGACGGATCCCAAAAGGTACCAACTGAACATGATGGAATAGGATGGTACTACACTGCAAACTCAGGTGCCAGCATATAGAATGTCGCCATGACTGACTGCAACATATAAGGTGGAGTGGTATCAACTAGCAGCAACAGAAGCAATTGTCAAGTGAACCAATGAATGCTGATACAACCTGAGGTCTTCACCGACCACCGTGGTACATTTCTACACCATGGGAATAAATGATCTGAAGTCGACCATGTGAGAAATCGTTTGATTACCGGTCATTGATGTATACCGTTAACAAACGCGAGACTACTCACCGATAATGATAATGAGCGTCAAGGTACCCAGTACAATCTAACAAGTGTGAATAGATGAGCTGAAGTCGAACACCTGCAAGAATCTATCGATCAGGAGACAATGATGGTTTCCCACTGTCGATAGCGAGGAATCTGCCACTAATGACTGCAAACCCCAAGGTACTGCCAAATGGACTCTAGATCTTTGCCCCAGAGCAATGAGTCGGAGTCGATAGGGAAAGATCCGCTAGAAGGAAGGCATTAAGGCATCCTTCATCAATCTAGCGCGAGTGTAACCCGTAGGCCAATAATGTGGAAGGAATCGGACGAAAAAGATGTAGTAACCCAACCGAAGTACATTTCCGGTGTACACAAGATGTGGCTAGTGCACGACAGAAACCCTCTGAACCAACCAATAATGAAAGCCGATACAGAGGCGAGGTATCCACCAATAGGGTCAAATGGAAACCAAGGTACTGCACGAATCCCAATGTGTGATAATGTATGCTGATGTCAAACACAAGGGAAACCACTCAGTCAAAGACCCATGATACTGATCGATGCTGAGCACAAGGTGACCTATCAATAATGAAAATAGGGCCAGGGTGCGGCTCTAGGCCTGTCCTCAGAGCAAGGTGTCGTCGTCGATAAGGACAAGACCTGCCAGCAAGAAGTCAATGAGGACCTTCTCAAACCGGCACGAGTAAAGGACCAATATAACTGATGTGATGATAGACATGACACTGACAACCAGGGATGGCCGACTGAAAAATGAGTCAAGAGACACCGCAGAAAGGCCGACTCAGGCTAACTTCCCTTGAACAAAAGCACGACTCAATGTGACTATGTGGCAGCATATGATGAATCTGTATAAGTTCGTCATGCAGGAGGCACGAACGAACCCTCCATATGATTGGAAGAGATAACCAATCGGGGGAGAACTGACTCGATAACAAGGTTATGGCTTACCTAAGTCAAACTAAATCCCACCCATGCGGAGGAGACTTTGTTTTGAGTGCTTTGTTCAAGGGCGACACAACTGACTCTAGCTGCCAACAATAAATGGAAATAATGTCCCTGTTCCCGCTCTTTTTGGAATATTTAATTTTTTTGTCTTTTTCTGATAAGCCGGAAAAAGAATAAAAGAATGCTATGGTACAGTGGAAAGAACGAGTGTCGGTGAAACAGATGATCTAGTTCCTAGGAAAGGAACGTTCCTATGCTTAATGCAGGGAGGTGAAAAACTGGTCAGTGACACTCAGAGGTATGTTCCTTCCACGGATCTGGGTATGTCAAGCTGCAGAGGTCAAGGGTATGCAAGGTTGATTTTGCAGACGTCATGGTCAAAAGTTGGCTTAAACACGAGTCCAAGTGAAGCCGGCTATAGGCCAAAAGGTGCAAATGGTCAACATGCAATGCAGAAGTACAACTCAACACACATAGGAGCCTCTAGGGTATAAGGCCAGAACGAAGCGAAGAAGCAAAGAGGAATGAGTCTTCAACGCATAAGTCATGGCGGGACTACAGAGGGCTCCCGAGCCTACTCAAAATGAAGCAGCATGGGCAACAAATGTCAGTGAGGTGCTAACTAGGATGCCCATGTAAAAGGATGGCTCTACCATCATGTCATGATTTAAAGAATCGGCGAGTGAAAATGGCTTGCGAACCATAACATGATGGGGTCGACCCTACGACAGATGTATCGGTCAAATGGAGGCTAGTATGCATAGTGCAACGGAAAAAATGGTGTCCCTAACCTATATGCCAGTGAGAGCACGATACCTGCCATGACGGGTCAGCAGTCATGGAACCGTCTCGAACCGTCGAAAAATGTCCAAAATGTCCTGAAAAACAACTCAATCTCGACATTCCAAGCTCCCAAGTTAAAAGTGACATGAAACCAAACAAAATAAAATTTTGAAAAATTTTTGCATTTTCAAAACTTATAAAAAGAAATTTTGGACTTACCATTTTCACCGTTTGACTTGGAGAGCAAAAATTGTGGAGCAAAAGGAGCAAACTTCCCCGTGACTTATTCAACCGTTCAAACTTGCCGAAAACTTCCAGGTAAGCACTAAACTTGTCTTGCAATCAATTGTGATAGTTTTTAGGAAGTTTAATTAATGTTTCACCGTTAGACTTTTGCAAAAAATCGTTCTGCGGCGTACACGCGGGTTGGATTTATATAAATAGCGTATACGACGGCCCTACACGCGACTGTGTATAGGGTAACCCGCGTGTGCGCAGCGAAAAATTTTTATACATAAAACTAATGGATGAAAATGATTTTTTCTTCCAGGATGACTCTCACATGGCGTGAAAGAGAGCACTCAACCGTAGATAATGAAGTTATGAACAATGATGAGGCATTAGATGCTCTACGGGGATGCGGATTGCTAAAATTCTTCAAGTTGCCAAATATGAAAGCAAACGTGCGTCTGCTCGAGAGACTCATTGATTATTGGGATGTCGAGGAAGAAGCTTTTGTGATTGATCAGATGCCACTCAGGGTAGAAGTGGAAGATATATATTTTATCACGGGCCTTTCCCGAAGGGGAGAGGTAGTACACTCCCGGGGCAGGACCCGAAATAGTCTCAGTGTAGACGACTATGTTCAAATTTACTGCCCAGGTCATCGGAAGGTCGGGAGCCAGATCTCTATCCCACACGTGGCGAGTTTGTCACTGCGGATAATCTTGTTCACCATAGCTCGAGTGAACGGATCATCCTCGCTACATCAGGCATCACGGGTAAACATGAGCGTAGCAGTGGACTGTCTCACCACGGTGTTTGACTGGTGTACTCCTCTTCTTGCCAACATGAAGGAACAGCTTGCTTCTATCAAGAGGGGACAGACCAAGAACTTTGGGTACGGAACCATTTTATGCACTTTCTTCTTCGAGAAGGTTCCCGCACTCCGCCCCAGGGTAGCAGTTCCCATCAGTAGTCCACGTGATCCACGCATGGGCCGGTGGGCTGACTTGATGAGACGTCTGGGGGGTGGGGAAGTACCTAGGAATGCATTCGACGATGACTTTTTTGCTTGGTGGGAGCAACAGATCATCACCATAGATGACTACCCCTATGCTAGACTGGATTTCCGAGGAGATCCTGATCTAGTGTTACCACCGGATGCAGCATGGGGCGAGATTGGTAAGATTTTTGATTTTTATGATTTTAGGATTTTTAGGATTTTTCAAATATAATGATGAACTTTGAAAAATATTTTTGATGAGATTCAAATGGCTAATATGATGATCATGTTCCAGACATTGGGCCCGTGCGACCAGATGGATTCCCACGGCATGGACGGCGTGGCCGAGGAGCCGAAGAGGCGGCTGCGGATGCGGAAAGGACCCTCAACAATGTCCAGCGACACTTGGCGAGACTGAGCTACCAAGTACCGATGGCCGAGATAGAGGACCTTCCTCCAGATATGCAGCATCATGTGGTTGGGATGCCACGTGACTGGGTTCGCGTTTTTCGGCGCGTGGCCAATGCTATAGTTAGTTATTTAGCTGCTCATCCAGAGTCGAGGCATTAGATATGCCTGACATGATTATGGGCATTTGAGTCCCAATTTTGTATATTTTTGGACACACATATGTACACTCGAGATGCTTTGCGATATATATATATATATATATATATATATATATATATATATATATATATATATATATATATATATACAGTTTGACTTTTTGATGCATGATTTTATAATGATGAATGATTGATATGCCAGTCTAATGCTTGATTAGCGATAGAATCAGATAACCAATTTTGAGATCTTGGAATGTGCAAATAATTAATGTAAATAAATGATCTTTGCAACAACCTCACCCTTAAATATTGGCGATATAATGATGGATCTCTAACCCGATAAATGTTATTTAACTGAGACACTATCAATTGAGAATCAAGATATACTACCAACGAGTCGATCCCATGAGAGATTGCCTCGGATAATAAATTGATAACAGCTGTATACTCGGCCATATTGTTTGAAGTAGGACCGATACACACGCCTCTCGATATCATCAACTGGCCAGTTGGGTAATAAAGTACCCAAGCTGCGGAAGCAAGATTCCGAGTGTGCTGACTAGCACCATCGGCGAATCCAAAATAAACCAAATCATCCATCAACACCTGCCAAAGCAGACCAAAAAGTGCTGATATCAGAAAACGCTCGATAAGATATGTACAAATATACATAAAATACAAAGAAGTCATTACCTGGTAAAACTAAGCAAAATACTTCTTTAAATAGAGCCCATTTCGGGGCTCCGCCAGCTTGTTTCCTTCGAAATCAATTAACTCATACGATCCTTTTTCTAAGACTCGTTTTATAATGAAAGGACCGTACCACATAGGCTTAAATTTGCCTGCCCCCAAGGCGTCCTTATCTTGGTCATAGACCAAGACAAGGTCACCTTCAGAAAAGACACGAGGACGGACGGACTTATCATACTGAGTTTTGACCCTTTTCTTATGGGCCTCATTCATCGTGGCGGCATCTCGACGCTGCTCATCGAGATGTTCCAGGTGAACTAGGCGCTCCTCGAGACTCGAAGTCTCAGGAAGAAGCTCGACAGCCAATTTCAGAGATGGAATTTCACATTCGACCGGAAAGATAGATTCCATCCTGTAAACCAACTGAAAAGGAGTAAAACCAGTAGCGGTTTTAACGGAGGTTCGGTATGCCCAAAGAGTCGGATACAACATAATGTGCCAATTGGACCGATTTTTATCGATTGTCCGTTGGAGTATCGTCTTAAGAGTTTTATTGACCGCCTCGACCTGTCCATTGGCCTGAGGATAGTAAGGAGACGAATGCTCTTGACGGAAACCTAATTTAAGAGCCAATTCGGACATTAGCTGATTTTGGAAATGACTGCCATGGTCAGTGAAAATCTCTCTTGGGATACCGAATCTTGAGATAACCTGATTGAAAAGAAACAAAGCTGCCGTGTCACTGTCGTTCTTATAAGTAGGCATGGCCTCAGCCCACTTCGTGAAGTAGTCTACAGCCACTATAATGTACTTGTGATTCGCCGCTGAAGGCGGATTACAAGTCGTAAAATCAATTCCCCACTTAGTGAAGGGACTGACGGTGACAACGGGAAAAAGGGGAGCTGGATGCGCGTGCATCTTGCGAGTAAAAATTTGACACGGGTGACAGCGTTTGACCGCTTCCTCACAGTCCTTAAAGAGTGAAGGCCAAAAGTAGCCGGCACGTAAGATGCGCTGGGCTGTAGCAAGCCCGGATAGATGACCGCCACAAGCTCCACTGTGGCAATCATTAAGCATAGACTCTGCTTCCTCTAAGGTTAAACAACGTCGGAGAATTGAATCAACCCCTCGACGATATAATGTGTCACCAATGATAACATAGTTTTTAGCCAGGTGACGTAACTTGCGACGTTCATCCTTGGAGAAAGTAGAGGGAAACTTCGAAGTCTGGAGATAAACAATGATATCTCCATACCAAGGGTCTTGTGAAGAGATGAGGAATATATGTTCGTCGGGTAAACTTTCCTCATAAACAATATCCTCTCCACAAGGAAGCTCAGAAATTAGCTCCGCGAAGACCATAGATTTCTTAGACTTGGCGGACAAGAACTCGAGATTGAATTCTTGTAAAATGACTATCCATCTATTATATTTGCCCCCAATCACTCGCCTACTGAGGAAAAATTGGAATGGATTGACCGCCGCTAAGACAAAAGTTTTGCGTAGCAAAATGTAATGACGGAGCCTCTGGACAGCATGGACCACTGCCAAGGCCAACTTCTCAACTGGAGAATAGCGTAGTTCAGGGCCTATCAAGCCTCGGCTCAAATAATAAATCACGTGCTCGACAAGAGCATCGTCTTCCTGAACTAGAACCATACCAATGGTAGATTCTGCTGCAGCGAGATATAAAAGGAAGTCTCTACCATAATCCGGTGGACTCAAAAGCGAGGCAGAGACTAATGCCTTTTTCAAAGCATCAAACGACCGCTGCGCAAAGTCGTCCCACAGGAATGGAACTCCTTTCCGTAGCAAACGCATGAACCCTTTAGTGATCTCGGCATAGTTTTCTATAAACCTTCTTAAGAAATTGGCCTTCCCTTGAAGACTTTGAAGTTGACGAATTGAAGACGGGGGAGGCAACTGAACTATTGCCTCAACCTTGAAGGGATCAACCCGAATCCCTTCATTGGAAACTATAAACCCTAACAACCGACCTGATGTAACCGTGAAAACGCACTTATTAGGATTCAACCGGATTTTGTAAAAACGACATCGCTCAAAGACTAATCGAAGATGACTAGGATGATCAGTTCTCTTTCGAGAACGAGCAGCGAGATCATCTAAGTATGCCTCGATGATATGTTTGATGTCGTGGAAAGCGTAAGACATGGCCCGCTGAAAGGTGGCTCCAGCATTTTTAAGACCAAAAGGCATCTTTCGATATGCAAAGGTACCCCAGGGACATATGAAGGTTGTCTTATGCTGATCTTCAGGACGGACGGAGATCTGATTATAACCCGAAAAACCGTCCATGAAGGAAAAAATTTCATTACTCGCACACTCGTCGATAATCTGATCAATGAATGGCGTGGGGTAATTGTCTTTTGGACAAGCCTTGTTTAAGTCCCTAAAATCGATGCATACGCGGATTGTTCCTTGCTTTTTGTCCACAGGGACTGGATTCAAAACCCAATCCGTAAGAGGAACAGGGTATATTAAACCCGCCCTTAGCAGCTTCTCAACCTCAGCTTTGATAGCCGCTGCTTTCCTAGGATTAACCGGCCGAAGCCTTTGACGAATCGGTTTTGCGTTTTCGTACGTCTTGATCTCATGTTGGACTATAGAAGGATCAATGCCGGGCATTTCCTCATAAGACCAAGCAAATACATCACGATATTCCTTGAATAGGTCGGTGTAAATTTGAATTTCTTCAGGGGAACACTCACTTCCGATGAAGATATTCTCGATGATGTTAAGATCCTTAGAGATGTTTATAGGTATTGTTTTTGAGATTACCGACATATTACCTTCGGCACGCACATGTGTTGGAGCCAAAGGGTTTGACACCGTACAAACATCACTACCAACGAGCTCGGAGAATCTAGATTCTACTTCCTGCAATGGAGGAAGAAAATATGAGCGATGGTGTAAGTCTTCCCAAGGTCGATCTATACCCATCATAATTTCGAGGATTGCTTCTTCAGAAGGTAGAACCGAATCTAAGCAGTCCAAGGCAGAGTTAGAATCAAAGCTCCAAGCGGGGGCCACATGACCATCTAACTCCTCTTTGGAAAAAGGAGTAGAATGGTTATCTGCAGAGTCTACGATAGCCTGATATCTAAGCTCAGCTGCAGATATAGGAAACGCCATTCCATTAACTTGCCCTTCAACTAATGTGGTCGTAGGTGAAGGCAAGGTCCAAGGGTCGGAAAAATGATGAGTTCGTAAGAACTCTTCTCGAGAAGACTCCTTGGATGATGAAATAGCATTGATTCTTGCAAAAGGAGAGGTAAGATCAAACGTACCCATCAATGAGGAATACATCCCTACTCCTAAATTCTCAGTCGGCGGGCGAGGGTTATCCACCAAAGGAACAGTAGAGTCGGAGGTTGCTTGAGGATCGATTGGAGCATAGTCCAATTGATCAACCTTAACGATTTTCCCCTCATGAGGAAAGCAAATGACACGAAACAGAGTCGAAACAACGGCTTCCATCTCGTACACCCAGTTCCTTCCTAATAGGAGATTATAGTCTAGGTTAGCATCTACGACTTCAACTTCGATATTAACGACCTTCCCTCCAACACATATAGGAAAGGCCGGGATAATCCCATGCGGCTTGTGAGAATGGCCATCAAATGCAGTTAAGACGGTTGGTGAAGGAACAACCGAAGGTGAACCAATAGCCTTCCAACATGACATGGACATGATGCATGTGGAAGCTCCTTCATCTATAACGGTGCGAAAAATATTGATTTTCCGGTATGTTGACTTTACCTGAAAAGCCATATGATGAGGGAGTCTCTTTTTGACATTTGACATGTCAAAAGAGAGCACTAGAGAGTTAGCTGGATCGACTGCTCCAATGGCGGAGAGTAAAGCACTTCTCTGAGACGGACACGACTGGAGAACTTCCAAAGCGGACATAGCACATGGGCTTTGAGCCAAATCCTCCACAATGGAGTAATTTTGGGTGGCTCTAGCATTGGGGTTAATTGTCGCGCGTTTGGCAGAACCTTTTGGTATCCTAGGTATAGTCTCAACAGGAGGTCGCTCGATATGAAGGTCATTACTTCCGGGAACCGTTTTATCCTTAGATGTTTCGGCTTCACCATAATCACGTGACCGAGTAGTCACGTTAACGTTTGAACCCATCATAAAAACATTTGATGCTTTTTCCCCTTCCTGGTTGCCCCCTGAGGAGGTCCCAGGATTCGAATTCGCGCCAGCAAGAAGTTGCTGCCCTTGGGGAAACGGGTTTGTTAACACAGCTTGCGAACTAGAAGTCCCTTGCTGTCCTAACAAGCGCTGAGCGTCTTCAATTCTAGGGCAAAGATGAGTTAGATGGTCCCCACTGCATAACTTGCAAGGAAACTTTACTTTCTTTCTCGACTCACCTTTACCACCACCAGCGTTGTTGCCGGATTTATTTGCATCGGGCTTCCCATCCGAGTTCTTCTTTTTACCACGTCCTTTCTTTTTCCCATTGGAATTCTGATTTCCTTTGGGGTTATCGGATTGGACGGCGTTAATGGAAGAATTTTGGGAGGCTTGAGGATTAGACATTGTGACTTGGTTGTTAGGAGCAGTTTGTAATGACAACTGCTGTAATTGATTCAACAAGTTCACTGTAGTCGAGTCTACTAACCCCACGATACCATTCGCGTGTGGACCTGGCTTTGGCTTAGCTAAATCAACCTTAGATCCAGGAGCATCTGGCAAGTACTTTTGGAGGATCCGAGACTGAGAGTAAATCAGTTCTAACTGCTGGGCCCTGAAAATGGCTTGCTCCTCAGAATAGACCCCAGACATGGAGACATCCTTGGAGATCTCGGGTTGCAAAGACTTCAAAAACCACTCTAGACGGTACTCCGGAGGGATTTCGGCTTTGATGAGCCTCTTTCTCTGTCTCCATTCCTGAATGTGATCAGAAATGTGGGTTGCCTTATCCTGACGAAAGGTAGCCAGAAGTTCAGTTCCGGCATCATAGCGGACAAGAAACTGGAAGTGATTCAAGAAGATATTGGCTAAGTCTGCGAACGATGTAAAGCTGCCCCCTGGCAACTCTATGTACCATTTAGCCGCATTACCAGTCAAGGTGCGCTGAAAGAGTCTCAACCTAATCGAATCCTCGATGAGGGAGTTGGATGAGCACCACAAATGGAATGTGGTTACATGATCGCCCGGATCTTCACCACTCTTCCCTTCGAATTTTGGTATATCCGACGGGAGTTTGGTTGGGACTGGAGGCCAGGCCGGATTGTATCTGATAGGGTCGTTCGTTAGCTTAGTGAGATCTGGCAAGTTTAACGTTGCCAGAAACGGAAGCCTAGGAGGACCTAGGGGATTCCACCCAGACTGGGCAGAACTCCCAAAGTTCTGAAAAGATTGTCCTGGGATTTGGGAGGCACCAGGTTGCCCGAAGTGACCAGTAGAACCAGCTGAACCAAAAGGCAAGCCTTGTGGTCCAGAAAAATTCGGAGTTTGACCAACTCCTGCCGTATAAGCTCCATAGCTTGCAAAGTTTCCTCCTAAAGAATGGTAAGGAGTTGATAACCCCTGATATGGGTTCCAAACCGAAGCAAGGGGAGGAATACTTTGAAACATGCTAACCGTGGAATACGGCCTACTTCCTTGTTGGCCGATAAATGGATTCGCAGTTCTTGCGCTACTAACCCCAGGGTTATTCCAACCTTGGAAAGGATTGCTGCTTTGTCCTATTGAAGAAAAAGGCATGGATCCTACCGTTGGGTTGGAATGTGGGATATGACCACTTCCAAAAGGAAAACCCTGGAATGAAGCCGATCCGCCCATCATGGACGTAGCGGCACTGAACGGAACCGATGGAATACCCTGTGATTGGGTGCCAAAAAGGAAGGAACCAGTACTAAAAGCATTGGTTTGGGCATTTCCACTCGTGGACGGAATGGAGGTAGACCCCACCAAAGATGTGCTAGCAAACGATCCGAACAAGGAAGCAGAGGGGATGGAAATGGTTCCTCCCCCTTGCACCGATGTTGGGGTTTGCATAGTCGCAGCACTCGTAGAAGCCATGCTTCCAGTAGTGATCATAAATGGTAAGCGCGTAGCGTAACCTGGACTCGATGGTCTATATAATGGAGGCCCAACGTAGTGCAATACGTCTGGATAACTAGATGGTAGTGGAGAATTTGGAGCCCCTAACGACTCCGAGAATTCTTCTACCTCTACGTTATTCTCCGCTTGAAAGAAAAATCGAGAAAGGATTGGAGTGTCCCTCTCTTGCTCAGAAGTACCAGGCCTTGCTTGGTCGCTAATGTCCCCGCGAGGAGGATCAATCCCCGATGCGTCAACCGGCGTGGGACGGACCCCACCGGTAGTATTCCCTCTGCGCCTTCTAGGAGAAGGCTCTAAACTAGGTGGCGAGAAACCACGAAGTCTTCGAGACCGTCTTGGAGATCGGTCAGCCACTTTGAATTTCTTGTTATGATCTTAACTAAAGACTCAAAAAATCAAAAGCTAGGCCAACTAGGAGCACAGAGCACACACTATAAAGTTCCTAAAGATACAGCCAGTCAAACAACTTCCACGTATTTCCGCTCCGGGTGATTAGGACCGGACACCAAAATACGAGAAAGTGAATCAAAGGGCCTTCCGAAGATAGTCTGGGATGATGAGGGCCCAGTCCTATCAGCGAAGGTATGAGAGGAAGTTACACTGACCTCCTAACAACAGCCTGCGCCGGTGCAAGCCCCCAAGCTTCGCAAGGGTGCCCTCCGGAAGTACTGTCGAGAGTGATACAACGTTGACCTCAAGTGCCACGGGATTCCCCTCCGCAGCCACCTATGCAGATCCCTAGGAGAGGCAACTATGGGTACCAACTCGTCGCAGAAGCCAGGCGGAACAGTCGTGAGGTAAGTTTAGACAAGTAGGAGAGGGGGTATCTCTCTTCCCTGTCTTCACAGACCCTCGTGCTTAACTCCCAGATCCGGAGCTTTCCTGGTCTTCCTAACGCTATTGGATTTACTCTCGTTAATCAGACTCTTATGTTTGACGTTTTATGTGGCCTTGGAGAGTTAACTCTCCACTCGCCTAATCCAAGGCCCTAAAATCCTAAACTTGTTGGTGTAATAACTAAAACAAAAAGTTCTAGTTTATTTTAATTAAGCGCTTGATTTTATTAGGCTGTTCTTTAAGTCAAAGGTAATGGAGGTGAAACTTGTGGTGTTTTTATGGACGCAAAAGAAATTAATAAAACTTAGCTACATGCACATGCACTTTTGTTTTCGATGAAAAGCAATTTCTATGAGGTTCAGAGGTACTTCTAATATAAACAAATTTTTTCTTTTTCTTTTCAGACTCCACACTCACAAAAACTAACAAAACTAAATATGCCTAAAAAGAGATGCAAATCTTACCCTAATGCAAGAACTATATGTGGATGCAAGATTCAAAGACTACTCTAAAAACAAAGAAGGAAAGTTGCTGCTTTACCAAATTTTGTCTTGCCACTAAAATGCTTAGATAGAAGATGATGTGTTACCAATCATTTCGTCCAAACAATAAAAACAAGTTCTAAGATAAAAAAAAAAAACAAAGCACTTTCACTTCGCAAAAAAGGAAATCAAATGAGAAGCAAGTTTAAGAAAGCGAAACTCAAAAACTTTCAAAAGATTTTCTTTCAATCAAACCAAAAAGTCTTTTTCAAAGGAAAGCTCTAAAAAACTGGCACCAATGATTGATAAACAAGCAACCAAACACTTTTGTGAATTGACACCTTTCAAATGATGAAAACTCAACAAAAATAAAATGTGTTCGAAATCGCTTTTGACAATCAAAAGCAGCAATGAAAGTCCAAAAGATCAAAAGACAAGTTTCAAGAAAATGGTAACAAACAACTTTCCCGAAATGAAGGAGCAAATGGTCATAAAAATGATTTCGTTAAGCAAACAAAAAGTGTCATGAAAGCAAAAATGGACACAAAGATTGAACCCAATCTTCCCACTCTGCCGAAACAGAGCAATCAAGATTCTTAAACAGAAATCTTGTGTGTCAAAAATCAATGACGCTTGCAATCAACGAAAAACAAGACTAGTACTCCTTATAACTAGAGAGAGTTCAGAACAAGATGCCCCCTGTTAAACAGAGAACTGTCACTGGGAATTGACTGCTTTAAACTGACCCAAACCACCAGACAGACATTTCAGCAAAAAGAAAAATTATAAATCTTGAAAATTATGGAATATACGCACCTGCAATTATTTGCAGAATGCGTGTACACGCGACTGTAACTAAGGAAACCCGCGTATACGCGGTTTCACTTAGTGCAACTTGCGTATATACGCTTCTGTAATCCAGAAAAAGAGCGTATCTTAAGTCTTTCAAGAAAAATAAAAAAAACACAGACTGAAAAACTGGAAAAGCTTGGATTTCAAGAAAAGATCAGACAGTCAGAGCCAACAAACAGAGGGGCTGAGCCTTGATTGGCTTGAGGACTACCCAAACTAGGAACAACAAGAGTGTTGTCCCTAGTGGAGTCGCCAATTCTGGTTGAAGGGAAAATACCCCTAGGGTCCTTTGGGCTAAGACTCTACCAGACTGAAAATTGCTTATTCAAAGAAACACACACACAGCCATCATTTTTACTTTTAAGCAAATGCTAACGTTAAGGGTACGTACCTAAGGTCCTACGTTCGAGAAGGCCTTTAGGGTCCAAACCCTTCTTGGAGTTCCCTTCTTCTTTCTTTGACGTGCAAGACAAACAAATCAAAGAACACAACAGTACATGTACAGATACTTATGTATAAATCATCTTTATGCTATAAAGTTAGTTATAAAAAATCTTTAAGTAACCACTTTCATAAGAATTCAACGCAAGAATCTCATAAGCATAAAGAAAGATTATTTGGGAACAAAGACGTGTTTCTTTATATATAAAGGAAAATAAAGTACATATATCGGAAAGATATCACCTGAACACCTTCAGCAGGCTCCAAGCAAGCTTCCTCCCGGATTCGTTCCAGCCTCAAGCCTCCAACAAGAGCTCCTTCCAAGTCTTACTCAATGATGATATCAAGGATGAATGATCACCAATACACATGGAAACAAGGGTTTCCTATGAAAAATGGGGGAAGTGCAGAATGCACCAAGGACTTCAGACCTGGTCTAAGGGAAAAATCTCAGCATAATAATCTTGCTCTCCTTTCTCTCTCCCCTTGGCCTTCCCTTTGATGTCTTTTTATACCCTCTCCAAAGTAGTTTTTTAGTTAGGAGTTGGTTGGGAACAGTTGGGCCACGGGCACTAACAGGTGATCAGCAGGTAAAACCCGCGATCTCCGCCCGAAAAAGAGGAATTTATTATTTTTTAAGTGTTTTAATAGATACACGTGGGTTGGGTATGACAGATCCGCGTGTACACACATTTAACTCAGGGCAATGTCGCGTATAGGGAATAAAACACTGTTTTTTAAATTTTTGGACCAGGTCTGGAAGGAGGGGTTTCCCTAGGCCATAAGTGCAGCATCACAAACCATAAGAGTGAGATTTGGAGCTATAACATATGGGGTGCGATGGGCGAGAAGTGACAAATGGCAGTGTCAATCCGCGAGGTGGAGAGGCATGGAATCTTCCAGAAACTTCTCCTGTGACACTTGCCTCTTTGAATTCGACCAAGGATGAGTAAGAGATCATCATTCTCCAAGTGGAAGCAAGAACTATCAGAGGGGAGACACTAATCAAATCACAAGCTGACTCATCTCCCTTACAGATATCTATATATGGATCCCTCATCCCAGAGATCCAGAGGCTAGAATTTTGCATCTCGTAAGGAATTGTTGTTGGTTTCTTGAGACAACCTCATAGTGTTGGGTGATCTAAGCTTTGTATGAGGTGAAGAAGGGCTTACTTGCTGAGAGGATGATGCTGGGTCAGAACAACTGGTTGTAACTCCCTTGGCTCTTTCTTGATTATCAATAAAAGCTATTCAAGTTTTCCTCCATACTCTTGTGTCATTTATGTTTTATGCATTTGTATGGTCAATTTATATCTGATCCTAGATTGTTTATGATTATAGATCCATGTTCTTGTATAGTGTTATGCTACTTTGATCCTATAGGTATTCTGTGAAGCTGGGCGTGCAAGTAGCGAAGGACTGTCAGGAGAGATAGGAATCGAACTAGGAGATAAGCGCAAGACAGAGGTTGGTCTCCTTTGTTCTTCTCTCATCTATATTTCATAAAGGAAAAATGAAAGTAGCTTTACTTTGTTTGTTTCTAAGGTAGCTACCATACCTTAGTGGGATAAGCAGTTCTGTATAGAAACGTTTCCCTGTAACATGCCTCCACATCCATGATGGGTGGATCAGCTTCATTCCAGGGTTTTCCTTTTAGAAGTGGTCATATACCACATTCCAACCCGACAGTAGGATCTATGCCTTTTTCTTCTACAGGACAAAGCAGCAATCCTTTCCAAGGTTGGACTAACCCTGCAGTTAGTGGCATGGGAACTGGGAATATGTTTTTTGGCCAAGAAGGGAATGGGCCGTACTCCACAGTTAGTTCGTTTTGAAGTATTCCTCCCTTAGCTTCTACTTGGAATCCTTATCAAGGGTTATCAACTCCTTATAATCCTTTAGGAGGAAACTTTGCCAGTTATGGAGGTTTTTTGGCCAGAGTTGGTCAAACTTCGAGTTTCATTGGATCACAAGGCTTGCCTTTTGGTTCAGCTAGTTCTGCTGGATACTTCGGGTAGCCTGGTGCCTTTCAAAATCCAGGCCAATCTTTTCAGAACTTTGGGAGCTCCACCCAGTCAGGGTGGAACCCCCAAGGTCCTCCTAGGCTTCCTTTTCTGGCAACTTTGAACTTGCCAGATCTCACGAAATTAACAAACAATCCAATCAAATACAACCCAGCCTGGCCTCCGGTCCCAACCAAACTCCCTTCGGACATTCCAAAATTCGAAGGGAAGGGCAGTGAAGACCCAGGCGACCATGTAACCACATTCCATTTGTGGTGCTCATCAAACTCCCTTATTGATGACTCGATTAGGTTGAGACCTTTTCAACGCACCTTGACTGGTAATGCGGCCAAGTGGTATATAGAGTCCAGGGGGCAGATTTACATATTTCGCTGACTTAGCTAATATTTTCTTAAATCATTTCTAGTTGCCTGTCCGTTATGATGATGGAACTGAACTTCTGGCCACTTTTCGTCAGGACACGGAAACTCACATTTCTGACCATATTCAAGAATGGAGACAGAGAAAGAGGCTCATTAAAGCTGAAATACCTCTGGAATACCGTCTAAAATGGTTTTTGAAATCTTTACAACCTGAAATCTCTAAGGATGTCTCCATGTCCGGAGTCTATTCTGAGGAGCAAGCTATTTTTAGGGCCCAGAAATTGGAATTTATTTACTCTCAGTCTGGGATCCTACAAAAAATCTTGCCAGATGCTCCTGGGTCTAAGGTTGATATAGCCAAGTTGAAGCCAGGTCCCCATGCAGATGGTATCATTGGATCGGTGGACACAAATGCGGTGAACGTGTTGAGCCAATTGTAGTAGTTATCTTTGCAAACTGCTCCTAACAACCAAGTCACATCGTCTAACCCTTCGTCTTCCCAACCCTCTTCGATTAATGCCGTCCAATCTGATAACCCCAAAGGAAATCAAAATTCTAATGGGAAAAAGAAAGGACGAGGTAAGAAAAAGAGTCAGGATGGAAGGTTGACGTAAATAAATACGGCAATAATGCTAGTGGTGGTAGAAATGAGTCGAAAAAGAAAGTTAATTTTCCACGCAAGTTAAGCAATGGAGACCATTTAACTCATCTTTGCCTGAAGACTCAAGATGCTCAGTTCTTGTTAGGGCAGCAAGGGACTTCTAGTTCCCAAGCTATGTTAACAAACCCTTTTCCCCAAGGGCAGCAACTTCTTGCTGGTGCAAGTTTAAACCCTGGTACCTCCACAGGGTGCAACCAGGAAAGGGAGAAATCATCAAATTTTTTCATGATGGTGTCAGGCGGAAAGAGTCGATAGTGCGGACACAACCAACCTCCCTAGGAGCCTAAGACTCTCTAGTGACAAACAAGACAAACAAGAGCAATCCTTCTCTAAACATGCATTTACTATACGAGAAATCAAGTGTTTAGATCCTACCTGTAGTCCAACGCTGTTGTAGCAGTCCAGCCTCGTTGATCCGGATGAGCTCCTCCTTCACTTCGAAACCTGCATCCACTAACAATCAAACGATTAAATAGCACTTGATAATCTCATAAAATAAAACATATTTAACACATAGACCAAGGAGTACATGAAACAACTCATAAATAACAAGTTATTGAGAAGAATGGACTCATTTGCATTAATAGGAAACAAAAGGAACAATTACAACCTGAGCCTTGGTGTTGTGCAAGTCCCTCCCAGGGTCCATCAAGAGTTCTCCTTTACTTTGACAAAGCTCACCCACTTCCAAATAGAACAAGCAAAGATGGCAATCTCTCCTCACAAGCTTCTAAATGGGAGTCCTAATTCCAGCAGCATCTACCCTTAGAAATGTTTAGCTTCCAACCTCCCCTCCTTCTGGCCCAATGCCTGTATTTATAGTGGTCTAGAGGAAGTTATTTAGGTCCACCATCAATGGGATAATCCCCTCTTTGGATGGGATAAATCCCTCATTGATGGGATAAGTTCCTCTTTGGTAGGGGTACATGAACCATCTGGAGGCGCTCAATACACGTCGAACAACCTTCTAGAATGCTCTAGAAATGACCACAAGTAACTTTTTAAAGATGAAACTTGCGCATTTTGACCTTTACAGGGGTACGCACCTGCCCCTTTACATACAGAGTGTACAAGTACGCAGCTTTTGTGAACATTGGGTGCATACCCGCAGGTAAGGTTGAGAGAACCTGCGTACCCAGAGATAAATACATTTATAAAGACTTTCTCTCTTTTTGGAGTTTGACATGGAGAGCAGAGGCATAAGACTTGCCTAAGAGGATAACATGACTGTGGATAGAGCCATACTAACTGTAAATAGCCATGGTGACATTTTTTAGTGTAACAGATTGCCCCCTAAAGTGCGAAGCCTGTAATAGATTAGGGTTTTGTATTATCTAGGAAGGGTGAAGCGCTTTATCATTTCAAGGATTATCTCGTGGAGAGCCTGGTCAGAACCTGCAATTTTCAACACAAAATACATGTATAATATTATATCATCACTGAGGTAGGCATTCCCATACTCAGATCAAAACTTTAACTAACAGACTAACTACTCTGATATAGGAATGATCTTGCAGTACATCATAATCATAGACTTTTGTAGACACAGTATGGGCGCAGCCATCTGTTTATGATTAGTCTACTTAGATAATGAATACAAAACTCCTCGCAGCCTGGATGGTGGAAACTAGATCCAGGGTCTTCATTTCTGCTTCCCGAATTGGTACGATTCTAGCCATGCAAATAAATGAGTTGATGTTGAACATGGCAGAAACCACTTGATTACCAGTCGATGATGTAAACTCTTAACAAGTGTGAGAGAGACCACCAGTAATGTCAATGGTTCTCAAAGTACCCAGTACAATCCATGAGATGTGAATGAATGAGTTGATGTCGAACATTTCACGGAATCCTTTGATCGAAAGTCAATGATGTAAACTGACGTCAAAGGCGAGAAACCTACCATTGATGCATGTAGACTTCAAGGTACTGACGATTTCTAAGTCATCTCTCTAGATAATGTGTTGATGTCGATAGAAAGCGACCCGTTGCAGGCAAGCCCACAACACGAAATCATTTGTTCAAGTTGAAGAAATGTTGCTGTAAGGACTGACTCAGGGATGGTCAAATGGATGACAAGTATTTTGCAGATGAAAGTTTTGCTTGCATACCTCTTGAACACATAACGACACAACAGATGGCTTGGTGATAAACGACTCAAAGTTAATCTCCGGAACCCGGCTGAAGACTTTCAAAGTGGTTTGATCAACTGTGAGGTAAAGGATTTCCCAACCCAGGTGAATGAAAAGTGTCGTGTCCAAGAGTGGTAATAAAGTTTCTTCTGAGACAAAAGATAAAAAATAGGCTCATTCTTCTCTCTTTTCCCCCACCATTTCTGGCAAGTACCTCTTTATTTTTAACAAGCTTGAGGAGGATAAAATATGCTTGATTATAAGCTCATCCTTCGGATGAGTCCAACCTAGTTTTGATTCGAACCCTAGGAAGGAGTGGTTCGTTCCTGTTTGTAATTGAACAGGTCCTTTACTGTGAAATTTTTAACGAGCCCAGTATAGGAGAAACTCGGCGTTTTTCAATTTTAGAGAGTCTGAAAAACTTAAGAAGACTCCAGGTTGAACTTTTTCGTAAATTTGTGTCCCCCAAGCCCGAAAAAGTATAAAATAATACCTGGGAGAATCGCTTGATCTTGTGACCAAGGAATACTTTCATGATTAGTGTCTCTGACCTGAAAAGTAAAAAGCGATCAAGGACACGTCGTTTTATTTCCGTATCGAGTTTGAAACGACAAAAACCCGGCAATCTTTTCCTGATTTTACGGTCAGAAAAGAGCTATAAGGGGAACATCTTTTAATTCCGTTTTAACGAGTGTAAAAGAAACGCTCGGCGATCTTTTCATATTTTAGGAGTCAGAAAAGAGCTTAAAAGATGACTCTGACGTGAAAAATGATAATTTACCCTAAAGTCCCTTTGTCCTGCATAGAAACAACACATTACTCATACCTGTTTAAGATGGGCAAAAATTCATCGAAAATGTCCTTTCATGGTGAAAAATAAACAAATCTAGCATTTATTTATCCAAAAAACCTATAAAAAGACTTCTTACCATGTCATTTTTACCATTTTACTGTTGAGGTTGAGAAAAGGGCTTTTGACAAGAAACTTCCTGTGAAGATTGCGGAGAATCCGACCGTCAGAATCGAACGCCGTTTCACCAGGTATTCTACAACACCCCTCTCTTGTTTTTCATCCGTTTAGAATCTAGTTTTAAGTTTTTATTTGATTTTTTGGGGGCATTGGGGTTTCAAAATGCGCCCTTCGGGGTACGCAGGTCATGCACTGTTGACCTGCGTACCCCGATATTTTCCCAATGGGAAAATTACGGGGTGTACGCACCCGGCCTTAAGGGAACCTGCGTACCGGTGCTCTATCCCTAAAGGCCGGGGTGCGTACCCCGCAAAACACAATTTGAAACCCTTGGCCCTCCAAAATAAACCAAAATTTTTTAAATTTTATGGATTCTCACTAATGTTTTATGATGTGCAGGGAGCACACCATGCTTGATTGGCGTGAAAGAGAGCACGAGGATGTTGATTTGGCCGCGATAGGTCATCAACCTTCCATTGATGCATTAAAAGCCTGTGGACTGTACAAATACTGGGCCATACCTGGCATGAGGGGCCAAGTGCCTTTTCTTGAGTGGCTGGTTGAAAGGTGGAACATTCAGGAGAAATGTTTCTACATCGGAGAGCACCAGATCGAGATAGAGCCCTCCGACATATATTTTCTCACTGGCTTGCCTAACAGGGGCGAGCAACTTTCTCTATTCGGGACTAGGCTGGGTGGCCAATCCCTTGCTAGTCTCTGACTAGAGTGGTGCAACAACCAAAACCATGAGAAGGGGATAGAAATCAAGTACATATCCCAACCTGAACTTATCGTGATAGCCTTTACTGTTACCAGACTTTGCGGCGCGGCCGCTTTGCACCAAGCCACCAGGTCCCAAATGCGGCTGGCTATAGACTGTTTCCATGGCACCATTTTCAACTGGTGTGATGCTGTGTTGGCTAATTTGAAGGGCCAACTAACCAGGGCAAAGAGAGGACAACTGAAGACCTTTGGATATGGGCCTATAGTTGTCAGCTTTTCCCTAGAGAGAGTTCCAATGCTGGTCCCCCAACATCTTACAGTTCCAGTTGGGGCGCCTCGGGAGCCTAAGTTGACGAGATGTGTTGCGGTAATGGCCCGGCATCCTGATGAGGGCGCAGCAGTTGTTTGATTTCCTGATGGTTACTTTCACTGGCTAGAGAGCCAGGTCTTTGCTATTCAGGACTTTCCTTATGCCGGAATGGATTTTCGGAATGATCCGGACATGGTTCTTCCACAGGGAGAACAGTGGGACGACAGAGGTATTTCATTTTTCACAAGTTTTCAAATTATATATTTTTTTTGTTTTTATATATATCGCCTCAAACTGACAGTACAAATTTTCAAAATGCAGATGTAGGTCCACGGTGTCCAGCCAACCTCCGGGCTTTTGAGAGGAGAGTACCAGCTATACCAGCGCCAGCCCCACAGGATGCGGCCACAGAGACCTTAGCCGAGCTGGAACAGGATCTAGAGCGTCTGACGGCGGATATACCAGAGACCACCATAGATGATATTCCTATTCGACTTCAGCGTTATGTGGTCGCAGTCCCAGGACCTTTTAGGAGGTTCTTGTGTAGGGTAGCGCGGGCAGTGGTCTCGTATAGAGAGCACCACCAGTGATTGGCTAGTCACTTTTGTAGACACATATGACATTTTTGGCTTTTTGTACTTATCATTTTTGCCGATCATAAGGTGTTTTTCAACCTATGATCGAAGACGATGTATATTTTTTGACACACTCCTATCTATATATATATATCATTATTATCGGCTCATTTTGTTTAACATATGTGATGAAATGTTTCTAAATTTACTTGCATGATTATCGTAAATGTCTGTCCAACATTCGAGAAGCAATTGCATCTGCTAATGTATTTAAAGACCTTGGAATATGCTGATATTCAATGTAATCAAATTCACGTTCCAAGAGACGCACTCTCAAAAGCAACCTTAATAACACAGGATTTCTAATGGCATATACTCTATTAAGCTGTAATACAACGAGTTCAGAATCTAACCTCACTATCAAACGTCGAATTCCAAATGAAATAGATTCAGATAATAATTCAACCACTGCACTGTATTCTGCAATGTTGTTCGTCGTTTGACCGAGGCTTACCCCATGCATAGAAACTAACTCGTCAGAGGGCGAATAGATAACCCAAGCTGCAGAAGAGATATTCCGTGTACTACGACAAGCACCATCAGCAAATCTAATGTATGTTTGGAGAGACGTCGACATCTGCAATATCAAGAGTAAAACCAAGATAAGCCAGAATAACGACGAAAAACACACTTTCTAAGCTAAGCACACTATCTAAACTAACAAACATACTAGCTAGAAAGAAAACCTAACCTAACTAACATTCTCCATACCCATCATTTAAGCATAATACCTCTTAAGGTAAAGTCCATTTATGGGTTTACCTAAAGAGTCCCCATCAAAATCTACCAGCTCATAGGCCCCTTTTGCTAGCTTTCGCTTTACAATGTAGGGTCCATGCCACATAGGAACGAATTTTCCAGCACCTAGCTTATCGTTAGCTTGATCATATAATAGCACTAGGTCTCCCTCCGAAAAACTTCGAGGGGTCACATTTCTATCATACTGAGCTTTCATTCGCTTCGCGTGAGTCTCGATTGCCAATGCAGCGTCACGTTGAGTCTCATCTAACTGAGCTAAGTATAATAAACGTTTCTCCTCTTCGGAAGTGGCTGGGAGTAATTCGACAGCCATTTGAAGTGATGGGATTTCGCATTCAATGGGTAACACAGCTTCCAAGCCATAAACTAGCTGGAAAGGAGTGAACCCTGTTGAAGTTTTCACTGAGGTTCGGTATGCCCATAGCGCTGAAAATAACATGTTGTGCCAATTCGACCGATGAATACCAATGGTTCGTCGGATCATGATAACTAGAACTTTGTTGATAGACTCAACCAAACCATTGGCTTGCGGATAATAAGGAGTAGAGCTATCATGGCGCAAGCCAAGCTGGCTTGTAAGCTCAGTCATCATGATGTTTCGAAAATGGCTCCCATGGTCAGTGATGATTGCTTGTGGGACACCAAACCTAGTTATAATGTGATTGAATACGAAAACTGCAGCTGTTTTGCCGCTTGCGTCGAATGTAGGCATTGCCTCGGCCCATTTAGTAAAATAATCAACCGCGAGGATGATATATGCATGCCCCCCGGCCGAGTGAGGGTTACAAGTAATAAAATCGATACCCCATTTGGCGAAAGGACCAACGGAAATTATAGGATGGAGAGGAGCAGGTGGTGCGCGCATCTTGCGATCAAACACTTGACAGTTGTGGCACTTCCGGACCGCAATGATACAATCTTTAAACATGGACGACCAGAAATAGCCAGCGCACAACACCTTCTGAGTTGTGGCATACCCAGACATATGACCGCCACATGCTCCAGAGTGACAATCATTCAAAACCCTCTCAGCCTCTTCGTGAGTTAAACAACGTCGAAAAACGAAGTCTGCCCCTCGGCGATAAAGTGTATCTCCAATAATCTTGTATTGCTGGGATTGAAACCGAATTTTTCGACGTTCCGAATTTGAAGCTTCAGGCCGAAAGGTTTGGGTTTGGAGATAGATGATTATATCCCCGTACCACGGATCTAAAGTACTGATAAGAAACAAAGATTCGTCCGCAATGGACTCCTCTGCCACAGTTTCTGTGTCAGCACGCGGGAAATCACACATCAATTCCGCAAAAACTAAGGATTTCTTAGACTTGGACTTCTCAAACTCCAAGTCAAACTCTTGCAGGATAACGATCCATTTAGAGTACTTGCCCCCTAGCAGTTGTTTTGTCAAAATATAAATCATAGGGTTGCAATCCGAAATAACTGTAGTTTTACGGAGAAGAATGTAGTGACGAAAACGCTGGACAGCTTGAACGGCTGCCAGGGCCAACTTCTCCACATGTGAATATTTTAGCTCAGTGGGGTTTAATGTCCTACTAAGATAATATATCACATGTTCCGCTCCGAATTCATCTTCTTGAACTAACACCATTCCAATGGTGGAATGCGAAGCTGCGAGGTATAAGAAGTAGTCCTGGTTGTAGTTGGGAGTATGCAACAATGGTGCATGGGTCAACGCGTGCTTAAGTGCATCAAAAGATTGTTGGGCAATCTCATCCCAAAAGAATTGAGCATTCTGTTTCAACAACCGTGTAAAACCTTTAGTGACCTCGGCGTAGTTTGGAATGAATCGGCGTAAAAAGTTCGCTTTCCCTTGCAGACTTTGGAGTTGGCGCAAACTCGAAGGAGGAGGCAATTTGATGATAGCTTCGACCTTCGAGGGATCGACGCGAATGCCAACTTTTGAAACAACAAATTCCAGCAATCGACCCGTCTCTATACAGAACACACATTTGTGGGGATTTAACCGAATTCGATAATGCCGACACCTCATAAAGATTGCTCGTAAGTGGACAAGGTGACCAGCTCGATGTAAAGAATGAGCAGGAAAATCATCGAGGTACGGTTGCACAATGTGCTTGATGTCATGAAATGCGTAAGACATCGCCCGTTGAAAAGAGGCCCCGGCATTCTTAAGTCCAAACGGTAATTTGCAATAAGCAAATGTCCCCCATGGACAAATGAATGCCGTTTTTGGTTGGTCGGCAGGTAGAATATTGATTTAATTATAGCCCGAAAAACCATCCATGAAGGAAAACATTTCACTTCCGGCACAAACATCTATAATTTGATCGATATAAGGCGTAGGATAGTTGTCTTTTGGACAAGCTCGATTTATATCCCTATAGTCGATACAGATTCTTATTGTTCCTTGTTTCTTGTTGACCGGAACAATATTCGATACCCAATCCGTTAACGGGATTGGATAAATGAAACCTGCTTTCAACAGCTTCTCGACTTCTGCTTTAATCGCAGCCGCTTTCCGAGGGTGAATCTGACACAACCGTTGCCGGACGGGTTTAGCATCTGGATAGGTCTTTATTTCATGAACAACCATGGCAGGATCGATTCCTGGCATTTCCTCGTAAGACCAGGCAAACACATCGCGGAATTCTTGGAATAGGGCCTTGTAAGTTCGAATTTCATCTTCTGTACATGAGGCACCTATATGAATGTTTTCCTCAATTTCGGGCTTCACTGAAAGATCAATGGGAATAGTGCGAGAAATATTCCCTAAATTCAACTCTGAATCAGAATGTTTCGTTGGATTCTGAGCGTCTTTGACATATTCAGCGGTAAAGATAGATGAAAAATCATTTTCAAAAGCATCCTCCTCAGGTAAAAACGAAGATCTGTGATGGAGATCTTCCCATGGTAGATCGTCTACACTTAGGATTTCGCGAAGTTGTTCGTCAGATGACACGACTTCGGGAAATGCTATCCGTTCTAAGGTTGATGTGAAAAGTGATTCTTCACTGACCACATTCATTTGGTCGATTTCGGTTGAACGCGAGTCAGTAAAAGACATGACGGCTTCATAAACAATTTCATATGGACTCAAAGGCATAGCATCACCGAATGAGTCTATCTCAGATTCAGATGGGACAATCCAAGGATCATCATAAATAATGTTGTCTGATGTAATCATATGAATTGATGCAAATGAAGGGTCTGCGTTGATTGGAGGGAAAGGAAAAGTTCCCAGTAAACCGGAATCTTTAACTAAACCTACGCCAACGTCCCTATAAGGGATTTTCGTCTTACCGACATGCTGGATACTCTCTGAAGAGGTTGGGTCGGATGAAAAGTATGTCAGCTGATCAATCGTCCCGATCTTACCGTTATGTGGAAACTTAATTACTCTGAAGACCGATGAAACGACCGCTGTCATAGCATATGACCAACTTCGACCCAAAAGAAGGTTGTAGTCTAGAGGGGCATCAACCACCTCCACCATTACTGAAGATTACTACATCTTCAGTAATCTTCGGTAATAATGATTTAACAAACCATTCAGCTAAGATTTGGTCCGGATTAAAAAATTTCACTAGCCTTCTTCGACGTCTCCACTCATGAATGTGATCAGAAATATACGTGGATGTCGATTGTTTTAGTGAAGTTAATAACTCCATGCCGTTATCGTATCTGACTGGCAACTGAAAGTGAGTTAAGAACGAGGTAGCTAACTGGCTGAAATTGTAAAAAGAGGCCCGTGGTAACTCAATGTACCACTTGGCCGCGAGACCAATGAGTGTACGCTGGAAAAGACGTAAGCGGATCGAATCATCCGAGATAGAATTTGAAGCACACCAGAGATGGTAAGTCATCACATGATTGGACGGATCCTCTCCAGACTTACCTTCGAACTTGGGTATATCACTGGGCAACTTATTTGGCATTGGCGGCCAGAACGGAAGATATTGAATTGGATCGTTCGTTAGGCGCGTCAAGTCTGGTAAATCCAAAGTTGCGATAAACGGTAACTGCCAGTTAGGATCTCTAAAACTCTGGGTCACAAGACCAGTCCCAGGAGGAGGATATCCAGGATAACTAGGAACAGGAGTCGCATTAGGGATATTATATCCTCCTGGAAAACCAGGATTAACCGGACTGTACTGGGGTTGTTGAGGTTGTTGACAAGTGTACCCAGGATACGGTTGATACTGGTAAACCGGCTGTTGGACAGCTTGCCCATGTTGGTACTGTCCCTGGTACGGTTGATGAACAAATTGAGGTTGAGTAGTGACAACCGTACTTATACCAGGCTGACCTGTAGGCATCTGGACCGTGGTTTGAATCGTAGATCCAGACAACGGTAAAGATGTCTGAGGAGTGGTTGCAGAGACAGTAGAAACCGGAGCTGTCGATACTCCAGAAGTAAGTGCGGCAGATGTAGCGGTAGTTGCAGCAGCCGTTTGAGATGGAGTACTAGGTGCTATTGGCGGCTGAGTAACTGCCGAAGTTACAGAAGTTTGAACATTTGACTGGACAGGTTGCGGTTGCTGGGGTGGACCAGAAACTACGGGTTGTCCAGCTTGAGGTACCAACTGTATACTTGCTGCAACACCTGTTGACCCTGTGATGGATCCCACACTAACATTCCGGGGTATTGACCCGTAACAGGTTGAGGATACTGAGATCCATAACCGGATTGAGGATAGGATTGATAATTGAAAGGTGCAGTTCCCATACCTTGAACATATGACTGACCTTGAGGTGGTTGATAACCTTGACTTGAGTATTGACCTTGAGGTTGATAACCTTGAGGTAAATACGGATACTGGGGTTGACCTTGACCTTGAGGTTGATACCCTTGAGGTTGATACCCTTGGGGTTGATACCCTTGAGGTAAATATTGATACTGAGGTTGACCTTGGGGTACATATTGAGGCTGGGGTTGACCTTGAGGCATGTATTGCACCATAGGTACATACTGACCTTGAGGTTGCCCCCCAGACACGATTTGTGTACCTTGAGGTTGCCCCCCAGGCGTTAACTGAGGCTGCCCCCCAGGCGGTAATTGGCCACCTTGAGGCTGGGAAACAGGAACTGAACCTGACATCATGTAAATGTCTCCTACACCCAATGGTATATTACCATTGTTTCCAGCTAATAACCCATGATCAATGGGTTGAGGAGATGCCCCCGCAAAGGTACCAGAAATTGATTGATACCCGGTGGGAATAGAAGGACCGCCGTGTAAGAAAGATTCAGGAGTTTGAGTAAACACGGACGACTGACCAGACATATTTACAGGAGTATAAATACCTCTAGGTGGAAAGGGAGTACGAGGTGTAGAAAAACCTACCCCTGAGTTGTCTAAATAATTGGTTAATGAAAGGTACCAAGTAGTACTTCTAGGAGGACTGTAAAACATAGATTCACGCTCCCTGAGCTCAATAGTAAGTTGATCTTCAAGGTTAGAGACGCCTATTTCTTCCTCTGGAGCAAGTTCTTCGATAGCAATCAGACTAGTAGGAAGATTTTCGGTGATAACTCGTTCTACTCTTGGTGAATCTGGAACACTAGAAGTCGGAGTAACAGGTTCAGATATTTCAGATTCTTCGCCTGTATCACTAGCAGACGAAAAACTACCAACAAGCTCAGAAACTGTAACAGCTTCGGGATTATAACCTGTCTCTAGACTTTGGTAATCTGGATGGACTACCAAGGAAGATTCTCCTTCTTCAGGTGAACCTACTCTACTGCCACTAGGAGGAGTTACAAGGACCTTCAAACCTTCTAGATTACTCGGGTCGTCTCGAGGAGGTTCACCCCTAAGTCTACGGGATCTTATCAACAATTCGGCCACATAAACAACTTCAGGAGACTGGCCCCGAAGTCTACGGGACTGTCTCGGTAATTCCGCCACAGCTAAAAACTTTTAACTAATACACACGAAAACAAAGTAAAATCTCAAATCAAACCACCTAAAGTCTCTAAAGAACCAAACAAATTTGAATCACAGGCCTAAAGAATCTAGGGTGTCAAACCAAGAACAAACAGTAGCCTTCCAGACCGAAAATGCTAGTTGGAGATGAAACCCAACATCGCCGGATTCAGTACAGAAGTGGCGGGTGGAACAGTTACCCCGGCAACCTGCTTAATGAATAGACTGGCACAAGTTCTTCCACTTTAACTGTCTCGAGTGAAGTGAACCCCCTGGAAAATCCAAGTGAGTCTAGCCGACGCCTGCTCCAGGTACAGTGGGATCTTCCCTCCACCGTCACCTCGGTAGAATCCTAAAGATAATGGTCACTAAGGTTACCAACCGCAACAAATGCACCTGGGGGAACAGTCTACACTCCGACAGCACGCAAGGGCAGAGTATCAAGCTCAATCCCCTTGCCGGTTCCTTGACAATAATCCAAGGTTTACTGACAAGTGACCCCTGGCTCCTCGACAATGGTTAATCCGAGGTTTACCGTTTGTAATACGTGCGTGTCTGGCGTCGTTCCCAACGAGGGAGGATTGATCCCCTCACTGGTTCGACACGAGCTCGTGCTTCTCCTTTAAGAGGAGCTTTCCCAGAGTACAAATGAGACAATTGGATTTATTCTCTCACAAGATAAGCTACTTGTTTGGTTTTGTTGTCTTGGAGAGTTAATTACTCTCTTACTCCAAGACACTAGCCTGATCTAAATTGGTGTTTCAGAGCCCTAGTAAATAAAAGTTACTACGTTGATTTTACTTTAAGCGTTAATTTTATGGTTTTTCTTAAAGACAAGAGGTAGCGGAAGTGAAACCAATGGTGTGTAGACTCGACTCAAACCACTACAAAGATGCACCTAAGATGATTTACACTACTTTTCTCTTTCAATGAAATTCCTAACTAAGAGAGTTGAGAAATGCAATTTTTATAGAAAACAACTTTCTTAGTAAAGACAATCAAAGAAACAATTCTCTTTATCTTTCCAAGCATACAAACATGACCACTCCTTACGTGCACGAAAAACTCTTTTTCTTTCAAAACCCTTCAAAGCTACTTGAAACAAAACTTTTCAAAGGAGATGTTTTTGTATTTTCTCTTATTTAATAAAGCATATAAATCTATTTTAACGAAAATCAATCTCAAAAGTTATAAAATCTATGAAAACTTGACTCACAAGCAAATCAAAAAGAAATTTACTCTAAACAAACCTAACGAGGCAAAAGCTTACAAGGATGATTCTAGGTTGTTTTACTTGACCATAATCAAGTCAAGGACCAGCTAATGCAGAATCAAAAGACCAGTCAAAACAAAACTCAAATCTTTTTGTTCTTTTTGTAAAATGGAATTCAATACTCAATCAACAAGCACTTCAAAATTTGCCAAAGAGATAACTCAAAGGTAAGTTGCTCTCACAGGTAGACTTTATGACAGGTCCGACTTCTAAGAAGGCTTGACAACTTCTACCGCCAAAGTCACTACAAGACCTACTCAAAAATCAAACCCTAGGGCTTAAACTTCTATGAAATCCACTAAAACACTCAATGCTATCGAAACAAGTTCAGGTGAAGATCTTTGACAAGAGACTAATGGATCTGGGCAGTAAAAACTAAGAAAAAGCAAAATCTAAGAGAAAAAATGCAAAAAATGGAATTTTTTTAATTTTTAGCAGGGTACGTAGGCAACCCGTTAAGACAGGTGCGGGCCCGCTCTGTGCACACAGCAACAAGGCGTACAATTACGCACTGTGCAATACTCAGAGGGTGCGTACTACTGAAAAAACCAAGAAAAACTAAATTCAAGCTGACCCTAAGCTAACCCACCCAAATGCAAAGTCACAGAGCCAAAAACCAGAAAATAAATGACTTTTCTCAGATCAAAGTTGCATACAAAGGAAAATACTTTCAGATCAATGGATTCCCCAGCGGAGTCGCCATTTTGTCAGGCGGAAAGAGTCGATAGTGTGGACACAACCAACCTCCCTAGGAGCCTAAGACTCTCTAGTGACAAACAAGACAAACAAGAGCAATCCTTCTCTAAACATGCATTTACTATACGAGAAATCAAGTGTTTAGATCCTACCTGTAGTCCAATGCTGTTGTAGCAATCCAGCCTCGTTGATCCGGATGAGCTCCTCCTTCACTTCGAAACCTGCATCCACTAACAATCAAACGATTAAATAGCACTTGATAATATCATAAAATAAAACATATTTAACACATAGACCAAGGAGTACATGAAACAACTCATAAATAACAAGTTATTGAGAAGAATGGACTCATTTGCATTAATAGGAAACAAAAGGAACAATTACAACCTGAGCCTTGGTGTTGTGCAAGTCCCTCCCAGGGTCCATCAAGAGTTCTCCTTTACTTTGACAAAGCTCACCCACTTCCAAATAGAACAAGCAAAGATGGCAATCTCTCCTCACAAGCTTCTAAATGGGAGTCCTAATTCCAGCAGCATCTACCCTTAGAAATGTTTAGCTTCCAACCTCCCCTCCTTCTGGCCCAATGCCTGTATTTATAGTGGTCTAGAGGAAGTTATTCAGGTCCACCATCAATGGGATAATCCCCTCTTTGGATGGGATAGCTCCCTCATTGATGGGATAAGTTCCTCTTTGGTAGGGGTACATGAACCATCTGGAGGCGCTCAATACACGTCGAACAACCTTCTAGAATGCTCTAGAAATGACCACAAGTAACTTTTTAAAGATGAAACTTGCGCATTTTGACCTTTACAGGGGTACGCACCTGCCCCTTTACATACAGAGCGTACAAGTACGAAGCTTTTGTGAACATTGGGTGCGTACCCGCAGGTAAGGTTGAGAGAACCTGCGTACCCAGAGATAAATACATTTATAAAGACTTTCTCTCTTTTTGGAGTTTGACATGGAGAGCAGAGGCATAAGACTTGCCTAAGAGGATAGCATGACTGTGGATAGAGCCATACTAACTGTAAATAGCCATGGTGACATTTTTTAGTGTAACAGATTGCCCCCTAAAGTGCGAAGCCTGTAATAGATTAGGGTTTTGTATTATCTAGGAAGGGTGAAGCGCTTTATCATTTCAAGGATTATCTCATGGAGAGCCTGGTCAGAACCTGCAATTTTCAACACAAAATACATGTATAAGATTATATCATCACTGAGGTAGGCATTCCCATACTCAGATCAAAACTTTAACTAACAGACTAACTACTCTGATACAGGAATGATCTTGCAGTACATCATAATCATAGACTTTTGTAGACACAGTATGGGCGCAACCATCTGTTTATGATTAGTCTACTTAGATAATGAATACAAAACTCCTCGCAGCCTGGATGGTGGAAACTAGATCCAGGGTCTTCATTTCTGCTTCCCGAATTGGTACGATTCTAGCCATGCGAATAAATGAGTTGATGTCAAACATGGTAGAAACCACTTGATTACCAGTTGATGATGTAAACTGTTAACAAGTGTGAGAGAGACCACCAGTAATGTCAATGGTTCTCAAAGTACCCAGTACAATCCATGAGATGTGAATGAATGAGTTGATGTCGAACATTTCACGGAATCCTTTGATCGAAAGTCAATGATGTAAACTGACGTCAAAGGCGAGAAACCTACCATTGATGCATGTAGACTTCAAGGTACTGACGATTTCTAAGTCATCTCTCTAGATAATGTGTTGATGTCGATAGAAAGCGACCCCTTGCAGGCAAGCCCACAACACGAAATCATTTGTTCAATTTGAAGAAATGTTGCTGTAAGGACTGACTCAGGGATGGTCAAATGCATGACAAGTATTTTGCAGATGAAAGTTTTGCTTGCAGACCTCTTGAACACATAATGACACAACAGATGGCTTGGTGATAAACGACTCAAAGTTAATCCCCGGAACCCGGCTGAAGACTTTCAAAGTGGTTTGATCAACTGTGAGGTAAAGGATTTCCCAACCCAGGTGAATGAAAAGTGTCGTGTCCAAGAGTGGTAATAAAGTTTCTTCTGAGACAAAAGATAACAAATAGGCTCATTCTTCTCTCTTTTCCCCCACCATTTCTGGCAAGTACCTCTTTATTTTTAACAAGCTTGAGGAGGATAACATATGCTTGATTATAAGCTCATCCTTCGGATGAGTCCAACCTAGTTTTGATTCGAACCCTAGGAAGGAGTGGTTCGTTCCTGTTTGTAATTGAACAAGTCCTTTACTGTGAAATTTTTAACGAGCCCAGTATAGGAGAAACTCAACGTTTTTCAATTTTAGAGAGTCTGAAAAACTTAAGAAGACTCCAGGTTGAACTTTTTCGTAAATTTGTGTCCCCAAAGCCCGAAAAAGTATAAAATAATACCTGGGACAACCGCTTGATCTTGCGACCAAGGAGTACTTTCATGATTAGTGTCTCTGACCTGAAAAGTAAAAAGCAATCAAGGACACGTCGTTTTATTTCCGTATCGAGTTTGAAACGACAAAAACCCGGCAATCTTTTCCTGATTTTACGGTCAGAAAAGAGCTATAAGGGGACCGTCTTTTAATTCCTTTTTAACGAGTGTAAAAGAAACGCTCGGCGATCTTTTCATATTTTAGGAGTCAGAAAAGAGCTTAAAAGATGACTATGACGTGAAAAATGATAATTTACCCTAAAGTCCCTTTGTCCTGCACAGAAACAACACATTACTCATACCTGTTTAAGATGGGCAAAAATTCATCGAAAATGTCCTTTCATGGTGAAAAATAAACAAATCTAGCATTTATTTATCCAAAAAACCTATAAAAAGACTTCTTACCATGTCATTTTTACCATTTTACTGTTGAGGTTGAGAAAAGGGCTTTTGACAAGAAACTTCCCGTGAAGATTGCGGAGAATCCGACCGTCAGAATCGAACGCCGTTTCACCAGGTATTCTACAACACCCCTCTCTTGTTTTTCATCCGTTTAGAATCTAGTTTTAAGTTTTTATTTGATTTTTTGGGGGCATTGGGGTTTCAAAATGCGCCCTTCGGGGTACGCAGGTCATGCACTGCTGACCTGCGTACCCCGATATTTTCCCAATGGGAAAATTACGGGGTGTACGCACCCGGCCTTAAGGGAACCTGCGTACCGGCGCTCTGTCCGTAAAGGCCGGGGTGCGTACCCCGCAAAACACAATTTGAAAACCTTGGCCCTCCAAAATAAACCAAATTTTTTTAAATTTTATGGATTCTCACTGATGTTTTATGATGTGCAGGGAGCACACCATGCTTGATTGGCGTGAAAGAGAGCATGAGGATGTTAATTTGTCCGCGATAGGTCATCAACCTTCCATTGATGCATTAAAAGCCTGCGGACTGTACAAATACTGGGCCATACCTGGCATGAGGGGCCAAGTGCCTTTTCTTGAGTGGCTGGTTGAAAGGTGGAACATTCAGGAGAAATGTTTCTACATCGGAGAGCACCAGCTCGAGATAGAGCCCTCCGACATATATTTTCTCACTGGCTTGCCTAACAGGGGCGAGCAACTTTCTCTATTCGGGACTAGGCTGGGTGGCCAATCCCTTGCTAGTCTCCGACTAGAGTGGTGCAACAACCAAAACCATGAGAAGGGGATAGAAATCAAGTACATATCCCGACCTGAACTTATGGTGATAGCCTTTACTATTACCAGACTTTGCGGCGCGGCCGCTTTGCACCAAGCCACCGGGTCCCAAATGCGGCTGGCTATAGACTGTTTCCATGGCACCATTTTCAACTGGTGTGATGCGGTGTTGGCTAATTTGAAGGGCCAACTAACCAGGGCAAAGAGAGGACAACTGAAGACCTCTGGATATGGGCCTATAGTTGTCAGCTTTGCCCTAGAGAGAGTTCCAATGCTGGTCCCCCAGCATCTTAAAGTTCCAGTTGGGGCGCCTCGGGAGCCTAAGTTGACGAGTTGGGTTGCGGTAATGGCCCGGCATCCTGATGAGGGCGCAGCAGTTGTTCGATTTCCTGATGGTTACTTTCACTGGCTAGAGAGCCAGGTCTTTGCTATTCAGGACTTTCCTTATGCCGGAATGGATTTTCGGAATTATCTAGACATGGTTCTTCCACAGGGAGAACAGTGGGACGACAGAGGTATTTCATTTTTCACAAGTTTTCAAATTATATATTTTTTTTGTTTTTATATATATCGCCTCAAACTGATAGTACAAATTTTCAAAATGCAGATGTAGGTCCACGGCGTCCAGCCAACCTCCGGGCTTTTGAGAGGAGAGTACCAGCTGTACCAGCACCAGCCCCACAGGATGCGGCCGCAGAGACCTTAGCCGAGATGGAACAGGATCTAGAGCGTCTGACGGCGGATATACCAGAGACCACCATAGATGATATTCCTATTCGACTTCAGCGCTATGTGGTCGCAGTCCCAGGACCTTTTAGGAGGTTCTTGTGTAGGGTAGCACGGGCAGTGGTCTCGTATAGAGAGCACCACCAGTGATTGGCTAGTCACTTTTGTAGACACATATGACATTTTTGGCTTTTTGTACTTATCATTTTTGCCGATCATAAGGTGTTTTTCAACCTATGATCGAAGACGATGTATATTTTTTGACACACTCCTATCTATATATATATATATATATATATATATCATTATTACCGTCTCATTTTGTTTAACATATGTGATGAAATGTTTTTAAATTTACTTGCATGATTATCGTAAATGTCTGTCCAACATTCGAGAAGCAATTGCATCTGCTAATGTATTTAAAGACCTTGGAATATGCTGATATTCAATGTAATCAAATTCACGTTCCAAGAGACGCACTCTCAAAAACAACCTTAATAACACAGGATTTCTAATGGCATATACTCTATTAAGCTGTAATACAACGAGTTTAGAATCTAACCTCACTATTAAACGTCGAATTCCAAATGAAATAGATTCAGATAATAATTCAACCACTGCACTGTATTCTGCAATGTTGTTCGTCGTTTGACCGAGGCTTACCCCATGCATAGAAACTAACTCGTCAGAGGGCGAATAGATAACCCAAGCTGCGGAAGAGATATTCCGTGTACTACGACAAGCACCATCAACAAATCCAATGTATGTTTGGAGAGGCGTCGACATCTGCAATATCAAGAGTAAAACCAAGATAAGCCAGAATAACGACGAAAAACACACTTTCTAAGCTAAGCACACTATCTAAATTAACAAACATACTAGCTAGAAAGAAAACCTAACCTAACTAACATTCTCCATACCCATCATTTAAGCATAATACCTCTTAAGGTAAAGTCCATTTCTGGGTTTACCTAAAGAGTCCCCATCAAAATCTACCAGCTCATAGGCCCCTTTTGCTAGCTTTCACTTTACAATGTAGGGTCCATGCCACATAGGAACGAATTTTCCAGCACCTAGCTTATCGTTAGCTTGATCATATAATAGCACTAGGTCTCCCTCCGAAAAACTTCGAGGGGTCACATTTCTATCATACTGAGCTTTCATTCGCTTCGCGTGAGTCTCGATTGCCAATGCAGCGTCACGTCGAGTCTCATCTAACTGAGCTAAGTATAATAAACGTTTCTCCTCTTCGGAAGTGGTTGGGAGTAATTCGATAGCCATTTGAAGTGATGGGATTTTGCATTCAATGGGTAACACAGCTTCCAAGCCATAAACTAGCTGGAAAGGAGTGAACCCTGTTGAAGTTTTCACTGAGGTTCGGTATGCCCATAGCGCTGAAAATAACATGTTGTGCCAATTCGACCGATGAATACCAATGGTTCGTCGGATCATGATAACTAGAACTTTGTTGATAGACTCAACCAAACCGTTGGCTTGCGGATAATAAGGAGTAGAGCTATCGTGGCGCAAGCCAAGCTGGCTTGTAAGCTCAGTCATCATGATGTTTCGAAAATGGCTCCCATGGTCAGTGATGATTGCTTGTGGGACACCAAACCTAGTTATAATGTGATTGAATACGAAAACTGCAGCTGTTTTGCCGCTTGCATCGAATGTAGGCATTGCCTCGGCCCATTTAGTAAAATAATCAACCGCGAGGATGATATACGCATGCCCCCCGGCCGAGTGAGGGTTACAAGTAATAAAATCGATACCCCATTTGGCGAAAGGACCAACGGCAATTATAGGATGGAGAGGAGCAGGTGGTGCACGCATCTTGCGATCAAACACTTGAGAGTTGTGGCACTTCCGGACCGCAATGATACAATCTTTAAATATGGACGGCCAGAAATAGCCAGCGCGCAACACCTTCTGAGCTGTGGCATACCCAGACATATGACCGCCACATGCTCCAAAGTGACAATCATTCAAAACCCTCTCAGCCTCTTCGTGAGTTAAACAACGTCGAAAAACGAAGTCTGCCCCCCAGCGATAAAGTGTATCTCCAATAATCTTGTATTGCTGGGATTGAAACCGAATTTTTCGACGTTCCGACTTTGAAGCTTCAGGCCGAAAGGTTTGGGTTTGGAGATAGATGATTATATCCCCGTACCACGGATCTAAAGTACTGATAAGAAACAAAGATTCGTCCGCAATGGACTCCTCTGCCACAGTTTCTGTGTCAGCACGCGGGAAATCACACATCAATTCTGCAAAAACTAAGGATTTCTTAGACTTGGACTTCTCAAACTCCAAGTCGAACTCTTGCAGGATAACGATCCATTTAGAGTACTTGCCCCCTAGCAGTTGTTTTGTCAAAATATAAATCATAGGGTTGCAATCCGAAATAACTGTAGTTTTACGGAGAAGAATGTAGTGACGAAAACGCTGGACAGCTTGAACGGCTGCCAGGGCCAACTTCTCCACATGCGAATATTTTAGCTCAGTGGGGTTTAATGTCCTACTAAGATAATATATCACATGTTCCGCTCAGAATTCATCTTCTTGAACTAACACCATTCCAATGGTGGAATGCGAAGCTGCGAGGTATAAGAAGTAGTCCTGGTTGTAGTTGGGAGGATGCAACAACGGTGCATGGGTCAACGCGTGCTTAAGTGCATCAAAAGATTGTTGGGCAATCTCATCCCAAAAGAATTGAGCGTTCTGTTTCAACAACCGTGTAAAACCTTTCATGACCTCGGCGTAGTTTGGAATGAATCGGCGTAAAAAGTTCGCTTTCCCTTGCAGACTTTGGAGTTGGCGCAAACTCGAAGGAGGAGGCAATTTGATGATAGCTTCGACCTTCGAGGGATCGATGCGAATGCCAGCTTTTGAAACAACAAATCCCAGCAATCGACCCGTCTCTATACAGAACACACATTTGTGGGGATTTAACCGAATTCGATAATGCCGACACCTCATAAAGATTGCTCGTAAGTGGACAAGGTGATCAGCTCGATGTAAAGAATGAGCAGGCAAATCATCGAGGTACGGTTGCACAATGTGCTTGATGTCATGAAATGCGTAAGACATCGCCCGTTGAAAAGTGGCCCCGGCATTCTTAAGTCCAAAAGGTAATTTGCAATAAGCAAATGTCCCCCATGGACAAATGAATGCCGTTTTTGGTTGGTCGGCAGGTAGAATATTGATTTGATTATAGCCCGAAAAACCATCCATGAAGGAAAAGATTTCACTTCCGGCACAATCATCAATAATTTGATCGATATAAGGCGTAGGATAGTTGTCTTTTGGACAATCTCGATTTATATCCCTATAGTCGATACAGATTCTTATTGTTCCTTGTTTCTTGTTGACCGGAACAATAATCGATACCCAATCCGTTAACGGGATTGGATAAATGAAACCTGCTTTCAACAACTTCTCGACTTCTGCTTTAATCACAGCCGCTTTCCGAGGGTGAATCTGATGCAACCGTTGCCGGACGGGTTTAGCATCTGGAAAGGTCTTTATTTCATGAACAACAATGGCAGGATCGATTCCTGGCATTTCCTCGTAAGACCAGGCAAACACATCGCGGAATTCTTGGAATAGGGCCTTGTAAGTTCGAATTTCATCTTCTGTACATGAGGCACCTATATGAATGTTTTCCTCAATTCCGGGCTTCCCTGAAATATCAATGGGAATAGTGCGAGAAATATTCCCTAAATTCAACTCTGAATCAGAATGTTTCGTTGGATTCTGAGCGTCTTTGACATATTCAGCGGTAAAGATAGATGAAAAATCATTTTCAAAAGCATCCTCCTTAGGTAAAAACGAAGATCTATGATGGAGATCTTCCCATGGTAGATCGTCTACACTTAGGATTTCGCGAAGTTGTTCGTCAGATGACACGACTTCGGGAAACGCTATCCATTCTAAGGTTGATGTGAAAAGTGATTCTTCACTGACCACATTCATTTGGTCGATTTCGGTTGAACACGAGTCGGTAAAAGACATGACGGCTTCATAAGCAATTTCATATGGACTCAAAGGCATAGCATCACCAAATGAGTCTATCTCAGATTCAGATGGGACAATCCAAGGATCATCATAAATAATGTTGTCTGATGTAATCATATGAATTGATGCAAATGAAGGGTCTGCGTTGATTGGAGGGAAAGGAAAAGTTCCCAGTAAACCAGAATCTTTAACTAAACCTATGCCAACGTCCCTATAAGGGATTGTCGTCTTACCGACATGCTGGATACTCTCTGAAGAGGCTGGGTCGGATGAAAAGTATGTCAGCTGATCAATCGTCTCGATCTTACCGTTATGTGGAAACTTAATTACTCTGAAGACCGATGAAACGACCGCTGTCATAGCATATGACCAACTTCGACCCAAAAGAAGGTTGTAGTCTAGAGGGGCATCAACCACCTCCACCATTACTGAAGATTACTACATCTTCAGTAATCTTCGGTAATAATGATTTAACAAACCATTCAGCTAAGATTTGGTCCGGAATAAAAACTTTCACTAGCCTTCTTCGACGTCTCCACTCATGAATGTGATCAGAAATATATGTGGACGTCGATTGTTTTAGTGAAGTTAATAACTCCGTGCCGTTATCATATCTGACCGGCAACTGAAAGTGAGTTAAGAACGAGGTAGCTAACTGGCTGAAATTGTAAAAAGAGGCCCGTGGTAACTCAATGTACCACTTGGCCGCGAGACCAATGAGTGTACGCTGGAAAAGACGTAAGCGGATCGAATCATCCGAGATAGAATTTGAAGCACACCAGAGATGGTAAGTCATCACATGATTGGACGGATCCTCTCCAGACTTACCTTCGAACATGGGTATATCACTGGGCAACTTATTTGGTATTACCAGCCAGAACAGAAGATATTGAATTGGATCGTTCGTTAGGCGCGTCAAGTCTGGTAAATCCAAAGTTGCGATAAACGGTAACTGCCAGTTAGGATCTCTAAAACTCTGGGTCACAAGACCAGTCCCAGGAGGAGGATATCCAGGATAACTAGCAACAGGAGTCGCATTAGGGATATTATATCCTCCTAGAAAACCAGGATTAACCGGACCGTACTGGGGTTGTTGAGGTTGTTGATAAGTGTACCCAGGATACGGTTGATACTGGTAAACCGGCTGTTGGACAGCTTGCCCATGTTGGTACTGTCCCTAGTACGGTTGATGAACAAATTGAGGTTGAGTAGTGACAACCGTACTTATACCAGGCTGACCTGTAGGCATCTGGACCGTGGTTTGAATCGTAGATCCAGACAACGGTAAAGATGTCTGAGGAGTGGTTGCAGAGACAGTAGAAACCGGAGCTGTCGATAATCCAGAAGTAAGTGCGGCAGATGTAGCGGTAGTTGCAGCAACCGTTTGAGATGGAGTACTAGGTGCTATTGGCGGCTGAGTAACTGCCGAAGTTACAGAAGTTTGAACATTTGACTGGACAGGTTGCGGTTGCTGGGGTGGACCAGAAACTACGGGTTGTCCAGCTTGAGGTACCAACTGTATACTTGGTTGCAACACCTGTTGACCCTGTGATGGATCCCACACTAACATTCCGGGGTATTGACCCGTAACAGGTTGAGGATATTGAGATCCATAACCGGATTGAGGATAGGATTGATAATTGAAAGGTGCAGTTCCCATACCTTGAACATATGACTGACCTTGAGGTGGTTGATAACCTTGACTTGAGTATTGACCTTGAGGTTGATAACCTTGAGGTATATACGGATACTGGGGTTGACCTTGACCTTGAGGTTGATACCCTTGAGGTTGATACCCTTGGGGTTGATACCCTTGGGGTTGATACCCTTGAGGTAAATATTGATACTGAGGTTGACCTTGGGGTACATATTGAGGCTGGGGTTGACCTTGAGGCATGTATTGCACCATAGGTACATACTGACCTTGAGGTTGCCCCCCAGACACGATTTGTGTACCTTGAGGTTGCCCCCCAGGCATTAACTGAGGCTGCCCCCAGGCGGTAATTAGCCACCTTGAGGCTGGGAAACGGGAACTGAACCTGACATCATGTAAATGTCTCCTACACCCAATGGTATATTACCATTTTTTCCAGCTAATAACCCATGATCAATGGGTTGAGGAGATGCCCCCGCAAAGGTACCAGAAAGTGATTGATACCCGGTGGGAACAAAAGGACCGCCGTGTAAGAAAGATTCAGGAGTTTGAGTAAGCACAAACGACTGACCAGACATATTTACAAGAGTATAAATACCTCTAGGTGGAAAGGGAGTACGAGGTGTAGAAAAACCTACCCCTGAGTTGTCTAAATAATTGGTTAATGAAAGGTACCAAGTAGTACTTCTAGGAGGACTGTAAAAGATAGATTCACACTCCGTGAGCTCAATAGTAAGTTGATCTTCAAGGTTAGAGACGCCTATTTCTTCCTCTCGAGCAAGTTCTTCGATAGCAATCAGACCAGTAGGAAGATTTTCGGTGATAACTCGTTCTACTCTTGGTGAATCTGGAACACTAGAAGTCGGAGTAACAGGTTCAGATATTTCAGGTTCTTCGCCTGTATCACTAGCAGACGAAAAACTACCAACAAGCTCAGAAACTGTAACAGCTTCGAGATTATAACCTGTCTCTAGACTTTGGTAATCTGGATGGACTACCAAGGAAGATTCTCCTTCTTCAGGTGAACCTACTCTATTGCCACTAGGAGGAGTTACAAGGACCTTCAAACCTTCTAGATTACTCGGGTCGTCTCGAGGAGGTTCACCCCTAAGTCTACGGGATCTTCTCAACAATTCGGCCACAGAAACAACTTCAGGAGACTGGCCCCGAAGTCTACGGGACTGTCTCGGTAATTCCGCCACAGCGAAAAACTTTTAACTACTACACACGAAAACAAAGTAAAATCTCAAATCAAACCACCTAAAGTCTCTAAAGAACCAAACAAATTTGAATCACACGCCTAAAGAATCTAGGGCGTCAAACCAAGCACAAACAATAGCCTTCCAGACCGAAAACGCTAGTCGGAGATGAAACCCAACATCGCCGGATTCAGTACAGAAGTGGCGGGTGGAACAGTTACCCCGACAACCTGCTTAATGAATAGACCGGCACAAGTTCCTCCACTTTAACCGTCTCGAGTGAAGTGAACCCCCTGGAAAATCCAAGTGAGTCTAGCCGACGTCTGCTCCAGGTACAGTGGGATCTTCCCTCCACCGTCACCTCGGTAGAATCCTAAAGATAATGGTCACTAAGGTTACCAACTGCAACAAATGCACCTGGGGGAATAGTCTACACTCCGACAGCACGCAAGGGCAGAGTATCAAGCTCAATCCCCTTGCCGGTTCCTTGACAATAATCCAAGGTTTACCGACAAGTGACCCCTGGCTCCTCGACAATGGTTAATCCGAGGTTTACCGTTTGTAATACGTGCGTGTCTGGCGTCATTCCCAACGAGGGAGGATTGATCCCCTCACTAGTTCGGACACGAGCTCGTGCTTCTCCTTTAAGAGGAGCTTTCCCAGAGTACAAATGAGACAATTGGATTTATTCTATCACAAGATAAGCTACTTGTTTGGTTTTTTTGTCTTGGAGAGTTAATTACTCTCCTACTCCAAGACACTAGCCTGATCTAAATTGGTGTTTCAGAGCCCTAGTAAATAAAAGTTACTACGTTGATTTTACTTTAAGCGTTAATTTTATGGTTTTTCTTAAAGACAAGAGGTAGCGGAAGTGAAACCAATGGTGTGTAGACTCGACTCAAACCACTACAAAGATGCACCTAAGATGATTTACGCTACTTTTCTCTTTCAATGAAATTCCTAACTAAGAGAGTTGAGAAATGCAAATTTTATAGAAACAACTTTCTTAGTAAAGACAATCAAAGAAACAATTCTCTTTATCTTTCCAAGCATACAAACATGACCACTCCTTACGTGCACGAAAAACTCTTTTTCTTTCAAAAGCCTTCAAAGCTACTTGAAACAAAACTTTTCAAAGGAGATGTTTTTGTATTTTCTCTTATTTAATAAAGCATATAAATCTATTTTAACGAAAATCAATCTCAAAAGTTATAAAATCTATGAAAACTTGACTCACAATCCGCCTTCAGTGGAGAATCACAAGTACATTATCGTGGTTGTAAACTACTTTACGAAGTGGGCTGAGGCCATGCCGAATTATAAAAGTGATTGTGAAATGACAACATTGTTCCTTTTTAATCATATTATCTCAATATTCGGTATCCCCAGAGAGATTGTCACTGACCATGGCAGTCATTTCCAGAATCAACTAATGTCTGAATTGGCTCTTAAATTGGGTTTCTGGTAGGAACATTCGTCTCCTTATTATCCTCAGGCCAATGGACAGGTCGAGGTAGTGAACAAAACTCTTAATACAATCCTACAATGGACAATTGACAAAAATCAATCCAATTTGCATCTTACGTTGTATCCAGCTCTTTGGGCATACCGAACCTCCGTAAAGTCTGCTACTGGTTTTACACCTTTTTAGTTAGTTTATGGGATGGAATCTATCTTTCTTATCGAATGTGAAATCCCATCTCTTAAGTTAGTTGTTGAGCTGCTTCCAGAGACTTCTAGTCTCGAAGAGAACCTCCTTCATTTGGAACATCTCGATGAGCAGTGTCGAGATGCCGCCACAATCAATGAGGCTCATAAGAAAAGGGTTAAAACACAGTATGATAAAGTTGTCCGTCCTCGAGTCTTTTCTGAAGGTGACCTTGCCTTGGTCTATGACCAAGAAAAGAACACCTTGGGGGTAGGAAAGTTCAAGCCTATGTGGTATGGTCTCTTCATAATTAAATGAGTTTTAGAAAAAGGATCGTATGAGTTAATCAATTTTGAAGGAAACAAGTTGGCGGAGCCCCGAAACGGGCTCTACCTCAAGAAGTACTTTGCTTAAGTAGCAGCTAGGCAATGGCTTCTTTGTACATTGTGTATATTTTTACATATCTCATCGAGAGTTTTTGATATCAAGACTTTTTGGTCTGCTGTGGTAGGTGTTGATGGATGACTTGGTCTATTTTGGATTCGCCGATGGTGCTAGTTGGCACACTCGAAACCTCGCTTTCGTAGCTTAGGTACTCTACTATCCAACTGTTCAGTTGATGGTATCAAGGGGAGCATGCACTGGTCCCACTTCAAATAATATGGCTGAGTATATTGTCGTCATTAATTTACTATCTAATGCAATTTCTCACGAAATCGACTAGTTGGTAGTTTATCTTGATTCACAATTGATAGTGTCACAATTGAATAACATTTATCAGGTAAGGAATCCATGTTTATATCGCCAGTATTCAAGGGTGAGGTTATTGCAAAGATCATTTACTTACATTAATTATTTGCACATTCCAAGATCTCATAATTGGTTAGCTGATTCTATTGCTAATCAAGCATTAGACTGGCACATCAATCATTCATCATAATAAAATCAAGCATCAAAAAGTAGAACTGTATATATATATATATATATATATATATATATATATATATATATATATCATAAAACATCTCTAGTGTACATAAGTCTGTCCAAAAATAATATACAAAATTGGGACTCAAATGCCCATGATCATGTCTAGTACATCTAATGCCCCGACTCAGGATGAGCGGCTAAGTAGGAAACTACTGCATTTCCCACATGCCTAGGAGTGCGAACCCAGTCTCGTGGCATGCCAACCACATGATGCTGCATATCTACTGGAAGATCCTGTATGGGTGCCATTGGTACTCTGTGAGTCAGTCTCACCAAGTGTCGTTGAACTGTGTGAAGTAGTCACTCTGTGTCTGCAGTTGCCTCTTCGGCCCCTTGGCCGCTACGTTTATGCCATGGGAACTCATCTAGTCATACCGGCCCAATATATGGAACATGATCATCATATTAGTCATTTGAATCCTATCAAATTTTTTTCCAAAATTCGTTATTATATTTGAAATATCACAAAAAATCATAAAATCAAAAAACACTTACCAATGTCGCCCCATGCTGCGGTCAGTGGTAATACTAGATCTGGATCTCCTTGGAAATCCAACCCAGCATAAGGGTAGTCATCTATGGCGATGATCTACTGATCCCACCAGGAAAAGAAGTCATCATCAAATGCAGTCTGTGGGACATCCCCACCTCCTAGATGTTTCATCAGGTTAGCCCACCTGCCCATTCGTGGATCTCGTGGGGTGTTGATTGAAACCAGTACTCTAGGATGAAGTGCAGGGACCCTCTCAAAAAAGAAAGAACACAAAATAGTCCCATATCTGAAGTTTTTTGTCTACCCTCTCTTGATGGAAGTGAGCTGGCTTTTCAGGTTTGCCAAAAGAGGAGTACACCAGTCAAATACGGTGGTGAGACAGTCTACCGCCAAGCTCATGGCTAGCCGTGATGCCTGGTGTAGAGAAGCTAATCCGTTCACTCTAGCTATGGTGAACAGGATTATCCTCAATGATAAACTCTCCACATGTGTGATTGAAATTTGACTTCCAACCTTTTTTGGATGTCTCGGGCAATATATATGTATGTAGTCCTCAATCAAGAGACTGCCTCGTGTCCTGCCCCTAGAATGTACTACCTCTTCCCTTCAGGAAAGGCCTATGATGAAATAAATATCTTCCACTTCTATCTTGAGTGGCATCTGGCCAATCATAAATGCATCATCCTCGATACTCCAGTAATCAATGAGCATCTCAAGTAGACATGTGTTTGCTTTCACATTTGGAAATTTGAAGAATTTTAGCAAACAACATACTCGTAAGGCATCCAAAGCATTTGGATCATTCATGACCTCATCATCCACCGAGGTATGCTCTCTTTCTCGCCAAGTGACTCACATCCTGAAGAAAAAATGATTTTAGACTGTTTAGTTTTTTGTTTGAAATGTTCGCGGCATATACGCGGGTCCATTTACACATAGTCACATGTAGGGCCCCCGTGTACATGGGTTTCATATATCCAACATGCGTATACACCGCGGTGAAATTTTTGACAAAAAATTCAACGGTAAAACATAAATTAAAAATTCTAAAACTAGTCGCAATTGATTGCAAGACAAGTATAAGAGTTACCTGGGGATTTTGGAAGAATCTGAACGGTTGAATTTGGCGTATGGAAAATTTTGCTCCTTTTGCTCCACTTCTCTACTCTCAAACTCAAATGGTGAAAATGGTGAGTCCAAAAACTCTTTTATAGGCTTTGAAAATGCAAAAAATTTTCAAAAGTTAATTTTGTTTGGTCTCATGTAACTTTTAACTTGGGAGCTTGGAATGTCGAGAATGGTTTGACTTTTAGGAAATTTTGGATGTTTTTTCAACGGTTTCAAGACGGTTCCATGACTACTGACCCATCATGGCAGGTATCGTTTTCTCACTGGCATATAGGTTAGGGAAGCCAATTTTCCGTTGCATTATGCATACTAGCCTCCATTTGTCGATACATTTGCCATAGGGTCGATCCCATCGTGTTATGGTTCGTAAATCGTCTTCACTCGCGGATTCTTTAAATCATGACATGATGGTAGAAGCCATCCTTTACATGGGTACTGTAGTTAGCACCTCACTGACATTTGTTGCCCATGCTGCTCCAATTTTAGTAGGCTCGGGAGTCCTCTGTAGTCCCGCCATGACTTATGCGATGAAGACTCGTTCCTCTTTGCTTCTTCGCTTCGTTCTGGCCTTATACCCTAGAGACTCCTTTGTGTTGAGTTGTACTACTACATTGCATTTTGACCATTTGCACCTTTTGGCCTTGAGCCGGCTTCACTTGGACTCGTGTTTAGGCCAACTTTTGACCATGACGACTGCAAATGAAACTTGCATACCTTTAACTTCTGCAACTTGACACACCTTGACCCGTGGAAGGAACATACCTTTGAGTGTCTTTGACCAGTTTTCGCCTCCTGCATTGAGCATAGGAATGTTCCAATCCCAGGAACTAGATCATCTATTTCACCCACACTCGTTCTTTCCACTGTACTATAGCATTCTTTTATTCTTTTTCCAGCTTAACAGAAAAATACAAAAAATTATATATTCCAAAAAAGAGCGGGAACGGGACAATATTTCCATTTATTGTTGGCACCTAGAGTCAGTCATGTTGCCCTTGAACAAAGCACTCAAAACAAAGTCTCCTTCGTTTGGGCGGGATTTAGTTTGACTTAGGTATGCCTTAACCTTGTTATTGAGTTAGTTCTCCCCTGATTGGTTATCTCTTCCAATCATATGGAGGGTTTGTTCATGCCTCCTGCATGATGAACTTATACAGAGTCATCATATGCTGCCACATAGTCGCATTGGGTCGTGCTTTTGTTCAAGGGAAGTTAGACTGAGTTGGCCTCTCTGCAGTGTCTCTTGACTCATTTTTCAGTTGGCCATCCCTAGTTGTCAGTATCATGTCTATCATCACATCAGCTATATTGGTCCTTGTGCCAGTTTGAGAAGGTCTCCATTGTCTTCTTGCTGGCAGGTCTTGTTGTTATTGGGAAAACTAGTGTCTATGTAGAGCTGCTAGTCCCACTAAGGCTGGTAGCTACCTTAGAAACAAACAAACTAAAACTACTTTCATTTTCCTTTATGAGAAATAGATAAGAGGGGAATAAGGAGACCAACCTCTGTCTTGCGCTTGGTTCCTTGCTCGATTCCTTTCCCTTCTAATAGGTCATCGCCACTCGCTTCCTCGTCTACCCAGCTTCAAAGAGCACCTGTAGAATCAAAGTAGCATAACACTATCCAAGAACATAGATCTATTATCATAAACAATATAGGACCAGATATATATTGACCACACAAATGCATATAACATCAATCATACAAGAATGTGGAGGAAAACTTGAATAACTTTATTGATAATCAAGAAAGAACAAAGAGGATTACAACCAATTGTTCTGACCCAGCATCATCCTCTCAGTAAGAAAGCCCTTCTTCACCTCATGAAAAGCTTAGATCACCCAACACTATGATATTGCACCAAGAAACCAACAACACTTCCTTACAAGATACAAAATTCCAACCTCTGGATCTCTGGGATGAGGGATCCATATATAGATGTTTGCAAGGGGGTGAGTCAACTTTTGAGATTTGATTAGTGTCCTATCTCTAATAGTTCTTGATTCCACTTGGAGATTGATGATCCCTTACTCATCCCTGGGTGAATGCAGAGAGGCAAGTGTCACAGGAGAAGTCTCTGGAAGATTCCATGATCCTCCACCTTGCGGATTGACCCTGCCATTTGTCCACTCTCGCCCATTGCACCCCATAGAAGGGCTTTTCAATATGCATTGCACCTATTGTGTGTAGGCAGGTGGGATGCAACGCACTTTGACCATGGAGTAGTTGAAATGGTCTAGTTTTGACTAGTTCTGAGTAGTTTTTCATGGAGAACTTTTGGGAGATGCTGTAATCAGTTGACCTTGTTCTTTTAGGGGTTGGAACAACACCTTTAGGGACTTAGGAGCCCTTGGTTTACAGACATTTATGATTGGGGTTGCAGTGCCCAAAAATGTCTATAACAATTGCCCCCTAAAGCATGAGGTCGTTAATCTTTTGATGTCGGGTGAAATGCTTTATCATGAGGATCCGAAGTTTTTTCGAGCTGGAAGGTGACCTGTAATAGGATACAATACAATACATTATCTTCATAATATTTTCATGATCTAGCTGAGGCGGGCATTCCCGTGCTCAGCTTTATAAATTAATTTTCATTTACATGAGACAGAAAAATGTCTGAGTGTAGACTGATGGTTCTGGTAGAGCCATCATCCCTTAGATTGGATGATTATCTGTGCAGCAATGATGTACATTTGATGTCTTTATTTTCCTGAATATATATCGCAGCCCAGATGGATGAAACTAGATCTAGGGTCTTTAATCTTGTTTGATCTTCACTCAAAGTACAAGTCGATCCATGTGAGATATGTTTTGGAGTCGAACATGGAAAGACATCGCCTGATTACCAGCCGGTGATGTAAGCTGTTAATAGGTGCGAGAGGAATCACTGATAATGATGATGACCCTGAAGGTACTACATTACAATTCACGTGGTGTGAATAAGGGACTTGGAATCGAACACCACGCAAAATATTTCGGTCGAAGGCCATTGATGTAAACCTGTCGCCGGAAGTGAGAAACTTGCCATTGAGGCATGCAAGCTTCAAAGTACTGAAAGGGTTGTTCCTAGATTGACTTCTTGGATAATGAGCTGATGTCAAAAAGAAGCGATATATCATAGCAGGGCCTTATTGAATCCCACATCAATGACACGGAACGTAGCAAATGATTTTAATGCAGGTGAAAACGATCTGGTGATATAAGGTTCAGGGTGGCGGTCATGAAAGAATGGAGCATGAATGTATTGCAGCGGATGAGACACAGGTGAATTCTCTGAGTGACTTATCTTGATTGGGAGCATTAACCCCAAATATGGATGGTGTGATGAAACCATGGCGATGTGACCAGTGAATGGAACAACCCAACTCGACTCGGATGCAGAGTGAAAGTGTCATGTTCAAGCGTGACTTGCTACCAACAAAGTTTCTTCAAGTTTTCTTCCCAATTTTTCCCCAGTCATTGTTGACCAGTACCTCTTTATTTTTGTCAAGCTTGAGGAGGATTCCGCATAACTTTTGGAAGGCTACGACATGGAATATTTGTGGTGTGCACCGCTTTTCCTATTTCTGCATCTGGTTCTGATTTTCACTCCTTAGCCTGGGATGTGCTTGCACAGCACACGTCTGCACCCATCGAAACAAGTGGGCGTGCAAGATACTTCGTCCTGGATACCTAGCTCTCATTCGATGTTGGGGACTTCCGAACCGTAAGCACATCCATCTTCTACAATCACGCTAGGTTGTAATGGTCTTATAATGTGTACTCCACCATTGTGTGAGTGTTGCACGCAGTGCCCATTCCAGCGCACTGTAGTGCTGCTATTCCGATACTACACTTTCAAATTTGTCCAGTAATTCATCTACCACTGTTACTCCATCATATGTTGGCAGTTCCCTTGCCTCCATTGTCACACAACGCAGTGATCTAATCATCATGTTGTAATTCAATGTTGTCACTTCGTGCAATTGGTTCTGCCAGCGTTCTAATTCTTCGTCTGAATTCAAAGTATAGGAGTTGTCGTGCTGCCATGAGATTCTCCCATCTGTATTCAGGTTCACCTAATCTTGGTCTTGCATCATTATTTGGTAAATACAATCCAGCTCATCGTCACTTTCATCATCATGCACTGGTTTGGTGTAGCGCGCTCCTTCGGTTGGGTCTAGTAGAACGACTACGTGAAGGGAATTTTTTTTGAATATCATCTTTCGCTTCTTCTAGTTGATGGCTCCATTCATATCAATGGCCAAGTCTATTCCTAGCAATGCAAGATAAGGATTGCTATCATCGACAATCTATATTACTTCAAAGTCCGTCTGTGTGCTCGCATCTTCGATATCAACTGTTACCCCTTGCAACCTTCCCATGTGAAAAATATTCTATTGGTTTGCCATTCATAATTGAATAGGGGACCACTATAATGTGGTCCTGTTCATGTGTTCCCATGTATGATTTGGTAATACGTTCGTGTCTGAACCCAAGTCTAAGATTACCTGATCCATTTCATACTCACCAATCTACGTCGTCAATCTCTTTTCCCTCCTAGTGCGCAATGCATGCTTTCCTACTTTCCAGACTATGAGCAGTTCCCTTAACCCTGCGCACCTAGTGATCAACTCCTATATTCCCTTAACTGCCTTATTGTCACGCAAAAGTTTTATGCATGTCTCCAAAAAGGTAGTAAGAATACAAGGATCCATCCCTGGCTCTAGTTGATCCTTACTACCTAAAGTGGAGGCCTCCGTGAAGTTCTTTTTAGCTTCCATGAATGTCTCCTTTGTGCGTTCTAAATCAAATTCAGGTTCCTTTGTAGGAGCCTTGTGAACCCATGTATCTTCCTCAGGCTACTTCCCCTTATCCTCCCCTATGGTCGCACTGCTTCTGAGCATCATGTTCACATTTGGGTCTTCTTCGCGCAGTTTTGTTAGGCCCCTATACTACTAGTGTAACCCCTTATTGTTATTAGTACAACCCACTTATTATATTGATGTACCCATGTAGTGCCCATATTGTTACTATTGTGCCACATAGAAGCCCATTATTATTATTATTGTGCCCTTACATTATTATTGTTATGTCGGCTCTGATTATGTTATGACCCCTTAGACTCCTATATATAGAAAGGAGGTATTTTCATTTGTATTATCCAAGAATTGTTCATTTATGTAATGTAAAGGAGGTTGCCCCCTTGAAGAGGCTGAATTCTAAGGCGTTGATCTATCTTTTCTATCTTTTCTTGAGCTAGTTTCATAACATTTGGTATCAGAGCTTTGGATTCTAGGGTTTTGTTGCTCCAAACAGGTCATCGTGGCATTTTCGCTATAGCATTTTTTCTACAATGTTTCAGAAGCTAAAAAAAAACAAATTTGAGAAGAGCGTTGAATCTTGAGTCTGAATTTCAGAGCTTTTCGTGCTATATTTGTGGAGATATGATCTGCGGAAGTTGGTCTTTTTGCAGACTCCTGAATTACATTCCAAACAGGTGACCTGGGGAAAATCGTCATAACGTTTTCTCTGAGCATTGGATTGAAATTTTGTAAGAAGGTACAGAAAGAGGACAGACTATAGTTTCTTGCATATATTTTTCAGAGCCAAAGATTGAAACAGTGACACGTGGAACTTCATAAAAGTTCGCTCTTTTGGAAAGGTCTGTAATCAGGTCATCTTGGGAGATTGTGCATAACTCTTTCTTGGAGAATCCAATTTGGATCAGACTGGTGGCACTGGAAAGAGGACGCAGAGGGATACTACAGGTCGCAATTTCAAAACTTAAAGATCTGAAAGTACAGAGTTACAGTCGTTTCAAGATTAAGCTCCTAAACTCAAGAAAAATCAAGATGAGGAAGTTTGATGGCAAGGATCTGGTAATTTGGATACTTCAGATGGAGCAATATTTTGATCTACATGGTGTACCACTATTACAAAAGGTATGTATTGCATCTTCATATTTAGAACCGGATCAATTTTTATGGTATGAAGGGCTTTGTTCTCATAAACAACTTGTTACGTGATCAATTTTCATAGAGGAAATGATAGCACATTATGAGGATGCAAATAGCAACACCTTCTTTAGAGCAACACCACAACAATTGGAAAGAGTAAAAGGGATTTGTGACATAGTGGAAAGCAAAATTATGGAAACCGGGAAGCATACCCCTCACAACTATAAATATGGAAGTGTTGTTTCTCCCAGCCTTCCACAACCTACAAGGGTTACACTACAACAATTGAAAGAAAAAAGAGAAAAAGGGCTTTGTTACAATTGTGATAGCAAATGCACTAAAGGTCATAAGTGTGCTGAGAATAAATTATTTTACATAGAATATGAAGAGGAGGAAGAAAATGATCAAGAAACATCAAAAGAAGAGGATATACACCAGGACCCCACCCCAGAGAAATAAGAAATGAATCAGACCATATCTTGTAAAGCATTGGCAAGAATTACCACTCAAACTCTCAAGATAGAAGGACATATCAAGAAGAAAAAGGTGCAAGAAGTGAAAGATCACATCGAGAAAGAAGAAATGAATCCAACCATATCTTCTAATTCATTGGTCGAAATTACCACTCCTCAAACTATCAAGATAGAAGGACATATCAAGAAGAAAAATGTTCAAGAAGTGAAAGATCACATCGAGCATCAAGAAATGAATCCGACCATATCTTGTAAAGGATTGGAAGAAATTACCACTCCTCAAACTCTAGAGATAGAAGGAGATATCAAGAAGAAAAAGGTTCAAGTAGAGAAAGATCACATTGAGCATCAACAAGAAGTTCTTCAACATTTAAAGGATAACGCCACTTCAGTGCAAAATCAAACGAAACAACAGGTATATCAAAATTGTAGTGAAAAATGTTTTGATGTAGGTGATTGGGTATTTTTACTGCTACATCTCAAGCAAGCTATTTATGAGAAGGAAATGTTGGCAACACTACATGCACTTAAAAAATAGCGACCTTACCGCATGGGAAGACTCTTCAAGGATGAGGATGTGGAAACATTGTTTTGTGTTATTTCTATTATCCAACTAGATTGGATAAATGAAGCAAGGGATGAATGGAAGAAGGACAAAGAAGTATGGACACTTATTCAAAAGTTGCAAAAGATCCCAATTCAAACAATATTGCTAGAAATTGAAGAGGAAGGAAAAATCATATTGGAACCTGGAGCAGTCACAGAAACAAGAACCCTATAGCTATAAAATCGATCAATTTCAGAGTATCTCATTAAGTGGAAGAACTTACCCACTGAATATTCCACATGGGAGGACAAGAATTTTATACAGAAGCATCAAGAACTACTCAAGCATTGAGGGCAACGCTTTTTGAAGGAGAGGGGAATGTTAGGCCCCTATACTACTAGTGTAACCCCTTATTGTTATTAGTACAACCCACTTATTATATTGATGTACCCATGTAGTGCCCATATTGTTACTATTGTCCCACATAGAAGCCCACTATTATTATTATTGTGCCCTTACATTATTATTGTTATGTCGGCTCTGATTATGTTATGACCCCTTAGAATCCTATATATAGAAAGGAGATCTTTTCATTTGTATCATCCAAGAATTGTTCATTTATGTAATGTAAAGGAGGTTTCTCCCTCGAAGAGGCTGAATTCTAAGGCGTTGATCTATCTTTTCTATCTTTTCTTGAGCTAGTTTCATAACAGGTTTAGACCTCATCGTTTGGATATTCTGAGATGGAGGAGGCTGGAGTACTATTGACTACTTGGGGCCTGACCCAGGTTCAGTAGTGAGTTTAGCCAAGAAAATCCTAGTACTACTGGCCCTTTCGAAAATAGTCCATAGTGCGCAGACTGAGGTCTCACCCAAGGTAGTATGGGAGGGTGCTGGAATCAGGTTTCTGCACCCTAGCAATGTCTTGGTGAAGTCTAGGAAGTTTGCGAACTGATCCTACACGCTTGTGCTGCTTTGCGTAACCGTCTCTCCTTTGCGACTTGTGTAACTGATTCTGTATAGCTCTGTAAAGGGTGCGAAGATGTGTTGTCTAGATCCTTATCCTTACTGTGCTGTTATTATAAATCTTGAGGTAATTATGTGGGCCAAATATTCTCATTAATCATTCAACATTTATAGCTAGTGCGCGCAATCATAAAATGTAAAGAGATGCATAAATATCATAGAGCAATAAACACATAGTATTCTAGAATCAACTTATCTTTTATTAATCCTTTGTTCAAGTATAATCCTGACTCTGCCCTACGCACTTAGCTACAGGGGTCCGCGCACATAGCTGCGGACTATACCAGGCCTCTGCGCACTCAGTTGTAGAGACTCTTACTACTACTACGACCCAAGAATCAAACTTACAGACTCAGAGCGAACTCCTCATTCAAAAACCCATATTACTTCTCAAAGATAAGACTCAGACTGACTCACACTTAGAGCCTCGCTCTATTTATACAATCCCATGGTCCGTGGACCATGGGTAGGCCGACACATTCTATATTAAATTACCTTATTTTAGGGTGGAAAACCCTAGACTCTAGCACTCTGCGCCCACATTTTGCAAGGTCTTTACATTACATTGACCAAGACTTGGGCTTTAAGCCCCAAAAATGTGCTACGGGGGGGATCCGCTGCCCAACAGGCCCCTACACAATCATCGTGACTCATCCTGAGTCACTCAGTTGGTGCGGTGATCTTCGCGCGGAGTCCATCCAACAACTTCTGTGCTTTGCTTATGTATGCAGCACATTCTTCTGATGTTCTTTATACCAGTTGTGTGTGTATCTCCGATGTGTCGTTATCAGGTGTAATTCCTTACCTAAGTGCATATATGCCTTGCATCTGTGCCAGCTTGCCCTCGATCTTGGTAGTGACCGTGAATGCTTCCTCAAGCCAAGGTTGGATGCATGCTTTAAGCACTGCTTCTTTCTAACACGTGGCACCCACCTATTCCTTTAGAGCCTGGGCCTCCCTCATCTTGGCTACTGATTGAGTAAGGGTGACCATCTGTGCAGTCCCCCGGACATTGTCATAGGCCTACTACAACTCTCGCACTTTGGTCTCTAAATGTTATAGCGTTGGCTCTTCTTGTAGTGAAGTGAGGGTGAAGAGTGACTGATCTAACAAGCCCGTGCAATCCTGTATGGTGCTCGTTATTGCTTCCAACTCCGATTGAATGGCACAGTGGCACTACTATCTGACTTCTGGGGGTGTAGAGGGTTACTGCTTTAGCTGCAGTTTCATGATCTGGAGGTTGAGGTCCAGCTGGATCCTCATTGCTTCCTGCTTTGCCTCACAGAATCCACTAGACAATTTGTGGATCTGCATACCTACTGGTAATTCTATTGCAATATCTAGCTCAGGGATGCGGTGACATGCTTCCTCGATGATTGGTTCCAATTGTTGAGTCTGCACTATCACTTCATCGCATCAGAGGCTCAATTGCTCAATGTTGATGCGATGTTCACTGAGCATTTGTACTACACATCCTTCTCTAGTGCAGAGCTCTGTCGTCACTCCATCTTGCAGCTAGTATAATATCTCTTGTGGAAGGGTAGCCAAATTTAGGCCAAGTCCCTTGAGCCATCCTACTGTGGCTCTGTCCTCCGAGTTGTTCGCAGTTAGTGCTCCTTCCAATAGCACGATAGTATTAACCATTTTAGCCTACAACAACTGCTCTTTTGTTGATGTACCCGTAGCCTCATAGATGGCTACCGTTCCCTGCTATGGGGGCCGCACCTAAAGTTCCTAGAGTTTCATCCTGAGCGCCCCCAACACATTCTGCTTCTCCATCATTGCTTCCTAGAGTGCCTCCTTTGTGACCTCGTGAACTGTGTTGGTGATCTCATATAGGTCACCCTCGGTTAGCGTAATAGGTTCCCCATCTAATTTGGAAGCCTTGGTATTTTTCTTGGGCCCTATTCATTGCGTACTGTGTGGCCGCTTTAGCTATGTTGATGATGTGTGTGGGTCCACGCTTGCTACTGTTTCATTTGTCCCTTGTCCTGTGGTAAGGTCTGGGCTGCTTCCTTCCTTTGTCGTGGTTGCCTCAGATGTTGGTGCTGCTGTTGCCTTTTCCACGGCGGTCCTCGCTGCCTCACGGGAAGTCCGTACTTCTTCAGCTAGCTGCTCCTTCCTCTTTTGTTGTGCTAGCAGCTTGGCGACATCCTTCTATCTTTGAATCATCATCTCATCACGCGTCGCCAGATTTTGTGCATGCCATTTCAGTGGCCATGAGTTGAGCACCATGAAAATAGTGTCATCAATTGCGATGAAGGCAAGTGAGGTCCATTTATGCTTTGGATCCTTCCACTCTTTGATATACACATTGTGCATATCTACTTTAAAGTCTACAAATCTATGTAGACTGTCGTATACTATGGCAGATAAGCGTGGTAATTTGTTGATCCACATCCATATTCTTGCCTCCATGAGTGTCCTGAAGATCTTGATCTCACGGATGCGCGTGGCATGCCATGTTTCCCAGAGAAACGTGTATTTTGCTACCTCTGGCAATTCCTGGTCAAGGGGAGGAAACTAACTATCCTAAGGCAATTATCTTGCAACCAACAGGATGGATAAGAGAAACCACACATAGTGGAAGGTCTTACCCTACTCTTGGGCCTCCCTGTAGTTCATCAGGAACTCCTCGCAAAGGAACTATGCCCAGTTGAACCGTACCCCTTCAACCACGAACTGTGCCCAGTTCAACTGGCCATCACGATGACCATGATCGGTACCTCGTTGCCACAACATTTTCTCATCACTTTTCCTGCTAGCAACTAGGTAGCGACTCAGACCACTTTGTCTTGAATGGAAGTAATAATGTAACCCCTTTGCTTTTTCTCCAACTTCATTTTCTTTTTCATGGCCTCTGTAATCGCCAAGTCTCCACTTGTGCCAGCTATTTCCACAGGGTTCCTTCCCAAACAGGGAAGCCAAGAAATCCTATGAATAAGCTCTGCCATGATGGGAATGGGCTCCTCCAGCCACAAGTACCCATCATGCACCAGGCAAAGCAGTTGCCTGATGACAAATATCGTGATTGGCACCTGATGAAAGTGTGGAATCCATAGGAGGTGGAGTAGCCTGACCTCCTCCATCCTACGCAACCATTTTCGTGGTTGCAGCAATGTAACTACCTCCTCCTTGCTTTGCTTCATCAATTGGCTAGTTTCCAGACAAGGGAACTTTTTGCTATCCATGAGGTCCTAGCCTTCAAACTTGATCGTAGGTATGTGGCTCACAGCTGAACCTTCAAACAGAATTCCCTTGGAGGGAATGGGGTTTTGAGTGCACTTTTAATGGCATCCAAATATTTAGGTACTTTTACCCTCCCTTTCTGTGGAGGGACAGACTTGGGCAGCTTTGTTGCAGCACGTACTGGCGAGATGTCTTCCTCCATTTCTACCTTTGGTTCAATCTCTTCTACGAATGCCTATAAATCCTCCTCCTCATCATCACTCTCAATAATAACTATTTTTCCCTTCTCCTCCATGGACAACTTACCAAACTGTGGGTTGCGCGAAGACATACGGACCTGTCTTGCTCCCTGTTGGTCCTTTTTAGTCCACAACATTCGGGGCGATTTTGGAATTTCCGATGCATCCCCCATCGGTGACATAGGACTCAGTGTAGCTTCCTTGGTGGTCGACATCACTCTACTCAGAAGGTCCTACATCTCTTTCAACAATGCTTCAAACACTGAACTCACTTTCAAAGCCTCTAAAGCTGTAAAGTCCACATGCAATAACTGAATTCTCAAGATGCCAAGGGTTTTTCGGTGGATGACCATCTGGGATTTATAGGCCTATTGGAATTCAAATTTGACTGTTCCCCCTTTGTTACCTCATTAATGCCATCTTGGTGGTAGAACGTTTCAAATATATTTCTGACACTGTGTCTTAATTTCCCATCGCCCACTCCTTGTTGTCTTAAATGAGATATCTTACCATGAACACTGACCCCAATGGTCACTTCTCAGGCTACCTGCGTGATAGCGTGGCCTTCCATGCGCGGGCACAACCCTTGGGACAGAATGGACCTATGCGCAGTCCTCCTATCATCTCGCTTCCATATAGACTCGTTTATAGTCCCGCGATCTCTTCCAACTACTTGGAGCGCTAAGACTATATTGTCTATGGATAGTTAGTTGGTTACTCCAACTACGCAAGGCGTCCCTACACCTTCCAGCCTAGTTTGCGAGTACCCCGCAATTACCCTGACATCAATCAATGCTTTGTATTTTTCCTTACATGGTGCGCTCCCCTAATTCCTTTGTCTAGTGAGGTGCAGCCACAGCCAGAGTAGCAAAACCCCATATCCTTCCAATGTGGTAGTGTGGCTGCCTACCTTTTGCTCTATCAAGCTTATTTTCTTGGCACAGCCTGCCTTTGTAATTTCGATTTCCAGTTTGTTTATTTATTTGTCCAATATCCTTCTTTTCTTCCTCAGCCATACTTGATCTTCTTCTAGTTCGCAAATTTTCAAGTGCCCTTGTCGAATGTCTTCCTGAATCTGCATATGTTTGGCCCTGCGTGGTGGCATAATTCCTTCGTCCTAGCCCTCACGACTCATGCCAATTATGTGAGGATTCCTTCCTCCCAACCCTATGGCCTCGACTCTGCCCATCATCTTTAGGATCGTTTCCGCACTCAGATTCTTGTACATGGCCCCAGAGGCCCATCAAAGCACTGGTATGCGTTAGTCCCAGTCAATCCATCTTGCCTTGTTGAAGATCTCGCATACCCTCTTGAATGCTTTTAGGTAGAACTTGTGTGGTGCACTGAATGTTTCCTGCTACTGCAGCTGGTTCCTAGTGTCAATCCATAGTCTTGAGTGTGTGGTTGTGGATGGTACAGCTCCCGTTTGTACCCATCGACACAGGTGAGAACGCAAACTTCTCGGTCCTAACTGTCGGGTTCTTGTTCGATACTGGGGACTTCCAAATCATAAGCACATCCACCTTCTACATTCACACAAGTTTCCAATAGTCTTTTGATGTGTACTTCACCATCATGTAGGTGTTGTGCGCGACGCCCATTCTAGTGCATCATCCCACTGCTGTTCTAGTATTGCACTTCCAAATTTTTCCTAGAATTCATCAACCAATGTTACTTCATCATATGTTGATAGTTCCCTTGCTTATGTTTTCACACGCCGCAGTGATCTAATCATCATGTTGCAATTCATTGTTGTCACCTCATGCAATCGGTTCTGCCAGTGTTCTACTTCTCCATCTGAATCCGAAGTATAGGAACTGTCGCGTTCCCACGAGATTCTCCCATCTGCAGTCAGGTTCACCCGATCCTGGTCTTGCACTGTTATCTAGTAAATGCAATCTAGATCATCGTCGTGCATAGGTTCATTGTAGCATACTCCTTCAACTGGATCTAGCGGAACTACTATGCATAGGGAATCTTTCTCAAATATCATTTTCCGCTTATTCAGGTTGATGACACCATTCATATCAGTGGCCCAGTCTATTCCTAGCAACACAGGATAAGGATTGATTTCATAAAAAATCTCTATCACTTCAATGTTCGTCTACGTGCTTGCACCTTTGATATCAACTGTTACTCCTTGCAACCTTCCCATGGGGACGATCTTCTGTTCATTTGCCATTCGTAATTGAATAGGGGACCACTGCAACATGGGCCTACCCATTTGTTCCTAGGCTTGCCTAGGTAACACATTTGCATTAGATCCCAGGTCCAAGATTACCTGATCCATTTCATATTCACTAATTTTTTCCGTCAATCTCATCTCCCTTCCAGTGCGCAATGTATGCTTTCCCAATTTTCAGACTACACGCGGTTCACCCAACCCTGCGCACCTAGTGATCAACTCCTGTAGTCCTTTAACTGCCCTATTATCATGCAACAACTTCATGCATGTCTCTAAAAAGGTAGTAAGCATAGAAGGATCCATCCCTGGCTCTGGTTGATCCTTACTACCTGAAGTAGAGACCTCCACGAAGCTCTTCTTAGCTTCCATAAACTTCTCCTTTGCATGTTCTAAGTCAAATTTAGGTTCCTTTGCAGGAGCCTTGCAAACCCATGTATCTTCCTCAGGCTGCTTCCCCTTATCTTCTCCTGTGGTCATGCCATTTTGAGCATCATGTTCATGTTGTGGTCTTCATCATGCGGTTCAGACCTCATCATTTGGATATTTTGAGTCAGAGTAGGTTGTAGTACCGCTTTCTCGCACATTTGTGTGATCAACATAGGACAATCCACTGGTTCATGGTCAAACTGAGCATAGTACGAACAAGATATTCTCATTGGATTAGTACAATCATAGGCATAGTGTCCTGGTCCTCTACAATTGTAGCAAATCAACTGTCCGTGGCCCCTTCCTGGCCCCATTCCTCCTCGATCTCGACCTCAGCCTTGAAATCTAGCGCGCACCATCCCAACGGCTGGGCCAAGGCCTTGCATTTTTGTCTGCATTCTATAGGCTGGATTCCGCTCCATCATCAACTCGTAGCTATGACATGTACGCTTTTTGTCGCCCACTAATCTATAGAAATTACGAAATAGCTGTTGCGGGGCTTGTGTATACTTGTACAACAGATGAAAATTGTACGTCGTGTTTTTTCCTCCTATCTGATAGATCACACACCATAACGTGGGGGTCATACTCAACCCTGCGTGTGCTTTTGGTATCAATGACATCGGCCCCCCTCCTACCAAGTAGTTCGCATATACTGGACAGTGGTCCTTGTCGTGGCCCTGGCCTTTGCATTTTATACATCATACTTCCTCGCACGCCTCTGGCTACGATGCCCTATCTTGCTTCAAGCTCTGCATTTCCAGGCAGAGATTCTATAGCCACGCGTTGATTTGTTGAACTCCTAGCCCTGGATCCTATATCATCATTTCATGCAATCTCATCGCCATTTCCAATGCTTCAGCCTGGGTTGAAAGCTTCTACTGTGATAGCGCCATCCTCAGGTGCAGGGTCAAAGATGCCACAAACCATGCACAGTGCTGCGCATCCATTAGCATCATATTAGCCTCGCAGATCGTACTCTTCAACCGCTGATCTAGATCCCAAGAAGTCGTGTCTAGAAGCATCACGATCTCTTTAAATCTAATGATTGACTGTGACTCTAATTTCGGCTGGCTAAATTCTCTGTTTAACGCATTCTGGATATCTACTATTCCTGCATTTGGGTGATCACTGGAATGCTTGATATGCCATGTCAACGCACGATCCAGCCACACACTCACCAATGTAGCCTTCTTAATGTTGTCATCCATGACCCCTTATGCTTCCCACACTGCTCTTACCATGAAGTAGAACTGATCCAGATCCTCATTTCCTACTCCTCTGAATATGGGTAGCTTGATCGTGCTCGCCATGCTGAACTGTGGGGATGGTGGAGGTGGAGTGGGTGGAGATGGAGGTGAGGGAGGTGAAACAGGTGGTGGAATTAATGGAGGTGGTAACTGTGGAATGCGCTACCTTATCAAACCAACCGCACTTCTTGGAGAGACCCGAGAAAGCTCTTCCTCGCTCTCTCATGAAGGTAAAATCAAGGGACTATTTCCTAATTCCCTACTACCTTTGTAGATCCTTCTACTCCTCGTCATTCCAAACATTAATGTATTCGCATCAACCGTTGTTCACATAACAACATCTTAATCCAGGAATTCAGGGACTTAATGTACCTACCTCATGGTCCCTTGAGAAAATGTCGCTCTGCTTCACTGTAGCTCATGGTCGTGTCTATCACAAACTCAGTGATAAATCCCCCTATTATCTGGTCGAGCCAATGGTCCATAGCTCACGGGATCTTATTGTCTAATGTCTCTAGTTTTCGCACTAATTCTGGAGTCCACACTATCGGTTGATCGAGCTTATACCTTTCCTAGCTATCAGCTAACCTCGCGATCCACTCATACAGTTCAAAAGGGAAGGACACAAAGAAGATCTCGTGGATTTTCGTATATACATAGTGACCCAACCACCTCTTCTTGGATATCTATTGAGTTCTGTTTTTCTGTGTCATGAACTTGTGAATATTCTGATCCAAGCACTCTTCAATTTCCTTCTTCATTGGATTCCCATGTTTTGACATCAGACATTCCTTAGGCAAATCCTAGTCCAGGCAACGAAACCATTTGTTGGCTACTTGGGGCCTGACCTAGGTTCAACAGTGAGTTTAGCTAAGCAAATCTCGGTCTACCGGCCCTTTCGACAACAGTTCACAATGCACTGGCTGAGGTCTCACCTGAGGTAGTATGAGAGGGTGCTAGATCCATGTTTCCGCACCCTAGGGATGTCTTAATGAAGTTTGGGAAGTTTGTGAACGAATCCTACACACTTGTGCTACTTCGTGCAACCATATGTCCTTCGCGACTTGTGTAACTACTTCCGCATAGCTCTGTAAAGGGAACGAAGAGGTGATGTCTATATCCTTATCCTTACTGTGCTTTTATTATAGATCTTGATGTAATTATGTGGGCCCAATATTCTCATTAATCATTCAACATTTATAGCGAGTGCGCACAATCATAAAATGTAAAGAGATGCATAAATATCATAGAGAAATAAACACATAGTATTCCATAATCAACTTATCTTTTATTAATCCTATGTTCAAGTACAATCTCAACTCCACCTTGCGCACTTAGTTGTAGGGGTCCGAGTGCATGGCTGTGGACTCTACTAGGCCTCTGCGCACTCAGCTGTAGAGCCTCTTACTACCACTACAACCCAAGACTCACACTTACAGACTTAGAGCGAACACCTCATTCAAAAACCCATATTACTTCTCAAAGCTAAGACTCAGATTGACTTACACTTAGAGTGTCATCTATGTATACAATCCCATGGTCCGCAGACCATGGGTAGGCAGACACATTCTATGTTAAATTACCTTATTTTAGGGTGGAAAACCCTAGAATCTCACGCTCCGTTCCCGCATTTTTCAGGTTCTTTACATTACATTGACCAAAACTTGGGCTTTAAGCCCCAAAAACATGCTATGGGGGGGATCTGCTACCCAACAAGTACCCCTTTCTCGCGCATCTGTGTGATCAATGTAGGACAATCTATCATTTCATGATCAAACTGAGCATAGTATGAACAAGATACTCTCGTCGGGTTGGTACAATCGTGGGCATAGTGGCTTGGTCCTCTGCAATTGTAACAAATTAACTGTCTGCGGCCCCTTCCTAGCCCCATTCATCCTTGTCCTCAACCTCGCGCCTGAAATCTAGCGCGCGACATCCTCACAGCTGGGTGGAGGCCTCACGTTTCTATCTGCATTCTATAGGCTGGGGTCTGATCCATCATTAACTCATAGCTGCGACAAGTATGCTCGTCATGGCCTACTAACCTGCAGAAATTACGAAGAAACTGTTGGGGAGTCTGTGTATACTTATGTAACAAATGACAGTTATCCATCATGTGTTTTCCTCCTATCTAACAGATCGCACACCATAGCGCAGGTGTCGCACTCGGCCCTACCTTTGCCTCTGGTCTCAATGGCATTGGTCCCCCTCCTGCCAAGTAGTTCGCGAATACTGGGCAATGATCCTTGTCATGGCCCTGGCCTTTGCATTTTATGCACCATACTTCCTCATGTGCCTCTGGCCGTGGTGCCCTATGCCGCTTCAAGCTCTGCAATTCCAGGCAGAGATTCTACAGTTGCGCGTGGATCTGTTCAACTCCCAACCCTAGATCTTGTATCAGTGTCTCATGCAATCTCATCGCCATTTCCAATGCTTCGGCCTGGGTAGAAAGTTTCTGTTGTGATAGTGACATCCTCAGGTGTGGTGTCAGAGATGCCACAAACCACGTGTGCTGCTAGGCATCTATGAGCATCATATTAGCCTCATGGATCATACTCTTCAGCCGCTGATCTAGATCCGAGGGGATCTCGCCTAGAAGCATTGCAATCTCTTTGAACCCAATGATTGACTGTGTCTCTGATTTTGGTTGGCTAAATTCTCTGTTCAGCACATTCTGGATCTCTACTATTCCTGCATTCGGGTGGTCTTTAGAGTTCTTGATATACCATTTCAATGCGCAATCCTAGAGCATGCTCACCAATGTAGCCTTATTAATGTTGTCATCCATGACCCCTTGCACTTCCCATACTGCTCTTACCACGAACCAAAACTGGTTCGGATCCTCATTCCCTTCTTCTCTGAATACGGGTAGCTTGATCGCACTCGCCATACTGAACTGTGGGGTTAGTGGAGGTGGAGTGGGTAAAGATGGAGGTGAAGGAGGTGAAGCGGGTGGTGGCATGGGTGGAGGTGGTAACTGCAGAATGCACTACCTTATCAAACTAACCACACTTCTCAGAGAGACCCGAGCAAGCTCTTCCTCACTCTCTCGCGAAGGTGAAATTAAGGCACTGTTTCCTACTTCCCCGCTACCTTTGTAGATCTTTCTGCTCTATGTCGTTCCAAACATTAATATATTCGCATAACCCACTTTTCACACAACACCATCTTAATCCAGGTATTCAAAGATTTAATGTACTTACCTCACGGTCCCTTGAGAAAACGTCGTTTTGCTTCACTGTAGCTCACGGTCGTGTCTATCGCAAACTCAATGATAAATCCCCCTATTATCTAGTCAGGCCAATGGTCCACATCTTGCGTGATCTTATCTTCTGATGCCTCTAGCCTGAGCACTAATTTTGGACTGCACACTATTGGTTGGTCGAGCTTACACCTTCCCTTGCTATCGACTAACCTTGCCATCCACTCATACAATTCAAAAGGAAAGGATGCGAAGAAGATCTCGTGGATTTCCATATATACGTAGCGATCCAGCCACCCTTTCTCAGATGCCTGTGGAGTTCTGTTTTCTTGTCTCACGAACTCATGAATCTTCTTGTCCAACCACTCTTCAATTTCTTTGTTTTTTGGGTTCCAGTGGCACGACATCAAACATCCCTTAGGAAGATCCTGATTCCGACAAAGGAACCATTTGTTGGCTTGTTGGGGCCTAACCCAGGTCCAGAAGTGATTTAGCCAAACAAATCCAGAAACTCCTGGCCCTTTTGGCAATAGTTCACGGTGCACGGACTAAGGTCTCACCCGAGGTAGTATGGGAGGGTGTTGGAACTAGGTTTCTGCAGCCTAGGGATGTCTTGGTGAAATCTAAGAAGTTCGCGAACCGAACCTGTGTGCTTTGCACTGCTCCGCGCAGCCGTCTATCCTTTGTAACTTGTGCAACTGCTTCCGCACAGCTCTGTAAAGATCATGGAGAGGTGTTTTCTAGTCCTTTATCCTTACTATACTATTATTATATATCTTAACTTAATTGTGTGGGCTTGATATTCTCATTAATCATTCAATATTCATAACAAGTACACGCAATCATAAAACTGTAAAGAGATGCATAAATATAACAGAAGCATAGACACACAATATTTCAGAATCAACTTATCCTTTATTAATTCTTTGTCCAAGTACAATCCCAACTTTTCCCTGCACACTCAGCTGTAGGGGTTCACGCACACAGCTGAAGACTCTACTAGGCCTCTGTGCACTTAGCTATAGATCCTCTACCTATCACTATGACCCAATACCTTCAGATCTCCTTCTAACTTCTAACCATGCCTTCGCATCTCTCTATTACTTCTCCAAAACTAAGACTTCCTTTACACTTAGAGCCTCGCTCTATTTGTACAATCCCATGGTCTGTAGACCATGGTTAGGCTGACACACTTTACATTAAATTACATTATCTTAGGGTGGACAACCCTAGACTCTTACGCTCTGCGCCCGCATTTCGCAGGGCCTTTACATTGCCCTTTGTTATAGACATTTTTGTGCCTTACAGCTTTAAGCATGAAATGTCCATAATCCAAGGGATCCAAAGTCCCTAAAAGTGTTGTTCCTGCCCCTAAAGGAACAAGGTCAACCAATGACAGCTTCTCCCAGAAGTTCTCCACCAAAAACTACTCAGAATCAGTCAAATCAGGATCAATTCAAGTGCTCCACTAGCTGCCTGCGTTGCAAAGTACCCCAGTACACTAGCTAGGTGCGTTGCAACACACCTAAATGCACTACCAGGGTGCGCTGAGTGGGAAATGCCAAATGGCAGTGTCATTCCGCGAGGTGGACAGACAATGGAAGCTTCCAGAATCTTCCTCAATGACACTTGCCTCACCGAGTTCAACCAAGGATGAGTAAGAGGCTCTCAGCCTCCAAGTGGAAGCAAGAATTGATAGAGAGAAGCCACAAGTCAAAACATAAGCTGACTCATCCTCTCTGCTTACATCTATATATGGATCCCTCATCCCAGAGATCCGGAGGCTGGAATTTTGTACTTTGCAGAGAATTGCTGTTGGTTTTGAGATTGAGATTAGTGCATTGGGTTATTTATGCTTTGTTGGAGGTGAGGAATGGATTCCTTTGCTGGGAGGTAGATGCTGGATCGGGAATCACTTGGTTGTATCTCCTCTTGGATCTTCTTATCATATCAATAAAACTATTTGAGTTTCTCCTACATGCTTGTATATCCGTGATGTTTTGTTATATTTGCATGTTTAGCTTAAATCTGATCCTAAGTTATTTATGAATGTAAATCTATGTCTTTTGTGTAGTTTTCCTCTTCTGTGATCTTGCAGGAACTTGGTGAAGCTGAGAAATTAAGGGAGCAGGAAGTGGGAAGCAAACAAAGAGGAGAGCGATTGGATCAACAAACTAGCGCAAGACATTTCATAAAGAAGAATACAAAAATAGTTTTCCTTGTTTGTTGCTAAGGCACTGTCACACCTTAGAGTGGGATAGGGGTGTTCTGAATAGATACTTTTCCCAACAACAAAATGGCGACTCCGCTAGGGATCATGTCTAGTTAGTTTGTTTCTGTTTCTCTTATTGTTTTTTTATAAACACAAAAGTAGCAATCAAACTGCACTTGCCATTATCAAGTGCAAAGTAGTTGCTACTTCAATCCATTCACTGGGCCTGTTTATGATCTGAACAGCTGATCCACAAATTCTCTAATTGCCCTTTGTGATAGCTCTTAGTCCTCCTTTAAATCATCCCTCTGATTGTACCTTACTGATAGCTTTTATCCGACCAAAAACCATAGATTAAACTGCAAACCGTGACCCAGAACCCAGAGAAAATTATCATTTCTGCTTCAGCGCAGGCTCTGTGAAGAGGTTCTGCATTTCAACGCAGGTCCCGAGAGGGCTACCTGCGCTGCAATTCAGTTTCTCTATGAAACAGGTGCGTTGATCAGCCTTTGCCCTGTGCAGCTGAGGTTCTTTGCTTCATTTTGTTCAGTTTTGTCTCTAATTTTTGCAGCCTGTTATCAGTGTGTGTACCTATCTGAAAACCCCTTTTCTTTGCCTTAATTCCGCCTCAGTTGTATAAAAGAAATTGTATTTGTTTTTGTGTATTTGTTACGTCATTTACAGTTTCCCATTGCAAACGTAAACTAGTCATACTGTCGCCCTTAGATCTAGACCTGTCGTAAGTGTCGTTTTGATCTTAGGAGAAAGTTTGTTTGTTGTTGACAGTTGATTGCGCTTTTACTTTTGCCTTTGGTTTGAATTTATGAATTTCTAGTGTCGAAACAAGTGTTTACTTCAAAATCATAAAGTGTCGTAATCGTCTCTACTTTTGTGATTTCGAAAAGAAGCTTGTTTGTGTTTTTCACCTGAAATCGAATTCAAATTTGTACAACAACTTTCTTTTTAGGCATCAATATTAAGAAAGTGAAAACAAATACATGCATATGTGCATTTGCATTTTGACAGTTTGTATGGCTTGATTTAGGGAAAGTGCATTTACAGTGTGCTCTATGCTCTTTGAGAAAAGATTGTGTCTTTCTTTTCCCCTTGTAGCTAGGATTTTCATTGTTGAAAAGAGATAAAAGCTTGCTTATCATCTTTAGACTGCATTTAGGAATTACATCTACATCTCGTGGTGATCCAAAAAAGGCAAACTTCTAAGAAATATCAACCTAAAATAAATTGAATGAACTTAACAATGCTTTGTAACTTAACGCACAACATAGAGGTCTAGGCTAGAGACGTGTTCCGACATCGTAAAGCCTGGTAACTGTTGTCCTCACTGTTGGTTGGGTGATTCCTCCACTGTGAGACGATAAGTGCCAGTACGGATTGTGCTCCCACGTACCGTCGAGTATATATTGGGAGACCCCTATAGGCATAAAACCTTTATCCATAGGAAGCCGTGTCGGCCGACCTACTGATCGCAATGCACTGAACACAGCATTCGGGAAGATTGACCGCCCGTACCCTAAAACGTATTCTGCGGTTTTGCGATTGGTTTGGCACACCCTCTACCTAGATCTCCAGAGCAGTCCCTTTCGTTCCTTTTCAGACTCCTTAATGGAAAAGGTCCATATGAGCACTTGTCACTTCAGGCTCATTAAAAATCGAAGGAGACTAGAGTCATCTTTTGTTTTTTCTCGACTCTTTAAAATTGAAAAAACAAGTTGTGTCTAAGCGTCGTTAAAATTTATTTTAAACGGAATATTCATACCTTTTTTCCTACGTTGATCTTTAGGTTGAAAAAATGGAGCCTACCAACCAAGGAATTCCCCTTGGCGGAAATCCTAGTCCCTTCTCCTCTTGGGGAGACGTTGGTGCGCCCCATATGGCCACATTGTCGCTTCCAACACTGACAATTGGCTTGCCAGTTTGGCTCTCCTCAACCAATGTCGTTCAGAACACCACTATTCCTGAATAGTCGAATCAGCAGTTAGACGAGTCCAGAGTTTCCCACCAACCTTCTACTTCCTCTAATTCTTCCTCTCTTCCTTCCTCTTCGCTTGACGGGACTGGTAAAGCTAAAAACCAAGTCCCTAAGGAGAAGAAGGAAAAGAAGAAGAAAGAGAAAAAGAAGAAGGAGCTAAAGGCAAATAAGGGAAAACAAGTGTCGTCTAAAGAAAATCCACACACAGCACTGACCAGACCTAAATTGCCATGTGTCATTTGCAAGGGAGACCACTTTCACAGAGATTGTCCTTGCATCCCTCGGATACTAAGGGAATGGTCCCCTCGTTTGCACAATCCAGTGTCGTCAACCTCTGATGGCCATGTTGAAAGCACACCGTCAACTAGCGAAAGTGAAGTCCCAGGACAAAAAGGGAGAGCTAGATCTCCCTGTAAACTGTGCGAAGGCGATCACGCCATCCACCGTTGTCCCTTCTTAGACGAAGCTAAAAGAGTTTTGGATGGTTGTCCGATTTCACCGTTACGACTTCCTCCTGGATATAAAAAACTCTTGCCGAGTCCTTCATTAGTTGAGAATCTGGCTGGCCCGCTCAAGTGGTCAGCTGAAGCGTCTATCATTGAAGATAAACCAACTGAATCCATACCAGATGAAAGTCAAAAGGTCGAGGTGGCAGTTGACCCGGTCTTGCCTTCAGAGGTTTTATCTTCGAATGATATAGTCACTGAAGAGGATAAGGATGACACCATCCAAATTCTCTTCATCAACACAGACTCCGACGAACATGGGGGCAATCCACCCATTCCTTTATCGCAGGAAGGAAGTTCGTCAGAGCCATACTCGGCCGTCTACTCGGTCCCACCACCAAGCAACCTAGTTGTATCCTTCGACTGGAACCAACTAGGCAGACCCCGTTTGCCAGCAAGCATACCATTCCGAATTATCGTTCAAATATACAGAATGGTCATGGCTGGCACCATCATTGATGAGGGGGCGTCTGTGAGTATCCTTTCCTCTATTACTTGGAAAGCGCTTGGTTCGCCATCGCTATTGCCTGAAATGAGAAATCTGACAGGCTTTGATAAAGGAACCAGTCGACCTTTAGGGATCCTCCCCAATGTGCCCATAACATTGAAAGGGAAGACCGTTCAAATGAACGTGATGGTCGTTCAAGGACCCTTGGGTTATAACCTACTCCTTGGACGAGACTATATTTATTGCATGGGAGCCATCACTTCCTCACTCTTTAGAGTGATGTGTTTTCCGCATGAAGGAAGAGTGGTCAAGCTCGTGGACCAGCTTTCATTTCCCGGATCACGCATCGCAAATAGTCATATACCATCCCTAAATGGTCTCTTCACGCAAGAAATGTCTCAACCCACGGTCCGTCCTCCCGATGAGCACGAGTAATTCGGAAGGATATGATTGGAACCCAAGGGGCATGCATCCTGGTCTGCTTCGGCAGGAAAACTTTGGGTATAGGGTAGGTTTCCACGGGAGAATATGACTAGTCTGTACCCCGCCCATGCTGGAAGAGGGTTATTCTAGAATAAGATTCTCTTGTCAAAGTTATGTAAGCTGGGTCGGCGCCGCTTACCTTTGTTTATCTCGGTAGACATCGTCGAAGAAGTGTTTTGTTTGCACCACAAATAAAACAACCTTTGAATAACCTATAAGAGGTAGGCCTTTCCTGGTAGAACAAGTGTTTTATCTGCAAATTGAGGGGTAACCTTGAAATCGTACTTTATACCTGGGGGCATGCAAACCTTTTGGAGTGCAAGCAAGGGGCGACTATTTATTTTTTAAATTTTTAGGACCTCTAACCCTTTAAACTCGTAGGATTAGTCGTTTCCGAACTTGCATAAAGGAAGGATGTGGGGCAAAGCTTTGTAAGGTGCAAGCTCCATAAAAAATGGCATCTTCAATGAGACATTCTTATCATATGACTGGATTAATCGAGCTGTTTTAGCACATAGTTCATGGTCGTTAAAAAATAAACATAAGATCGAGCAGTTTTAGCACATAGTTCATGCTCGTTAAAAAATAAACATAAGACCGAGCAAATGTTTCAATCCGCGTTTAAGCTCGTTAAAAAATGAACTATCCTCCGGTAAATAACGACTGTGAATGTAACATTATCAACCATTAAGGCCTTGGTCGTGTTTGCATCGTCACCTCCATTTTTCATTGGTCGATCATTCACCTCCATTTGATTGTTTACCCATTTTGAGGAACAGCTGCGAAGAGTGATTTCACTAGCCATCCTTGTGACACTGCCGTGCTTGGAAAATTACAACCCTTACCTGGAATCAGCTGCTACCCATTTTATCACTCGTTCCTCAAAAGACGAGTCTTCTTTAAGCTCTTTTCATCTGACTCGTAAAATATGAAAAGATTGCCGAGTTTTGGCCTTCCAGCTCGTTAAAGCGACCGGAAGTGCTATCCCTCCTCTAGATTTTAATATTTTTGGACCTGAGGGAATATTGCACAAAAAATATCGAGAGCTTGTATTGTTCGGCTCGTTAAAACTATCGAAAATTCATCCCTTCTGTATTGTTTTATACTTTTTCGGACTTAAGGGATTAGATGACGAAAAAGGAATTCCAGAGTTACCTTTACGTACCTTTTCAGACTCTCTAAAAATGAAAAGGACCGAGTTATCTTTGTCGTTAGACTCGTTAAAAATATTAATAGCGACAAACTTGTCTTTAGGCGAGAACGAGTTTCACTATCGCTAGGCTCGTTAAAACATAGCGATGGGTTTGCCCGAAGGGCAAATTATAGAACAAGCATATGTTATCCTCCTCAAGCTTGAAAAAAATAAAGAGGTACTGGTCAGCAATGACTGGGGAAAAATTGGGAAGAAACTCAAAGAATCTTTATTGGTAGCAAGTCTCTCTTGAACATGACACTTCCATTCCGTGCCTGAGTCGGGTTGGGTTGTTTCATTCACCGGTCACATCACCATGGTCTCGCCATACCATCCACCTTTGGGGTAAATGCTACCAATCCATCATATAAGTGTCGCCGATATGTTCAAGAGAAGTCATCCAGAGAAGTCACCTGTGTCCCATCCACTACCATACATTATACTTCATTCTTTCATGACCGCCACCCTGAACCATATATCATCAGATCGTTTTCACCTCCATAAAAATCATTTTCTCTGTTCCATGTCATTGATGTGGGATTCATTAAGGCCCTCCTTTGACGGATCGCTTCTTGTCGACATCAGCTCATTATCCAAGAAGTTGATCTAGGAACACCCCTTCAGTACTTTGAAGCTTGCATGCCTCAATGGCAAGTTTCTCACTTCCGGTGACAGGTATACATCAATGACCTTCGACCGAAAGATTTTGCGTGGTGTTCGACGCCAAGTCCTTTATTCACACCACGTGAATTGTACTGCAGTACCTTGAGGGTCATTATCATTATCGGTGATTCCTCTCGCGCTTGTTAATAGTTTGCATCATTGACTGGTAATCAAGCAATGTCTTTCCATGTTCGACTTCAAAACGTTTCTCACATGGATCGACTTATACTTAGAGTGAAGATCGGACGAGATTGAAGACCCCGGATCTAGTTTCATCCATCCGGGCTGCGATATATATTCAGGAAAAATAAAGACATTGAAATGTACAGCATTACAGCACAGATAATCATCCTACCAAAAGGATGATGATTTCATCAGAATCATCAGTCTACCATCAGACAATTGTCTGTCCTATGTACATAAAAAAGAATTTATAAAGCTGAGCATGGGAATGCCCGCCAAAACTAGATCATGAAAATAGTATGAAGATGATGTATTGTATTGTATCTTATTACAGGTCTCCTCCCAGCATTGAAAGAACTTCGGATCCTCCTAATAAAGCATTTCACCCGATAAATGGCCTCATACTTTAGGGGGAAACTGTTATAGACATTTTTGTGCCTTACAGCTTTAAGCATGAAATGTCCATAATCCAAGGGATCCAAAGTCCCTAAAAGTGTTGTTCCTGCCCCTAAAGGAACAAGGTCAACCAATGACAGCTTCTCTGAGAAGTTCTCCACCAAAAACTACTCAGAATCAGTAAAATCAGGATCAATTCAAGTGCTCCACTAGCTGCCTGCGTTGCAAAGCACCCCAGTACACTAGCTAGGTGCGTCACAACACACCTAAATGCACTACCAGGGTGCGCTGAGCGGGAAATGCCAAATGGCAGTGTCATTCTGCGAGGTGGACAGACAATGGAAGCTTCCAGAATCTTCCTCAATGACACTTGCCTCACTGAGTTCGACCAAGGATGAGTAAGAGGCTCTCAGCCTCCAAGTGGAAGCAAGAACTGACAGAGAGAAGCCACAAGTCAAAACATAAGCTGACTCATTCTCTCTGCTTACATCTATATATGGATCCCTCATCCCAGAGATCCGGAGGCTGGAATTTTGTACTTTGCAGAGAATTGTTGTTGGTTTTGAGATTGAGATTAGTGCATTGGGTGATTTATGCTTTGTTGGAGGTGAGGAAGGGATTCCTTTGCTGGGAGGTAGATGCTGGATCGTGACTCACTTGGTTGTATCTCCTCTTGGATCTTCTTATCATATCAATAAAACTATTTGAGTTTCTCCTACATGCTTGTATATTAGTGATGTTTTGTTATATTTGCATGTTTAGCTTAAATCTGATCCTAAGCTATTTATGAATGTAAATCTATGTCTTTTGTGTAGTTTTCCTCTTCTGTGATCTTGCAGGAACTTGGTGAAGCTGAGAAAGTAAGGGAGCAGGAAGCGGGAAGCAAACAAAGAGGAGAGTGATTGGATCAACAAACTAGCGCAAGACACAGGTTAGTTCATCCTTCCTCTTCGTTTACATTTCATAAAGAAGAATACGAAAATAGTTTTCCTTGTTTGTTGCTAAGGCACTGTCACGCCTTAGAGTGGGATAGGGGCGTTCTGAATAGATACTTTTCCCAACAACAAAATGGCGAATCCACTGGGGATCACCATGACACTTCCATGATCTAGCTGAGGCGGGCATTCCCATGCTCAGCTTTATAAATTCATTTTTATGTACATAGGACAGACAATCATCTGATGGTAGACTGATGATTCTGATGAAATCATCATCCTTTTGGTAGGATGATTATATGTGTTGTAATGTTGTACATTTCAATGTCTTTATTTTTCCTGAATATATATCGCAGCCTAGATGGATGAAACTAGATCTGGGGTCTTCAATCTCGTCCGATCTTCACTCTAAGTACAAGTCGATCCATGTGAGAAATGTTTTGAAGTCGAACATGGAAAGACATCGCTTGATTACCAGTCAATGATGCAAACTGTTAACAAGCGTGAGAGGAATCACCGATAATGATAATGACCCTGAAGGTACTGCTCGATAATCAACCAATGACAGCTTCTCCCAGAAGTTCTCCACCAAAAACTACTCAGAATCAGTCAAATCAGGATCAATTCAAGTGCTCCACTAGCTGCCTGCGTTGCAAAGCACCCCAGTACACTAGCTAGGTGCGTTGCAACGCACCTAAATGCACTACCAGGGTGCGCTGAGCGGGAAATGCCAAATGGCAGTGTCATTCCGCGAGGTGGACAGACAATGGAAGCTTCCAGAATCTTCCTCAATGACACTTGCCTCACTGAGTTCGACCAAGGATGAGTAAGAGGCTCTCAGCCTCCAAGTGGAAGCAAGAACTGACAAAGAGAAGCCACAAGTCAAAACATAAGCTGACTCATCCTCTCTGCTTACATCTATATATGGATCCCTCATCCCAGAGATTCGGAGGCTGGAATTTTGTACTTTGCAGAGAATTGATGTTGGTTTTGAGATTGAGATTAGTGCATTGGGTTATTTATGCTTTGTTGGAGGTGAGGAAGGGATTCCTTTGCTGGGAGGTAGATGCTGGATCGGGACTCACTTGGTTGTATCTCATCTTGGATCTTCTTATCATATCAATAAAACTATTTGAGTTTCTCCTACATGCTTGTATATCAGTGATGTTTTGCTATATTTGCATGTTTAGCTTAAATCTGATCCTAAGCTATTTATGAATGTAAATCTATGTCTTTTGTGTAGTTTTCCTCTTCTGTGATCTTGCAGGAACTTGGTGAAGCTGAGAAAGTAAGGGAGTAGGAAGCGGGAAGCAAACAAAGAGGAGAGCGATTGGATCAACAAACTAGCGCAAGACACAGGTTAGTTCATCCTTCCTCTTCGTTTACATTTCATAAAGAAGAATACAAAAATAGTTTTCCTTGTTTGTTGCTAAGGCACTGTCACACCTTAGAGTGGGATAGGGGCGTTCTGAATAGATACTTTTCCCAACAACACCCTTGACCGAAATTCAGGCTTCAAGCCCCAAAAACCTGCTATGGGGGGATCCGCTGCCCAACACCTCTCTTCCCTAAAAAAACTACCGATTGAGGTTAAATTAGTTCTAGCCTCATCAGTCAGCTGAGGAGAAGGTTTATTAAAGATAGCTTGATGGACAAGTAAAATGAAACCATGGAAAATCCTGTATAAATGATTCTTGTATTCAGATTTCCATAAGTATTTATGGTAAATATGAATGGGGGTTGGATCCTGAATAGTCCATTTCCAACGTAATATGAGAAAGTCAGAATTAAAACAAATTGTGTCAACTATGTAAGCGCTCATATAGAATGGGGGTACAACTCAAGTAGTGACAAATGTGTTCTTTCTATAATCTAGTATTTGACTAGCCATTTTATCCAATAGGATAGTTTCCCAATCCATGAAAAAAGAGTTTATCATTACTTCTATCAATGGAACCATTTCAATAGAAAATCTAGCTGAATTAGGGCTTCCAAAGAGTCTAAACATCATAGTAGTATCATAACAATATGGAGATGCTAAGGAGTCCACGGAATACACACCAGAGGATTCATGTTTGTGCTTGTTAGGAAAGTGTCTCCATTGCTTGATAGGGTCTGATTCAATTTGATTCTCCTTGCCGAAATCTTCTAGGAATGATTTGTTGTAGTGTAGCTGGGGATCTGACAAGTGATAAATTCTCTTGACGTCTTTAGGTTTGAAGGATCCGAACATCCTTCCATCAGTTGTGAAGAAAGATCTGTTTGTTATGTTAATGCTCTCGATTACCCATCTTACCATATCATTATATGGTAAAATCTTTGCACAGGCTGCTATTCGATGGAGGAAAGAGCTGGCCAAATCATTGAGCGTGTTTTCTATTTCATCAATTCCATCAGCTATTGCTTCTTCTTCTATCTCCTTCATATTTTCACTTTCAAGCAAAGCATATATGCCTTCCCACGAGATCTTACCAAGGCCTTGACAGGTAGTATATGAGATAAACACCAATTTTCCTTGTCCTTCTTCCATTGTAATAGAAGCCTTTGCCTTTCGAACTTTCTTAGACATCTTGATTTACTGCGTGATTCTAGATTTACACTGCAAAATGAGAAAGAGGAGCATGATAGGCGAAAAACTTTGAGAGCAGCCAATACAACTAATTACAGACTAAAAGCAGTTATGCACATTAGATGCAAAAGATCTCTTATAGTACATAGTCACAAAGGATGAAATCCTTAAAGGATTGTAACCATAACTGCCTCTTAATGCATTACTATATACTCATAACATGAAACACTAATGCCGAATTAATATATATCACATTGCGAGTTTTCCAACGGCCCTTTTAGAACAGGTGTCGCAACTTTGCGATTCTGTGATTAGAGATTGTATTATTTTAATACGTGTAGAGCCATTGCATATTGTGAATTGGGAGTTACAAGTGCTATGTCCAAAAGAATTCTTTGTATTGTTGCGATTGCGATGAGTGATGAGCTGGCACGTAGAGTTGGCGGGTTCATTTCAAACTTGGCAAATCATGTTTTTCCTTTATAATTGATTTAACATTATATCGCGAGCCTTCCTAATCTATGTTAATTTCTTCTATTTGGAGCGCAGTATGCGATATGCAATCGCAATAGTTATATCGCAGGGAAAAGTTTAAATGAAGTGGTTTCAATGTTTTCCTATGGATTACCGATATGCGATATGTGATAACCTTATTGCATCACAAGGTTTCGACGGAGTGCCCTAACTTATTCCTTAGGATTACTGATATGCGAAATTTGATAGTTATATCACATCGCATGTTTATAAATGGCTCATTTCAATTTAAAGGTTTGTGATGAGGAATTTTGAGATGACTTTGATCACATCACAAATTTTCAAATGAATGTTCATTGGTCTTAAGCAATTGCGATTTGCGATGAGCGATTCCAAACACTCACAAAGCAACTTTTATATGAAAAGTATGAAAAATATATTTTTACTCAAAATGTTTTATTTCTTTTTATATCCTAAAGAGGACCTATTTCTTATTTAGCATCTTTAGAATAAGATTAAAAATTTGAAATGGGGGGGGTGGGGGGGTTGTTGTATAGCACAACACCTCCACAAAGTAAATGAAACTATTCCTTAATCACCAAGAAACCTCCATAAAGTAAATTTCCAACAACCATTTAGAGCTCAAAGCAGGAAAGATGAATAGCCAATAGTAATATATCAAGCAATATATGGGATCTATGAGCAGCAATAAAAATATATGCAATAATATGCACAAGATAGCAATAAAACATTCTCTCCATGGCAACAAAAATAGCTACATCACCACATAAAAACTAAGTGCGTCTAAACAATCATAACATAGCATGAGGCACATCATGAACTCCTCCACGCAGACCATAATGCCAATGATGGATGACCGGAGTATTGGAAGCATATGAGATGCTCCCCCTGAACATGTGACATCTCCTCCAACTTGTAGTGAACCACTTTTGTTGCAACCATTGCTTCCTTTCCACACGCAAGAAGCACAAGATGGAACAAGACTCCATATGACCATGAGTTAATGACATATAACATTGTAAATACATGGTTGTTACATCATTGCACCTAGGGTGCTTAAATGGAAAAGATGATTTGGCTTTTGACATACATTCCCATCTAATGGAACAATAACTTCATGACACATCAATAACGAATATACAATGTGATACATGGATAAAACAATAACAACCTCCATAATCCTGTATGTGGCTATAAAAATATTCAATAATCTCCTCAACAATGCATATTTGACCCAATGACTCTCTCTCCATGACATGGATCACTCAACCAGCATACCGAATGATAAATGCATGAATGATACATGGCTTCATAAAAAATACTAGGTTGAAACATGTTCTCGCTATGCATGCAAGTGTCATATCAACAAGGATGATTCTTACTCTCAACATGACACCTACTCATGATTCCAAGGTCATACTATGGTGACTGAAAATAATGACAAAATAAATGCAACAAGGTTGATATAACATTCTTTTTCACCCAAAAAAAAAAATGGATTAAGTAAAGGAAACATGAATGTAAATAAATACGAAATATAAAGTTTGGGCCTTGAAATCCTAGATGCAAGCTTAGCTCCCCCTGAGCTAAATATACATCATAGGAACAGATAGATCATGGGGATCTAAACATGCAAGATAGGCTCATGAACATGTCATAATGCTACTGCTACAACTCAAACATATGTCAATCTATTGGGTGTAGTATATGTTATATCAATGGACCAACATTTAATAGTCAATACAGGGTCCATGGACTTCGAGGCAAAACACTGGAAATGATAGAGAATGACTCCAACAACCTACAAAACAAAACCCTAATTTATCCTACAAATAACAATTATTACCCACTCCAATCCAGCAGTCAAAGGCATTCATTAAATGATACGAATTGGATCCATAGAAGACTGTCAAATAACCATGACTGTATCAGGTTGAACAAATCTCTAAAGAATTTCAGAACAACGATAAAAAACACCCTAAACTAGTGCCAATGGCATCCAACGTGGAACGACGAGTACCTCAGTCAACGTGCGTTGACCGAGGCCCATGGAGACTGTGCAGGAGGCTGAAGTAGCCCCTAGGAGCCCCGAAATGGGAAAAGAGGTGATTTTTGATGTGCAATTAGCGCTTAGTGCTAATCGCACATCTCTGGGTGAATAGGGCCAAAATGGGATAGCCCGAGCACTCGGTTGCATGGTGGAACCAAAGGACCGCGGGCAGAAAAAGTAAAAAGCGCTAATCATTCAAGGCGGGACCCGCACTCTGGAAACCGACAATTTTGATCAAGACGCCCTTAAATGGTAAGAGGTTTTAGATGAAAGCAGAGCGATTCCATAAAACGATCAACGCATGGTAGGCAGAGATGAGAGAAAACTATCGTTGATAGCACACTATCGATCAACCAAGTCAACCGCGTGGAAATGTGTGTATGGCGTTGGATCTAGAGGGCCCAAATCGGACATTTGAGATTGTGCCCGATGCGAGGAAGCAGAATCGATAGGGAATTAAGCCACATTTTAAAGGGATTTGGAATCCGTTTGACCACCACAGTGGAGGATGAATGCATCCATGACATAACTAAAGAAACGAACCAACAAAGCATGCTGGCGCCGTTGAGAGGAAGACAAGTGGCAACTCCCGGAGTGTTGATGATGACACCAAACAGGGAACTCCCAGTGCAACTACAGAAGGTGAATCAACAGAGGCGGAAGAGGAACCAAACAGGCATAGGGATCGAATGGCTAAAGCCATGAACAAAGGTAGTCGAATGAGAGGAGAGTTATACACAGAGAGACAGAAGTCGAGAGACGAAGAAGTGGAGCAGTGAACCCTGAGAGAAATACTAAACACACAGAACAGTAAAGCAGAGCAGAGGAGATAGAGGGCCGAGCTAATCAGTAGTAGCATCGAGCACCAGAGAGCTTGAAGATTCAAGCCATCCCCTAAAGGATCTGTCTGGGCTGAGCACCACATTGGGCTCTTTCCATTGTAGACAAGAAGGTCACAGAGTTGGTAGGAAGAAGAAGAGTTGGTGTACTCCAGTGGCTTGGGAAATCTAAGACCACCCTGCTAAGCAAAAATTGCTTTAGGTGAACTCACATTGAGTCCCTGTATTGTAAATTCTCTGCCCAAAGGCACAAAAAAACAAGGCCACCACTGAAAGCTGGACCGGGGACGTAGCCCTGGAGCATAGGGTGAACTCCTTATTAAAATTGTTTGTGTCTTTGTGGTTACTTACTATATTTCTCTGTTGTCTTTCCATTTTATTGTCTGTGCATTGGCAATCTGATCGATCGATTGCTTTAATAACACATAACACACGCCAGCACATGAGTTTGTAATACCTTAGTTTAATAAATCTTTAACTGATGTCATTCATAGGGTGAATATCAGATCAAGTGGTATCAGAGCTCTAGGCTGTAAGGTTAGACAAGCTTGTGTTGGTTAGTTGTGAATGCTCACAAGATCAAAGCTCAAATTAGGAGAAGGAGAGTTGGTGGAAACTAATCTTGAAATTGGGAGAGTCTATTCTCAAAAGACAATGTCAGAAGAAGGTTCTATAGGGCCAGACCCTCAATTCATAGAGAGTTTCCTAGCTATAAAGTCTATGGTTGAAGAAATGTACAGAGACTTTAGAAAGCAAAAGGTGGAAGATGCATCAGGCTCTAAACAAGATAAAGAAGAAGATGAGTCTCACTTCCATGACAACTCCAAAGGAAAGGGGAAAGAGGAAAGCTTTCTCACACCTCCTAATAGCCCTGTGCATAATAAGAAAGCATCTTTGATTAAGTTAGATGTTAAATTTGATTTTCCTATATATGATGGAGAGCTAAATGATGAAAAGTTAGACAATTGGATTAGACAGATTGATGTGTATTGCAGGGTACAGAACATAAACTTAGACAAGAGTAAGATTCAGCTGGAAAGCCTACGCCTAGGAGGCACTGCCTTGGTTTGGTGGGAAGGTAGAACCTAAGCTAATATGAAAAGACATGGTAAGACCATCTCTGTCTGGAGTGACTTTGCTTTTGGAATCAAAAAGCAGTTCTATCCATTGGCCTACATGCAACAAGCTATGATGAGCTGGCAAACTCTTCGGCAACTGAAAGGGCAAAGTGTGCAAGGGTATACTCAAGAGTTCAGAAAGAGAGCATTGATATTGGGTATCTCACTAGACTCACCAGAGACTCTTTTGAAGTTCATTGGTGCTCTACACAGTGACATGAGGCATACCATCCTCATGTTTAATCCCACTAGTATAGATGAGGTATCTGTACAAGCTACTCATCTAGAAGCTAGAGGAAAGAATGGAAATCTAGAAGTTGGGGGACCATCCCAACCCACTGTAAGCAAGAGAAAGGAGAAAATAAAATAGAAGTGGAAGGAAAGGAAGGCTAACACTGCAAAGAAAGCTGAAGCTTCATGCACTCACTGTAAAAAGGAGGGGCGTGATGATGAGCATTTTTGGATTCTGCATCCAGAGCTGAGACCTAAGAAGTCAGAGGGCAAGAAGAAGAAGACAGTTGCAGCTATTTAAAAAGGTTTGGGGTTGGACTAGGGAGATGAAACAACCATAGCAGCCACAGGTATAAAAGGTAAGAATTATGAAGCATTTATTAGTAATTCTGCTCAATCTATTATTGATGAAGAAAATTAGAGAAAAAGACATGAGATTTTCCATATTCGAGTTATTTCCAAAAATCAAAAGATTGATGCTTTGTTTGATAGTGGCTCACAACTAAATTTAATTTCTAAAGCAATTGTAAAGAAATTGGTATTAGCAACTACACCTCACAAGAAACCATACCCATTAGGATGGTTGAATGATAAAGCACAACTACAAGTGACTAGACAGTGCAAACTCAAGTTTTCTTTTGGGTCAGCATTTGTAGATGAGGATGAGTTAGACATAATTCCTTTGGATATATGTGGAATTGTTTTAGGAAGTCCTTACTTGTATGATAGAAAGGCTATTTTCTATAGAGCTGAGAACAAGTATCTACTTGTTGAAGATGGAATCAAATACTTTGTAAGAGCTCATAAGCTCAAGAATAATTACACTCTCATAAACTCAGGACATATGGAAAGAATGATTAACTCATGCAAACAATTCTTACTAATGGTTGTAAAGGAAAAGAAACCTGATAAAACCAATGTATTTGAGGGTTGTAATGCTAAACAACAAGCTGATATAGAAAAGGTTTTTTCAGAGTATGATGTCTTGTTTCAAGAACCTAAAGGTCTGCCACCCAAAAAGGGAATAGTACATGATATTATTTTGCAGCAAGATATTCCATTGCCTAACATTGGGATGTACAGGTTTTCTACTTTATAGAATGTTGAAATCAAGAAGTAGGTGCAGGAGTTGCTTGAGAAGGGCTTCATCAGGCCTAGCACATCACCATGTGGGACACCAATCGTTTTGGTCAGAAAGAAAGATGGCTCTTGGAGAATGTGCATAGATTACCGAACACTGAATAAAATAACAATCAAGAATCGTTATCCTGTTCCTCGCAGAGATGATCTTTTAGATCAATTGAAGGAAGTTATTTATTTCACCAAGCTGGATTTTCACAGTGGATACCATCAGGTCAGAGTTGCAGAGTAAGATGCGTGGAAGACTGCTTTCAAAACAAAGCAGGGATTGTATGAATGGTTGGTTATGCCTTTTGGCTTGACCAATGCTCCTGCTACTTTCATGAGATTAATGAATGATTTACTCAGACCTTTTCTTGATGATTTTGTTATTGTGTATCTGGATGACATTCTGATTTTTTGTAAAACATGGGAAGAACATTTAAATCATGTTACGCAGACATTGGATGTTTTGAAAACAGAAATTTTTTATGTTAAACTCTCAAAATGTGAATTTGGAAAAACATCTCTAAACTACTTGGGTCATATAGTAGGGGGAGGTGATTTGAAAATAGATCCCTCTAAAGTGGCAATCATTGTGAACTAGCCTAAACCCAGGTCTACTACAAAAGTGAGAAGCTTCTTAGGAGCAACACAATATTGGAGGAAGTTCATTTCTAACTTCTCCTCAATTGTAGCTCCCTTACATGCTTTAACAAGATTGAATAAGGTGTTTCAGTGGGGAGGCAAACATCAGAAAGAATTCGACATCTTGAAAGAGAAAATTAGTACAACACCTATACTAGCACTGCCTAATTTACAAAGACAATTTGAGATCCAAATTGATGCCAGTGACTTTGCCATGGGAGTAGTGTTGACACAACATGGTAAACCCATATGTTATCATTATCAGACTTTTAATCTGGCAGTAGTTAACTATCCTACATATGATAAATAATTTTATGCATTAGTTCAGAGTGTGAAAAAGTGGAAACATTACTTAATGGGAAAAGAGACAGTAATACATATTGATCATCAGCCACTTCAATATCTACACTCCCAAACTAAGTTACAGCAATCAAGACATTACAGATGGATGGGTTTTCTACAACAGTTTCATTTAGTCATCAGATATAAAAAGGGAATACATAACAAGGTTGCAAACATGTTATCTAGACCCATTATAAATGAATCTACCATACTAAAGCATAATTTTGTGCTACATGAAAGCTACATTGAACAATATGCTCAGGATATGGACTTTAAAGATGTATATGCAACTTTGAGTCAAGGCAAAAGAGTAGAAGAATTGGACTATCATATAAAGGACCGACTCTTATACCATTGTGGGAAACTCTATATTCCACAAATCGAAAGAGTAAAGATAATTAGGGAAGCACACACTTCTTTGATATCAGGTCACTTTGGAGTAAGTAAAACAGTTACACAGCTGCAAAGATTCTGCTATTGGCCAAAAATGAATGAGACAGTTTCTAGGTATGTAAGAGGGTGTGCCATGTGTGCTAAAAGCAATCCTAGCAGTAGAAAACTAGGCTTGTACACTCCATTGCCAGTTCCTTCTCACCCTTGGGAAAGTGTTTCCATGGATTTTGTTGGAGGACTGCCTAAATCTAGGAAAGGTCATGATTATCTATATGTTGTTATGGATAGGTTCAGAAAAATGTGTATTTTGATACCTTGTAGTAAACAGATCACAACTGAACAAAATGCAAAACTGTTATTTGAACATGTATGGGTTCATTTTGGATTACCCACTTCCATTATATTGGATCGAGACACCCGATTTATGGGGAAGTTTTGGTCTAGTCTGTGGGAACTGATGGACACCAAACTGAAGAAAAGCACAACTTTTCATCCACAAACAGATGGCCAGACAGAAGTAGTAAACAGGACCGTGATCCAATTACTGAGAGGATATTGCAGCAAACATCCTAAGCTTTGGGATGAACACTTGTGTTATGTGCAACATGCTTACAATAGAGCCAAACACTCTTCTACATAGAGATCTCGTTTTGAGACTTGTTTTGGTTTCATGCCAAGGTCTCCTTTGGACTTTTGTCTTAGGTAAAGACACCATGGTTGAAGGACACAATGATGTGGACAAAGCAACTAGGTTCATTGAACAGATCCAGGAGATCCACCAGGTAGTACAGGAACAACTAGAAAGGAGCCAGGCTAAGTACAAGGCTAGGCATGATAACCATCGGATGGAGCATATTTTTCAAGTTGGAGGCCACGTCTGGTTGTATATCAGCAAGGACCGGATGCAAGGTGAAGGTAAAAAAGCTAAAGCCTATCAGTTATGGACCTTTTAGGATACTTGAGAAGATTGGTGAAAATGCTTTTTGCCTTGATTTACTAGCTTACACACACATATACTCAGTCATAAATGTAGATTGCTTGAGATTGTTTGAACCTTCAATGGTTGAGGACCCTGAAGAGCAAAGTCAATTGCCTTCTATTGATGACCTGCTACCTAAGTATCTTAATGAGTTTCAGGAAGACACAGTGCTGGATAGAAAGGTGAGGATGACGAGTAGGGGAGACGTTGAGTACCTCAGGATTGGACTCAAAGGTTCAAAGCCGAGCAGCCCAAAGTGGATTAAGATTGGACAAGTGAAGAAATAGTATCCTCACTTAGTCTATGCTTAAAAACCAACTTTTGGTGGTCCAAAAGCTTTTTCAGTGGGAAGGTCGTGATCTGAATTGGATCCATAGAAGAATGTCAAAGAACCATGACTCTATTAGGTTGAACAAATCTCTAATGAATTTCATAACAACATATAAAAACACCCTGAACCAGTGGCAATGGCATCCAACATGGAACAACGAGGACCTCGATCAAAGCACACTGACTGAGGCCCATGGAGACTATGCGGGAGGCCGAAGTAGCCCCTAGGAGCCCCAGAATGGGAAAAAGAGGTGACTTTTGATGCGCGATTAATGCCTAGGCACTAATCACGCATCGTTGGGTGAACAGGGCCAAAATGGGAAAGCCCGAGCACTCGATCACGTGGGGGAACCGAATGACCGTCGGCGGAAAAGGGAAAAAATTCTAATCGTACAAGGCAGGAATCACGCTATAGAAATCGGCGGTTTTGATCGGGGCACCCTTAAACAGTAAGAGGTTTTGGACGAAAGCGGAGTGATTCCATACAACGATTGACACATGGCAGGTGGAGGTGAGAGAAAACCACCATTGATCACACACTATCGATCGAGCAAGTCAACTGTGTGAAAACGTGTGTATGGCGTTGGATCTGGAGGGCCTAGATCGGACGGCTGAGATCACGCCTGATGGGAGGAAGCAAAATGGATAGGGAATTAAGTCGTGTTTTAAAGGGATTTGGAATCTGTTTGACCGCCACGGTGGAGGAAGAACGCATCCATGATGTAACTAAAGAAACGAACCGACGAAGCATGTTGGCGCCATTGAGAGGAAGACAAGTGGCAACTCCTCTAGTGCTGATGATGATGCCGAACAGGGAACTCCCAGCACAGCTACAGAAGGTGAATCGACAGAGGCAGAAGAGGAACTGAATAGGCATAGGGATCGAATGGCTAAAGCCATGAACAGAGGCAGTCAAATGAGAGGAGAGTTAGACATAGAGAGACAGAAGTTGAGAGACGAAGAAGTGGAGTAGTGAACCTTGAGAGGAAGACTGAACATAGAGAACAGTAAAGTAGAGCAGAGGAGATAGAGGTCTGAGCTGATCAGTAGCAGCATCGAGCACCAGAGAGCTTGAATATTCAAGCCATCCCCTAGAGGATCTACCCGGGCTAAGCACCACATTTGGCTCTTGCCATTGTAGACCAGAAGGTCACAGAGTTGGTAGGAAGAAGAAGAGTCGATGTACTCCAGTGGCATGGGAAATCCAAGACCACCCTGCCAAGCAAAACCTGCTTCAGGTGAACTCACATTGAGTCCTTGTATTGTAAATTCTCTACCCAAAGGCACAATAAAACAAGGCCACCACTAAAATCTGGACCGGAGACATAGCCCTGGAGCATAGGGTGAACTGCTTATTAAAATTGTTTGTGTCTTTGTGTTTTATTACTGTATTTCTCTGATGTCTTTCCATTTTATTGTCTGTGTATTGTCAATTTGATCGATCCATTGCTTCAATAACAGAACACACACCAGCACATGAGTCTGTAATACCTTAGTTTAATAAATCTTTAACTGATGTCATTCTTAGGGTGAATATCAAATCATTAAAGGTGAAACCATAAACACTAATCCTACAAAACCATTAACATCCTTCTAAGTTATAGACAACAATGCATAAATTCTAAATTCAATTCCTCCACTATATTTGACAATTTCATTAAAATAAAATAAAAAACTTGATCAATCTGGACACTAGCCACTTCATTCATTGACTTATCAAACAAACTAAGATTGCAAAACTAGGTAAATAATAAAAATAATCTCAAAAAGAACACAGGTGGCAATCCAATCAATCCCACAAGAGTGCTTAAAGGAGTCACACATGACATCAAAACATTCTTGCACTACCTTAATTATCATTGTCTAGTAATTCCAATTCTAGCATTTCTCACGCCCATTCATTGCATGTTCAAAATATGAAAAACTAGATGTGTTATTCAAATGAGTAATTTTCATAACCAAAATAACTACAAGTGAAATAAAGAACTTTAGAACACAAGCTTCCAGAACCAGTTCAAGAAAATCATATTGTTAACCAAACCATTCTTGTACTAATTAATCTATTTCCTGCATTGCAAGAATTTTGTGCTAGAAAATTCCTTACTATCTTTCTTCACATATTGTGCATTTGAAACAAAACCATTCGATGTGTTATAACAAACACAAAGCATACATCACTTAAACAAACCTTCATTATGTTCAAACTATTCAAAAATACATTCCAAATCTTAGAGTTGATACTTCAAAAGAAATAATATGTAAAGCGAAATTGCAATAATTGATATTGGATCCAAGAATGAGTAATCCAACTCTTCTAATGAAGATTATCCTATTATCAACTCACAAGAACCGAAAGGAAACTTGTCCTATTCAAATATTAACCAAAAAACTTAAGATTCAACAATACTCTGCTTCTACTTTGAATGTTCAATCACTGTAAGAAAGGATGAGGTATCCATAATCAATTATACGCTTTCAATCATTCACCCATAACTTGTATCTTATCTTAATTCAGAAGAAAAATAATATAAGGAAATAATTATTCAATCAAATATTTACAAGAGTTCTATTCTTGCACCGAATTTATGTTTAATAGGCCATTCTGGACTTCATGACATTATGAAAGTTTCAACATTATTATACTTTCAAAACCCTTCTTTAAATCACTCTAATCATTATAGGAGTTTTGAAAGAAATAAATGTTGAATTTTAACATTCAATCCGAGAACTTTAAGTCTAAACTAATTAAAACTTGATATATAAGTTTGAGATACCAGTATGATTCATAAGATTACACAATGAAATTGCAAGCCACTTTTGTGTTTATATTTAAACAGAGTATATGGTCATATAAGAAATTTTTTATCAAAGGGACATTGATTACACAATATCAATCCATGAACTCAATGAAACAAAACAAAGATAACTTCATGAACCTTCAAAGGTTCACACCACTCCTCTAGATCTGGATTAAACCACACACACTAAATGAACAACATGAATAATCAAGTAGACATATGCAAACATTATAACATTCTCTCTTCTCTCCACTACTATATATATGAAAAATAAATTCACACAACGCTACTAGTTAGAGGATAATGATGTGGATTGGATGGGAACTAGCCAACCACCTCGTTTCCTTATGAGAAAAATAGTAAACTACAGAGTATTTAAAAACTTTAATAAGATTGAATACAAATGAAGATTGACCCTGGCATTGATGCTTTATTAATGCAACCTAAATCTTTAATACACCATAAGCTTTAGAAGTGTAACTCCAGTTTATCAAAGGAAGGGAGTAGAACCCCCAACACTCAGTTCAGCATCATGAGAGTACAAAGAATGGTGATTTTTTGCTAGCTAGGCTTGAAGCCATAACCTTGTTTTTATACATTTCATGATACAAATTTGGCTTTAGGCCAACCAATACATTCTAAAAAAAGATGAGAGATTGAATCCAAAATATTTCTCATTGATGTATACCTAGTAAAACTGTAATCCAATCAAGGAAATATAGATCTGATACGAAATTTATTTTCTTTTGCAAATTTGGGCAAAGATCCCAGAATTCTGGAAAAGCTATGTTTTTTTATAAAATTGCCTCAAAGAACCTCATGTATATTCCTAAGCATAGTGAATTTTTGGAAACAGTTTTGGTTTTAGATAATATTCTATACTAGGAAAAAACTCACATCCTCATATTTTTTAGATTTTCCTCCATATGCACGCAAATTAAGGTCAAATTTGGTAGTTTGAAAATTGTGTGGATTTTGATCAGATTTGTTGATTTGCTTCTAGAAATTGACACATGCAACCTGGGTGCATTCAAACTGATGTGGAGGTGTTAAAACATTATTTTGGAAAAAAACCTTCCTTGGTTTTCTTTGAAAGTGTGTTGAGATGTCGATTCCCCAAATTGGTTGCTCATTAGTGCAGGAACAAGTCAATCAAGGATAAGTGCACCTATGATTGCCAAAAAAAATAAAAAATAGTTCCAAACATGTGTTTTTACTACCAAATAGATTTTTACTTCGTGGCAATCTTGAATGATGAAGTGGTCCACATATACTTCGTGCATGATCCCTATGCAATGCAGGAACAAGACAATCTACATTAACAACATTTTAATGAGCATTAATCCTAGAAATTCTTATAACATACTTATTCTTATATAAAATACAACCCAAGCTCAAATTTTGGCTATTGCATTAAAAGAATGTAGAAAAAGTTCATGAACTAGTAAAACAAGGGAATAAGTAGGGCATCATATGGATAAAAAGGTGCATTAATTATAACAATTTTTGGGCCTGACATCCCCCCATGCCAATCATCTTGCATGTCCTCATGCAAGTGAATCAACTACTATATTGATGTTCCCATAAGAAAACCAAAATTGAACCATAAATGTTCTTGCAACCATGTGTAAACAAATGTTTCATGCTAGATTTGATTGTTTTAAAAGATAATTCATGTTGGTTCATTCATGTACCGGATTATTTATTCATTAACATTGATCCAAAGAAAATATGATCCCATGGCTACCATAGGAATGCTAACAAGTTCGTTCCTGTAAGACTAGTGTCATTATAAAATAGCCAGCCATCAAAATTTCCAAAAGCATCTCAAGGGCAGCCTTAATCAATATTTCTTCACCTCAATATCCTCATGACAAATAAAAGTGGCATGATTTGAAAGTCGTGATGTTAAATATGGATACAAACATAGAAAAAAAAATATGACAAAATGATACCTTCCCAAGGTGGTCATATTACCTTATCTAAGCATATAATTGAAGCTCCTCTTGTTCAGAAAAATTGAATCACCTGCACTAAGTTTCCCACATCCATGAAAACCAAATTATTCCAAAATATAGAACTCTAGAGAGTAGTACCAAAGGGATCTTAAAGCCATTCTCAAAGAGATATGATAATGATTTTAGGGAAAGACAAAAGCAACCAAGAAAATCATAGTGTAAAATTAACTTTAATACCATAGACATGGCCCTTCTATTGGTAATCGCCTATATCCTAGATAGGGATGTATTTTAACCCAACAAAATGTTTGTGTTCCAACTATTAGGTAGATCCAAAGTCATTTAAAAGCACTTACATTAGTATATAAATTTATCGAAGGTCATTGTCCTAGCTGGGTAACCAACTAACAAAAGTTCCATTCCCAAGAACTAACAAGAATGAACAAGTCGGCTCATGATGATACCTCTTGTCTTCTAACTTTTCAACTGAAATCCATTACCTTGGCTTGGTGACCAGTAACACTAATTTCATTCCCGTTAGGACCCATGGTCACGGTAGGTCGACTCATAATGAGACCTCTTGTCCCTCAATTAATCCTTTTTAGAATAAACTCTGATTATGATTAACCTTAAATAGGTTTCTTAATAGGTGGGGAGGCAAATATTCTCCTTAAGATTACAGGATGGCAAGAAACGTTTTTAATGGCTAATCTTTACTGGTTGGTCTTGCTAGCCTAAAGACTCATTTTAAAGAAAGCATTTCAAATAATGAATGAAAGACACCTCGATTTAATCATGCTAGGGTTCTCCTAAGAGCTCATTAGGATTTTACAAGAGTGGTATTCCATAAGAGGTTCTTTTAACAATACCTTCTAAGAGAAACTTGAAAATATTTCTTGGACAATAGCTTGTTAGAATGATTAGGTCAGAGTTAGGGTTTCTAGCTTTTGAATGGAATGTATTTTAACATAACAGTGAAAAATCCCCTTGAGTGACTCCATGGATTACCAAACAATGTGAAGAAGAACCACCAAATCAATTATTAATGTCACTTTACAAGATATGAGGTGTTAAGATTGAATTTCTTTTGACAAGACTTACCACAAGAGTGCATAATAATAAAAATTTCAATAGTTGTGCCTGAGGAAATTGCAGTTTCAAGAGTAGTGTTGTGATAGTTTTATTGCAAATGTAATTTTCATTTATTGTTATAATATTACCCTAGCCTAATTTAAAGAAAGGAAGATCTCCTTCAAGTGTAGGAGTACTTCCACTGTAACCACGTGCATGACAGAATGTTAAATATACTCACACTCAGGTTTAAGGCATAGAATTTAATGCATACTAGACTATGAGAAACCAACTTCTTTAACTGATATGCTACCAAGAGTTTTCGAATGATGAGGGAATGGGGTGTACTAATGATTGTTTGGGACCATGCTTCAATAGGACCCACATATTCATGGTTCTCCAACTTGTACATGTCTTCCACAACTTGATGTTTTCTCTCTTTAGATTGGCAAGGATGGTTAAGGGAAATTCTAGGGTTTTCTTCGTGGTGATCTTTAACAATAGTTTTCAAACATGGTCCAACCATAGATTTCTCCTCTAATGGTTTATGGATTATAGTTTCTTCCCAAGGCAAATGATGTGTGGTAATAGGGGAAGTTTTTGAATTCAGTCATCTCCCCTCTCTAAAAGATATGAAATTACATTCAATAGAGGAGTGAGTAGAAAAAATAGGTGTTTTAAAATGATGTGCAACTTGATTATTAAAATTAGGGTTTGGCTGCACAAATGACTAGGACGATAGATAAGGATAACATGGTGGTGCATTAGACAAAAATTACAACTGTTGTGGCCTAGGTAATGGCATTTTCATGGGGAATTTACCTAGAGAGGAAGCTCCAAACCATCCTTGCGAATGCGGGAATATCTGGCTCGAGGGAGAGGGCCAATGTGGCGATAAGGTGGGGTATTGAATCAAAGGAGGATTATAAGTCTATCATGGAACTGTAGGGTATAGATTTGTTGAGGAACCTGTTGTAGGAAATAAATGTTAGCCCAAGTATTAAATGATGATGAGTTTTGAGTTATACCTGGCAGTTGATTTATTTCCTTACTTGATTCCTTAAATGCTTTTTGTAACCCTAGTAGTGATGGGAAATTTATTGAGTGATCCTCCTTGCACTACTTCTATTCTTCCTAGAAACCATCCAATTGTAAATTTAGAGTCTTTAGTAGAAAATTTAAAAAATTGAGAGGAAACTCTTGATAATTCTTACGAGCCTTGGAGATTCCTCTTGAATACCTAATGCATAATTACAAAACATTATCATATGGTAAGTGAAAAAAATCACCTTCTCCTATCAAATTTAAAGGTTCTAAAAATTCATCCTTTGAGTAGGAGTGTTTTCAATGTCTCTTTTGCCAAATGTTTATGTTATTATTTTTGAAGTTTGTATCGAAATCGTTCCACATAGTCCTGCAAATATATCTTCACCAGCCTGGTAGTAGTCTTGGTATTTCCTTAATAAAACATTCTTCATGTCTTCCCATGTTTGAATAAGAGGAAACACTTAAGATGTTAAAAATCCTTAGTTGCTTCAGGAGTCCAAAAAAATTCATCTTTCTTCAGTGATGTTGTTATACGTGTTGTTATTTTCCCATAATTCTTAATAAACTTGTGATAATTTCCTATCAACCTAAGAAATCCTCAAATCTTTAGGTTTGTGGGGATTTTCCATTCCTTGATGGATTTATCTTTGTTAGGGTCTACTTTAACACCCTCATGAGGTATAATATGAACCAAAGATTCCACCTCTTAAACCCCAAAGAAACATTTGGAGAGTTTTATATACAATTGTTTCTCCTCCAATAGTTTATGCACCATGTCAACATGTTTAACATGATCTTTCCAAGACTTTTTGTATATTAGTATATCATCAAGAAATACTACCACAAACTTTCTAAGAAAGGGTTTGAAAGTGGAAAACATCAAGCCTTGAAATGTGGAAGGTGAATTGGTAAGGCCAAAAGGCATGAAAAAAAATTCATAATAACCTTCATGAGTTTTGAATGTTTCTTTGGGATATCTTCTATATTTATTCTAACTTTATGATATCCAGAATGAAGATCCAACTTGGTGAAGTAAATTCCTCCGTGTAATTCATCCAAAAATTCATCAATGACATGAATGGTAAATTTATCTTTAATAGTGAGCTTATTGAGATCTCTATAATTTGGACACATATGCCATGATACATCCTTCTTGTGCACCATTACTATTGGATAAGAGAAAGAAATTTGGCTAGGTTAAATTATACCTGACATCATTTCTGCAACCATACGTTCAATTTCACTATTTTTGGCATAGGCATACTTGTAAGTTTTGATGTTTGGACGAACACTTCTTGGAATAAAATGAATAGCATGATCATGATCACGAATAAGTGGGAGACCTTTGGGAGTATTAAATACAATGGAATGATTGTCAAGGACTCTTTGGAGATCTAGAGAAATGGATGATTTCGATGTTTGAACTAATTGTGCAATTATTCCTCATTGTTTTTTCTTCAAAAGATTTGTCATGCCATTAGAGCTGATTATCTTCCCTGATTTCCCTGTGATACCCCTTAATTAAATTTCATTTCCTCCCCAGAAACATTTCAAGAAAAGTTCTTGAAAATTAAAAGTTATCATCCCCAAAGATTGTAACCATTGGACTCCTAATACAACATCAACACCACCCATTGGAATGGAGAGAAATGGACTATTTGATACATATTATTCCCCCATTCTAAACTTGATATTATGGCACTTCCCTAGGTGATTTATAGTTCCTCCATTTGCAACCATCACTTGACACTCTGGTGCCTGATATAGAAACAAATTCAATTCCTTGGCTATCTTACAATGAATAAAATTATGGGTACTACTTGAATCAATCATTACTATTACATGTTTCTTCTTGATATATCCTTCTATCCTACTAGTTTGAGGAGTGGTAATCCCCTCCAATGCATTACACGATATGGTCAAATTCATTTATTTTTTATTTTGAATTGGTTCTTGATGTATCTCATCTTCTTTTGATTTTTCTTGTTCCTTTTTGTTATCACCAAAAAATTGATCATCTAACCTAATTTACTAGATGGATCGAAGTACACCATGTAAAGCCAATTTTACCCAAGTAAAATTGCTTTCAGTGTGAGAAATCACCTAATAAACCACCTTTATTAAGTAATTTATAGCTAAACCCATGAAGAATAATTAAATAAATGACTATTTATTTGATTTTCTTCTAGGAATAACTAATTAAACCATTGTGAAAATAAAAATAAAATTGGGAGGTAAAATTTATCCTGGTGAAAAAATTTGTTTACTTCGGAGGAGCGATGGAGGCCGTCTATGGGTTTAGGGTTTCAGAAGCGATCTGCGCCGCCGCGATCCCAAAAGCTCTGCTCTGCTATGGAACGACTAGAGGCCTGGACGCGAGATACTCAGAGATCGCTGTTTCATTCTGGTTCTGGGCCGGAACTTATGATGGAAAGGACCTTTATTTTTCGATCCTCAGCAAACAGAGACTGGTGCGGGTACCATCCTTTTGGGCGCAGATCGATAACCTCAGGGCGGCAATAGAAACCCTTTCTCATCGCCTGGAGGTTATTACTCCAAATCGACCGGTACTTACCCCGTCTCGCCTTGAAGCACCCTTCTCCGCGAATGTTTTGCACAGGCCTGGCAGATCTGCCTGCGAATATGTCAAGAGATTGGCCAATCTATTGAGCGTCAGGCAAATTTCCATTCAGGAGCCTCATGCATGCAAACTCAGGGGATGGCCTAAGGCAGATCCGTGCCTACAATCGTTGGTAAGGCCCTACCCTCGCAGATCCAGCCGGGATCCGTATGATAGGAACAGAGGTCACGCGCTTTGTTTTGACAGAGGGCTCGCAGACTACGTCAGGCAAACGAGAGATAGACCCAACCGGAGGCCCGATCTGGGAAACGGCTCATCATATAGGGCCACACATTGTAGACTTGGGGCGGATCTATCAGATCGGGCCCGATCCAGGCAGAAGCAAAATGAAATTTCGCCAGATCCAGAATACAAAACCGAAAAACGGGACGTGATCAAGGCAGACACAGCGAATCTGAAGCCAATCTTTATCAGATCAACAGAAGGCAGACACGTTTGTATGCAGATCTGGGAACGGATGAGTGTTTTGGAGTTAAAGAAAGAGATCCAGGACAAACTGGGAATCCCAGTGGCATTACAAACCCTAATTTTTTCTGGGTTTTGCTTGCAGGAGCAATACTCACTCCAGCATTACAGGGTTGCAAAGGACTCAACTATTATCCTTAATCATCGATTGCGAGGTGGATCTAAGGGAGCTACCTCAAAACCTACAGGTACTTATCGCGATGCAGCAAAAGGGAAAGAATCTCCAAAGGGGAAAGAATCTACAGCTGTAAATGCTGCCCCAGGGCAGTATATCGTGGATCAAGTGCCAGAGAGCCCCTCCATTCTGCTGGATATACCAGAGGTAAAGTACATATTCACAGATCTACAAAAAAATGTTGTTATTTGTAGATTTAACGGTTTTTGGCCAAGAACCGATGCTTTGTACCAATGGATTCACACGGTCTGGACTAAAAACTGCCAGATCCACCTATGCTCTAAGGGTTTCTTCATAGTAACCTTTCTTGTAGAAGAAGAAAGGGAAAAAATCCTCAATGAAGGGCCATGGTTTTGGGGCAGTGCGGGACTGTTCGTTACCCCATGGTTCCCGGAGTTTGATGCAAATACTATGGTGGTATCAAGGATGCCAGTATGGGTAAGGCTGCATAATCTCCCGATACATTTTTGGCACTACAAGGCCTTATCAGTTATAGGGAATACCCTTGGCAGAATGTTAAAGATTGATTCAGAGAGACACTTGAAAGGAATCTTTACTTTTGCTAGGATTTGTGTCGAGGTAGATCTTAGCCAAGGACTACCTGAAAGCATCATTCTGAACTTCAACAACTCACAGTGGAAACAACCTTTGGACTATGAGAATACAGCATTCAGATGCAGGGGATGTCAACAAACAGGTCACCTGTTCAATGCATGCAAAAGTCTCAACAAGAGCAAGCCGCAACAAAGGAAATCCAAAGGATGGCAGAACATAGACGATGTAGTCAAGAAGAGAGCCGCGGAAAAGAAAGCCTCTTCGACAACAGAAGATGAAGAAACAGAAGCAGAAGAGGATGATACCACCATAGAGGAGGTTGAAACAGAGAACCAGGAAGGAAACATATCAGACAACAAAGTTCCAAATCAGGCAGAGACCACCCAAAATCAGGCAGAGATGATAAGCATGGACCAAAGCATGGGAGGCATCAAACGGCATCATCACTCAGACACCTCAGACTCAGACAAAGAAACAGGCTCTCAGAAGGCAGAAACACAGTTAGTCATTGCTTCGACCGAGCCCACTCAAGGAGAGTGGCGCAAGGTGGAAAAGAAAAAGGGGAGAAAAACTTGATTCTTTCCTTCCCCTTTTCTCTTTTCTTATTCTTTGTGCACGTTAGTCTGCAAACGTTGTGTGGGGTGCGAAAGCACTCGAGCCCACGTGGCATCTTACAGAATGCTTCACTGCATCTGCTAGTGTAACTTTTCATTAAACTCTTTAATAAAAGGTTACCGTTTTTTTCCTTGGAAAAAACTAATTAAACCATTGTTTTATTATTATTTTCAAGGAATAATAATAAAACAATGGTTTAATTAATTATTCCTAGAAGAAAATCAAATAAATAGTCATTTATTTAATTATTCTTCATGGGTTTAGCTATAAATTACTTAATAGAGGTGGTTTATTAGGTAATTTCTCACAGTGAAAGCAATTTTACTAGGGTAAAATTGGCTTTACATGGTGTACTTCGATCCATCTAATAAATTAGGCTAGATGATCAATTTTTTGGTGATAACTCTTTTCTTCCTCCTCTTCACAATCTATGTAAATAATTTATTCTTGGCACAATTATGACTTTTAGTTTATTTTCTATCACAACTGTAAAAATCCTTTTTTTCTATTTTTCCCTCCAGCTGTTGTGGTGACAACCTTGTAGGTTGTGGGAGGCTAGGACTAGCAACACTTCCATCTTTATAGTTGTGAGTGGTAGAGCTCTTTGTTTCCATAATTTTTCTTTCAACTTTTCTTGCCACCCTGAATGCATTTTCCAATGAATTAAGTTCCTAAAGGTAAACCTCATGTTGGATGTTATCCTTTAGCGTCACTATGAAGACATCAATCATATGCTCCTATGGAATATTATTTACTTTGATATTTAATCTTTGGAAGTCCTTAATGTTCTCTACCATTGAACCTTTTTGTTTGATATTTATCAATTGGCTAAAGAAGATATTTCTCTTTGTAACCTCATAATGTGCTACCAATTCCTCCATAAAAGTTTTCCAAGTGCAAATTGATTTACGAGAACAAATCCATCGATACCACACTAATTGATCGAGTTATAAATATAAATATGCAATATGTACCTTTTTTGTGTGTGGTACATCATGTAGAAAAAAATATTGCTCCATTTCTAATATCCACGTTACCGGATCCTTGCCATCAAACTTCCTCATCTCTATCTTTAGAACGTGGTGGGTCTTCAACCCAAAGTTAGAATCTTTCAAATCATTACTCACAATCCCTTTTTTCTCATCGTGATTTTCATGAACTACCTTGTCACCATTAGGATGCACTTCTCATTGCAAATTTGTCAAATCTTACTTCAAACCTTCCATGTATTCTTTTAAACCATCCATGTCCCCTTTTATTTTTTCTTCTAAACCATCCATATTAAAACGCATCATTCCCAATTCATTTTTGGTTTCTCTTTGTAAGAGTGAAAATTGTTCCCACAATTTTCACATATAACGTCACATTTCTTCTTCTTCATGCGTCATAGTAGAGATTTCTTAGGGCTTATGGGTGTATACTTTTTGTTGGGATGAATTTTGGGACCAATTAATGATATCTATGCTTCACTATGCCCTTTGAATCACTTCAAACTAATTTTTCAAATAAAAAGTATGAAAATTTAAAAATACACACTTTTTAGCGCTTGATTTTGAGCTTGTTGATAGATTGATCTTGAAATTGTTGTTTCTCTATGATTTTTGCCTCTCAAGGTATAAAAACTAGTCATGTGGTATCACTCCGTGTCCTATTTCCAACCCCATCAATTAGGCCGAGAATTGATTCTTCATGGTAAAGTTAGTCCAAATCTCACAAGATGACATGTTTATGGACTGGTTAAGTATAGAAAATTTTAAGGAATGCCAAGTGTCACTCTTTCAACCTTCGGCACTAAAAATAGTATCAATGAAACTAAATTTTGTTTGATTTCAGAAAATTTTTACGAAATTCAATTTGGATACCCAAAACAAAAGATATGACTATTTTCCTCTAGACACTTGTTTGACACAAAATTGTAGAGCATACAAAAAACCTAACTTCTTTGAACCATATCTATGAGAATATAGTGAACAAAGATCTAAAATTTTTACATGATTTTCATCAAGATTTTAGCTCCATGTGGTAGAAATTTCAAATTCTAAATCCTCACAATATCAATATATATATATATATATATATATATATATATATATATATATATATATATATATATATATATATATATATATATATATATATATATATAGTGAAAATTCCAAGATGACCTATTTGAAGAAGAAAAACCCTAGGATTCAATGCTCTGATACTAAATGTTATGTAACCATATCCCAAAATAGAAGAAAAGATAGATCAATGACTTGAAATGGGCCTCTTTGAGGGGAAACCTCCTTTTACATCACATAATTGAAAATTTATTTGATGATACAAATGACAAGACCTCCTTGGCATATATATATGAGTCTAAAGGGTCACAATATAATTAGGGCCTACATAACAATAATAATGCAAGGGAAAAGCAATAACAATAGTGTGCTTCTATTGGGTACAAAAATAAAAATATGGGGGACACACTTGTATTATATGGACCTAACATTGTATGATTAACTAGATAATCAATCCTCCACGGGTTACAAATCTTGGTTTGTAGACTCACTGACTAGCCAACAATTCCTAAACTCTTCAATTGCATTTCCAAGAAAACATACACATTTTTATATGCATGGTTATCTCTCTCCATGTAGCACCCTATAAATACATATGGGATTTAATGCCTTTTCACCAAAAAAATAATCACACTAGAACTTTTTCCCTTTTTCCGTGGAGTTAAGTGCCCCCATACTCTTTTATGTGGAGTTGGTCTACAACTAGTCATTTATTTTATTAATATATGCACAAAATGTTGGTTCTTAGATTGTTCCCTTAAGAAAAAAATCAAGAATATATTCACTAAGGATTCCAATAATCCTCCTGCTTTGAGTGATTAGGTCTAGTCTCCCACACACCACATGGGGTATTCCCTGCCTACAATTATAAATACTTTCAATAGATAAATTAAATAAGACCGGTTATCGATAATGATGGAATGCAATAATAATAAAACACCATATACAGAACGAATTAGAATTCATTAAATTTAATATATTATTGATCAAACAACACAAATTATATGTCAAAAATGAATATCCTTCAAGGTGTTTTGTATTTGCTCGATCATTTCATTTTTGAGTTGTACTTGTCGGACCCCTCTTTTTTCAACTTGTTCTTTTTCAAGCCTTGGGTCACTCAGTTCTTGTTGTAATTGTGAGGACTTCAGTTGAAATAACTTTAGACTTTATGTATTTGAGATCTCTGGGGAAGTGAGACCTTTGTCAATTACCACCTTACATTCTCCAATTTTATTAAGATATTGCTTCTCTTTAATTTCAAATTCTTCCCTAAATTTTTTCATCTAGATTTCCTGCTCCTTAAGCTCTTTATATTTTGCTTCAAATGATTTCCTCATTACCTACAATTTACTTTCAATTTATTCTCACCTTTCAAAAATTGTTTTCAGGATATTAGCATCATAATTTGGATTTTGGATTTTTCCTTAAGGCTTCTTATCTCTTTTTCTTTTTCTTCTAATAATTTCTTAAAGGAATTGGCATCTTTAGGTTCCTCACATTGTTATCACCCAAAAAATGTTCACCTAGCCATTTCATACTAGGTTGATCAAAATACACCATGTAGGTGTAGAATTTTCTCTACAAATTAGCTAGCTCACTGATATCATGTAAAAATTTCACCTGCAGATCAAACTAATATATGCAATGTACTAAAGCATAATACTAGATCTACATCTACCATAAACTTTGTGGAATCTATACAACCATGAGCAACATCAAGCATGAACAGATATAACTGATAAGAAGGAACCAATCACACATAACACAGAATATATCACTGGGGAAAGCACCAACATAAAACCCCAACACTGTATTATCAATCAAGTGGAAATCCTCAACAACATACAAAAAGAATCAGCTCAAAAGCTATCTTGCTTTCTTTTTAATCTGATTATGTAGCTCATGGACTATCTAGGCCAGAATATATAGGCTGCATAAGTCCTCCAGGCCCCTATTTCCTTACGCAGTTTTGATTGGGGTCCAATTACATAACATGTGTGAATTGGCCCAAATCATACCTACTGTCACCTCAAGTCCAACTACACAGTCATAGAAGGAAGAAGATTCCTTCCTCATGCAATGAATATTCACTAGGAATATCCTAGCATCTGATAGTACACTATCCCTCATCTGATCTCAACTAGGTCTTTCTCTGAACTTAAATGCATCAATTATCCATGAGAGAATACTCAGTTATCTGAAAATAACAGTTGTCACATGCATGCAAGAATCAACAAACTGAATCTCATTAATTTAACAACTTGTTAAATTAATCTAACTAAACTTGACTAAGTTAAACTAAGTCAATTGATCCTCTCAATATAGAACTCATCCTTAATTCCTCAATCAGTGGAGCAAATCAAGGACACATTCCCCAATTAGTGGAGAAATTATTGCATGTTCTCACAAAGACTTCAAGTTTGATTTTCCTTAACTAATTATCTCATGGATAATTAATTACTTAATATTCAAATTGTTGTTAAGACCAAATTTTAATTTTACTTCCTATTTTAGACTAGGGACTATCTAAAAATAGGAATCCAACTTGAACTGTTAAAAATAGAACTTCTATTTTTAGCACTTCCATTTTTCATTCCCTATTGCCCAATCTAGCACTGATGCCCAAACTACTATTTTTAGCACTTCTATTTTTAGCAATTTCTTATTGCCAATTTTCAATAGTAGGATGAGTTTTACCATGGTAAAACCCACTTTCACCATGGGAAATAATTTAGTAGACCATTTTCCTAAATTATTTCTCATTAAAATCTAAAAACCCCACGAGAATAATTAAATATCATTATTTATTTAATATTCTCTAGAAATAATTATTAAATCATTATTTGATGATTATTTCTTTTCACTTTTGACTTAATCACCTTAGAATAATTAAATAAATAATTATTTACTTATTATTCCTGATTTATCCCCTATTTTCCTTATGAGATAATTGTTAAATCATTATTTAATAATTATTTCAAATTCATATTTATCTTAATCCTCACAAAGTGATTAATAAATCATTTTAATTTGTTAATTACTTTAACCACTTCCTAAATAAATATATTTGACCATTTTGAATATATTTCCCTCTCAACAAATATAATAGAATACTCACAATAGCTAGAATTTGATTTAATCAATAATATTTTATTATTTTCTAATTATCAATCTATTTCAATATTTTGTTATAAATAGATGGTTTTCTATTCATCCTTCACCATGACTATTTTCATCATCCCCATTATCGTCTCGTAGCATTTGAGCTCCCACATGAGTTCAAGCATCCTTTGTTTTCTTTTTTTCCTGCTGCATACCACATATTGAGAGAGAGAAGCACATTATTGAAGCACAAGGTCAAAAAGAAGCCATCCCACAGAAGGGGACCTATAGACTCAATTCTGTAATCACTCCTCACCAAGTGTATTATTTTTTATTGATAAAATTGATCTTTAATATTCTCAAATTGGGTTATTGCACTTATATTTATGTTGTTATATGTTTCTATTCGCATGCTATAATTTTCTATAGGGTTTTTCTAACATTTTTTTGCATATATGCAACATAGACACAACCATATTTTGTTGTTAGGGTTATAAGTCACCTATTACTTAAGTAAGAGAATTTGGTACACTTCTCCAAAAAAATTACACTAATACAGTTTATTTTACTATTCCATCTTCAAGATATTTTATTCTATTAGACTTGGCTTTCAAGGCGACCTGTGCAATATACAATTGTTAGAAGAATTTTTCAAGCATGGCCTACAATTTCCTATTACTGGCAATAGAGTCTAATAATTTCCTGGCCACAATCTTGCTAGTTTTCCAATGCCAATTCAAGATATATGAACCAAACATTTTGGCTAGGTTGATGGCCATGGAGAATGCTCTGGAACAAACCAATTTCTAATTCTCATCAATTTTTGGTTGTAGCCCAGTAAGATCGAAGGTATTAGCTTCAAAATTGGTAGATGAAATATTCTGGGCCCAACAGTGGGGGCCAAGCTCATCTAATACCGCCCTTTCTACCATCGGAGCTTATTGAGGCAACAACATCTTGGTAGGTCCCTATATACTAGTGTAGCCTCATTTTTATTGTTAGTGTAACCCCCTTAGTATTATTGTTGTGCCCATGTATCCCCCATATTTTTATTATGTTACCCCATAGAATCCCACTATTGTTATTGTTGTTCCCTTACATTATTATTGTTATGTAGGATCTAATTATATTGTGACCCCTTAGACTCCTATATATACAAAGGAGGTATTTTCATTTGTATCATCCAAGAATTTTTAATTTATGTAATGTAAAGGAGGTTCCCCCTTGAAGAGGATACATTTTAAGTCGTTGATATATATTTTTGTGAGTTGGTTGCATAACATTTGGTATCAGAGTTTTGGATTCTAGGGTTTTGCTGCTTCAAACAAGTCATCGTGGAATTTTTGATATAAAATTTTTTCTACGAAGCCTCAGAAGCTGAAATTGCAACCACGTGGAGCTGAAATCTTGATGAATTTTTTTCCGTAATTTCAAATCTTGGTTCGCTATATTTTCTGAGATATGGTCCGAAGAAGTTAGGGTTTTTGTAGGCTCCAAAATTCAGTCTCAAACAAGTGACCTAGGGAAAATCGTCATAGATTTTGTTCCAGGCATAGGATTTGAATTCTATAAAAAGTGGTTGAAAGTGGACAGAATTTAGTTTTTTTGATATCATTTTCAGGACTGAAGGTTGAAACAGTGACACATGGCATCTTGTACAACTTAGCTTGACTGAACTAGTCCATAATTAGGTCATCGTGGGAGATTTGGCATAACTCTATATTGAAGAATCTAATATTGGTGACACTTATGGAATTGGAAAGAAGATTTATAGGGCTACCACAGGGCTGAAATTAAGGCCTTGGAAATATGAAATTATATATAAACAACAATTTCAATATCGACCTCCTAAAAATAAATATAAAAGTGTGTGTTTTTTAAATTTCTCATAACTTTTGATTGAAGTGATTCAAAGGGAATATTGAAGCATAGATATCAGTATTTTGTTCAAAAATTACTCCGAAATGAAATAATTCTACACCCATTAAGCCCTCATAAAGCTATAATATGACACATGAAGAAGAAGAATTGCAACATGATATATCAAAATTATAGGACCAAATGCAACAAAGTTTTCTCTCATAAAGAGCAACCAAAGATAACATGGATGGATTAAAAGGTGACATGGATGGTTTAAAAATAGAAACAAAAGGCAACATGAATGCTTTAAAAGCATACATGAAATCAATGATGAATGTCAAGATGGAAGAATTAACAAAGTTGTTGCAAGAAAGGCTTCTAGGTGGTGACAAGGTAATCCATGAAAATCATGATGAGGACAAAATAAATATGAATTATTATTTTACAGACTCCAATGTGGGGTTTAAGAACCACCACATTCCAAATATAGATATGAGGAATTTTGATGGCAAGGATCTAGTAACTTGGATACTACATATGGAGCAATATTTTGATCTACATGATGTGCAACACTCACAAAAGGTACGTATTGCATATCTATATTTAGAACCCAATCAGTTTGTATAGTATACATAGATTTGTTCTTGTAAACCACTTGTAAACTGATCAATGTTTATGGAGGAAATGATAGAAAATTATGAAGATACGAGGAGAAGCACCTTCTTTAGCCAATTGATAAATCTCAAACAAAAGGGTTCAATGGCATAACACATTGAAGAATTCAAAAAATTGAATATTAGAGTAACCGATATTCCATAGGAACATAGGATTGATGTATTCACAAGGACTTTAAAAGATAACATCCAATATGAGGTTCACTTTTGGGAACTTGGTTCATTGGAGAAGGAATTTTGGGTGGCAATAAAAATTGAAAGACAAATTATGGCAACACGAAAGTCTATCACTCACATCTATAAAGATGGAAGTGTTGCTGCTCCTAGTCTTCCAAAACCTACAAGGTTGACACCAAAAAAATTGGAGGAAAAAAGAGAAAAAATGATTTTTTACAGTTGTGATAGAAAATAAACTAAAGTTCATAAGTGTGCTAAGAAAAAATTATTCTACATAGATTGTGAAGTGGAGGAAGAAAAAAAATAAGAAACATCAAAAGAGGAGGATATACACTAGGGACCAACCCCAGAGAAAGAATAAATGAATCTGACCATATCTTGTAATGCATTGGCAGGAATTACCACTCCTCAAACACTCAAGATAGAAGGATATATCAAGAACAAAAGGGTAATGGTTTTGGTTGATTCAGGTAGTACCCATAAATTTATTCATTGTAAGATAGACAAGGAATTGAATTTCTTCCTATATCCAACACCAGAGTGTCAAGTGATGGTTGCAAATGGAGGAACTATAAAATACTCTAGAAAGTGCCATAATATCAAGCTAACCATGGGGGGATATGTATTGAATGGTCCAATGCTTTCCATGCCAATGGGTGGTGCTGATGTTGTACTAGGAGTCCAATGGATACAATCTTTGGGGATGATAGCTTTCAATTTTCAAGAACTTTTCTTGAATTTTTTTTGGGGAGGAAAGGAAATTGAATTAAGGGGTATCACAAGGAAACCAAGAAATATGATTATCTCTAATGGCATGAAAAATCTTATCAAGAAAGAACAATGGGGAATAATTTCACAATTATGCTCACTAGAGGTTCAAACATCGAAATCATCTATTTCTCCAGATATCCAAAAATTCTTGGACAATCATTCCAAGGTTTTTGAGACTTACAAAGGCCTCCCACCTATTTTTGATAATGATCATTCTATTCATTTAATTCCATGAAGTGTTCCTCCAAACATCAGGCCTTACAAATATCCTTATGCCCAAAAGGATGAAATTGAGCGTATGGTTGTAGAAATGTTAGAGGTTGGTATAATTCAACCTAGTCAAATTTCTTTCTTTTCTCTAGTAGTATTGGTGCACAGGAAGGATGGATCATGGTGTATGTGTCCATATTATAGTGATGAGCACCATTATTGCAGCAAAAATGTTGCAAATCCTAGAGCTACCAGCTTTACTTTATCAACCCATCATTCGTACAAACTCGGAGGTGACAGTGTTGTATACACAAGTATAGGTGATGGTTCTTCCCTTTGTCACTATTCAGCTAGCGAGATACCACTATGGTTTTCAATCTAGACTTCTATGGATTCAGAAGAAGCTTGATTTCTAATGAAAGAAAGAGAGATCTACTCTAGAAAAAATCTTATCTGTTGCAAATAAGGAAAATCACTGAAATCTTATGCTAAAAACACACCCTTCTCTAACTAACTGCCGAGAAACTATGCTTTACAAAAATGCCAAACCAACATGTATGAAATGCTACTATCTAAAGCATGGAAGTTGAAGACATCAAATATCACTACTGTGCATGTAAAGGACTAAAATAAATCTACTTTTATTCTTTTTATTCTTTTTCTAGAAAGTTAAGTGTAAACCTTAATCTCTTTTGGTGATGTGGCAGGTGGTTTAGCGATGATGGTGGATGGTTGGGAGGTTTAGGAGATGATTGCAAGGTTTAGGAGGCCCTTGGGTGACTTGGTGTGGCTTCCTAGAGGTTTTCCCTCAATTCAGCCTTAAAACAGGCCACTATAGGAAAACGTACAGGATGTACTAGGAACCTATAGGATCCCTTGTATTTCTACAGGATACAGCCGAGAGAAACGATGGTTTTTGGAGGTGATGGAAGGCTTAAGGAAGGTGGTGGATGGGTGGAATAGAGTGTCAAAATTCCCAGGATCGCTCAGAACCCAATACCAAGGTTAGGAGATGGTTGGATTCGCTCAACATGCTTGGAGGAATTTATATGTAAAATGATGAGATTGGTGAAGATATTGGTGAAAGCAAGGGATGATTAAGAATGGATGAAGTTGGGAGGTGGTTGCCTGATATGAGATCCCTTTATATTTCTGAAGTACCTTCTCTGCATCTAGCATTTATAATTGCCACAAAGTCATGTAAACAAGAAGAATTCTAACAAGCTAGAAAGGAAGAATTTAATGAACTAGTTGTCTACTTCATGCAGGAAGAAAATTGCTAAACAAAATGGAATCATGGACGAGATCTACTGAAACACTGAAGATGGAAGATATGGAAAATAAATCCTACACTTGAAAAAATGATCAAATGCTAGTTTAAGTACAGTGAACTATAAATCTTATAAAGAAATGGAAATCTGTCTTTTTGGGGATTCTTAAGGATCTTTTCATCAAATCATGATCCTTAAGGGAAGAGGTGAGGCGAAGACACCCACTGCTAGCTTTGTGGTGCTCCTTTTATCTCTTCTACCTTGCTACTGAAGTAAAGCACAAATGGAAGCAAACTAATAAACAACTAATCAAATCCACAATACTTGCAATGAAATACTTCTAGAGACAATTTAACCGTGAATCTATGAAACTAAGCTAAGAATACAGATAGAGGAAGAGGAGCCTTTACTTCTAGGTTGGACCCTCACCCAAGAGATTCAGCTCTCTGAGTCATCTTAGTGTTGGAACAAGAAAAAGCTCATTCTCAATATCAAAACATAAAATTACATCAATGTATTCCACAAGTCTGGAGCTCAAAAATAACTAGTGTTTGTGCAAAAAAAAATTCAATGCTAATGAGGCTCTAGGCCTCTCTACTTATACAACTAAATTCTCCAATGACTTCCTTAAATATACAGAGTCTTGGCTCCCTAACTCGAGATGAACTAACTCTTTGTCTATCACTTGCTCGGATGTCTTTTGATCTTCATGAATTGGTTCCTTGTACTCTGAGCTGGTGTGATTAATGGAGGAATATTCGAGTGGGGGAGGAGTAAATGAGGAGGATTTACATCCTAGAATATCTCTCCCTTGTCCCATTCAATTTTCAAACCTTAGTCTTGCCAAAATTCCCTGATTTTCTCTTCCAAACCTGAATTCAATGCATATTAGTCCACTAGGCATAATATTTCACTTTAGCTCATCTCATTAAATAAAATATAATAAAAAAATGTAATAAGTTGTGAGAAGAGTTGATTTGACTAAGCTAGGAGGTGAGTTAAGGCCCATATGATTACCCAATGATGAGTCTCATCATCACCCCTGTTATAGAAATTTTTGGGTACTGCAACCCCAATCATAAATGTCCATAAACCAAGGGCTCTTAAGTCCCTAAAAGTGTTGTTCTAACCCCTAAAAGAACAAGGTCAGCTGATTACATCATCTCCCAGAAGTTCTCCATGAAAAACTACTCAAAACTGGTCAAAATTGGACCATCTCACCTGCTCCATGGTCAAAGTGCGTTGCATCCCACCTAAATGCACATGGGAGGTGTGATGCATACTAAAAATCCCTTCTATGGGGTGCGATGGGCGAGAGTGGACAAATGGCAAGGTCAATCTGCAAGGTGGAGGATCATGGAATCTTCTAGAAACTTCTCCTGTGACACTTGCCTCTCTGCATTCGCCTAGGGATGAGTAAGAGATCATCAATCTCCAAGTGGAATCAAGAACTATCAGAGAGAGGACACTAATCAAATCTCAAAAGCTGACTCACCCCCCTTGCAAACATCTATATATGGATCCCTCATCCCAGAGATCCAGAGGCTGGAATTTTGTATCTTGTAAGGAAGTGCTGCTGGTTTCTTGGTGTAACATCATAGTGTTGGGTGATCTAAGCTTTTCATGAGGTGAAGAAGGGCTTTCTTGTTGAGAGGATGACGCTGGGTCAGAACAATTGGTTGTAATCCTCTTTTCTATTCTTGATTATTAATAAAGCTATTCAAGTTTTCCTCCACATTCTTGTATGATTGATGATATATGAATTTGTGTGGTCAATATATATCTGGTCCTATATTGTTTATGATAGTAGATCTCTGTTCTTGGATAGTGTTATGCTGCTTTGATTCTACAGGTACTCTTTGAAGCTAGGTAAAAGAGGAAGCAAGTGGCAAAGATCTATCAGAAGGGAGAGGAATCAAGCAAGGAACCAAGTGCAAGACAGAGGTTGGTCTCCTTCTTTCCACTCTCATTTACTTCTCATAAAGGAAAACGAAAGTGGTTTTAGTTTGTTTGTTTCTAAGGTAGCTACCAGCCTTAGTGGGGCTAGCAGCTCTGCGTAGACACTAGATTTCCCGATAACAAAATGGCGACTCCACTGGGGAGCGAATAGATTGTTTGTTTGTCTATATTTTTTTGCTTTATAAACTTACAGATGGAGCTTGAAGTCAAGCCAGCTAGTCTTTGAACTGCATTTTCTATGCAAGTGCAAAGTAGATCAATGCTGCTTCAGTCTATCTCCGAGTTTTGTTTATGAACTGAAAAATTGATTTACAAACTCTCTAATTGCCCTTGTGGTGGCTCTAGTAAACTCCTTAGATCTACCCCTGTGATTTATTTACTGATTACCACTTGCTCGGCCTAAATCCCTGAACTAAGCTGCAAACTGTGACCCGGAACCCATTTGAAGTCTCGTCCTTGGACCATCGCACTGTCTCTTCTTTGGAATCTGGATGCATCACACTTCCCGTGTGTAGTAGGTGTGCTGCATCTCACTTTCCCTGTGTTACAGGTGTGCTCATCAGACAAGACCTCTTCTGCTCTTAGATTTTGGTTTCTGTGTTCAATCTTTTCAGCTCTATTCAGGAGTTTTGCTGTCTGTAGTCAGTATACCTCTGTTGGAACCCCCTTCCTTACCATTATTCCACCTCCATTGTGGAAAGAACTGTAAATGTTTTTATGTATTGTGATCCATTTTTAGTTCTCTTTTACAAACAAGTAGCGTAATTGAAATGTCGTTTCTTGATTTGAAAGTGTCACAAGTGTCATTTTCAGTCATAGAAGAGAATCCAATTGTTCTTGATAGTCGATTACACTGTTACTCTTGTATTTGATTTGAATTAGTAGTTTTTCAAGTGTCGAAAGCAAGTTTTCAATTCCAAATCGCAAAGTGTCGTCATTGTCTTCATTTTGTCTTGAAAAGAAACTTGTTAGTAATGTCACTTTGAAAATAATTCAGATTTGCGCTTAGCTTTCTTTTTATCATTCACACATTAAGAAGGCTGAAAACAAATACATGCATGTGCATTTTCATTTAAACTGTTTGTTGGTTTGATTTAGGACAGTGCATATAGTGTGTGCTCTCTGCTCTATGTTGAAAGAATATCATCTCTCTTTCCTTAGTAGCTAGGATTTTCATTGAAAAAAGAAGATTAAATGATTGTTTATCATCTTAGATTTCATTTTAGGAATTGTACATCTACATCACGCGGTGAACCTAAAAGGAAAATTTCTTAAGCAAGATCAATTGTAAAATAAATTTAATGAATCTAAAAACGCTTTGGAACCTAACGCACAACATTTAGAAGTCTAGGCTAGAGACATATTCCGGCGTCGTAAAGCCTGATAACTGTTGTTTTCATCACTGGTTGGGTGATTCCTCCACTTTGAGACGATAAGTGCCAGTACAGACTTGTGCTCCCACGTACCGTCGAGTATATATTGGGAGACCACAATAGGCTTTATCCTTTATCCATAGGAAGTCGTGTCTACCGTCCTATCGATCGCAATGCACTGAACACAGCATTCAGGAAGATTGACTGTCGTACCGTAAAAATTATTCTGCAGTTTTTCGATTGGTTTGCTAATCCCTCTGTCTAGATTTCCAGAGTAGTCTCTTTCATTCCTTTTCAGACTCCTTAAAGGAAAAGGTCCATCTGAGCACATGTCACTTCAAGCTCATTAAAAATCGAAGGCGACTAGAGTCATCTTTTGTTTTTTCTCGACTCTTAAAAATTGAAAAAACAAGTTGTGTCAAAGCGTTTAAAATTCATTTAATTTGGAAACATACTTCCCCTTGATTTTAGTTGATCGAGTAATCCGCAATCGTGGAAGAAAGTCAATTGAAACCCCGTCGTTCGTGGAGACTTACGAGTCAACCGTCTTTGTCTCCAGAATCAAAATTGTTACGGACAAAGCGAACTTGTTTAACCGGTTCCAAATCCCCTTGTAAACTTAGAACAAGTGATCCAACACCATCAGAAACTCCGGTTACTCCAACCATTTCTGGTATCCCTGCCTTTACAGAAGAAGTTCCGCAGCCACCAAAGGACAGTAGAACTAATCCTAGTGTGAAGGTAAACACTATTATTACTGAACTAGCTCCATCTACAGTTGATTCAGAAGGTGTTATTCCCCAAACATCTGTCACTGCAGATTCTATACCTTCTTCAGCACCAGAAATATTTTACGAACCTGACGGTCTACCTCTTCCACCTGGTCTGATTGCTATAGAAGAGATTGTGGAGGATCCTCCATCTAGTACTCCATCGCAATTTTGAGTCGAGATCACTCTATATCCTTCTTCATCAGAAATTAGTGTACCGTTATCGGAAGCTCCTGTAGAATCGCTAGGGAATCTTTTGGATAGACTAGAAATGTCTGAACAACCGTCGACATCTAGGACCGTGTCATCCGACATAGCAATGGCAGAACTTCCTGCTGTCACTCCAACAATGTTTTCCAACATACCATCTTTCCCAACTAGCTCTCAATTGCTAGATGGGGCCCACTCAGGGGCTATTTTGACAGTATGGTCCGTTCCCATTTGTTCATCTGAAATAATATCTGGGAACTCTTATGTTGAGTCTCAGCAAATTGATCCTTCACGGTGTCGATTTGGGCAGTCCGGTCCTTAAGGACAAGCAATTCCTTTGAGTATCAGATTACTGCCATATGGGGGGCAATATACCCTTTCATTGTCTCCTTCGGGAGGACAACCATACGAGAGTTCACAACAAAATTCAAGTTATGGTGGAATTACATCTAGCGGTTGGGTGCCAATACTGCCTCAACAACCAAGAGTTGTATATTCGATGCAACAATGTTTACCTATGTCAAATATACCAACTACGCCGGCTATTGTGACGGTGTCGCAAGTACAAGCGTTGCCTGTTGTATGCCAACCTCAGGTTTCTCAGATTGTAATGCAACAACCTCTTGTCCCTGCGACTCAACCACAATCACCAACTAGTGGAATGACACAGGCCCAAATGGGTACAATTACCCCTCATCTTGGTCAAACAGCCCGTATTGGATAACAGCACATGGCTTCACAACCATGGCTGGTGTAATACCAATAACCACAATTCCAACAAGTATACCAAGGATCTGAGCAACAAATATTTGTGAATAATGGGTAGCCATATATTCAAAACAGTCAAAATAAACCATTCTACAATGGTTATGCCTATCAACCTTACCAAAGTTACCAGCATCAAATGCATTATGCTGGTATGCAAAGACCAACTGCTCAGGCAATTCCATCTTATCCTGGGTATGCTTCGCCAAACCCGAATCAACAGTTACCCTTCGTGGAAACTTTAGAGTTACTAGATCTAAATCGGCTAACGAACGATCCCTGACGCTCCCAAGCCATAATTTTCCGTTCCTCCTCCTCCTAAATCGAACAATGATTCTCATGCCGGTGATGGCGTGATTGGTATGACAGACACGAAATTGACAAAGGCTACATCTAAAAAGGCCCGTAATATTTCTAGTCAAAATGTAAAAGAAGAACTTCTCGCCTCGGAAGTAAATGCCGTCTCAACTGATAAAGGCAAAGAAACCAAGAAACCAGGAGGCAAGAAGAAAAACAAAGGGAAGAAGAAGAAATAGGAAGAATCATCACCTGAAAAATATTCTGCAAACCCTTCTGGAGATAAGAAACCAAATCGTCCATGTCTTACATGTGATGAGGATCATTGGACAAGAGATTGTCCATATAAAGCCGAGCTTAGAAAATTCTTCAAGAATTCAAAAACCTCAGCGGTATTGACTGATCCGTTTCCAAATCCAGGAACAAATCTAGTTGCTAGTGACAATGCTTCCCGATCCCAAGTGCTTATGTTGTCCATTTCAAAACAACAAAATGATGCTTTGATATCGACAAGGAATAAAGATTACGAGAATCCACAGTTGTTGAACAACAAGGCTACTGATCAACTAAGTAGTTCGACAACAACTTCAACCGAAGTTGTGCCACCCATCATTCCTGAGCTAACAATAAAGCCGCCAAAGGGAGTAGTACACAAATTGACATTTAATCCTCATGCTAAAGTAGCACAGAATTATAATATAGTAGAGGACCTGGCCCAATCGCCGTCCGCTATGTCGACACTTCAGGTACCGCAAAATTGCCCCTCCCAAAATCAGGCTCTATTATCAGTAATAGGTGGGATTGAGCCAACAGATTCCAATCTTGTATCCTTTAATCACAAAGGATATGACCCTCAGTTACCAGCTCAACTAGCTTTCCTTATTCAAGTGAAAGCCCTCAACAAAACTGTTTATCAAACAATTATTGATGAGGGGGAATCTACATGTATTATGTCGATGAGTTGTTGGAAAAATTTAGGCTCACCACCCTTGTCGCGATGGTCAACGATGTTAAAAGAATTTGATGGATGATCATACAATCCATACGGGATTTTAAGTAACTTGCAAGTTGAACTGGGGGGAAAACAGTAGAAATTCATGTTGAAGGAATCGAAAGAAACCTCGATTACAACATCCTATTGGGAAGGCCCTGGATATCTGCCATGGCCATAGTTGTGTCGACCTACTTTAGGAAGATTGCATTTCCCTTCCAAGGAGGAATTACAATCGTCGACCAACAAACATTTCTCCCCAACAATTCACAAGTTACGGGAAGCATTCCAATGATCCATGGAAGCAATCATTCGCTTCAAAATATTGGAGTAGGCCTCCTAAAAGACCCTGCCTTAATGGGTACTTTTTCCCTACCGCCTCCGAGTAATCTGGCAGAAGTGGCCACAGTGGAAACCTGCAATATGAAATCTTCTATATCTAATGGATTCGGAAGATTCCTAAACATTTTGTCAGCATGGATCATCGCCATTTTAGAAATATTGTAACAATCAATTTTCTTGGCCTGGGGGACAAACCCAAATCAATGCTCATCGAGTGTTTGGATAGATAGGTCTAAGGAATATGGCACCTCTTCAGATCCTTGGTCGCATGTACATTCTACAGATGAAGGAATCATTCAATCAATGAAGATAGGAGAGGCACCATGGGAATATTACCATCATCGCTCCCATCTTCCAGATTACCATGAAGATTATTCCAGCAACCTTAATCATCCTTCAGTTTTTGATTTTCTATCAAATACTGTAAATACGGTGGATTTCGAGGATGGTTCTTATCTCGTGTCGACCTCTTTAAAAAATGAAACAAGGAGTCATGAGGATAGTTCTTTTACTTTGTCAACCTCATTAAAAAAAATGAAACGACTCCCTTTCCAAATCGAGTCTTTGATTATGAGCTCGTAAAATCAAAGTCGAGTCTTTTGAAGATCTCGAAGGTAAACCTTCATTCCAACCACCGAGATGAATGCAATGAAGCTTGGGGGGAATGCACCACGATTTGCGTTATTATGCTGGGGGCATGCAAACTTATCATGAGCAGTGTTACCGCAGGGTTCAAGCTCATTAAAAAATAAACCTGCCATGAGCAGTGTTACCACAGGGTTAAAGCTCGTTAAAAAATAAACCCGCCTCGAGCAGTTTTAACGTGGAATTCAAGCTCGTTAAAAAATAAATATAAGCAATGAGCAAATGTTCCCCCAGATTTTAAGCTCACTAAAAAATGAACTAATTTCCAGTAAATAACCATTGTGAATGTATTATCATCAGCCTTTGAAGCCTTGGTCGTGTTCTCATCATCACCTCCACTCTGTATTAGCTGATCATTCACCTCCATTTGATTGTTTACCCTTTTTGAGGAACAACTGCGAAGAGTGATCCTGTTAGCCATCCTTGTGACACTGCCGTGATTGGAAAATTCCAAACCTTACCTGGAATTAGCTGCTACCTGAATTTATCACTCATTCCTCGAAAAACAAGTCTCCTTTAAGCTCTTTTCAACTGACTCGTAAAATATGAAAAGATTTCCGAGCAATTGGCCTCTCCATCTCGTTAAACTAACCGAAAGTGCTATCCCTCCTCTAGATTTTAATCTTTTTGGACTTGAGGGATTATCACACAAAAAGATCGAGCGCTTGTTTTGTTCGGCTCGTTAAAAGTACCGAAAATTCATCCCTTTTGTATTGTTTTATACTTTTTCAGACTCAAGGGATTATATGAAAAAAAAGGATTATTGGAGTTTTCTTTACGTCCCTTTTTAGACTCTCTAAAATTGAAAAGGACCGAGTTATCTTTGTCGTTAAACTCGTTAAAACCGAATAGCGACAAACTTGTCCATATAGGCAAGAACGAGTCTCATTATCACTAGGCTCGTTAAAACATAGCGATGGGTTTGCCCGAAGGGAAAATTATAGAACAAGCATATGTTATCCTCCTCAATCTTGACAAAAATAAAGAGGTACTGGTCAACAATGACTAGGGAAAAATTGGGAAGAAAATTTGAAGAAACTTTATTGGTAGCAAGTTGCTCTTGAACATGACACTTTCACTCCACATCCGAGTCAGGTTGGGTTGTTCCATTCACTGGTCATATCACCATGGTTCCGTCACACCATCCATATTTGGGGTTAATGCTACCAATCCATCATGTCAGTGTCGCTAGTATGTTCAAGAGAAGTCGCTCATAGAATTCACCTGTGTCTCATCCACTGTAATACATTTACGCTCCATTCTTTCATGACTGCCACCCTGAACCTTATATCATCAGATCGTTTTCACCTCCATTAAAATCATTTGCTCCGTTCCGTGTCATTTATGTGGGATTAACTAAGGCCCTCCTATGACGGATCGCTTCTTGTCGACATCAGCTCATTATCCAAGAAGTCAATCTAGGAACACCCCTTTTAGTACTTTGAAGCTTGCATGCCTCAATGGCAAGTTCCTCACTTCTGGCGACAGGTTTACATCAATGGCCTTCGACCGAAAGATTTTGTGTGGTGTTTGAAGCCAAGTCCCTTATTCACACCACATAAATTGTACTGTAGTACCTTGAGGGTCATCATCATTATCGGTGATTCCTCTCGCGCTTGTTAACAGCTTACATCATTGGCTGGTAATCAGGCAATGTCTTTCCATGTTCGACTCTAGAACATCTCTCACATGGATCGACTTGTACTTTGAGTGAAGATCGAACGAGATTGAAGACCCCGGATCTAGTTTCATCCATACGGGTTGCGATATATATTCAGGAAAATAAAGACATCAAATATACATCATTACTGCACAGATAATCATCCAATCCAAGGGATGATGGCTCTACCAGAATCATCTGTCTGCACCCAGACGATTGTCTGTCTTATGTACATGAAAATGAATTTATAAAGCTGAGCATGGGAATTCCCGCCTCAGCTAGATCATGAAAATATTATGAAGATAATGTATTGTATTTTATTGTATCTTATTACAGGTCACCTTCCAGCTTGAAAAAACTTCGAATCCTCATGATAAAGCATTTCACCCGACATCAAAAGATTAACGACCTCATGCATTAGGGGGCAACTGTTATAGACATTTTTGGGCACTGCAACCCCAATCATAAATGTCCATAAACCAAGGGCTCTTAAGTCCCTAAAAGTGTTGTTCCAACCCCTAAAAGAACAAGGTCAGCTGATTACATCATCTCCCAGAAGTTCTCCATGGAAAACTACTCAGAACTGGTCAAAATTGGACCATCTCACCTGCTCCATGGTCAAAGTGCGATGCATCCCACCTAAATGCACACAGGAGGTGTGATGCATACTGAAAAGCCCTTCTATGGGGTGCAATGGGCGAGAGTGGACAAATGGCAAGGTCAATCTGCAAGGTGGAGGATCAAGGAATCTTCCAGAAACTTCTCCTGTGACACTTGCCTCTCTGCATTCGCCCAGGGATGAGTAAGAGATCATCAATCTCCAAGTGGAATCAAGAACTATTAGAGAGAGGACACTAATCAAATATCAAAAGCTGACTCACCCCCTTTGCAAACATCTATATATGGATCCCTCATCCCAGAGATCCAGAGGCTGGAATTTTGTATCTTGTAAGGAAGTGCTGCTGGTTTCTTGGTGTAACATAATAGTGTTGGGTGATCTAAGATTTTCATGAGGTGAAGAAGGGCTTTCTTGCTGAGAGGATGACGCTGGGTCAGAACAATTGGTTGTAATCCTCTTTGCTGTTCTTGATTATTAATAATGCTATTCAAATTTTCCTCCACATTCTTGTATGATTGATGATATATGCATTTGTGTGGTCAATATATATCTGGTCCTATATTGTTTATGATAGTAGATCTGTGTTCTTGGATAGTGTTATGCTGCTTTGATTCTACAGGTACTCTTTGAAGCTGGGTAAACGAGGAAGCAAGTGGCAAAGATCTATCAGAAGGGAGAAGAATCAAGCAAGGAACCAAGCGCAAGACAGATGTTGGTCTCCTTCTTTCCCCTCTCATTTACTTATCATAAAGGAAAACGAAAGTGGTTTTAGTTTGTTTGTTTCTAAGGTAGCTACCAGCCTTAGTGGGACTAGAAGCTCTGCGTAGACACTAGATTTCCTGATAACAACTCCCCTACTGAAAGTGTTGCTCATCCTCTGAGCAACTTAATCAATATCCATGTCTTTCATAGCTCTAGTGGCTTCCCTGACATCCCATGCCTCTGTTGTAGTTTCTTCTTCTTGTGCATAGAATCCTGCCTTCTTTTCTACCTCCTCCCACTGCCTTCTTTCTTCCTTTTCCTTCCTTACTTCTAACATCCCCAAGCGTAGTGGGGCACTGAGCTTCAGGCAAATCCAATTGACTTTGAGCCTTTGGACAGATTTATTGTACATGAGCGTCCTGTTTAGTGCTTCTCTCATCCTTTGAGGAGAGTGGTACTCTCTGATCTTCAAACTATATGGAAATGTATTCCATCTCCTTAGGCAAGCTTGCATGCTGTCATCTCCTAATAATCTGAACATGTCCTCAAAATGTATAAAATCTTGCTCTTGGGCAGCAAGATGCCTGGGTGCAAGTTGAGGATCATTTGCAATTAAATTATGTGTACTTATGAGTGCCATTGGATTGGACTACTCAGCTCTGATCATAAGAGGCTTTGTTTGTTCTCTTGCTAATACCTCCTTCATTTCTTTAGCACTTGCTTCCTCATGGTTCATCCATGATGCAAAATCCATCAACTATAAATCCGCTAGATTTGCATTAGGGTCCCATACATCATGTCTATCAAGGCCATATTATGCAAATAAAACTCAGACATCTTGGCCCTATATTCCAATGTTCTTTGATCACAAAGATTAATGAACTGTCTATAATCCTGGAATGGAATAGTGCCTCTTTGTGCTAGGGTCTTGATTTGGAACTACAGCCACTGTTCCTTAAGTTATAGTGCATAGGACTTAGCTAGCATCCTACACTAGATTACTTCCAAAGAGAGACTAGCCATGGATGCCAATTGATTCTCTCTTTCTTGCAGCTATCCTTTCAACCATGTATTTTCTGCCTCTAACTGATTTTTCATGATGGCATCTATGTCCCTCAAGCTACTTAGCTCTCTACCCATCTCTTTGAGCTTCTCTTCCAAGTGACAAATGTCCTCCACTCCCTTGGACTTGGCAATCTGCATCCACCTATGAGTTTTGGCTCTCTCTTTCTCAAGCTCAATGAATAATGGAATAGCAGATTTTTGTGGAATGACCCTGCCCCCATCAGTAAATCTATAGTAGGAGTCAAGGTTAGGTTGAGGAATAGGCTCTTCTAGGTCTAGGTCCTCTCTCTTTGGTTCTGGCTGCTCACTTCTTTCCTCATCCAATTTTTGATTTTCCTGTAGGTTTAGCAAAGTTTCCTGTAGGACTACCTCTTCTTCCAATAGGTCCTATTGTGTATCCTATATGATGCCTTTTCCTTTGGATGTGGTAGACCTGGTTACAAGCCTTCTCACATAGGTGATAAGAGACTTAGGGGAGGTTTGGGCTAAGGATACTTCTTCTTGAATTTTTATAGGAGGAGCCATCTTCTCCTACTGTTTAGGTGAGTCCTCAAAAACAATTGGAACATTTGTTTGAGTTTGGGGTTTTTCCTACCTTATCCTTGTGCTTTTCCTTGTTCTGAAGTATAAGGGGGTCTACCTCTATCTTTTACCTTTTTTTTTTATAGGGGTGCTAAGGGCAGTGAGGGAAGTTGCTACCTCTCTCTCGGTTGGTTCTGGAGACACCCTAGATGACTGCTTCTTGTCTTATGCCTCCTATTTTCCATTTCCCTTTTCCTCTATGTTTTTCCCTTCTTCTCCTCCCTAAGATCCTCATCTTGTTTATCAATATTCTCCCTAACATCTTCCTCTATTTCCTCATCACCTTCCTTCTCTTTCTCCTCTTCTTCTTCCTCATCTATCTCATCTTCATCCCTCTCCATCTGTTTCAGTTTCTTCCTCATCTTTTTCACTGACAGTAGGACTAATGTCATATGTGAGGGCTTTGATATCCTCTTTTGTCTACATGTCCGTGTTAATTTCCCATTGGACAGGAATTCTAAGGTTTTGGAGGGCATCTTCTATAATGATTCTAATTAACCCATAATGGGTTAACTATTGGTGATTTCCCTCCTGCACCTCTATGCTTGTATCTATTAGTTATTACAGAAGGAAGTATGGTATGTTGAGCCTGTGGTGAGGAGGTGTTTCTACTCCAAACCTCATTTCTTTAAGAAGCCTAAAGTTATACCCATAAACCACACTATACCTACCTTCACATGATATGTATTTAATAAGGTGGTAGCTTACCTCATTCCAGGGGTATGGTAGGCTTGTTCTCCTTACTCCATTTTTGTCCTCAATGGGCTCTTCTCCCTCCAAAAATAACTTCTTCTTGGCAATCTAGCTATCTCCCTTGTCTTCCTTTCTCCAAGGCACTCCTAGGGGAAGTTTGGTAATCCTGCTTATGAGTTCATAGGTCAGATCTATGGATAGGCCTCTCACCATAACAATGGCATGGGCTCTAGTCAGTTGAATGAGGGAGAGAGAAAATTCTCGGGCCACTCCATCATCATACCCCCTTAATTTCTCAAAATATCCCATCCAATTATGCCTAGTGAATATTTCTAGCATAGGAGGGTGTTGGTGGATTTTCATAGTGTTAATGGGCTCCCTTCTATTAAACCCCCTTGTCATTTTGGCTGGTGAATTATGAGGAGAAAATATGGTTGACAAAGATTTTAATGCAGAAGTAAATGGGAATGAAATAATTGTGGAGTCAATTCCCTACACAGCTGCTAAATTCAATCAAACTAGGAGATTTTGCTGAGAAATCACTTGGAAAAATGGAAGTAAATACAAAGCCTACCTCCTCGTGGTGTTTTTTGTGGCCAACCCCTATGTATCCCCTTCTAAAACTGCTCTCGGCCAATCCTGCAGACTGTCTCTGTATCTTGTAGGATTCCTATGCAATCCTGTAGGATTTCCTGTGTAATCCTGTAGGAAGTCTTGTGTTGAAGAAAGGTGTAATTTTATCTTTTGTAGGTTTCTTAGGTATGAGAGCAACTTTGCTAGAGTGAGCCTTGAGGAGATGAATGCATGAGTGCATGGGGATCAACGATTATTTCCTCTTAGGGTCGAGTTGAGTGAGGTGGTGTGCTAGGAGTGGAGGTACGTTTTCTATTTTTTTACCAATGGTCCCCACTACCACCTCATCATTCCCCTCTCCTCATAATGAACTCCCAATTCATGCCTCTGTAGACTTAACTACTTTTGTCCTTCTCCTCTCTTTTTTTGATTTGACTGCTACCATGTGTGGGAGGACCAACTGTTTTATCTTCGTCGATTGAATGAAGGTAGCCAAGTTAATTGGCCACCTTTCACTTATAAACCAACTTGCTCACAACCTTTACATTTTCTTGACTACATAATGCAAATGAGAGAGTGAAGCGAGACATTTACCTGTGGTACTAATACCTTGTTGCATTTTTTTGAAGACATGAGGTGCTTGCTGTGTGTTGGATGCATGTTATTTTTCCTTCTTTTTTTATTGTTCACTGATGATTCCTTTGATGTACAGGTACCTAGTGTTGAATATGATGGTGTTGTTGCTACTCTGGAGCTCCTTCTACCCTTGGATCTTCATGATGGAATCTTGCTACTACTCATGATTTTTATTTTGTGGGATAGGATGCTACAAGATTTCCTACATGATGTCCTATAGCTGCTTCTCCCTCAGAACTTTTAATCATACACTCTATTGGGATTTTGAAGATGATTACATGGATAGAGAGGAGGTCTAGGAGTGCAAATAATGAGGAATACACTTAGGTGTTGTTCCCTTCCGCCCTCTTGTTTCATTTTTTTTCTTTGTGTTTTCTCTTGAGGATTGTGAAAATTTTTTGGAAACTGATTTTTTATGATGAATGCAAGGGCGATCAAGGTGGAGAGAGGTATGGTAATGAAGTGTTGATGTAGGGATGTTATTTTTTTTGACATGGCAGGTCATTTTCTCACCCTAGGGTCAGTTCCTATAGGATTCCCGAGCCACTGTAATTCCTACAAGATCATCCTGTAGGTTTTCAGGGGATCCTGTAGTTTTACAAGGGTTCCTATAGAAAACACAGTCCCCTTGTAAACTGAAGCAAAGGAGTGAAAAAAATGAAAGAAATGGTGGAGAGATGAATGATGATGGGTGGAAAAATAAAAGTGTGAGTGAAATAGGTCCCTTTTTTACTCTCTTTTGTTCTCTGATCGTCCTCCTACTGCCCTACAAACAGAAATTTTTCATGATTTTTCTCCTTTTTTCCTTTTTTTTTTTGAAAGACAATTAGTCTGCCTCTAAGAGTTTTTCATTCTAGCCATTTGCCCTAGGTTCCTCAAGAGAGGTTTTCACCCAGGGATATTTTTATTTCCTTTTTTCTTTTTTCTTTTCTTTTTGACACCATTGGGCTGCCTTAAGAGGTTTTCAGCCCACTAGTGGGACTCAGGCACCTCATGGAAGTTTTCAGCTGAGTCCTTATTTTTCTTTTTCTATTAGTGATTTGATGAGGCATGAGCTGAAACTTGCTCCACCACCATCACTATTTTATTGAAACAATCAATGAACTCTTGATTTGAAAATGGACTCTTGTAAACTTTCAGTTTGTGCCCATTAACAAGTAAAGGAATGGCCTCTGCATCTATGGTCCTGATCTGCACCGAACCATAATCATGACATCTCTCTATAACATAACGCCCCAACCATATTTTCCTTAACTTACCCTTAAAGTCTTTATATCTAGAATCATATAACAAGGTCCAATCACCTTCTTGAAATTACTTATCCTTAATGTTCTTATCATGCCAGATATTCCTCTGATGTTTAGTTACCTCTGTGTGTAAGAGGGCCTACATTTTGAATTCATCTAAACCATTCAACTGAAGCAGTCTCTCTTGTTGTGCCCTACTGAGATCTAGATCTAGTTGGGCTGCCATCCTCAATGTGTTATACTCAAACTCAATGGACAGCAGGGCCTTTTTCCCATAGACCAGCTCATAGGGTGTGAATTCAGTGGCGGTCTTCCAAGTGCTATTATAGGCTCAAGTGGCCTCAACTAGTCTATCTGCCCAATCTTTCCTGTTGTTGCCTGCCACTTTGGTCAAGATGCCCTCTAATGCTATGTTGGTCACCTCCACTTTCCCATTAGCTTGTGAGGTCCTTTGCTTGATCTTGTGCTGGCTGAGCAAGTCTTTAATCATGTTGGAGGTAAACTGGCTACCTTGATTAGTGACCAGTTCTCTAGGGTACCCAAATTTGTAAAATACACTCTCCCTTAAGAACTCAGCCACCTTCTCTTATGTTGCTGCCTTAATTTCCTTGGTTTCATCCCACTTAGTCAGATAATCAGTGCACACGATGATATATTGCTTTTTCTTGGAAGGAGGGTCAATAGCTCTAATGAAGTCCATGCCCCACTTGTCAAATGGCTCAAAAGTCACTTGAAATTGCAGAAGAATTTCATCTCTTCGAGTGGGCTTTCCCATCCTTTGGCACCGATCACACTGACTAGTATATCTTTTCACACCTTGATGAAGATTGGGCCAATACTACCCAGCTTGTAACACTTTAAATGTTGTCCTCTTTGTCGCAAAGTGACCTCCACAAGGCCCATCATGATAGGTCAGAAGGATGTCAAAGAATTCCTCCTCCCTGACACATCCTATTCGAATTTGATCTGGGCCAAGTTTGAAGAGGTTTCCCCGAATCCAGGTGAAGGGGGCGCTCTTCCTCACAATCTTTCTTTTCTCCTTGGAGGAAAAATTCGGTGGGAACTATGCAGATACCAAATAGTTTGTTATGTCAGTAAACCATGGAGAGAGAACTAAAATGGTGAATAAGTGCTCATCCGATAATTGATCATCAACTATTCCTTCTTCACCTGCAGGCAAAGTTAATATGGACAAAAAGTCTGCAACAATATTTTCCTTGCCAAGCTTATCAATAATAGTTATATCAAACTATTGTAATAAAAGTAACCATGTAATAATTTGGGCATTCACATCAGGTTTATTCATTAAATATTTGATTGCAGCATGGTCAATATGTAAAAATGTTTGATATCTTGTAATATAATGCCTAAATATATTCAATGAATGCACAACATCCAGGAGCTCCTTTTCGGTCATTGTGTAGCTCAGTTTGGCCTTTGAGAGATTCTTACTGATAAAGTAAATGGCATAAGGAAATTTCTCATCTATTTGGCCTAAGGCTGCTCCTATGGCTTTGTGTGAGGTGTCAACATGAATGTGAAAAGGAAGGGCCCAATTTGGGCCTCAAAGAATTGGTGCAGTGGTTAACTTGTCCTTCAGGGTGTCCAGGGCCTCTTGAGAACTTTTGGACCATACAAACTCAGAGTCTTTGGAAAATAACCCAAATAAAGGAGAATCCAACTTACTGAAGTCTTTTATAAACCTTCGGTAGTATCTAGCTAACCCTAGGAAACTTTTGACACCTCTCTGATTTTGTGGAGGTGGGACCCTTTGTATGATAGCTATTTTGTTTGGGTCCACTTGTAGTCCTTGCTGAGATATTGAATGACCTAGCATAGTCTCTGCAGTCATCAAGAATTCACATTTCCCAGGATTGAGAGACAAGTTCATCTCAATGCATTTGTGCATAACCTTACCTAATTTGGACAAATCCTCCTCGAAATCACCCCAATAAGGTGTGAAATCATCAATATAGATTTATACCTCATCATGGACTAACTCAGCAAAGATACTCAGGACTACTCTTTGAAAAGTGGCAGGAGCATTACATAGGCCAAAAGGAAGGACCCAATAGGCAAAAGTACCCCAAGGACAAGTGAAGTTGGTTTTATCCTAGTCTTCCAGGCTAATCTATATTTGATTGTACCCATTGAATCCATCTAGGAAAGAGAAAGACTTTTTCCCTTCCAGGCCATCTAGCACTTGATCGATGAAAGGTAGAGGGAAATGGTCCTTCTTTGTGGCTTTTTTTAACTCCCTGTAATTGACACAAATCCTCCACTTACCATTTTTATTTGTAACCAACACCAAAGGAGAGACCCACTCACTATCTGAGATAGGGTAAATAAATCCTATGTCTAGCAATTTTTGTAGTTCTTCTTTGACTATATCTTTAAGAGCTGGATTCATGCTCCTTTGGGGTTGTCAAACTGGCTTGCAACCTTTCTTGACATAAATATGGTGAGTACACACCAAGGGGTGCACTCCCTTAATTTCTCAGTAACTCCAAGCGAAGGCATCCAGATGTTCCTTTAGCATGTTGAACAACTTTTCTTCTTGGAGAACAAAAAGAGATGGATTGATTTTCAAATTTCTCTTGGGACCGAATTCTATGGTTTTGATGTAGATAGGGTTGGAATCGACTAAGCATATATCCACTTGATGGTTGTTTTTGGTTTCCTTCACTACTTCCTCTAAGGACAATGTACTGGGGGTTGGACTTTGGAGTATGTGTTCGATTAAATCACCTTCATCCTGTTATCCCCCTCCCATGGTTGTTTCTATAGAGTTGGGCAGAATAAACTTCATCTTCCTTCTCCTCTTCTAGCCACTAAAAGTAAGTCATGTTCTAGAGATGGTTGAGAAAGAGGGTATAGGACTAACTTCCTAGACATATGCCCATTCTTGATGGTCATATTTCTAGCTCTGCAGCTAATGTAAGCATTGGAAGTGGCTAACCAGGGTTTCCCAACAATGAGAGGATAACCAGTAAGCTTAGCCTTAGGTTGGAGAACTAGAAAATCTGCAGGGTTTTCCCAAGAATCAATGGAGACCATCACATCCTCCACAATCCCCTCAGGGGTCACTATGGAACAGTCTGCAAGTTACAGAACTATTATGGTCTTCCTCAATGTACCTTGGAGGTTGATTTTGAGCATGGAGTCCTTGGTCATCACATTAATGGAAGCCCCAAGATCGATCAAAGTGTGTGGGACGATGGTGCCATTGATGTGCACATCTACTATAGGGATTTCAGGGTCCAAATACTTTGGACAGATTACCTGCCCCAACATTTAAGTCGGATAATTGTCCAATGACATTAATGGTAGGGGCATCTCTTTTAGGCCTCCTTGGATGCTTGAAGCACTTCTCCTTAATCAACTTGTTGTAAATAGGTACATCTTTGATAGCTTGGAAAAGTGGAATTTTGACACATAGGTTTTTCAATTCTCCCAGAAGTTCAGTCTCTTCTAGGGTAGGTTGGGATGGTTGGGTTAATCTCTCAGGAAAGGGTGGTGGATTTACTTTAAGACCACTTTCCCCTCTTTCTTCCTCAACCTCCCTGGGTGGAGGTAGAGGTTGGTGGTCCAGGAGTACTCTCCCAGATCTCAGGTTGATTTCCTAAATCTCCACAGCATAGGCTAGATATGATGTCTCTACACTATATACTTGTTGTGCTTGTCTATTTTTCAGGTTCAGATTTGGCTAGGTAGGCATCTGGGATGAATTGGAAGAGGATGGACTGACCATAGGGTGACTACCCCTACCCTTTTTCTTGGCTGCCCTAGAATGGTTTCTAAAGATAGTCTTGATATCCTCATAGGGTAACTGGTAGATATCCCCTCCTTATAACAAGTGTTGGGTATCCAGAAGGTCTTCCCTTACTCCTCTAAGTAGGACCACCTTCAGTGACTTAGGGTCAAGTGTGCACCTGGCCATTTTGTAGCTAAGCTGGAATCTTTCTTCATAATCCTCTAGGGATTCATCATTGCCTAAGGTCATCCTGAAAATTTCCTCTTTAGTGTCTTTAGACCTACAGTAGTCCCGATACTTGTTGTTGAAGGTTTGTTGCATCAGAGCCCACGTTGTAATGCTATCTCTAGGTAAACCCATGAATCAGTTCAAAGTTGCATCCTTGAGAGTGGATGGAAATAGTTTCAACTTCTGCTCATCATTTGTATAGTCATAGGTTTGGCATATGAAAACAAACTCAAATAAGAAACTGTTTGGGTATTCTATGGTTAGGACATGGAAATGAGGAAGGGAATAAGGGATAATATTTTTCATCTTTGTATCCCCATTGGTATCCCTGATGGGGAAGGCACCCTCAACTCTTTCTCTATTTCCCCTATCATTTCTGCTTTTAGCCATCGGTTCAGTAGGAATGCGTTCTCCTTCTTCTAGTGTTGAAAAGTGTGCAACAATAAATTCTTGTTGAGAATGCAACAGGATGATGGAGCTTAGTGGAAAGGAGTCGCCTTCACTAAGTGGACCCACATGCAAATTATGGCGCAAAGTCTATTTTTAGACTATGTCTATTTTTAGACATATGGATCATGGTATATGAGTTGCAAGATGATGTTTATGGATGATTGGTCATGTTGGGAAAAATAGATGGACATCTATTTTTGGATCACAGTAGGAGTGGTTAGAGTCTATTTTTAGACTACTAGTCAAAAATAGAAAAGTCAAATATTATTCTCTCATAATAATATTTAGACTATAAAATTTATCTTATCCTCTTGGAGCACTTCAGTTTGAGCTACAGATGGGGAACATGCAGCTGTCAGAAGGAAATACGCTTTCTTTGTGGGTCAGTTGAGCTATTGCATGCAGGACATCAGTTAGAACTCATGTGGTTGAGTTCTGTGGAGTTGGATGAGTAGTTAATGGAGTTGTGTTCAGTTTGACTTAGTTGAACTAGTTGTATTTAGTCTAACTGGCCAATAGCCTAAGTGATGAGTTATGTGAATTAATTATTAAATCATAAAGAAACTAAAGAATACATCAGTTAACTCAGTTGCATGTCAGTGCATGTACAGTTCAGTGGAGATAGGTGTTAGAGGTTGAGATTTCTATCAGTTGTGACTATAGTTGTGCATGAGGATTTGCACAATCAAAGGATTGAGTATGGCCATGAGAATTGCATATACCCAGTGATATAGCCTATGCTCACGTGATTTCGAGTGTGAGTTATTTTCCCAAGGTAAATAGAACTTGGAACAAGTTTGGATTCATTCATTCTCTTGCAGGATTGTGCAGTGGAGGCAAGCAAGCAGCGGGGCAGATTTGAAGATCAGATCTGAGCTGTATTGTGTGTAACAAGTGGAGATACTATTGAGTACTTGTGAGGAGTATTGTACTATGTATTGTTACATGTTCTCAATCATTATAATATAAAGATAGTGTGGGGTTTTCAGCTGTATGCTTTCCCCAGGTTACATACTGTGTTAATGTGCACATGCGATTGATGTTTCATTGTTTTTGATGCTGCTAAATTGATGATCAACGTAGAGGAGGTTATGTATTGTGCATGTATTCTGCAATAGTGTATAATCAGGATAATCTCTGTGAATAAGTGTTTATTATTCAAAATTTCTACATGGTATCAAAGCTGGTCGATTTGTAGAAAAAGTTCTACAGGATATCAAAGCGAGGATTGATCATCAAATCTATTATTCAGAAAGTGATTACATTTTATTTCTTCAGGTAGAGTTTGTAATCGGGCTAGGTAGCCTCTGGATTCATCCTTCTTTTGGAAGGTGAGATATCCGGTGAATGCCCATACATTCGATCTCTATACAAGAAATACTTTGTTCTCACGAAGTTTAGATCAGAAGTGGTTTAGTTTTGAGCTGGTGGAATGGTGCTCAAGGATAAACTCAGAAACATCAAGTGTGAGAATGGAGACAATATGCCTAGGTATCTCACAAAGTTCACCTAGTGCCGGGATGAGCTGGGAAGTGTGGGGGTGACTGTCGATGATGAGGACTTGGTGAGCTTGGCTCTCCTTGGTCTTTCGAAGAGTTGGCATTCCTATCAAGACTCTGTCAATGGTCGGGAGAAATTGACAGGATGGGAGAGACTTTGGTCAGATCTTGTGCAAGAGGAGATCAAATGGAGCACCAAAGATAGTTCTTCATCTATGCATGATGAGGAGAACTGTGCCTTAGCGAGTAAGGCGAAGAAGGGGAAGGGGAAGGTTTCTCTTTCCAAATCTAGTTCTTCCAATGATGGGAAGAAGGTTGACAAGTTGAAGGTGCGATGCTTTCATTGTCATGAGTTGGGCCATTATGCTACTAGTTGCCCAAAGAAGAAGTCCAAGAAGGGATCCGGGGAAGGATCTGAAGGTGAGGCACTTGCTTCGTAGTTTGAGTTGGATTTCACACTCTTTGCATGCATGGTTTCATGCATGATGGGAAGTGGTTGGTTTCTTGATAGTGGAGCTTCTTTCCACATGACCGGTGACAAAATTTTGTTCAGTACTTTGGAGGAGAAATATCTCCAGATACTCATAGGGATGGGTAATGATGAGAAGTATAGTGTCTCAGGTGTAGGCATGGTTATTTTTCAGAGGGAGCATGGAGCTCGCCTTACCTTGACCGATGTCAAGTATGTACTAGGACTGAAGAGAAACTTGGTGTCGATCGTGATGCTGGAAGACAGAGGCTATGATGTAGTCTTCAGTAAGGGAAAGGTTTTCCTTAGACACATCATCACTAGACAGGTGAAGCAGATTGGTTCACGGGTCAAGAACCTGTATTCTCTTGAGGTTCAAGATGCATGCAAAGCCTTGAGCAGCGAGGCAACTGATGGAGACTTGGTGGTTGAGAGGGAGCGTATATTACCTCTCAACATGCGGAGCCAGAAGAAGTCTCAGACGATTGTGGAGGAGCCACAATTGGTGCAGCAGGTTCAGGAGGTTGTGTAGCAGCCACAATAAGTGAAGCTGAGTGGAGATCGAGTAGAGACATCTACTCATGCAGAGACCTCCAGTAGGGGGAAACTTCGAGCCAGGTGGGCTGAGGGGTCGCATGTAGCCATACCTCTAGGTAGGAGGTGGGGCGATATAGAGTGATCGTTCCAAGGAGGAGGGGCAGGATCCTTGTGGTACCCAACCTCTTAGATGAGACCTTGCTACGGGAGCCACAATGTGTAGTAGCACGAACTGACTGATTGGGTAGAGACAGATGCAGATGGAGCAGCAGAGAGAGCAATAGTGCAAGGAATCCCAGGACAACGCATATCATGCAGGCTACAACAATGCGAGAGGCACAAGTGTTTTTCACAGTGCTAGGTGGCATAGAGAGGTGTGCAATGGTGCGAGATGCATGGGGATGTTGCAGTAGCGCAGATGTTAGAGAGGGAGCACTTTTCAGCAGTAGGTAGATCTTCAGCATCAGAGTATGTTCCTAGCCCAACAGAGTGGTCAGTTGGGAATGTTTTTGTTCCAAGTGTTGTTGGAGCAAAGTGGACCGGGCAGATGTGTTGCATGCAGAACATTCTAGAGTTACAGGATCAGGTTTGAGAGGAACCCTTTCTTGTTGAGAGGGAGTGTTGAAAAGTGTGCAACAAGAAATGCTTGTTGAGAATGCTACAGGATGATGGAGCTTAGTGGAAAGGAGGCGCCTTCACTAAGTGGGCCCGCAGGCAAATTATGGCGCAAAGTCTATTTTTAGACATATGGATCATGGTCTATGAGTTGCAGGATGATGTTTATGGATGATTGGTCATGTTGGGCAAAATATATGGACATATATTTTTGGATCATAGCAGGAGTGATCAGAGTCTATTTTTAGACTACTAGAGAAAAGTCAAATATTATTGTCTCATAATAATATTTAGACTATAAACTTTATCTTATCCTCTTGGAGCACTTCAGTTTGACCTACAGATGTGGAACATGTAGCTGTCAGAAGGAAATACGCTTTCTTTGTGGGTCAGTTGAGCTATTGCATGCAGGACATCAGTTAGAACTCATGTGGTTGAGTTCTTTGGAGTTGGATGAGTAGTTAATGGAGTTGTGTTCAGTTTGACTTAGTTGAACTAGTTGTATTTAGTCTAGCTGGCCAATAGCCTAAGTGATGAGTTATGTGAATTAATTATTAACTCATAAAGAAACTAAAGAATACATCAGTTAACTCAGTTTCATGTCAGTGCATGTATAGTTCAGTGGAGATAGGTGTTAGAGGTTGAGATTGCTATCAGTTGTGACTATAGTTGTGCATGAGGATTTGCACAATCAAAGGATTGAGTATGCCCATGAGAATTGCATATGCCCGATGATATAGCCTGTGCTCATGTGATTTCGAGTGTGAGTGATTTTCCCAAGGTAAATAGAACTTGGAACAAGTTTGGTTTCATTCATTCTATTAAAGGATTGTGCAGTGGAGGCAGGCAAGCAGTGGGGGAGATTTGGAGATTAGATCTGAGCTATATTGTGTCTAACAAGTGGAGATAGTACTGAGTACCTGTGAGGAGTATTGTACTATGTATTGTTACATGTTATCAATCATTATAATATACAAATAGTGTGGGGTTTTCAGCTGTATGCTTTCCCCAGGTTACATACTGTGTTAATGTGCACATGCGATTGATGTTTCATTGTTTTTGATGTTTCTAAATTGATGATCAACGTAGAGGAGGTTATGTATTGTGCATGTATTCCACAATAGTGTATAATCGGGATAATCTTTGTGAATAAGTGTTTATTATTCAAAATTTCTACATCTAGTTCCCTTGTAGGTTCTTCAAATATGTCTAGTTGCTCACCTAATGGTTCCTCCAGTTCATATCCACCGAAGAAGAGGGAAGGTTGGCTGTTGGAAGTAGTGGAGGTATTTGGTTACAATATTTATCCCTATTCCTACGAGGCATGAAAATAAATGTTCTTGTTTGGTTACAATCTTTGGGGATGCTAACTTTCAATTTTCAAGAACTTTTCTTGATTTTTTTTTGGGAAGGAAAAGAAGTTGAATTAATGGGTTTCATAGGGAAACCAAGAAATATAATTATCTCTAATGGCATGAAAAATCTTATTAAGAAAGAACAATGGGGCATAAATGCACAATTATGCTCACTAGAGGCTTAAACATCGAAATCATCTATTTCTCTAGATATCCAAAAAGTCTTGGACAATCATTCCAAGGTGTTTGAGACTTCCAAAGGCCTCCCACCTATTTTTGATAATGATCATGCTATTCATTTAATTCCATGAAGTGTTCCTCCAAACATCTGGCCTTACAGATATCCTTATGCCCAAAAGAATGAAATTGAGTGTCTGGTTACAGAAATGTTAGAGGCTGGTATAATTCAACCTAGTCAAATTTCTTTCTCTGCTCTAGTAGTATTGGTGCACAGGAAGGATGTATCATGCTGTATGTGTCTAGATTATAGTGATGAACACTAGTATTACAGCAATAATGTTGCAACTCCTGGAGCTACCATATTTACTTTATCAACCCGGGGTTCATACAAACTTGGAGGTGACAGTGCTATACACAAGTACAATTGATCGTTCTACCTTTTGTCACGATTCAACTGGTGAGAGACCACTAGGGTTTCAAGCCAAAATTCTATGGATTTAGAAGAAGCTTGATTTCTGATGAAAGAAAGAGAAATCTACTCTAGGAAAATTTTTATATGTTGCAAATAAGGAAAATGACTGAAATCCTATGCTAAAAACACACGCTTCTCTAACTGATTGTTGAGAAGCTATACTTTATAAAAATGCCAAACCAACATGTATGAAATTCTACTATTTAAAGCATGGAAGTTTAAGACATCAAACATCATTGTTCTACATATAAAGGACTGAAATAAATTTGTTTTGTTCTTTTTATTATTTTTCTAGAAAGTTAAGTGTAAACCCTAATCTCTTTTGGTGATGTGACAGGTGGTTTAGCGATGATGGTGGAAGGTTGGGAGGTTTAGGAGATTATTGGAAGGTTTGGGAGACCCTTGGGTGACCTAGTGTGGCTTCCTAGAGGTTTTCCCTCAATTCGGCCTCAAAACAGGCCACTATAGGAAAACCTACAGGATGTACTAGAAACCTACATGATTCCCTGTATTTCTACAGGATACAACTGAGAGAAAAATGATGGTTGATGGAAGGCTTAGGGAAGGTGGTGGATGGATGGAATGGAGTGTGAAAATTCCTATGATCACTCAAAAATCAATACCAAGGTTAGGAGATGGTTGGATTCGCTCAACATGCTTGGAGGAATTTCTATGTAAAATGATGAGATTGGTGAAGATATTGGTGAAAAAAAGGGATGATTAAGAATGGGTGAACTTGGGAGGTGGTTGCCTGATATGAGATCCCTTTATATTTCTAAAGCACCTGCTCTAAATCAAACATTTATAATTGCCACAAAGTCATGTAAACAAGAAGACTTCTAATAAGCTAGAAAAGCATAATTTAATGAACTAGTTGTCTACTTCATGCATGAAGAAAATTGCTGAAAAAAATGGAATCATGGATGAGATCTACTAAAACATTGAAGATGGAAGAGACATCAACTAAATCCTACAGTTCCAAAAATTATCAAATGCTAGTTTAAGTACAGTAAACTCTAAATCTTATAAAGAAATGGAAATCTGTCTTTTTGGGGCTGCTTAAGGGTCTTTTCCTCAAACCACGATCCCTAAGTGAAGAGGTGAGGCCAAGACACCCACTGCTAGCTTTGTGGTGCTCATTTTATCTCTTCTACCCTACTACTAAAGTAAATCACAAATGGAAGCAAACTAATAAACAACTAATAAAATCCACAATACTTGCAATGAAATACTTCTAGAGACAATTTAACCATGAATCTATAAAACTAAGCTGAGAATACAGATACAAGAAGAGGAGCCTTTTCTACTAGGGTTGGGCCCTAACCCAAGAGCTTCAGCCGTCTGAGTCATCTCAGTTCCGGATCAAGAAAAATCTCATTTTCATTATCAAAACAGAAAATTACATCAATGTCTTCCACAACTTTGGAGCTCGAAAATAACTAGTGTTTTTGCAACAAAAATTTGAATATTAATGAGGCTCTAGGCCTCTCTACTTATACAATTGAAGTCTCCAATGACTTCCTTAAATCTAGTGAGGCTTGGCTCCTAAACTTGAGATGAACTAACTCTTTGTCTATCACTTGCTCAGCTACCTTTTGATCTTCATGATTTGGCTGCTTGCACTCTAAGCTGGTGTGATTAATGGAGGAATATTCAAGTGGGGGAGGAGTAAATGAGGAGGATTTACCTCCTACAATCTCTCTCCCTTGTCCCATTCGAGTTTCAAACCTTAGTCTTGCCAAAATTCCTTGATTTTCTCTTCCAAACCCGCATTCAATGCATATTAGTCCTCTAGGCATAATATCTCACTTTAACTCATCTCATTAAACAAAATATAATCAAAACATGTACTAAGTTGTGAGAAGAGTTGACTTGACGAAGCTAGGAGGTGAGTTAAGGCTCATCATATAGGGAGATAAATAATCTCACTATTAAAGATAAATATCCCATTAATGTCATTAATGAATTATTGTATGAATTACATGGAGCAGTTTATTTCACCATGCTAGATCTCCATTCTAGATATCATCAAATTATAATGAATATTGGAGACATTAATAAAACGACATTCATAACTCATGAGGGTCATTATACATTTTTGGTCATGTCTTTTTTCCTTACTAATGCACCTCCCACATTTCAAGGTATGATGAATTCCATTTTCAAACCCTTCCTTAGAAAATTTGTGTTAGTATTTTTTGATTATATACTAATCTACAGTAAGTCTTGGAAGCATCATGTTCAACATGTTGATAGGGTGCCCAAACTATTGGAGGAGAAATAATTATATGCAAAAACATCCAAATGTTTCTTTGGAGTAGAGTAGGTGGAATATTTAGGTCATATTGTATCTCATGAGGGTGTTAAGGTAGACCCTAACAAAATTAAAGTCATTAAGGAATGGAAAACCCTGACAACCATAAATCATATTTGAGGATTTCTTGGGTTGACAAGGTATTATCGCAAGTTTGTTAATAATTATGGGAGAATAATGGCACCTCAAACCTCATTACTGAAGAAATATGAATTTTCTTGGACTACAAAAGCAAGGAATACCTTTAAAGTTCTTAAAGAGGCAATGTGCCAGGCACCAGTCTTAGCTATGCAAGACTTCAAAAAAAAAAATTATTGTGGAATGTGATACCTCAAGAAATAGAATTGGTGTTTTTTTAATGCAAGAAGGAAGACCCATTTCTTTTGAAATTCATCCAATCAAAGAAAAGTATTTACACAAACCTATTTATGAGAAGGACATGTTGGAAATACTACATGCACTAAAGCAATGGAGACCTTACCTAATGGGAAGACACTTCAAGGTAAAAATAGATCATGATAGTATTAAATACTTTTTGGAACACATACTATCATTAAAAGAGAAGAAAAAATGGGTGTCAAAGACGTTGGGTTATGACTTTGAAATAATCTACAAAAAGGGAAACAAAATTATTGTTGTAGATGTACTTTCAAGAAAGGATGAGGATGTGGAAGCATTGATTTGTGTCATTTGTATTATCTAGCCTGAGTGGATAGCCGAAGCAAGCGATGAATGAAATACTTATGAAAAGGTGTGCTCACTTATTCAAAAGTTGCAGCAAGATCCCAGTACATCTAATACATTTAGCTGAAAAAATGATTCAATATGGTACAAATATCTCTTATATCTTTATAAGAATTCCCAACTCAAAGAAAAGATTATTTTGGAATTGCACACCTCTCCCTTAGGAGGGCACTCGGGATTTTTTAAAATTTACCATAGGGTCAAGAAGGAATTTTTTTGGGATGGCCACAAAATATGATATTCATAATTTTGTGGCATAATGTTTGGTTTGCAAACAAAATAAAGTTGAGAAAATTAAGACCTCGGGTCCGTTACAACCTTTAGCCATTCCAAGTTAGTGTTGGGAGGAGGTCTCAATGGATTTTATCACAGGTTTGCCTAAGTCAGAAGGAAAGAGTGTCATCATGGTGGTAGTTTATAGACATACCAAATATGCACACTTTTTTGCATTATCTCATCCTTTTAAATCAAGTACAATTACTACTGCATTTATGGAAACAATTCAAAAGCTTCATGGAAACCCAAATATTATAGTAAGTGACAAAGACCCCATTTTCACTTGAATTTTTGGACATACGTATTTTCTTGTCTTGGTACTCAATTAGCACATAGCTCATCTTATCATCCTCAATCTGATGGGAAAAATGAGATAGTGAATAAATGTTTGGAAGGATATCTTCGTTGCCTTGTATCTAATAAGAAAACACAATGGGTCATGTGGTTACCTCTAGCTGAATGGTGGTATAACACTTCCTTCCATACTGTAGCAAAAATGACCCAGTTATGGCACTTTATGGATATCATCCACCATATATCACATCATCTTTAAGAGAAACTTATAAGGTTCAAGAATTGGAATATCACATCGAGAATCAACAAAAATTTCTCCAAATCTTAAAGGATAAATTCATTATGGTGCAAAATCAAAAGAAACAATAGGAAGATCAACATCACAGTGAAAGAAGTTTTGACGTAGGTGACTGGGTAATTTTATGGCTACAACCATACAAACAAATGTCTCTCAAGCAAGCTAAGAAGGATAATAAATTATCACCCAAGTACTATGGTCCTTACAATGTGCTGTAAAATATTGGTACTACGGCATATTACAAATTGGAGTTGCTTGCATCTTCTCAAGTACACCCATTTTTCCATGTTTCATGCTTAAAAAATGTTATCGGTGACAAGCTTCCAATTCAAACAGTATTGCTAGAACTTAATGAAAAAGGAAAACTCATATTTGAGCTTGAAGCATCCATGGAAACAAGAACTCGATAGCTACAGAATCGATCAATTTCAGAGTATCTCATTAAGTGGAAGAACTTACCCATTGAATATTCCACATAGGAGGATGAGAATTTTATATAGAAGCATCCAAAACTACTCAAGCATTGAGGACAACACTTTTTTGAATGAGAGGAGCATGTTAGGTCCCTATAATACTAGTGCAACCCCCTTATTTGTATTGTTAGTGTAGCCCCTTTATTGTTATTTTTGTGCCCGTGTAGCCCCCATATTGTTATTGTAGTTCCCCATAGAAGCCCACAATTGTTATTGTTGTGACCTTACATTATTATTGTTATCTAGGATCTAATTATATTGTGACCCCTTAGACTCCTATATATATAAAGGAGGTCATGTCATTTGTATCATCCAAGAATTTTTCATTTATGTAATGTAAAGGATGTTCCCCCCTTGAAGAGGATACTTTTTAAGTCATTGATCGACTATCTTTTTGTGAGATAGTTGCATAACACATACACTCCTTTTCCAAAGTTTCTACTAACTTTATTTAATGAAGTTGTGCTTGATGTCCAAATCTTGTCCTCGTAGATCCTTTGGTTGAGCTTTGGTAATGGTTTGTTGTGTCTCTTGGGTTAACTATTCTTCTACCACTTCAAATGCTTCGATGTCAATATATTGGGCTTCTCTGGCCTCAACAATGTGCCCAGTTTCTTCTAACTACAACAATTCTAACTTCCTTTTCATAACAGGGGAAAGTGTCACTGCCAAAAGTTGAACATATTCGGTGTTGAAGGTTTGAGAATTTGTTAGTATAAGAGCTTGATTTCCCTTCTCATTTCTTTGTGCTTTTGTTTGATTCTACTCCATAGTCACCTAAATGACCACCTGAATTTTACCATTTTGAGGTGGAGAAAGAACATTAGCTATTATTATAACCTCTTTCTTTGTTTCATGTAACAGTAAGTAGAAAGACCTGCTTGTTTTCTCAAACTAGAAATTATTCCATGGGGATCATATCGTCAATAACCATCATGCACTAAACCAAATAAAAACATTTGTTTTTCAATAATGTAAATAAGATAAATAACTAAATATGGATAGTTAAAGAGGTTTTTGTTTTTTGAAGAAAAATTAAACTCGTTTGCAATGATTATCTACCTTAAAACTTCATATGTGAGTATTAGGGGAGTGTTAAATTTAGGCAATCAGTGAGGATCCTTTTCAAGGCCATAGATCCTAATTAAATAATAGTTGTGGTAAAGGAACCAACTCTCGATGCTTTCCTCTTCAGTTAATCTCAAGGTCCTTCTTTGCTCCTCAGATATCATATCTAGGGCTTCCCCAAGTAATTATGTTCTCAAATAAAAGGAAAAATGATCAATGAACTGAATGTAACCATGTGGGGCCTATCCTAGATATATGACATATGTCCATTGAAATGCTTCCATTTCCCTTTCAATGTCGTCTTTAATTGTTTGTAATAGCTTGGTATACAAGAATTAGGTAGGATAGTTGAATAGGATCAGGTGTAATAAATAGGTGCAATGACAACAAGCCTTAAGTGGACCTACAGTGGTAAGGTCAACAACCATAACTCTAGCTAGGTATTTATGGAAATTAATGAATATATTGTTAGGGTTGTAAGTTATAAGTGGAATCCCCAGATGTGGGTGACTAATGGTGTCGTCACGGCACTGATCATTCGAGTGGGCAAGTGGAATGGCCACATGGCCTCCCACACTACCAATGAGATGTCCACCACCATTATTAATGGTGTTTTAATGAATCCAGAAAGAAAAAATCATTAATGGAGGGACAGAGTCGAGGCCACCTACTTCTGGCTCTGGACCTTAAGATGGAGATTAATTCATGGCCTCCCCCTACTCTGCCTCCTCTCGCCTGCAATTGTCTTCCTATAGCAGCTTAACCAATCCCCAAAACGGCTATGGGGTGACAATGTCAGCTTCTCTGCTGCATCGAGTTAATTGATAGTGTCCATTTCTCCCATAACCCACTCTGCGATTTCAGAATTGTTGTTCCAGGCCTCAATACCGCCATTGGCACCCATTTTCCTCACTCCCTTGTCTTCTCAAGCCACTCTTCCCCGTCTCTAGCCTCTCCAAGCACCTAGTGCACTGTAATTCACCCTGTTAATATGCCCCACCTCAGGCACATAATGAGAAGCCGTAGGGGAAGCAGTCAAGGGGAGCAATCCACCCTCCGTCACAGTCCCCATCTAACTCGGCACAGGCAGATTCCTCTTCGCCTTCGACCGCAACTCAAAGCAGAGGTCACCATCCCAACATTCGAAGGGGAAGAGGGCAAGACCAGAGAGCTGGCCAAAGGCACTTGGAGGAAACCCAAAACCCTCAAACCGACAATGAGCCAATGCTAAACCTCTCACACTCCACCTAATTCCATTTCAGATGCACCCTGGAAGGCCCCTATATAATCACAACCGTCTCTGTTGCCTTTAGGGAGAAACCATAATGCAACATTGCCTTGGACAACATCACTCAGAATAGGACGGGTGAAAGCAGGAGGGATAAATCACAAGCAGAACAACTCAAAATATCTTGGAACAAAAAGGATGCTAACAGAACCACCTGGAACAGAATGAAATATGCTCGCTCCAGTCCGAAAGCTTTGCACAAGATGAGTAACTCCCCTGATGGTCAAGGGAAAGTGGCAACAAGAATGAACAATCCAGACGGCAATGAGAAGGGGGATGCTACGACCAGTGGCCAGCAACAAACTGACAATGAAAACCCTTATGCCTATGGGTGTCTCATCATGGAGGAGACACCACCACCTGCTGACACCTAGCAGGCTTCATTTCTTTCCAGGTTCCTAGTCATCAGGTCATCTTTGGTTATTTTGTGGTTTTGTATGTGGTAGCTGCCACGTGGAGTTTTTTTTTTCTTTTTTGGTTTTTGTTCAGCTGGAAAACTATCAAACATGGTTATTATAAGTTGGTTTCCCCTACCTGGGCAGCTTTATCCTTCTTTGGACTGGTTTCCCCGCATGGGCAGTCTAATGTTTTCAGTCTCTGTTTGATAACACACGGTAAATTCTCTAAGACAGTTTTTGCAGAGGCCGGAGCCTCCTTGCAACACCATTTTTTTGTATCCATAATAGAATTAGTCTTACTTAGAAAAAAAAGTTATAAGTGGAATAGCTAAGAATATGGTTTCACCCAATTTAGAGTCATCGGCCAAGCCAAAGACTACAATAAGAAGTAAGGTTAGGGTCAGGAATAAGGGTTTCAACATACTAGCCGACAAGGGAAATTCTAATTTGTGGTCCTAACTAGGGTTTTTTAGCAGGTTTTTGAAGAATTGGAGTTTTTCTTCTTTTGACCAGGTTATAAATTCTTGGTCAAAACCTTTAACTGTAATAACAACTCTGGAGGTAGGAAAATTTAGTATTTTGGAAATGATGACCTCATTAATCTCTAAGAAATTTTTATTATCAATTGGTGAGATAATGGTTTGAAATTCTAAATTGAAGTATTTAGCAAGAAGCATAATAGAATCTAGGTCAAAGTGAAAAGTGAAGAGTGGATGGGATGAAGGGTTCTTTGCGTCTCTAATCTAAGGAGTAAATTTTTTTGGCAAGGCAATAGCTAAAACCCCAAACTGAATAAGAAAATCAATATCCTGAAATTTACCCAAGAAGAGATTTAGCATTCATTTTAAGGTTAAAATGGTAGTGTGGTGGGTTTAGCTTTATCTAACCATAACTGGCTCTTTGATGTAAACCTCTTTCAATATTTCTTCAAATATTCTTATATATTTAATATGCGCTAACTTAAGAAATGAAGTAGGACAACTAGGTAACAAGCAGGTACTTACCTGGTGTTACAAATTCATTTGGGCATATCAACCCCAACTTACAAGTCGATGTCATTAGAGTTCATCAACTCCTAATACAGTTGTTACATGCCCTAAAGAAGTTAGTCATCAGAATGCCTTACTCCCAAAGAAGTTCCATCACAGAAAACATCCAAAAAGTACCCCTAAGGAGATCAGCGCAGGAAGCCTTCTATCAGGTTGCAATGCATTGTAGGATCTACACTAACTGAGTGCTATACATCACATTTAGTCCCTCTTTAGCCTGCGATGAGCGAACTTGGGAAAATTTCCGTGAGGGTTTGAAGATTCCTTATCCATTGGAAGCCTCTAGAAGTTTCTCAAGTGCCACCTACCCCTCTAAGTTCGCCCTTGGATGAAAAAAGGAATTAGGAAACATCAACCTCCTATCCCCCTCTTTCATGGAACTAATTTCTAAAAATAGAAAGGCATTCATCATCATCATTGATGACACAACCTCCTTCACTCATCTATAAATAGATCACTCATCTAAGAGATCAGTGTTGGAAAATATTGAGTTGCAAGGAGATGCTGGTAGTATGAGATTAGGATTGAGTGCAAGTATCGTGATATTGTTGGAATGTCTTGCTTTTCATGAGGTGAAGAAGGATTGAATTGGAAGGAAGACATTTGATCGAACTCACATTGGTTGTAATCTTTCCTCTTATCAATAAAGTTTTTGAGAATTTTTCCTTATGCTTGTGTTTATGTTAAATGTATTCATGTGTATATCATGCTTTCGATTATATGCTATTTATGAACAATAGAGCATTATGCTTTGACGGGGTTTTGTTTTAATAAGTTATGTAGGTACTTCTAAAGCGATTTAAGTATGGGAAGGAGTAGTGAAATCGGTCAAAGGAGATAAGGAATAAGCGGAAGTTACAAGTAGGTTCTCTATCCCTTATCTTATCTGTTGCTTATAGTAAAAATTGAGATTTCTTTGACTGTTGTTTCTAGATTAGCTACTAGATCTAGAGGGTTAGGCATTTCTAGAAACACTAAATATTCTCGAAACAAATTGGCGACTCCATTGGGGACATTTCCCTTTTTTAGTAGCTAAGTAACCTCTTATAACATTCCAATATAGTGTACTTTCTGTCATTTATTGAATTCAATTCTAATCTAATGAAAATTGAATCAAATTTGAGCCAAAAACACCTTCAAAATTTCTCATTGTAATCATCGCACTTTCCTTAACTGAGACCTATGATGCATTGCATTTCCAACATTGGCATAGAGCAATTTAGTGCACTGTCTATCACCACAGCCTGCGTTGATCTCTTGAAGATCAGTTTTCCCATCTAGGAGCTGAAGTTTTGGTCAATTTTCATCTTTGATTGAATTGCTTGTTGAATATGAATGATGTCTCATCTCTGAAACCAGCCTTCATCTCTTCAATTTGGCCCTATTTAGACTAGGATTGGTGAATGTTTTTTATGTATTTTTCTTTTCATTTGCAATCCATTGTTGAAAAGTAGTTTTGATCGATTGTCGTTTCAATAGAAAAGTGTCATAAAGTCCTCATTTTCTTTAGAAAGTGAAGTGTCGTAAAATCCTCCTTCATAGATAGTTGATCAATCTATTTGTGCATTTGATTTGTATTTTCATTAAAAGTGTAGAAAAATCTTCATTTCTTCAAAATTGAAAGTGTCGTTCAATATTCCTTACTCTCTTAGAAGAAATTTGTCGTAAATCGCCATTTTTTACGAAAAAGTTCTGAATCATTTGTGCATTAGCTTTTCTTATTGTATCATTCACATTAAGAAAAACTGAAAAGAAATACATGCATTTTCATTTTAGAGTTTCAGTTTGTGTGCTAAAAGGAACGTTTAGGGAATTAAATTAGTTTGTGCTCTTTTTTGTTTGTTCAAAAGTACTTATATGCTCTATCCCTCATAGTTTGGATTTTCATTGTTGAAATTAAATGAAAAGAGTGCTTATCATTCTAGTTGCATTCTTAGGAATTTCAGAACACATTTCGCGGTGAACCTTAAAAATCAAATTTATAAGCAAGATCAACTTAAAATAAACATCAATTAATTTAACAACACTTTGGAACTTAACGAAAAACATCTAGAGGTCTAGGTTAGAGACGTGTTCTGGCATCTTTAAACCTAGTGGATGTCGTTTTCACTAAAGGTTGGGTGATTCCTCCTCTTTGATCCAATAAGTGCTAGTATAGACTTGTGCTGCCTGTACCATCACATATGTAGTGGGAGACCCAAATAGGTTGAAATCCTTTAACCCTAGGAAGTCGATTCTTCCACCTTACTAATCGCAGTGCACTAAACATAGCATTCGAGAAGATTGACTGTCATACGTAAAGTCCTTGGAAATTTCTCTTTCATTTATCACCAAGGTGTATATTGTAGTTTTGCGATTTGTCTGGTAAAACCTCTTGTCTAGAGTCTCCAAAGTAGTCACTTTCATTCCTTTTCAACTCTTTAAAAGTAAAAGGATCATCTAAGCACTTGTCCTTTCAGGCTCATTAAAAATCGAAGGCAACTAGAGTCATATTTTGCTTTTTCTCGACTCTTTAAAACTGAAAAGGTGAATTTGTGTCCCAGTGTCATTAAAATTAATTGGCCACGAATAACATCCTTATTCCTTAGTTGAGTTTAATTTGATAAAGCAATATGAAATCATGGAAGAAAGTCAACCCAAACCCTATCGTTCGTGGAGAACAATGAGTCAACCACCTTTGCCTCCTGAGGCGACACCAATTTAGAAAAAGCGGTCTCGTTTAACTGAGTCTAGTACATCAAGAACTCTTAGTTCTTCATCTAGGTTGTTTGAAACATTTGTTTCAATAGCTTCAAAGACTCCAGTCACTCCAATTATTTCTGGTACGTCCATTCCTAAAGAGGAAGTTTCACAGTTACCTCAAGACATTAGCACTGATTCTAGTGTAACAGCAACCGAGGTTGTCCAACAACAAGTTGATACTCAATTTGAAATTGTTCAACCAGGAAGTACTTCTGAACTTGAAACAACTCCATTAAGAGTTGGTCTAGAATCTATCCCATTTCCAATAGGAGTTACATCTGAACCAAAAGTTGTTCAGGAACCTCCTTTTGAAACTATTGTTCATTTACCTGAACATTTGGACTTCGAATTTCAACATTCAGAAGTTGTTACTCCTTTGACATCAGTCACTACCGAAACTACACTTTCATCAACGCCAGAAATTTTTTACGGACTTGACGGTCAACCTCTTCCACTAGATTTGATTGCCATAGAAGAGATAGTAGAGGACTCCACACCTGGCACCCCATTTCACTTTGGAACTGGGATTAATCTTTATCCTGCTACACCTGATTACTTTGCTTCATCTAATCCTGCTTCCTTGTAAGTTCCCATCGAATCTTTAGGACAACTTTTGGGCCAGTTAACTATGGCTGAACAACCGTCAACATCGAAGACTGTATCATTTGATGTAGCTGCATCAGAATCTTCTGTTGTAACTCCCTCGATGTTTTATACCACACCAGAGTCGCACCTATACGGTGAATCGTCTGTTCCGGTTGGTTACCAATCATTATCTGGAACCCACTTAGGGGTTGCTTCTGCACCATGGTCAACACCCATGTACTTGTCCATAATTCTACCTGGTTTTTCTCAAATGGGAACTCACAATTTGATCCTGCATCTTAGTATCAATTTTGGCAGTCTAGTCATCAAAGAATGGTGTATCCATTAAATACTGGATTTCCACCATATGGAGAGAAATATGCTTATTCACCATTTCCTTCCTTTTCCGGGGGACAACCATATGGTATTATCCCACAATATTCAAGTCAAACTAGAGTTAGAGTTTGTCAATGGCAACCAATAATGCGAACTCAACCAAGACTTGTGTATCCAACACAACCAATGCAAACTGTGTCAAATATTCCTACTACAACTATTGTTACTACTATGTCATAGTCACAAGCTCAATTTGTTGTATCTAAACCAGTACAAACTGATCTTTCTTCCTTGTAACCACAAGTTTCAAGTCAAGAGGTTCAAGTTTCTCAATTTTTTATACAACAACCACTTGTTTCTGGAGCCCAGCAACAACCTCAAGTTAGTGTACCTTTATCTGGAATGACCCAGGCTAACACTGGTACAATTGATCCATAGCTTGGACAATCTTTCATTACTGGGCAGCGACAGTTGGTTCAACAACTGTGGTTGTCGCAATTCCAATAGTCCCAACCCCAGTTTGGACTTCGTTCATAAGCTCAAATTGGTTTTGGTCAATATCAAGCTTACCAAGGAACTGGGCAACAAGGCTTTGCTAGTTATGGACAGCCATAACTTCAATCTGGTTATCAACAACCACTTTATAATGGTTTTGTCCAACAACCTTACCAAGGTTACCAAATACAGATACCCTATGCTGGTATGAAAAGACCTATTGCACAAGCGATTCCATCTTATCCTGGGTATGCTCCACCTGACTTGAATCGGTAGTTGCCATTCATAGCAACTTTAGAATTACCATATTTAAACCGGCTCACTAATGATCCAATTGCATATGCGCCTTGGTGGCCAGTGATTCCTCATAAGTTACCATCTAATATTCTGAAGTTTAATGGAAATCCTAGAGAAGAGCCATCGAATCATGTTATGACCTTTCATTTATGGTGTTCATCCAATACTTTGAATGATGATTCGATCAGATGCCTTTTCCAAAGAATTCTTACTGGTCCAGCTGCTAAATGGTATATTGAATTACTAAGAGCTTCTTTCGACAACTTCACCATTTTGGCCACTACCTTTTTGACCCACTTCCAATTACCTATCAGGTACGAAACTGGAATAGAACTCTTGACCAACTTTAAACAGACTACCTCCACCCATATATCAGATCATATTCATGAGTGGTAGTGTCGTCGTCGAATGGTTAGGACGTATGTTCCCGATCACCTTTTAGTTGTGTGGTTTATAAAGTCCTTGTTTCCATCTATCACCGAGGATGTGGGAAAAGGAGGAGTTGTCATAGAAGAGAAAGTTATCGCTTGTGCCCAATATTTGGATTTGATTTACACACAATTCGACACACTTTATGATAAAATTCCCGATGCACCTAGACCAGCCTTCACTATTCCACCACCTCCAAAATCGAGTAGGGACTCTCTTGCCAGTGACGGTATGATCGCTTCTTCAAGCACATAGGCAGTAAGAGGACCATCTAGTCAAACTCTTGCTATTTCCAATCAAACTCCAAATACATCAGAAAACATTCTTGCCTCGGAGATTAATGTCGTGTCATATGACAAAGGCAAAAATCCAAAGAAACTAGCAGATAAGAAAAAGGGAAAGAATAACAAAAGGAAACAAGAAAATTCCACTCCTGAGAAATCATCTGAATCCCCTATTGTGGCTAGGAAACCTCATTATGCATGCCTGATATGTAATGATGAGCATTATACAAGATATTTTCCACATCGCTCTGAGATCTCTAAACTTCTAAAGACTTCAAATACCTCAACAGTGTTGATAGACCTATTTCCAACCCTAGAGACACATTTGGTTGCAACTGATAATGCTTCCACATCCCAAGTACTCATGTTATCTATCGCAAATCCACAAAATGATGTTTGGTGTCAACAAGGAATAAAGATTATGGAAATCCATTGTCATCAAATAACTAGGCTATTGATCAACCTAGTACTTCGACCTCGGCTTCACCAGAAGTTATTCCATTAATTGTACCTAAATTAACGATAAAGCCACCAAAGGGAGTTGTACACAAATCAACATTCAATCCTCATGCTTAAGCAGCTCAAAACTATAATATAGTGGAAGATCTAGCTCAATCACCTTCCACTATGTCGACACTTGAGGTGTTGCAAAATTGTCCCTCCCAGAAACAAGCTTTATTGTCAGCAATAGGTGGAATAGATCCTACGGATTCAAATCTTGTGGTTTTTAACCATGCAGGATATACACCATAGTTACTGACACAATTAGCTTTCCCAATACACGTAAAATATCTCAATAAAAATGTTCACCAAACTATTATTGATGAGGGGCATCTACTTGCATTATGTCCATGAGCTGTTGGAAAACTCTTGGTTCACCGCCCTTGTCATGATCAACAACTACATTAAAATATTTCTATGGAAGAACATACACTCTGTCTGGGATTTTGAGTAACCTGCAAGTTGAACTACGGGGCAAAATAGTAAATTTTAAGGTCGAGGTAGTTGATGGACTCCTTGATTACAACATCTTACTAGGAAGGCCTTGGGTATATGCTATGGTTGTTGTTGTTTCCACATACTTTCGAATGATTGCATTTCCTTTCAAGGGTGGAATTACAGTCATTGATCTGCTAGCCTTCTTTGCAAATAGTTCATAGGCTATGGAAAACATTTCATTGATACATGAAAACTCACCATCGCTTCAGAATGTTGGAGTAGGTCTCCTAAAAGATCCTTCCCTAATGGGCACTTTCACCCCCCTGTCACCATCTAGTTTCGTGAAAGTGGCAAGAGTGGAGACCTGTAACATGATTTCTTCTGCATCATCTGATTTTAAGAAGATTTCCAACTACCTTGAAAGTGATGATTATTGCGAGGCAATTTTTCCAAGCCCCATTAAATCGTTATAGCAATAAATCTTTCAGGCTTGTGTGGCAAACCCTAATCCACAATCAACAATTGCATGGGTAGATAGGTCAATAGAATATGGTACCCCTTCGGATCATTTTTCATGTATACATTCTATGGATGAAAGAATTTTCCAATCAATGATGATAGGAGAGACACCGTGGGAAGATTATCATCATTGTTCCCACCTTCGAGATGACAATGAAGAGTATTCAAATGAACTCAATCACCCATCAATCATTGATTTCTTGTCAAACTCCATAAATACTGTAGATTCTGAGCATAATTTGTCTAACATAGAAGAAAAAATTTCTATAAGCATTTCGACCAAGCCTAACATTGTAGAAAATATTAATGTCAACAAATCTTGTTCTCCATTGGAACTACATAATTACTGTGCTCTTTTTCGCAAATTTTGAGATGTCTTTGCATAGTCTTATGAGGAGATGCCATGCATTGACTCAAGCATTGTTGAACATGACATTAAAATGTACCATGATGTCAAACCAGTACGATAGTGGCTTCGACCTGTTCATCCTAAGAAAACCATTGCCATTAAAGCAGAGGTTGAAAAAATTATGCGTGCTGGCTTCATTTTCCCTGTACCGCTTAGTGATTGGGTATCTAATATTGTTCCAGTGATGAAAACACAAGGGAAAATTTGAGTGTGTGTCGATTATAGGGATGTAAACCAAGCATGTCCAAAGGACAACTATCCTACACCCTTTATTGACCAGATTATTGACGAATGTGAAGGATCTCAAATATTTTCATTTATGGATGGATTTTCTGGCTAAAATCAAATCAATATCCGCCCACAAGACCAATCAAAAACTACCTTTATTTGTCCATGGGGCACATTCGCTTATTGAAAGCTACCCTTTGGTTTGAAAAATGAAGGGGCTACTTTTTGAGAGGGTGATGAATTATGCCTTCCATGACATCAAACACATTGTTCAACCCTATATTGATGATTTGCTTGCTCATTCGTGAAAACGGATTGATCATCTACAACATTTGAGAGCAATATTTTTATGATGTTGACACTACAAGATAAGACTCAATCCACACAAATGTGTGTTTTGTGTTGGCTTTGGTTGATTGCTCGGATAGTTTCAAAAGATGGAATTTGACTCAATCCAATAAAGGTTCAGGCAATTCTTGACATGCCTCCACCTTCAAATTTGTTACAAATACAAAGACTTCAAGGGAAGGAAAACTTTTTGAGGAGATTCATTCCTAACTATGATGAATTATCTAAAGGTTATACCCGTCTATTGAAGAAAGGGGTACCCTTCCATTGGTACCAAGTTGCACAAGCTTCTTTTGATGCTCTCAAAGATTCTCTGATTAAAGCATCATTAATGTATGCCCCAAACTATCAAAAAGACTTTTACCTGTATCTCGTCGTTGCAGATACAACCATTGGTATGTTTTAGTTCAAGAGGAAAGTGGAATTGAACATCCTATATATTATTTGAGTTGCGATCTCAATGATACAGAAAGTAAATATTCATATGTTGAAAAGTTAGCCTTGGCAACCGTTCAAGCTGTGCAGAGATTTCGTCATTACATCCTCCTTCGAAAAACTACCATTATATCAGATTGCAACCCTATGACATACATTTTGTCACGTCAATTACTGGGGAGGAAATATTCTAAATGAATAGTTATCTTGCAGGAGTTTTATTTGGAATTCATCAAATCAAAATCAAAGAAATCTCTGGTCTTTGCTGAGCCACTTTGCAATCTTCCCTCATCTTCCAATGATTTAACATCAGAAGCATCAATCTTGGATGAGTCTCTGTTTTTGATTTCGTCAAGTGATCCATGCTATGGAGATATACTGGTCTATCTCTAGACCCAATCTTTTCGTCCTAATACCTCTCGCTCTAAATAGCGACGTACTCAATACCAAGCCAAAGATTATCTGATCATTGGTGATACACTTTATCATCGTGGTGTCAATACGATCTTACGTAGGTGCCTTACTCATGAGGAGGCCGAGAAAGCTTTGAATGAATGTCATTTAGGTGCTTGTGGGGGGCATTTATCTGGTTACGCAACTGCACAAAAAATTCTACGAGCTAGTTACTTCTGGCCATCTATATTCAAATATTGCATTCTTGCTATCAGAAGTTGCCATGCTTTCTAGATTTTTGATCGTAAAACCAGATTACCACTTGCGCCATTGCATCTAGTCATTGTTGTTGGCCCATTCGCAAAATGGGGCATTTATTTTATGACATGTAACCCCACCTTGGCTGGGGGGGCATGGGTATATTATAGTCGTTGTTGAATATTTTACCAAATGGGCCGAGGCAATGCCTACATTGAACAACAGTGGCGAAACGGCTGCTCTCTTTTTTTTTAACCATGTAGCTTCCAGGTTTGGTGTACCACAATTTGTAGTTACAGATCATGGGTCACATTTTCACAATCACATAATGGTTGTATTAACTACTAAATTAGGACTATCACATGATAGTTCTACTCCATATTACCTGCAAGCTAACGGACAAGTTGAGGCAATCAACAAAGTCCTTAAGTGCATGTTGCAAAGAATGGATGGAGTCCACAAAAGGAATTGGCATTTAATCCTGTACTCAGCTTTGTGGGCATATTGAACCTCAGTAAGAAATGCGACTGGATTTACGCCTTTTCGTTTGTTGTATGGTTTGGAATCAGTCTTACCAATCTAATGTGAAATCTCATCCCTCAAACTCGCAATTAACCTACTACCTGATACTTCTAAAGAAGAAGCATGTATCTTGGAATTAATCCATCTGGATGAAACCCATCATGATGTTGCATTGGATAATGAAGCACATAATAAATGCATCAAGGAAAAATATGACAAGAATGTTAAGCCTCGTGTCTTCTCAGGAGGTGACCCGGCCTTGCTTTACGATTAGGATTCCGACAAACTAGGAGCGGGAAAATTTGAACCATTATGGATGGGCCCTTATATTGTTAAACGTGTGTTGACAAAAGGAGCCTACGAGTTAGTGGATTGTGATGGGTTTCCATTGTGCAGCCCCAAAATGGGTTGTATCTTAAACATTACTATGCTTAGTTAAGTTGAGTAAAACTCATTGTACATATGCTTTGATTGCATTTTTGTGTGTTAGTTTTCTTTTACAATTTTGATTTGGTTAGGTAATCCACTTCACATTTGTTGCAGATGTCAAACTTTTTGGAACCTTTTCTTAGGTATGTTAACGGAGCTAGTCGTATTATGCAGAACCTATCTTTTGTAACATGGGCCATTTTCGCTCAAAGCAGTGAGTTAGTGAGTTTCAGAGGGATATGTATTGGTCGATCGACAAATAATATCGCTGAGTATAGCGTGTTGACTGAACTCCTCTCCGATACCATTTCACATGGTGTACGCCGAATCATTGTTAGGCTAGATTCACAACTAGTCATACTACAGCTTACTGGCATCTATTCTGTCTAAAACCCAGAAATTCATCGCATCTTCCTTAGAGTTCAAATTTTAGAAAGACATTTTGAATCTATTCAATATCAACATATTTCCAAAAATTTAAACACATTAACTGACTCTCTAGCAAACTATGTGTTAAATAGACATGTGCAACATATGTAAAAAAATCATTTTCAAATCACATAATCATTTGAATAGGATTTCATCACTTAAGCACAATAAAACTCTGAAAGCCAAATAGATAGTTGTATATAAGTTTTACAAATAGTTTGTGTCCAAGACAAAATCAGTCATTTGAGCCAAAAAAAACTCAAAAATGAATGCATAAAATATCCCAATAGACTAGTGCTGCTGATGATAATAGGTCACAACTTTTGTTATCATTCGCAGGAGTCTCATCCAATGACTCGACATGCCAATCGTATGGCACTGCAATCTCATGGGTAACTCCTCAATCTGGACATCCAGAATACCGAGGGTTAAACCCTCTATGTGATCCTGCAGCTGAGCCAAGGTCTCTACTATGTCCAAATCTCTAAGAACTTCCCTCCCAACAGCTCTCTGATCTAGTCCACCTGCCTCCCATTGGCGTACCACAGGTCAAATGGATCTAACATATGCATACATATACAAGTTTATTTAGTCTTGGTAACAATCAAAAAACACAAAAATTAAAAACTTCAAAAAGAAAAAGTGTGGTCGAATCAATTTACCAATAGCTCTCCACTACGCCCCAACTGGAAAAACGAGATCTGGATCACCACGAAAGTCCATCTCAGCATATGGATACTCCACGAAGACCATATCCTGACGGTCGAACCACTTAAATAAAGCGGAGAAAAATTAGATCAATGAATGGCCAGCATGCCTAGCCATAAGATCTACCCACCTCTGCATCCGTGGGTCTCTAGGTCCAGATACTCCTAGAGAAATGTGTTGTGGTTGCATAAGCGGGATTCTCTCCAAGGCAAAAGAAATCAAGATAGACCCATATCCAAAATTTTTGGTCTTCCCGTTCTTCACCTTGGTCAGCTATTCTTTCATCAATGAAATAACTACCTCACACCAGTTAAATACCTTTGGTTCTAGGCATTCTAAGGCATACTGCATATAAGACCTATTAGCTAAATGAAATGATGCACTGCCAGCCAATTTGGCAAGGGTGAAGAGGATTGTTTTCAATGGCAAATCATTAACATCTCGAATCTTAATCTTTCTGTCTCTGCTGGGCTGATATCCTGCCCAATAGAACTTTCGTACATACTCCCTCACTGATTCACCTCAGGTGAATCCTGATAATGAGATGGGGGCACCCCGCCTCGATAGTCCCGTCAAAAATTAAATATCCTCGATGGTAAAGGGGATCGTTTTTCCCCTGATATTGAAAACCTGATCAATAGGATCCCATGAACGAACAAGATACTGTAACAGTTCAATTTGTTGTCTCATGCTGGATAAACGAAAGTATTTCAGCATCCCACAATTTCTTAAAGCGTCAACTATTCCCTAATTATTTAGGGCAATTATGTCTTGTTCTCTCCACTCAATGAACATTCTGATCCAATGAATGTCTGAAACACAACCATTAGAAAAATTAGGATCCAACTTTTGCAAAAAACAGTGAAAAATTTGGGAGAAAATAGCTATTTAATTTTGGTTTTTGTGCCTATCGCACCCCCCATTAAAGACGGTGCTATGCATTGCATGCTGCCTTTTAGGTGCATGAAATGCATCACATCTTTCTATATAAGAAGGGTGCGATGATCCAAATAATGCAAAATGAAACCCTAGGGGCCTAAAAAACCAAGAATTTTGCCTCAAAATTGAAAATGAATGGAATGAAATGAAAGAGCACTGGGATAGCTCCTACCTGGTTTGGACGACATGAGAAACGATGCACAGAATCCTTTGTAATCAGCTGGTGAAGTTTGGGGAAAAAAACTGCTTCGGAGCTCCAAATAAAACGGTAAAAATGAAATGATTAAAATGAATTACCAAACTTGTTTTTATATTTACTTTTACATGTAAATCAAGTGAATGTTGGTTGATGAACATGTATTTTTAATAATCTTTGGTGGAGCTTTGAGCAGGATGAACAACTGGAAGCAGAATCCGATATACCAAATGGTGAATTAAGCATCTTTGATCACAAAGCAAATTTTGTTTCTTTTTCGAGCTTTGATAAAAATGAAAAGAAACCATAGATTCCTCTTTAAACTCTTTTCAGACTCTCTAAATAAGAAAATACTATCAAGCGCTTGTCCATTCCATCTCATTAAAGGATTGGAAACGACATCTCTCTTGTATTATTTTATGATTTTTTGCACTTGAGGGATTATTTTACAAAAAAAGAACTTATAGAGTTTTCTTTTCATCCCTTTCCAAACTCTCTAAACATGAAAAGTACTAAGTTATCTTTGTCATTAAACTTGTTAAAATATCAAATAGCGACAAACTTGTCCATCTAGACAACACCGAGTTTCACGGTTGCTAGACTCGTTAAAACATAAAATAGTGATGGGTTTGCCTGAAGGGTGAATTATAGAACAAGCATATGTTATCCTCCTCAAGCTTGATAAAAATAAAGAGGTACTGGTTAGTAATGACTGGGGAAAATGGGAAAAATTGAGAAAATTTTATGGTGGTGAGTCGCTCTTGAACATGACACTTCCACTTCATCTTCGTGACTAGTTGGGCTGGGTTATTCAATTTGATGGTTATCACACCATCCATCACTTTTGTTTTGGGTCAACGCTACCAATTCATCTCAATGTCACCGATATTTTCAAGAGAAGTTATCTAGTTAAAACTTCATCTGTTGCAATATTGTAAACCTTCATTTTTGTGACCACCATTCCTGAACCTTGTGTCATCTGTCGATTCTCATCTCCCAAAAATCATTTACCTCATTTCGTGTTGTAGATGTGGGATACATCAAGGCCCTCCTACGATGAGTTGCTTCTTGTCGACATCAGCTCATCATCCAAGAAGTTGACTTAGAAACACCCTTTCAGTGCTTTGAATCTTGTATACATCAATAGCAGGTTTCTCGCTTCCAATGACTGGTTGACATCAATGGCCTTCGACCGAAAGATTTTGCATGGTGTTTGACATCAAATCATTTATTCACACCATGCGAAATGTACGGTAGTACCTTGAGGGTCATCATTATTATCGGTGATTCCTCTCACGTCCGTTAACAACTTACATAATTGGATGGTAATCAGACGATGTCTCTCCATGTTCGACCTTAGAACATCTATTGACATGGTTAGACTTGTACATTCAGTGAAGATTGAACAAGATTGAAGACCCCATATCTAGTTTCATCTATCTGTGTTGTGATATATTCAGGAGTACCAAATCAAATGTACAAAGGCCTTACATAGATGGTCATCCTAATCATGGAGCACGAATTTATATCTGTAGAAACATAAGTCTATATATGTAGACGACTATCTGATCTATGTACATGTAATGAAAGTTTATAAGCTGAGCATGGGAATGCCTCCCTTAGCTAGTTCATGAGAAAAATCAAATTATCATGATATGTTGTATTGTAATTGATGTAGGTCGCCTTCCATTTCAAAACTTCCTATCCTCATGATAAAGCATTTCACCCGACATAGATATTTAAGACCTCATGCTTTAGGGGGCAACTATTACAAATTCATTTGGGCATATCAATCCCAGCTTATAGGTCGATGTCTTTAGAGTTCATCAACCCCTAATACAGTTGTTACATGCCCGAAAGAACTTAGTCATCAGAATGCCTTACTCCCAAAGAAGTTCCATCACAGAAAACATCCAAAAAGTACCCCTAAGGAGATCATCTCAAGAAGCCTTCTATCAGGATACAATGCATTGCAAGATCATCACTGACTGAGTGCTATGCATCGCACTTAGTCCCTCTTTAGCCTGTGATTATTGAACTTGGGAAAATTTCCGTGAGGGTTTGAAGATTCCTTATCTATTGGAAGCCTCTAGGAGTTTCTCAAGTGCCACCTAGCCCTCTGAGTTCGCCCTTGGATGAAAAAAGGAATTAGGAAACATCAACTTCCTATCCCCCTCTTTCATGGAACTAATTTCTAAAATAGAAAGGCATTCATCATCACCATTGATGACACAACCTCCTTCACTCATCTATAAATAGATCAATCATCTAAGAGATAAGTGCTGGAAAATATTGAGTTGCAAGGAGATGCTGGTAGCATGAGATTAGGATTGAGTGCAAGTATCGTGATATTGTTGGAATGTCTTGCTTTTCATGAGGTGAAGAAGGATTGAATTGGAAGGACGACACTAGGTCGAACTCACATTGGTTGTAATCTTTCCTCTTATCAATAAAGTTTTTGACATTTTTCCCTTATGCTTTTGTTTATGTTAAATTCATTCATGTGTATATCATTCTTTTGATTCCATGCTATTTATGAACAATATATCATTATGCTTTGACGGGTTTTTGTTTCTGTAAGTTGTGTAGGTACTTCTCAAGCAATTTAAGTGTGGGAAGGAGCAGTGAAATCGATCAAACGAGATAAGGAATAAGCGAAAGTTACAAGTAGGTTCTCTATCCCTTATCTTATCTGTTGCTTATAGGAAAAATTAAGATTGCTTTGACTGTTGTTTCTAGATCAGCTACTAGATTTATAGGGTTAGGCATTTGTAGAAACACTAAATATTCCTGAAACACCTGGTAATGAGAGATCTATTGGGATAGGCTCGACTTTTATAACTAATCCTTACCACATTTACCCAAATTCACGATCTCGATAGGTTAATCATGAGACAAGTGTCACTATGGCCTGGCCTGGTCTCCTAGTTCTAGTTAAGGAAGTGGGGCCTATAAACAGACCACAAACGGACATCATACAGGGACTATAGATTAGCCAAGAGTTGAACAAACACCCTAGGTGGTCAATCCATAAGTTAGAATCTTGTTTCACTGACCTAAATCAATAATTGCACCCTTGACACTGCTTGCATGCGGTTGTGAGCCTCCAATCACACTCACAAGCCTTGCTCCATGCATTTATGTCCCTGGATCTCCAATTATGTACTTGTAGTCCAAGGATTTGAGCCACTTTTCTAAGCTAGTATTCAAAACACTATCCAAAACTTCCTGTAACTTTCTAGGATCATATTTCTCATAACAACAATGTTAATCATTCAAACTTGAAGGCAACAATTGACTTAGAATGACTATAACACACTAGAAATTTCGTCAAACAAATGGAAAACATATAAACTACATGTCTTGAATACATATCTAATCATAAGAATATGAGATTCATCTAATAATCACCAAGAATGCTCTATTCCCTCTCCGCATAGATGCAACAATACTTATTTAGTCCATATATTCATTAGGCATTAGATAACTAAACAAATCATGACATGAGCCATAGATAACATACATAATGTAACCACCAAATATCTAGCGAAGAAACTAAGGAAACTCAACCATAATATCACAAAGATAATCACTACAAGTATACATGAATCACAGTAGAAGAATAGTTCTTATTAATATATGAAACTACCAATGAATTCAAGGACTTCCACGTACCACCTGATCAAAGATTGGTCTTAACCAAATATCTCTTTCAGCTAATCACCCTAGTGACATATTCCAAGCGTGAATGAGGGTCATGGAATAAACCAAGAAAAAACCAACCAGGGATTCTAGAGGCCAAATCACCTCAACCCTCAACCACATGGATTCCACCTATATGGTCAAATATCACTAATTTAAACTAGATTAGTCTCTACCCAAGTTGTAGAGGCTCCACGAATTAGTAACTCCACCCAAAGTCTTACAGGGCTCTAGAGAATTTATCCAACCCAACTATAGGGACTAATAACTCAACCCACCAAGAGCTCCAAAGTGTTTGTCCCAACCTAGGCTCCATGACTAGTAACTCAATCCAAGTTGTTCCAAGGATTCCAGAGTGTTTGTTCCAATCCACAACCATAAGGAACATGAGCACCAAATAGAAAACAATTAAGTGGAAAAACCCACAACACCATGGCTATCCAGGAAATGGTAAGGAAAGGATAAAAACACTATCAATCATGGAAAATATCCATGATAATGATAGCACATAACCATAAAATCGCATGCATATACCATGCATTCAAAAAATGACAAGGAAATCACAGATGCAACCTATTAACTGTAAATAAATCCAATTGTAGTTGTTGTTCCAATTTTTTCCCTTGCACTTTCCTACTTTCCTTTTCCTTCTTTCTCCAATCCAAGTGAATGCTCAAGTTCTCCAAGATTTCTCTAAGTGTTCAAGAGTATGAAAGAGAAAATCTAAATCGACAAAAGATTGTGAATTGATCCTCAGAAGCCTATTTATTATTGAGGCCTCTATTTTCTTCATTTTCCTCTATTTTCCTTCTCATGCAAATCTTTGTCTCTTCACCTTCCTTTTCTCTTATTTTCCTTTATTTTCATAAATAAAATTTCATTTATTGCCTCTTTGCCTTTTCCAATGCCTTTTCCAATTTCCATATCCATTAATTAATCATAAGTGATACCCATCACTATGTTTTTCACAACATTTAGCTTGGAATTTTCATAAGTGATACATTTTTCCTAACATTAATTAATCATAAGTGATACCCATCACTATGTTTCCATATTTGCCAACATATCTATTCCAATCAATACCTATTCACTAGATCACTGAAGCTCATAGGAATATTACAACTCCGCCCATAAAGAGCCTCAATTGGACTCATCTTCTAGGACTCCTAATACCCATTATTATATGCAAACTCTACGAGTGGAAGATACTCATCCCACTTCCTTGTTTGATGCATGACATACATCCTCAACATGTCCTTAAGAATCATGTCAACCCTCTCTATCTGCAGATGATAAGTTGTACTGAAAACCAACTCTTTCCCAAAACCTACAAACAACTCCTTCCAAAATGTAGAAGTAAACTCAACATCTCGATCGAATACAATATTCTTGTGAACACCATGCAATATCACTATCTCCCTGATGAAAATTTGAGCTACCTCAATAGCTGAATTCGTTGACTTAACTGCAATGAAGTGAGCTACCTTAATTAATGTACCAATCATAACCATTATGGAATCATGCTGTCTCAATGTCCTCGGAAAAACTGTAATTAAGTCTATGGAAAAACCTCCCATTTCCACTCTAGAATCAAAATCAACTGTAATAGATCACCTGGATGATTACTGTTGGGCCGTGAATATGACCACTTTTTAAACATTTATTTTATCTATTTTTATTCTTCTTTATCATGTCATTTATTATAATTTATTATATAAATCCAATTTATAATGATTTATGCTCTTATGAATGAATATTATTTATTCTTCTTTATTTATAATAAATTGATGATTATGCATGATTTTATCAATGATAGTTTTAATAAATTGGTTGTAACATTATTCACCATTTTTAGCCTCCAAGATAATTTCCAGATTGAAGATTTGATCATTAAAAGTGCCAACTCAGAAATTCGCTGGAATAAGAAGTGATAGCTTTGGGGTTGAGATTATGAGCAAATGAAGAAGAATATGGAAAATATGGAACATGGGTTTTGTCCAGAACGGACCAAATTAACTTTAGAGGAAGAATTGTTTGCCCAAATTCGGCTTTTATTGAGAGAAACGTAGGGTTTTTTGAGCACGATTTTCTCAGATTTGCTATGTGGCCATTTTCCAAATCTCAGCTGCAAAGCCAAATTTGCCTTGCTCTTGTTGAAAGATGAATGGAAATATATTTTCTTGTTGATAAATTGGTTGGAAACAATCAAATTTTGTAATAGAAATCATGTTGTAATTATCTTTGTTGTAACTTCTCTCTGATCTCTCTCTATTTAAATGAAAACAGAGATCAGAGATGGGGATGGAAAAATGATGGAGGATGGAATTGAGGACTCAGAATTAGAGATTCAAGAGTGATGATGGATTACTCATGATGGAATAGGATAGGATAGGGGGAGAGGGAGATGGAACGAGTATTATTCTAAACGGTAATTTTATTTGCAGACTCTCCCTGCAGAGAAGACATAACTCACTGTAATGTTGTTCGATTTGATGATTAATATATAAGCAGAGTTATTATTCCTTCACATCTTCTGAAGCACTATCAGTAGTGATCACTGGTGGTTAAGGGCCCAACCCCGATGGATTCACTTGCTATTCATGTACCATTATTTCATGATCTTTACCATGTGATGGTTTGATTTTATTTGTATTTATTGTAATCATGTTACTTTACTGCTTGGTATTTCCAAACTGAATGAATTGATTTGTTTTATATATTGTACTTAAATTGCATTGCTGTTCATTTCCTTTTTAACCGAGATCACTGCTTCTCGCCAGCTTGTTGTTATGTTGTTCATTTCATCTTCAAAGCTGCGCTGATCACTCCAGTAATTTAATAGTTTTCTGTTCATTACAGTTATATAAGTTTGGCTGATCATTTCTAATACTTAGCATTGTTGTTCATTTACTTTTTGCAATTATTTAAGCTTGCCTTTCAGCATTCTTCTAGTTAGCACAATTGCCTCATTTTCATTAAGTTGTAGTAATACGATTGATTTAATTCTTTGCACTTTCCAATTGGTTATTTAGTGTTGTGTGTGAGATAAACAACTGTAAAGGACATTGGCTATCACTGCCTAAGTTCTCAGATTGTAGATCTTATTTATGCTTGATTTAATTTATATCAGTTAAACAAGGATAGAGTTTTGTTGTTCAATCCTATTTATAGAAGTAGATGATGTTCCATTTCTGGTCATTCGAAAATCATCATTGCTTTGGTGTGCAGAAGGTCTGAGACTGTAGTGAACATTGACATATGTTTTCTAGTTCCCAGTTTGATGATCCTTCTTTTGAGTGCCTTTTTAATTGCATTAGTTTACAGAGGGAAGAGTTACTGTTATTGTACCCTCGACTCATAAATTGCTGTAGTTTTCTAAGTGAATGATTTAGTTCATAACATTTCAGTTTCTTGATGTTCCAATTAGATTTTATTTCCAGCTTTCATTTACTTTTGGATTTTAAGAACTATACTGCAAAACATTACTCTTGAGTAAATAGCTGCCTCGGACTGAGTACACTCTTGAAATAAAAAGTCATCCCTGGGTTGACAATTAATTTGAAGATAATTATGAGTTAAAAAGACACCTTTTAATCGCTCAACATAAAGTGCAGAAGTGTTGTTCCATTCAGAAAGGAACAACAAAACGTGAAAGTTCAGAAGTGATGTTCCATTCAGAAAGGAATAGCAAAAAGTGAAAGTGTAGAAGTGTTGTTCCATTCGGAAAGGAACAAAAAAACGTGAAAGTGCAGAAGTGTTGTTCCATTCGGAAAGGAACAACACTTTCACATTTTTGTTGTTCCTTTTCAAAGGAACAACATTTTTGCATTTTTTGTTCCTCTTAAGGAACAACACTTTTTCACATTCATTTTTTTGTTGTTCCCTACAGGGAACAACACTTTTTCATGTGTATTTTTGCTTCTTGGTGTGCACTTCCTTTGTTGTTCCCTACACGGAACACCACTTTTTGAGTGTTTTTGTTGTTCCTTAAAAAAAAAACACTTTTGGAGTATTTTCGAGAGCAACCCTTTCTTCCTCTTGTGGGATTATTCCTAATTCGTCTCAACCATATTTTACTGATTCTCTTTCATGGCATGAAGTACACCATTTTTATGAGGACAAGAATTATGGATTCTATTGAAGCGAGTTAATATCATTCACTTTATGATCTTTAATAGGACAACTCCTTGATGATAGTTTATTTTCAAAAGGGACACAATTATTTATATACTACTTTACTGCATTGTTTTCTGCTGCACATGATACTAATTGATCATCTTAATACCATGATGGTTCCACTCTTCCTGGTTATAATCTTCTCTATCTGTAATAAATGAGATTATGGGTATATTTTTTTTCTATTGACATGTTCAACTTCTTCCACCATCCCTACTCTTAAGGAGTATTGAGCATCCCTCTTTTTATCATAAAATTGTGTAATAATAATAAAATTTTGTTCGCAGATGGAGGATAGGGGGTCTCATTACGAGCCAACCTACCATGTTCATAAGGCTGTAACAAAGTGACATTCCCATTATGGCCACTACACTAGGATTATAGTCCATTGGATAGCCAAATTATCCTTGGAACAGGAGGTCTCATCACGAGCCGGCCTGATCACTTTTGCTACATCCCAGTAAATGGCAGCGTGGTTATTTGGTTACCACATGTTGAGGCCTCGAAAATCGCTACCACAACAAAGGGGAAACCACCCGGTCCGAAACTTTGAAAGCAGCTCCTTTTCCGTTTGGAATAGTGGCTCCGACTGGGGATAATGGGACCAGTTTCCCAATAATAGATAAAAGTGGGATGGATGAGTAGCTTATGCGGTAGGATAATGATAAGCGAATAACTAAAACTATCAGCAAAATATATAATCTAATAATCTAATCCCGGGACTTATCGCTTGGTAAAGTGTAGTGTTTGATGATCTGTACTTTAGGGCAGGCATATAGATGACTCTAACACTTAAGCATAGATGTTTAAACCATTTAAGATTGCTCTGCATAATTAGTTATGCAGAGCGATTATAGCGAATTACTACACTTAATCATTTATATCATTGATACATGCATGGGTGAAAGCGATAACAAATCACCAAAACATTCAATAGTGAAACGAAATGAAGATTCGTTGTTATATCGCATACATGCATTCAACAATAGCAAAGATAATAACACAACAATTCATATAATAAGAAAGAACACAGATACAGATAATAGTACCATGTAAGCTGCTCGATCAATCCAGTATATTAATCACTATGTCGCAGTCCTTCCTTCAAATCAGAAAGCATTCCCAACAACAGACAGTCGTGCGCAATTGTGTAAAACAACCTTCTAATCAAAATTAAGAACCGTTCGTCGAGTTTCACAAAAGAATATAGACTGAAGCACAATAGTGCAAACTTCAGCCTTTAAGTCTATTACAAAATTTTACGACCCTTTCCAAAATAATGAAAGGGTCTATAAATACTATACTAATCCAAATATCTAAACAACTGAAAAGCTATTAAATTGGCATCAATAAATGTTTTTTCCATCTTTCTTGGCGATCTGGCAGTTGGCGGAAATGCTTCATTCGGTGGGTTCTTTGCCTTTACTCCTTAGCTGACATATCGCCAGCATTGGCTCTACTTCCGGTGGAGTGTTGAGACGCGAAGTTAGCTGGGCATCATATGTAGCATCCTGAATGTCGGGGATCAGGCATCCGAGGGCATCTGTTAGACACTTGAGAGCAGACCTTTGAGTATGTGGCTTGATTAGAAAGAGCCAATATGCATCAGAGGTTAAAGTATTTACTCCGGTAATTAACTTCCTCTGTTCCTCCAAGTCATGATAATTTGTTTGTTCAAGCATATATGCTGTTGTTATGCTTCCAGGTGTGCACTTGGAGATCATGTTTGCCAAATAAAGTGTATCATTGACTAGGTCGATCATATTGCTGGCAATTATTTTACACCTGGAAGCTGCCCTTTCTGCTTTCATTACCTGAGTGTTCCATTCCGTGAAGAGTATGTCCTTGTACGCTTCATGGATTCGGGACAAATTCGCCGCTTTCCCTTCAACAGTGTCTTTCTGGCCTTCTCTATTTGCTCACACACTGTTGTAGATATTTCGCATAATGGCTCAGCCTTAGCAAGTTGTTGACATAGAAGTCTGATCTGAGATAGTAATGCGCTATTTATTTGAGTTGCCTCTGCTCTGAAGACTTTCACATTCTGTGTGCTCTTGATACCTTCGAGCTGTGCTGATAGTTGAGCTATTCGCTCATCTTTCGATTTCATCATCAGCTCATTTGATGCTTTCAACTGTGACAATGCCTCCGACAATTCTTTTGCCTTCTGAGTTTCACTTTGGTCTATCCTTTGTCTTTAAGTTTGCAGTTGCTGGTTTAACAAATTGTTTTCCTGCTGTTGAGCCAGCAACTGCTCTTCCACCTGTGCTGCTTTGTTTTTCACTTCAATTACCTCTGCCTGTAATGCATATATTTCATGGTCCTTAGTCTTCAACAGAAGACTTACCTCCGATGCTTTGTCGATAGTTGCTGCAGAATAAGCTCCCGCGAATTGCGACAGCTTTGTTAGATCATCGGAGGGATCCAAATCCTCCTTCCAGACCATATTGCCTGTGACTATTTGCTCAGGAAAGATAGAAGGTTGATCAAGCCTTCGTCTTTTCTTAGAGCGCTTAATAACGGCTCTATGCTTTGGGCTGTAGAAAATATCCAGGGGAGGAATTTCTTCCACCTGGAGAACAATTTGATCGGAAGGGTCCTTATTGATTACCTCGACATCCTGTGAAATGGGTGGGCCGCTGGTTCCTCCTAGAACCTGAGAAGAAGTGGTATCAGGCGCATCGCTTGTTTTAGGGGTGTCTGTGTCTTTGGAGCTTCCTTACCACTGATAATGGAATCGAATTGGTTCCATTGTTTAATCAATTCAGGATCGATGGAGGTTTTCTTATGTTGCTCTGTAGGGGCTTTTCTCCGTTCTTTTTCTTGTTCTAACTTCTGTTGTTCTTCAAGTGCTTTTCGTTGTTGCTCCTCTTGCGTTTTCCGCTGCTGCTCCTCCAATTCCTTTTTCTTCCTCTGCTCTTGATCCTTCTGTGCCTTTTGTTGCCTTTCTATCTGCTCCTTTTTCTGCCTCTCTGCTTGCTCTTTTCTTTGCTTCTCAGCCTGCAGCTTCTTCTGCCTTTCCTCCTGTTGTTTATCCTGTTCTTCAGTTGTAACAGGAGGTGGATGTATCTGTTGCCGACCAGGCTCGCTTGAGGAAGACGCTGGGGTTGTGGATAATAAATCTAGAGGCAGAGTTTGCAACCTCTGCTCCCTAAGTTTGTTAAACTCAGTCAACGCCTCATCATTGTATTTCATTCTGGCAAGCTGTTTGGTTTGACCTATTGTATCGGCACCTGTGAACAGGTCATCAAACATATCCTCTTGATGATCAACTTTTGTCAATTTTGCTTGTTCTAGGGCAGTATAGGCAGTTTGCTTTGGATCATAGAGTCTGTTTGGGATAGTGGCCAGGGATAAAGCTTGGAGTTTTGTCGCTTCTTTTTCTGCATGCTTGTAATTAAGCAGAGTAAAAACCCCAATTCTTAAAGGAAAAGAGGGCCAACCTCTCTTCTTCTCCTCTTTGAGAGTTTGTGTAACACTCTCGGCCATAATCTGGTAGCAGATTTCCCGGGCTAACAGTTTGTCTGGGATATATAAAGGGAGGACATGCGGCCTAGCCTTACTCCCAAAAACTCTGATATAGGTGAAATTCTCTTCCCCGAACCAACTTGCTACGGCTGGTAAGTCAAAAGAAGCTTCATAGGAAATTCTGGGAATGGGCTTGTCATAAATAGAATAGTAAATGGGCACCATGAAACCATTACAAACTTGGTACAAATGGTCCTTGTAAGAGGACTTCCACAATTTCTAATGGTATAAATGAATGGGTGTTGGATCTTGGGTGGTCCATCTCCAACCGAGGACAGGAAACTCAGAATTATAACACAGGGTATCCATGATGTAAGCAGTATAATAAAATGGCGGGATTTTCCTTTCGGTGACTATAGTTTTGGCTCTAAATTCACGAATGGCTACGACCAACTTATCAGAAAGAATAGTGGCCCAATCCATAATTATACTATTGATAGCCGCTTCCATTAAGGGAACCATGTCAATATTGATATTAACGGAGTCATGTAATCCCCACAATCTACACATCATATTCCCCGCATAGCAATAGGGAGAAGCCAAAGAAACGTTGGAGTACTTGCCCGAACTTTCATGCTTGTGTTTGGCTGGGTTCTGCCTCCAATCTCGGAGGGGTTCGGATGGTGATTCATTTTCTTTTGCGAATTTCTCCATGAAGGCTCTGTTATAGACTAGCTCCGGTTCAGGCAGATGATACATTTGCCTCAGGTCATCAGGCTTGAATGATCCGAAAATCCTTCCATCCCTTGTATGAAAAGTTCTATCAGTGATGGGGATTTCTTCAATTGCCCAGCGCACCACATCTGTGTAAGGGAGAACCTGATCTCTGGCCGCTATTCTGTGTAAAAAGGAGTCGGCCAAGTCTTTGAGCGTTGCATCAGACTTCCTTAGTACATCTACACTAGCCGTTCTCACTGTCACTTGCGGTTGCTCGGCCTCCAACAGATTATATGTGCCCTGCCATGTGGTCCTAGCAAGACCAGTGCACGTAGTGTCCGAGATAAGGCCTTTCTTCGAAATTGTAGCAGCTTGACCTGCAACAGGTGTTGTAGTGGAACCGGTAGCCCTCTTGTGTTTCTTCCCCATCATGTTCAAGCTTTTCTCAACAAACGAACTCTACACAAATGCAAGAGAAATCGTAACACGAGAAATAATGAAGACAAAGCATAATGGGAAAGATATATATCACTTGAAGCGTGGCGATATTATTTCTCAAAAGGTGGCTGCGGATCCCATCACTGGTAAGAGATCGCATATGCATTAATGGTGTTTTTAAGGCTTGCTACCCATTAAATGACCTTTACACTGTTATTCAACTGAATGACCCCCTAACGCGTGCAACAGATATGAAAATGCTTTAGACGCAAGTATTCGTTAATCGAAGGGGCAAAGTTATTAAATACGCATGCATTACCTTATCCCTGCATTTAACGGCATTTTGAAATCTGCGCTTTATCAACTGGATTTAAATATAATTTTAAGGCTCAAAGCAATCACTTTTTGAGAATGCCGATTACCGATCAACAATATCGCATCGCATCGGGGGAAAGAGTTACACTATTGTTTGAAAGAAGTCCTGGCGAATGCCGATTGCGACATCGCATCGGACTGGCGCGTGAACACATTACCAGATGCATATTAAGTGATTTTCCGACCTCCGATAGCGATATCGCATCGCATCGGGGAAAACCTGAGCGCCTTATGAGAGTGCATGGGATACCGCCGACGGCCGATAGCGATATCGCATCGGGTCGGGGTTTATAACTTAAAGCGTTTTCCCACAAGAGGCAGTGCCGATAGCCGATCGCCGATATAGCGTCGCATCGGGGTGTAAGATATGTGCTCTTTTTGTGTATGCATTGAATACCGTTGATCGCCGATAGCGATATCACATCGGCAAAGAACGAAGTGCCATTTAAATGCGTCTCTTTTGTTATTGCGATATGCGATCTTGCGATCGCTTTATCGCAATAACGAAAGATTGGTTTTATTTTGGGAACATTGTTATTCGAAAAAGGCTTCAATTCACAAACACATTTGATTATCATATCCTTTTCGAACAAAATCATTAATGCCAATTAATTTTTTAAAAGGGACCCATTTCATATGTTGATTGTTTATGAATACAGATGATATGAAATGGGGGGTTGTTGTAGGGCACAACAATTGGCGATTCGTTGGTAGAACCAGTTATCTCTGAAATTAATACAAACACTCAAGTTTTTCAAAAATAGAAACTCAATCAGAAGGAGAACTTCTAATATAACTAGATATTCATGTGTTCTGACTAAAGTGAACTTCATTTTGTCAACTTCTTCCCATTTAGTTTCAAGAAACCAAATACATAATAAGTTTCAAAAATAAGTCTTTATTGGTTCATAGTGATAAAATAGAAAACCTTCCCACATCAGCTTTTATAATTAACCCCTTTGTCATAGGTAGAGCCTCTGTTGCCAGCAAACATTTATAGTCTCGACAGGGATACCTTTTAACCATAGTATTGTCCACTTTTCCATTCACATAAGAGTGTGATTAACAGAACTAATCCATAAAATGTTTTCATATTTTATTTTTCATCTGTTTTTTCTTTGTAATTAATAAGATAAAAAAGCCACTGTCCTGGTTTGGTGGCCAGCTTATGACAATGCCATTCACTGGTAATAATTTAACTGATCAAGATGGCTCGTGATGAGACCCCTTGTCTTGAAATTTCAAGCCATTACCCTGTTTTGGTAGGCAGTATTGGTAATGTCAGTCAACCTATTTCCCTATGAACATGGTAAGCAGGCTTATGATAAGACCTCTTATCTTTAATCTTTTATATTTTAGAATTACACTCTGAGTAATCATAACCTTTAGTGAATGGGGTGAACAATCTTCTCCTTAAGAGCAAATGGATGACAGGTGAAGAGTTGAAGATACTGAAAATGGGTTAGTTTCTATCTTTTAATAGATAACCTTTGGAGACTAGTTTTGAAAACAGAAAATGATTCAGAACTTTTACCTCTTGAGAGGAGTCTTCAAAATTTAAATTATAGTTTCAGAACACAAGGATATCTAGTTTCCTAGAAGCTATTTCTTTTGATTGAGGGTTCTATTATCTAAAAACAAATATTTATATTATTTTTGTGAGACAGCTTCCTCAAACACAACAAAAGGTCAATGGAGATACTCTACAGTTTTATTTCCTACCAATCCTACAAACTATGCAAATCTACAAAAGGAGAAGGGGTTACCTTCTCAATTAAAGAATTTCTTCAGGATCAGGCCATTGACGGGGAGAGAATCTCTCAACCCTGATAAGTCTTGCAATATAAAAGTTGAATGGCCTATCTTTTTACAGATCTGAAATGGTCCAAGCCACATTTTCTGAAATTTGGTATGCTTACCTTTATCTTCATGGGCCTTGTCCCATTTGAGAACTAAGTCACCAACTTGAAGTTTTTTGGAACCGGATGATGCTGAGTCGAAAGATGCTTTGATGATTTGTTGATGTTTGGCATGAGCGATTCTGGCTTTTTCCCTCTCTTCTTCTAATTTAAGAATTTGGTCATGTCTAAGTTGGATAGAAGAAGAAGGAGTCTCTTCAATGTACTGTACTAGGGCTAAAGATGGAAGAACAAGATTTGTAGGCAACACGGCTTCTTTTCCATATACCAGATTGAAAGGAGAGGTCCCTATAGAAGCCTTTTGTGTTATTCTATCAGCCCATAATGCAAAGACCAAAAATTTATGCCAGTTTCTATGATTCTGTTCAACAGTTCGCTTAATGATTTTGATGAGATTCTTATTAGTAGATTCGGCTAAACCGTTTCCCTGGGGATAATAATTGGAAGAATATTTCAGTTTAAACCCCCTTTTAATAGCAAAATCATACATAGCGTTTCCTGAGAAATAGGAAGCATTATCAAAAACAAGAGCGTTTGGAACACCAAACCTGGTAATGATGAATTGGTCAATGAACTCGATAATCGCCTCTGCATTTGCCGCCTTCAAAGGAATAGCCTCTACCCATTTAGTAAAGTAATCGGTAGCAGTAAGGATATACCTATGTTGTTTGGAAGATGGTGGAGTAATTTCCCCGATGATATCTAATCCCCATTGTTCGAATGGCTGTTCAATGTTGACAGGTTGCAGAGGGAAAGCTGATTTCCGTTGTCTTCCACCAGATGTTTGGCAATTAAGGCATTTTCTTACATACTCATGGCAATCTCTAAATAGAGTAGGCCAATAATATCCAGCATGAATAATCTTGTGAGCTGTTGTGTCAGCTCCAAAATGTCCCCCAGCTGGTCCATCATGTAGCTCCTGCAAAACCTTTTGAGCTTCAGGTTTCTCAAGACATCTTAACAGGATAGAATCATAATTTTGTTTAAACAACACATCATCAATGAGAGTGAAATTCTTAGCTTTTAACCTAATGGCCCTTTTATTTTTGTAAGATAAATTTGGAGGAGCATGACCGTTCTTCAAATAAAATATCAAATCAGCATATTGAGATTCAGAATTAGTGACACTTATCTGATTGATGGATTCAATCTGATCCTCATCGCTTGATTCGTGAATGTTTGATGCTCCTGCCAATATCCTGCAAAAACCTTGGCCCCTAACAATCTTTGCTGGCTTTATTTCTAAGTCATACTCTTGAAGCGCTGTAACCCAATTGGCTCTTTTTTCACCCAATTCTTTCTGAATTAATAGTTGTCTTACCGCTGGGAAAGGAACTATAACTTTTGTGTGGGTTTTCAAAAGGAAGGGTCTATAATGTTTGACTGCTTTGAATACAACAAAGGCTTGTTTCTCCACATCAGAATAATTCAATTCGGCACCTTGAAGATTTGAACTAAAAAATGATATGGGTGCTTCTAAGTTGTTATCATTCAATTGTGTGAGTACTGCGGCATATGAAGTGTTGGATGCAATAGTATATAGTGTAAAATGATTAGAAAAATTTGGAGTATTCAAGGCTGGGGCATTGATTATTGACTGTTTGATAACATCAAAAGCTTGCTTTTCTTCTGATCCCCATTTGAAGACTGAATTCTTCTTGATCATTGTCTGAAGTGGTAATACAATCTGTGAAAAATCTGGAACAAATCGTTTGACAAAATTAATCTGACCCAAAAATGACTGCATTGATTTTTTGTTATGTGGGAAAGGGATTTCAGAAATTTCATTAATCCGATCAGGATCAATATAAATACCATCTTTGGATACTATAAAGCCTAAGAGTTTTCCTTGGTCAAGAGCAAAGAAGGACTTCTTTGGGTTTAGAGAAATACCATATCTTTTGCATCGCTGAAAGATCTGATTTAAGTCGTGCAAATGATTATCTCTCTTCTTAGAATACACAGTAATATCGTCTAGATAGACGACTACTGATCAATTAATTAACCCTCTGAAGGCCATGTCCATAGCTCTCTGAAATGTCGCTCCGGCATTTATAAGACCAAAAGGCGTTTTCTGATATGCATAGGTTCCCCATTTTGTTCTGAATGTAGTTTTAAGCTGGTCATCAGGATGTACCAGAACTTGATTGTACCCTGAAAAGCCGTCTAGAAAAGACATCAATTCAGAACCTGCCACCGATTGGAGAATTTGCTCCATAGTAGGCAATGGGAAGTTATCTCTCAAGCTCGCTTTGTTCAAATTCCTGAAATCAATACAGATTCGAATGTCGCCATTTTTCTTTCTGACTGGCACCATATTAGAGACCCAGTTTGAATGTCGGACTGGAAAGATAATCTTGGCTTTCAAGAGCTTGTTAAGTTCCGACTTTATCTGGCTCTCCAAATTTGGATGTATTTTCCTTAATTTCTGCTGAATTGGTTTCTGATCAGGAAGCATAGGAATGGTATGCTGGATAATAGATGTATCATATGTCTTTAAGTCATCATATCTCCAAGCAAAGACCTGTTTGTTTTTTCTCAATAGTTTAATAAATGCTTCCTTTTCTTCTTGGGAAAGTCCTATTCCTAAGTTGATGTTTTGACAAGCATCGTCATTGCCTAAATTTATTAATTCAAACCTAAGAGTAGAACTTTGAAGCTTTGCATTAATTACAGGTTTAAACCTGTCTTTGATATCGTAAAGATCTTCAAGCTTCACCACAGGTTTGGGAATTGAATTTTCTTTGGGCACTTCTTTCATCTGGGAATCATGATCATCTTCCTCAATAACTTGCTTATCATAAGAATTCTCAGAAGTTAAAAATTGCAAAATATCATCATCATGATTAAATACTCTCCAATTAGTGACATTGTCAGGAATTGAAGGTCTGAAAAGTAATTCTACAGAAAATCTATCAAGGCTGTAGTCTTCAGAAGGTAGAAGCTTTGAAGCTACATTGGCTAGTAAATCTGCGGCTGAATTTTGAGATCGAGGTATAGAAGAAATGTTGAATGCCAAAAAGTGTGAGGTAAGCTCTTGAACGAGCGATTGGTAATGTTTAAGGTGAGTCGAAAGGCAATGAATTGCATTTCTAACCTGTTTGACTATGATTTCCGAATCGCCGAATACCTTTAGATATCGCACTTCAAGGCCGATCGCTTTATATAAACCCTGGACCAGAGCTTCATATTCAGCTGTGTTATTAGTACACTCAAATTCTAGCCTACAAGATAGCATTGTCTTTTCTCCTTGGGGACTAACCAATATACATCCAGCTCCTGAACCTTCAGTGGACTTAGAGCCATCAAAATACAGAGACCAAAATAAATAAGTATTAACTAAAATATTTACATTTTCCTCAGCATCATTAAAACATCTTGACCTATCAGTTTGTGAAAAATTTTCTATTTGAGATGTAAAATGATTAACTGAAAAAGGAGATGGTTGGGCAACAAAGTTGCCAAAGAATGATTCTACCGAATAGTTCCCCAAAATGTTGTTGTTGAATGCCACAGGTTGGTTTTCTTGCTCAAATTCAGTAACTGTGTGGGTCATATGCTTCTCTCAATCGATCCTTATTTGATTTGGCTTTCCCTTGTAGGGAAGCCACATGTGTGACCAATCTGTGGAAATATACCCATGTAGTTTCTCGGACCAATCTTTGCTTAAAATCAAACCATAGAATTCAGGTATGTCAGCGATTAGGATGTCAATCCTTTGAACAATTCTGGGGTTGGCTGACAACCTGATGGTTACAGAATTAATTTCTCCCACAACCTGCACTTTAGTTCTATCCAACTGTACAATATGAATGGCAGACTTCTGGGGTTCAATGTTCAGCTTAGAGCAAACTGAAGCTGGCATTATATTAGATGAAGCCCCTGAATCAATTAAACAGTTGTGCAGGTTTCTATTATAAATCTCATAAGTGAGCAGGAAGGGTGGAGTGTGAGAATTTGATTTATCTCCGATTAAGACTGAATCGGTAATTTCAACCATACCTGTGGGAGGCTGGCCTTGATCGTTGGCAGCTCTTGTACTGGGAAGGGGAGTAGAGGGAACAGCATTTAATTCTTTGAGAAGTAGCTTTTGCTGATGTTTCAGTTTACTAAGTTCAAACATGGTTATATTTGCCTTGGTTTTCTTCATGTCATCAACAATGTTATATTCCATTGAATCGGATACCACTAGAGTCTTGGATGTTGAAGGAGAACTAGAAGTTGAAGGCTGGTTTTGAGGAACTACCACAGGTGACTTCTTTGGGGGAACTCTTTCCTTTGCTGTAGTAGCGCCTGCGCTTCTCTTCTTTGAAGTTGCCTGGGCGGGTTCAGGAGTGCTTTTACTTCTTGTAGTAACCGGAAAGGCTTCTTCTTCATTCTCCATATCAGAGTTTGGGAGTATAAAATCCCACATTCCATGGCATTCAGCTACTTCTTCTTCATCATCGGTCTGCGAAGGTGTTTCCTCTTCCTCTTCTTCTTGGTCCGAATCAGCGTTAGATATAACATTAGGTGGCTTTGATTTGGTTCTCTTAAAAGTCCTAAATGGTCTTTTGCTTGAAGTTTCGGCCACCTGCTTTTTAATCTCAACCATTTCATTAGACAATGTTTTAAGGACTTTTTGTAAATCTTCCATGTCATATGGGTCCTTTGGGGTTTTCTTCTTGGAATCTTCTTTAAACGAGACTTTTTTAGCTTTTCTATCTTCTAGAGCAGCTTTCTTTTTAAGAGCATTGATGCACTTTTCAACGGCAAGTGCCTCTCTCATATTTTCAGCTAAGGTAGGTTTGCCAGCCCTGTCTACAAAAATGGCTATGTTGGCAGGTAGGGCAGTGATGTACCATTCGCTTCGGATTTGTTCACTTGGTTTAGAAGCGGTAGGGATTTTATTCAGTAGTTTATTAAATCTGGCATTAAACTCCTTTATTGGTTCCCTGTGCTCTATTCTCAAATTGGAGAGGTCATTTATTAAAGTTGCTAGGGACCTATCATCTCCATATTTGGTGAGAAACTGCTCTTGGCATGTATTCCAACTGGTAATCAAACCAGAGGGTAAGGAAAAATACCAGGATCCTGCTGATCCTTGTAAAGTGTAGGGGAAAAGTCTTACAACAACATCTTGCTCTGTCACTCCTTTTAGGTTAACTGCTAACATGAAGTTGTTGATGTGTTCTTCAGCCTGGATCCCATCATCTGGATTGAATTTAGGCAGCCATTTTTCGGGATCATTGGGTAGATCATGCAATGGTCCAGGCATGTTGACTGCTCCTGGCCTAGTCCGTGGATCTGCCATTATAATGGCGACAGTGGTTGGGACTACTGCTGGGATTCCGGATGTGTTGGAAAGGGTTGAAGATGAGGAGTGGATAGATTGGGATATTGAGGCTTATGTTCCCTGGTGAACGAAAATTTGTAATGGAGGAGTGGATGGTTGACTTTGCAGATGAGGAGATGAAATGGAGGATGTGGAAGAAAAATCCCCACTATCAGATCCTTCAGTATTTTTCTTTGGCTTTTTCCTTTTGGGTAAAGGAAACTCAGTGGGTTCAATACCAAGTTTTTCACTCTGAAGTCTGGTAAGAGGATGAGTGAGGTTGAACTGCGAAGTCGCACTGCTTTTTGATATCTCAGATTTCTGTGGTGAGATCGAGAAGCTCTGAAGTTTATGGATTAGAGACTGGACTTCAGGAGATTCAAGACTTAGTTGTTCTGGGATATGATGGGATTGAGCAGTGGTGGTAGATTCCTCTTCTTCTTGGTTATGGGCTGGCGAACCAGCATGTAATTGAGAAGAACGAGGAGATTTGGAGGGAGAATTACTCTTAGAATGACTTGCCGATTTGGGTCTGCTTGCCATTCACAGTCAAGGCCCTCCTTCTAGCGCCAACTTTGTTGAGGCCTCGAAAATCGCTGCCACAACAAAGGGGAAACCACCCGGTCCGGAACCTTGAAAGCAGCTCCTTTTCCGTTTGGAATAGTGGCTCCGACTGGGGATAATGGGACCAGTTTCCCAATAATAGATAAAAGTGGGATGGACGAGTAGCTTATGCGGTAGGATAATGATAAGCGAATAACTAAAACTATCAGCAAAATATATAATCTAATAATCTAATCTCGGGACTTATCGCTTGGTAAAGTGTAGTGTTTGATGATCTGTACTTTAGGGCAGGCATATAGATGACTCTAACACTTAAGCATAGATGTTTAAACCATTTAAGATTGCTCTGCATAATTAGTTATGCAGAGCGATTATAGCGAATTACTACACTTAATCATTTATATCATTGATACATGCATGGGTGAAAGAGATAACAAATCACCAAAACATTCAATAGTGAAACGAAATGAAGATTCGTTGTTATATCGCATACATGCATTCAACAATAGCAAAGATAATAACACAACAATTCATATAATAAGAAAGAACACAGATACAGATAATAGTACCATGTAAGCTGCTCGATCAATCCAGTATATTAATCACTATGTCGCAGTCCTTCCTTCAAATCAGAAAGCATTCCCAACAACAGACAGTCGTGCACAATTGTGTAAAACAGCCTTCTAATCAAAATTAAGAACCGTTGGTCGAGTTTCACAAAAGAATATAGACTGAAGCACAATAGTGCAAACTTCAGCCTTTAAGTCTATTACAAAATTTTACGACCCTTTCCAAAACAATGAAAGGGTCTATAAATACTATACTAATCCAAATATCTAAACAACTAAAAAGCTATTAAATTGGCATCAATAAATGTTTTTTCCATCTTTCTTGGCGATCTGGCAGTTGGCGGCAATGCTTCATTCGGTGGGTTCTTTTCCTTTACTCCTTAGCTGACATATCGCCAGCATTGGCTCTACTTCCGGTGGAGTGTTGAGACGCGAAGTTAGCTGGGCATCATATGTAGCATCCTGAATGTCAGGGATCAGGCATATGAGGGCATCTGTTAGACACTTGAGAGCAGACCTTTGAGTATGTGGCTTGATTAGAAAGAGCCAATATGCATCAGAGGTTAAAGTATTTACTCTGGTAATTAACTTCCTCTGTTCCTCCAAGTCATGATAATTTGTTTGTTCAAGCATATCTGCTGTTGTTATGCTTCCAGGTGTGCACTTGGAGATCATGTTTGCCAAATAAAGTGTATCATTGACTAGGTCGATCATATTGCTGGCAATTATTTTACACCTGGAAGCCGCCCTTTCTGCTTTCATTACCTGAGTGTTCCATTCCGTGAAGAGTATGTCCTTGTACGCTTCATGGATTCGAGACAAATTCGCCGCTTTCCCTTCAACAGTGTCTTGCCACTCAATATAATCGGATATGGCTTCTTCGGCCTGATCTAGCTCATTTCTGGCCTTCTCTATTTGCTCACACACTGTTGTAGATATTTCGCATAATGGCTCAGCCTTAGCAAGTTGTTGACATAGAAGTCTGATCTGAGACAGTAATGCGCTATTTATTTGAGTTGCCTCTGCTCTGAAGTCTTTCACATTCTGTGTGCTCTTGATACCTTCGAGCTGTGCTGATAGTTGAGCTATTCGCTCATCTTTCGATTTCATCATCAGCTCATTTGATGCTTTCAACTGTGACAATGCCTCCGACAATTCTTTTGCCTTCTGAGTTTCACTTTGGTCTATCCTTTGTCTTTCAGTTTGCAGTTGCTGGGTTAACAAATTGTTTTCCTGTTGTTGAGCCAGCAACTGCTCTTCCACCTGTGCTACTTTGTTTTTCGCTTCAATTACCTCTGCCTGTAATGCATATATTTCATGGTCCTTAGTCTTCAACAGAAGACTTACCTCCGATGCTTTGTCGATAGTTGCTGCAGAATAAGCTCCCGCGAATTGCGACAACTTTGTTAGATCATCGGAGGGATCCAAATCCTCCTTCCAGACCATATTGCCCGTGACTGTTTGCTCAGGAAAGATAGAAGGTTGATCAAGCCTTCGTCTTTTCTTAGAGCGCTTAATAACGGCTCTATGCTTTGGGCTGTAGAAAATATCCAGGGGAGGAATTTCTTCCACCTGGAGAACAATTTGATCGGAAGGGTCCTTATTGATTACCTCGACATCCTGTGAAATGGGTGGGCCGCTGGTTCCTCCTAGAACCTGAGAAGAAGTGGTATCAGGCGCATCGCTTGTTTTAGGGGTGTCTGTGTCTTTGGAGCCTTCCTTACCACTGATAATGGAATCGAATTGGTTCCATTGTTTAATCAATTCAGGATCGATGGAGGTTTGCTTATGTTGCTCTGTAGGGGCTTTGCTCCGTTCTTTTTCTTGTTCTAACTTCTGTTGTTCTTCAAGTGCTTTTCGCTGTTGCTCCTCTTGCGTTTTCCGCTGCTGCTCCTCCAATTCCTTTTTCTTCCTCTGCTCTTGATCCTTCTGTCCCTTTTGCTGCCTTTCTATCTGCTCCTTTTTCTGCCTCTCTGCTTGCTCTTTTCTTTGCTTCTCAGCCTGCAGCTTCTTCTGCCTTTCCTCCTGTTGTTTATCCTGTTCTTCAGTTGTAACAGGAGGTGGATGTATCTGTTTCCGACCAGGCTCGCTTGAGGAAGACGCTGGGGTTGTGGATAATAAATCTAGAGGCAGAGTTTGCAACCTCTGCTCCCTAAGTTTGTTAAACTCAGTCAACGCCTCATCATTGTATTTCATTCTGGCAAGCTGTTTGGTTTGACCTATTGTATCGGCACCTGCGAACAGGTCATCAAACATATCCTCTTGATGATCAACTTTTGTCAATTTTGCTTGTTCTAGGGCAGTATAGGCAGTTTGCTTTGGATCATAGAGTCTGTTTGGGATAGTGGCCAGGGATAAAGCTTGGAGTTTTGTCGCTTCTTTTTCTACATGCTTGTAATTAAGCAGAGTAAAAACCCCAATTCTTAAAGGAAAAGAGGGCCAACCTCTCTTCTTCTCCTCTTTGAGAGTTTGTGTAACACTCTCGGCCATAATCTGGTAGCAGATTTCCCGGGCTAACAGTTTGTCTGGGATATATAAAGGGAGGACATGCGGCCTAGCCTTACTCCCAAAAACTCTGATATAGGTGAAATGCTCTTCCCCGAACCAACTTGCTACGGCTGGTAAGTCAAAAGAAGCTTCATAGGAAATTCTGGGAATGGGCTTGTCATAAATAGAATAGTAAATGGGCACCATGAAACCATTACAAACTTGGTACAAATGGTCCTTGTAAGAGGACTTCCACAATTTCTGATGGTATAAATGAATGGGTGTTGGATCTTGGGTGGTCCATCTCCAACCGAGGACAGGAAACTCAGAATTATAACACAGGGTATCCATAATGTAAGCATTATAATAAAATGGCGGGATTTTCCTTTCGGTGACTATAGTTTTGGCTCTAAATTCACGAATGGCTACGACCAACTTATCAGAAAGAATAGTGGCCCAATCCATAATTATACTATTGATAGCCGCTTCCATTAAGGGAACCATGTCAATATTGATATTAACGGAGTCATGTAATCCCCACAATCTACACATCATAATCCCCGCATAGCAATAGGGAGAAGCCAAAGAAACGTTGGAGTACTTACCTGAAATTTCATGCTTGTGTTTGGCTGGGTTCTGCCTCCAATCTCGGAGGGGTTCGGATGGTGATTCATTTTCTTTTGCGAATTTCTCCACGAAGGCTCTGTTATAGACTAGCTCCGGTTCAGGCAGATGATACATTTGCCTCAGGTCATCAGGCTTGAATGATCCGAAAATCCTTCCATCCCTTGTATGAAAAGTTCTATCAGTGATGGGGATTTCTTCAATTGCCCAGCGCACCACATCTGTGTAAGGGAGAACCTGCTCTCTGGCCGCTATTCTGTGTAAAAAGGAGTCGGCCAAGTCTTTGAGCGTTGCATCAGACTTCCTTAGTACATCTACACTAGCCGTTCTCACTGTCACTTGCAGTTGCTCGGCCTCCAACAGATTATATGTGCCCTGCCATGTGGTCCTAGCAAGACCAGTGCACGTAGTGTCCGAGATAAGGCCTTTCTTCGAAATTGTAGCAGCTTGACCTGTAACAGGTGTTGTAGTGGAACCGGTATCCCTCTTATGTTTCTTCCCCATCATGTTCAAGCTTTTCTCAACAAACGAACTCTACACAAATGCAAGAGAAATCGTAACACGAGAAATAATGAAGACAAAGCATAATGGGAAAGATATATATCACTTGAAGCGTGGCGATATTATTTCTCAAAAGGTGGCTGCGGATCCCATCACTGGTAAGAGATCGCATATGCATTAATGGTGTTTTTAAGGCCTGCTACCCATTAAATGACCTTTACACTGTTATTCAGCTGAATGACCCCCTAACGCGTGCAACAGATATGAAAATGCTTTAGACGCAAGTATTCGTTAATCGAAGGGGCAAAGTTATTAAATACGCATGCATTACCTTATCCCTGCATTTAACGGCATTTTGAAATCTGCGCTTTATCAACCGGATTTAAATATAATTTTAAGGCTCAAAGCAATCACTTTTTGAGAATGCCAATTACCGATCAACAATATCGCATCGCCTCGGGGGAAAGAGTTACACTATTGTTTGAAAGATGTCCTGGCGAATGTCGATTGAGACATCGCATCGGACTGGCGCGTGAACACATTACCAGATGCATATTAAGTGATTTGCCGACCTCCGATAGCGATATCGCATCGCATCGGGGAAAACCTGAGCGCCTTATGAGAGTGCATGGGATACCACCGATGGCCGATAGCGATATCGCATCGGGTCGGGGTTTATAACTTAAAGCGTTTTCCCACAAGAGGCAGTGCCGATAGCCGATCGCCGATATAGCGTCGCATCGGGGTGTAAGATATGTGCTCTTTTTGTGTATGCATTGAATACCGTCGATCGCCGATAGCGATATCGCATCGGCAAAGAACGAAGTGCCATTTAAATGCGTCTCTTTTGTTATTGCGATATGCGATCTTGCGATCGCTTTATCGCAATAACGAAAGATTGGTTTTATTTTGGGAACATTGTTATTCGAAAAAGGCTTCAATTCACAAACACATTTGATTATCATATCCTTTTCGAACAAAATCATTAATGCCAATTAATTTTTTAAAAGGGACCCATTTCATATGTTGATTGTTTATGAATACAGATGATATGAAATGGGGGGTTGTTGTAGGGCACAACACCACACTAGAACACTAATCTCTTTTGTAGAACATCACTGTAACTTTCCATTTATAAATTGAGGATCCTGGCTCATATGGGTTAAAAAGAAACCTTGCCGAGGCTATGGACGCCTGTCGGCAGCAGAGGCTCTGCTTATGGTATTGAAGTTATATCTTATTGTCAATTATTACTATAATACCCTTTTCTTATTTTTTATTTTTATCAGAGAAGTTATTTCCTTAATTTTCCTTGTTTTGAACCTTTACGCATGAGAAATTGTTTTCAGATCAATCATATCATTTTTCAGCTAGAATACCATTAGTAAAGCATCTTTTTGGCATATTTTTGTTCTTTTTCTTTTTTGCATAACTTATCATCAATCCAAAGCATCCTATCTTTTATTCATAACTATATTTACACACTTTGCTCTCATTATAACCATGACTCTCCTATCATTGATATGTGCACTCTCCTTCATTCAATGTCGTATTGTTCATTCCTTTGCCTTGTCGTCAACATAATACCTTTCATAGGCTTTATGGTCATGGAATCCATTTTCCAATTGGAGGGGGGCATGTATGCATTATGGGATTGTGTGTGATATGATTACTACACTCTACCATAACTTGTTGATTTGATAAAATATTAGTATTGCATGTATACAAAAAAAAAAATTTATTGAAATTTTTGCATGCATCTTAATCTGTTTCTATTCAAAACTAACACTATGGATTCAACAACATTGTATGCAACATAGTGATTTGTTTGCAGGAGAACAACAAGTATGGGGGCAGAACTCTATTCGTAGCATGACTACACTATTGCAACTAACAGAAAAGGCTCGAGCAACTCGCAACGTGAACAATTCTTCAGACATGATGTACTTACCTAGATTCCACCTTTTACATCACTTTCAGCATCAACTCTGTCTACATCAACGTCAACAACTGCCAATACATATATGTCATTCCACATTTTTCTTTTTGGAGGTAAAAATTGAGGTAAAATAGCATAATTTTCTGATTTATTATGAATTTAGGAGAATTTCATGCAAATCCATTTTGAGCATTATTTATCATCCTTCAGTCCACATCTGTACCACTTCCCAATTTTCAGTGGCATATCATCTTTCAGTTTGGGGAGTGTTGCTTTCATTCATTTCTTTCTTATGACCATGTCATTCATATTCTTTCTCATCCATTGTTATTCTTATTCATTCTCAACACCTCCCTTATTCCATGTTGTTTTATACCAAGCATAGAATTCAACAGATGGTAGCAACCACCTCTATTTATTTTCTAGCATCGCATGAGGGCATGCTAATTCTTCAGAGAGGGGGAGGAATTGCTACGCATGATGGATGTTTTCTACTTTCTTCCTCATTTAAGGCATACAATTTTAGTGCAAATATTGATTTCCATAATACTTTTAAAACTATGAACTCAATTCTTTTGATTTCTGGATAACACGGATGTATCATTAAAATACACCTACCCAGATAATTTCAAATTAAATTGGTTCATAAAATTTTGGAAATCATGCACTATCACCTACAACCATTTTGTTTATATCTCATGATCTGTGCATCAAAATGATCTGATTTTTGGATCATAGAAGCATTAATATAGTAGAAATCTACTTGCACAATTTCAACAAAATCTGGTTTGTAGTTTTGAGAAAATGGTTAATGAAATTTGTTGTCACTTATATCATATTTTTCTGCAACTTCATTGTTATGCCTTCATCAAGATTGATAAAATTGAATATTTATTAATTGAGGAAGAATTCATTTGTTCTATGAGCTGAGATGAACAAATTTTTTATTGCTTAGTTAACACAGGGGTTTTTTCTTTGGGTTGCATGAGGACATGCAATATATTCGGTGTGGGGGTGTGTTGGGCCATGAATACGACCACTTTTTAAACACTTATTTTATCTATTTTTATTCTTCTTTAACATGTCATTTATTATAATTTATTATATAAATCCAATTTATAAGGATTTATACTCTTATGAATGAATATTATTTATTCTCCTTTATTTCTAATAAATTGATGCTTATGCATGATTTTATCAATGATAGTTTTAATAAATTGGTTGTAACATTATTCACCATTTTTAGCCTCCAAGATAATTTCCAGTTTGAAGATTTGATCATTAAAAGTGCCAACTCAGAAATTCGATGGAATAAGAAGTGACAGTTTTACGGTTGAGATTCTGAGAAAATGAAGAATAATATGGAAAATCTAGAACATGGGTTTTCTCTAGAATGGACCAAATTAACTTTAGTAAAGAATGGTTTGCCAAAATTCGGCTTTTATTGAGAGAAATGCAGGGTTATTTGAGCACTATTTTCTCAGATTTGTTGTGTGGCCATTTTCCAAATCTCAGCTGCAAAGCCAAATTCACCTTGCTCTTGTTGAAAGATGAGTGGAAATATATTTTCTTGTTGATCAATTGGTTGGAAACAATCCAGTTTTGTAATAGAAATCATGTTGTAATTATCTTTGTTGTAACTTCTCTCTGATCTCTCTCTATTTAAATGAAAACAGAGATCAGAGATGGGGATGAAAAAATGATGGAGGATGGAATTTAGGACTCAGAATTAGAGATTCAAGAGTGATGATGGATTACTCATGGTGGAATAGGATAGGATAGGGGGAGAGGGAGATGGAATGAGTATTATTCTAAACTGTAATTTTATTTGCAGACTCTCCCTGCTGAGAAGACATAACTCACTGTAATGTTGTTCGATTTGATGATTAATATATAAGCAAAGTTATTATTCCTTCGCATCTTCTAAAGCACTATCGGCAGTGATCACTAGTGGTTAAGGGCTCGACCCCGGTGGATTCAGTTGTCATTCTTGTACCATTATTTCATGATATTTACCATGTGATGGTTTGATTTTATTTGTATTTATCGTAATCATGTTACTTTACTGCTTGGTATTTCCAGACTAAATGAATTGATCTGTTTTATATACTGTACTTAAATTGTGTTGCTGTTCATTTCCTTTTTAACAGAGATCACTGCTTTTCGCCAGCATGTTGTTATGTTGTTCATTTCATCTTCAAATCTGTGTTGATCACTCCAGTAATTTAATAGTTTTCTATTCATTACAGTTATATAAGTTTGGTTGCTCATTTCTAATACTTAGGACTGTTGTTCATTTACTTTCTGCAATTATTTAAGCTTGCATTTTAGCATTCTTCTAGTTAGCACAATTGTCTCATTTTCATTAAGTTGTAGTAATACAATTGATTTAATTCTTTACACTTTCCAATTGGTTATTTAATATTGTGTGTGAGATCAACAACTTTAAAGGAAATTGGCTATCGTTGCCTAAGTTCTCAGATTGTGGATCTTATTTATGCTTGATTTAATTTATATCAATAAAACAAGGATAGAGTTTTGTTGTTCAATCCTATTTATAGAAGTAGATGATGTTCCATTTCTGTTCATTCGAAAATCATCATTGCTTTGGTGTGCAGAAGGTCTGAGACTGTAGTGAACATTGACATATGTTGTCTAGTTCCTAGTTTGATGATCCTTCTTTTGAGTGCCTTTTTAATTGCATCAGTTTACAGAGGGAAGAGTTACTGTTACTGTACCCTCGACTAATAAATTGCTGTAGTTTTCTGAGTGAATGATTTAGTTCAAAACATTTCAGTTTCTTGATGTTCCAATTAGATTTTATTTCTAACTTTCATTTACTTTTGGATTTTAAGCACTATACTGCAAAACATTACTCTTGAGTAAATAGTCACCTCAGACTGAGTACACTCCTAAAATAAAAAGTCATCCCTGGGTTGACAATTAATGTGAATATAATTAGGAGTTAAAAAGACACCTTTTTATCGCTCGACAATTACACTATGCTTTTACCTTCCAATAGTCCAAACATGTCGTAACAAACTCAACCACCTCTTTCTTCAAGTTCATCCAATGATAGAACTTCTTAATTGTTCTCAATGTCTTCTGATATCCAAGTGACATGAATATGGCTTAACATAAAACTCCCTCAAGATAAGCTTCTTGAGCTCACTATTATCCGACACATAAATCTTGTTCCTAAATCTAACTAAGCCATATGTCATAAGATGATACTCATCATCCCTATCACCTTCGCCTTGTAGTTGTAACCTGTGCCTCAACTATTGATACTTATCATCATGTTGTTTTCCTTGTAAGATTCGTTGTTGTAAATTTGTCCCATAAGAACTCATTGTTGCGATTTCATTCACGTGCAGTCTTCTACTAAGCACATCTTCAACCATGTTCTCCTTTACCTTGATGTACATGATCTAAAAATCAAACTCATTGAGAGTAGCCAACCATCTAGCATTCCTGGCATTCAAATTATGTTAATCAAACAAGTACCTCAACCCACTGTGATCACTCATCAAGAAGGACCTCCTACCTAGAAGATAATGTCTCCACATCTTAAAGGCATGAATGATAACTTCTAACTCAAGATCAAGAGTCACACAGTTTTTCTTATGCTCATTCAACTTCCTTCACTCATAGCCTACCACATGTCCTTTTTGCATCAGGACTCCACCAAGTCCTCTCTTGCAAGCATATGTACGTACCACAAACTCTTTTTTGGGATCTTCAATCTTCAGGACCAGATCATTTGTAAGAAAATGCTTCAATTGATCAAAACTAGTTGCACACTCCTCGGTCTATTCAAGTGTCTTCCCTTTTCACTACAAAGATGTAATAGGATAGGCAATCCATGAGATGTTACTAATGAATTGTTTGTAGTAGCTTGTTAATCCCATGAATGATCTAACCTCATCCACATTCCTAGGAGTTTCCTATTCCATGGTAGGTCTCATATTTTCTAGGTCCATTACTATACCTTCCTTAGAAGCAACATGTCCCATGTAATGAACTTATCTCTGAAAGAAATTTCACTTACTAAGCTTTGCATAAAACTGATGCTTTCTAAACAACGTTAAAATTGTTGTTAGGTGCTCTATTTCTCTTCCTCATTCTTGGAATATAACAATATGTCATCAATTAATATTATCACAAAATTGTCAAGATAAGGACACAACACACTATTCATCAAACACATGAAGGTAGCTAGAGCATTGGTAAGAACAAAAGGAACTACTACAAACTCATAATTCCCATACCTCGTACAAAATGAGGTTTTGTAGACGTCCTCTTATTTGATGCCTGCCTAATGATATCTTGATCTCAATTCAATATTCAAGAACAATGTTGCTCCCTTCAACTAATCAAACAAATCATCAATACAAGGAAATAGATACATGTTCTTGGTCATTACCTTTTTCAAGTGCTTATTGTTAATGCACAACCTGAGAGTACCATCCTTCTTCTTCACAAACAATACTACTGCACCCTAAGGCAACACACTTGGCCTTATGTATCCCTTATCAAGCATTTCCTTAAGATACAACTTCAATTACACCAACTCTAGAGTGCTCATCTTGTACGTTGCCTTCAATGTTGGTGTTTCTCTCGGCATCAAAAAAATAAAAATTTCCACTTCCCTATGAAGCGAGAACTCTGAAATATTTGCTGGAAATATATCTTGAAACTGCTGCAAAATCGGATACCTCTTCAAAACTTTAGCATATTTAACATCCCTTCCTTTGTCACTGGAAATATGAACTGCAAAAAATACATGCCCTTTCCTGCTACTACATTTTTCATGCATAGTTGTAACGATTCTCACTGATTTAGTCTTCTTCTTTCCTTCCAAGATTCTCTTCTCTCCATCATCATCTAGGAACTCAATAGCCTTATCATAGAAATATACCTTGGTATTATGAGTGTACAACCAATCCATACCCAAAAACATACTAGATGATCCCAATGGAAGAACATTTAGATGTGTTGTTATGGACATACTGTTCAGCTCAAATACACAAGATCTCACCCAATAATGAACTATTTTCTTTGTACTTGTAGCCAACTACACCAACCAATACTTTTCATGTACTTATTAATTCAAAAAACATGTTTCCATAAGGTTAGGACTGATATAACTATAGTCAAATCCAGGTTCAATCAAAATAGAAATTACTTGATCACAAAGCTTACCTTACATCTCTATAAAAGATGCTCGATGATGAGCCTACCTATTATCCAGTGCTGCATAAATCCAATGAATACTCTATCAAAAATCCCCAAATGTATGTACCTCCTGAGCTCTATAAATTTTAGGTTTTCCACCTTGATGTTTTGGACAATCTCTCCTGCGATGATCCTTGCCACAAGTCCAATAATGAAAAGGTTTCCTTCCATCACCCTTGTTCTTCTCCTCAGAATAAAGTCCATGTACTTTGTCAACTACATTGAATTTCTTGTACGGCATTGCATTCTCTTTGTTACATGCACCCTGAGGTCTTCCTCACTTCTTATCCCACTTTCCTTTAGTCTTGTCAATACCTTAACAACCCTTCTTAGGCTCCAACTTATCTTTATTCTAGTCATAATAATGCTTCAACTTCCCAATTACTTCCTCTAATGTTTGAGGCTCATTATACTCAATTTGAACCTTAAATGCTAATGGAAATCCACTAACACATCTTTTAGCCTTGTGTACTCATCCTTAAGATATGGTACATACCTCAGAACCTCTAGAAACTTACTTTTTGTACTCTTCATCTATCATATACCCCATCTTAAGCTCATAGAATTCCTTAGCCTTGCCATTATAGTATCTTTGACAAATACTTCTTTCTGAAAAGTCTCTTAAACTCAGGCCAACTAAACTCCTCTATATTGATGCCTATGAAACACTTCAAATCTTCCCACTATATGTTCGCTTTTCCCTTAAGACTGAAAATAACTATCTTAACTTTCATATTCTCTGAATAATCATACAACTCGAAGAAATTCTTCATCCCAGGTAGCCATGCTTCTGTATCTTCCTGTTTCTTCAACCCTCCATAGAAGGTAGGAGGTTTGGAATTCTTGAACTCATCTGACTAGTACTTCTTCTCACTCCTCCTATAAGGATAATAATTATGATTACCATCTTGTCTCTCTGATCCAAAACTAGAATAGAACCCATAACCACTACCTCTCCTGTCAAGTGTACCCAACCATCTACCACCTCTAATTGTGTCATTTTTGTTCAATATTGATCCTCCATGAGACTTGCTACCATCTGCCCCATTTTTCCTTCCTTCCCATCCATAATTGATCTATGAGTATCCTTGTCTATGCAAATATGATAAACTTTGAAGGATCATTGCATTAAACTCTACTTGTTTTTCCTGAGATCTGGAAAGTCTTTCCTATAACTGAATTATCCTGTCATTATCTGCCTTTAAATTTATTAGTGTATCTGTTATGTTGGGAGAGTACTCATCTCCTTACTTCTTAATTGATCTATAAGGAGATTCATCTGAACTGTAATCCATCATCTTGATTTTCATCTTTGATCTTCTACTTTTTGCAAACATACCATGTGAGATAACCAAATATAAACATAATCAAACATACCTTAGTGAAGTTCGATGGAGGCTATCTCTTCTGCACAAATCAGTACATATTAGCACTATATATATATATATATTCTCAACATATGAATTGTCTCAACATACCAACATCATCGAACTCTACATGATGACACCAACTGAAACAATGGCTATCACGAGAAATAACCAACATGCATGCATGATAAAAATCACATCTACCCTAAGGTCCAGTGTTGCAACCTCACTCTGGAGCCAGTATGTAACCACTTCTTCCCACATTTACCCAAATTCACAAGCTCACCAAAGTAAACATGAGACGAGTGTCACTATGACTTGACTAGACCTTCTAGTTCTAGTTAAGGAAGTGGGGCCTACAAAATGACAACTTAAAGTGACTACAAATCACCTAGGAGCTGAAGAAACACCCCAGGTGGTCAATCCCTAAGCTGGAATCTTATTTCACTGACCTAAACCTATAACCGAACCCTTGACACTACCTACATGTGGTTGTGAGCCTCCAACTACACTCACAAGCCTTACTCCATGTGGTTAAGACCCAAAATCTCTAGTTATGTATCTGCAGTCCTGAGATCTAAGTCACTTCTTGAGGCTAATATCCATACCACTACCCAAAAATAATTAGAATCATATTTCCCATGACGACAATGCTAATCATTCAAACTTGAAGGAAGAACTTGACCTAGACTGCCTATAACACACTAGACATTTTGTCAAACACATGGAAAACATATAAGCTATAGGCCATGAATGCATATATAATCATAAGAGTCTAAGATTCATCTGAAAGTCACTAAGAAGGCTTTGTGCCCTCTCCACATAACTGCAACAACATTTATTAGTCCATATATTGATCAATCATTAGATAAATAAACATATCATGACATGAGCCATAGATAACATACATCATGGAACCAACAAATATCCACCATAGAAAACATGGAAACTTAGCCATAATATTGATGAGCACTAGTATTGCAGTAAGGATGCTACAACTCGTGGGCTACCAGCTTTACTTATCAACCAAGGGTTCGTACAAACTTGGAGGTGGTAGTGCCATATGCACAAGTAGAAGTGAAGGTCCTGCCTATTGTCACTTTTTCATCTGGTAAGAGACCCTAGGGGTTCCAAGCCAAACTTCTATAGAGTTAGAAGAAGCTTGATTCTTTGATGGAAGAAGAACAAATCTATTCTAAGATAGTTTACTCTACTGCAGTAATGAAGAAAACAAAATGTAATGCTAAATCACACCTTATCCTAATTAACCATTTAAACAACTAAAATAAGTAGAATTGCTAAATCAACACTAACCTAATGCTGTTATCTAAGTTACAGAAGTAAAGAGCATCAAACCAAACTAATGTGTAAGCAAGGAGACTAAAATAAGTCTGTTTTCGTGTTTTTGGTGTTTTAGTAAAATCAAGCATGCAAGGAGTCAATCGGGAGAGAAAGCAAAGATCAAAATAAGTGAAAGGAGGATGTAATGAAGTAGTAGTGCATGGGAACCGTTGGATCGATTAGCGAACAATAAAAATGGAAGATGACTGACAGAGATCTTATCGCAGGAGATTACATGAATAGATGGACAAACAGTACTAATGGAAGATGAATGGAAAAGATTTTATCACGAGAGGTTAAATCAATAGATGGACAAACAAGACTAACAGGAGATGAATGGCAAAGATCTTATCATAGGAGGTTAAGTCAAGAGATGGATGAACAAGACTAATGGGAGATGAATGGCGGAGACCTTATCGCGGGAGGTTAAGTCAAGAGATGGATGAACAAGACTAATCTGGAGAAGATCTTATCGCGGGAGGTTAAGACAAGAATGGATGGATCACATCAAGTCACGTGGTGACAGAAGGGTAAAAAACGTGCGGAATGATGGAGCGGGTTTTCGTAGGCGATAAGCAGTTTCTCGCATGCCCTCAAAGTTGTAAGCGGAATTCCAAAATTTTACACGATTAGCCTAACTAGGGAACACATAGCATGAGAAAACCACTTTTCTCACGTGATCTTAGATGAATATTGGTCATGCAAGAATCCACGCAATATTGTGTGATAGTCGTTGGATCAAGATAGATAGATCGACAGTGGAGATTTGGAGCACATAAAGTATTGAGACGATGCGATAGTCATTGGATCAAGCTAGACAGATCGACAGTGGAGATTTTGGAGTACATAAAGTATTGAGACGACTCAATAGCTGTTGGATCAAGCTAGACATATCGATGGTGGAGATTTGGAGCACATAAAGTCAAACATTGAAATGAATACGAAGAATCTATGCGACACGCAGTTGATGGTGGTTGGTCGAGGTTGTTGTGAAAGGAAATCTATGGGTATAATCCTTGCTAACCTACTAACTGAAGAAAAAGGAACAAATGGAAGCAAACTAAAACACAACCGATCTACGTTACACTATTGTAATGGAAATGCAGCTACTTAAGCAAATGAACAATTAAACCATGAATCTATGATAACATACATTTACAATAAAGAGGAGCCTTAGCTTCTAGGGTTGGGCCCTAACCCAAGAGCTTCAGCCCTCTGAGTTAACTCAGTGCTGGCTCAAAACAACACTCATTCTTATTATCAAAACAATGGATTACATCAACAACTGTCACCTGTCTTGTAGCTTGAAAATAAAGTAGATTTTTACAATCAAAATTTTGAATCCTACTTAGGTGCTAGGTTATGCATATGAAGTCTCTAATGAATTCCTTAAAGTTAGGGAGGTTCGACTCCCAAACTAGAGATAAACTAGTGCTTTGACTTCCACTTGCTCGGTTGCCTTCTAGTCCTCATGATTTGGCTGGTTGCACTCCGAGTTGATGGAGGAATATTCGAATGGAGGGGTAGTAAATGAGGAGGATTTCCCTCCTATAATTCCTCTCCCTTGTCCCGTTCGAGTTTTGACCAAGGTCTTTGCTAAAATTCCTTGCTTTTATCCTTTGATCCTGCATTATGTGCACATTAGACCACAAAGCAAAATATCCAACTCTAACTCATCTCATAAACAAAATATAATCAAAAGTATGCAATAAGTTGTGAGAATAGTTGGTTTGACTAAGCTAGGAGGTGAATTAAGGCCCATATCATTACCCAATGATGAGGCTCATCATCACCCCCCTACTAAAAGTGTTGCTCATCCTCTGAGCAACTTAGTCAATGTCCATGTCCTTCATGGCTTTGGTAGCCTCTCTAACATCACATGCCTCTATTGTGGTCTCTTCGTCTTCTACATAGAAGCCTGCTTTCCTTTCTACTTCTTCCCATTGCCTCTTTTCCTCTTCTTCTTTTCTCCCTTCTATCATTCCTAGTAGTAGTGGTGGACTGAGTTTTTGGCCTATCCAATTGACCTTTAACCTTTGCATTTATTGCTTATACATAGGTGTCCTGTTGAGTTCCTCTCTCACCCTTTGAGGGGAGAGATATTCTTTGATCTTCAAGATTTGTGGTAGTGTGTTCCATCTCCTTGATTAGGCATGTATACTATCATCTCCTAGCAGCCTAAACATATCCTCAAAATGTACAATTGCTTTCTCTTGGGCAGCAAGATATCTAGGTGCCAACTCAGGATCATTTACAATTAGATTATGGGAGCTAATTAGGGCCTTGGGATTTGATTGTGTAACTCTGATTAAAAGAGGTTCATTCTGCTCTCTGGCCAATATTCTTTTCATCTCTGCAACCCTTGACTTCTCATGGTTCATCCATGACGCCAAAGCCATTAATTGCAGATCTCCTAGCTTGGCATTAGGATCCCAAACATTCTTGTCTGTGAGGGCCTTGTTGTGCAAGTAAAATTCAGCCATTTTTTCCCTATCCTCTAGTGTACTTTGATCACAAAGATCAATAAACTACCTGTAGTTCTGAAATGGCATGGTACCCCTTTGTGCTAGTGTTTTCATCTGAAATTGCAGCCATTTTTCTCTGAGGTAAAGAGCATAGGATTTAGCTAGCATCCTACACTAGATGGCCTCCAAGGAGAGTCTGGCCATACATGCTAGTTGGTTTTCCCTTTCCTACAGTTGTCCTCTCAGCCATGCATTTTCCCTCTCAAGTTGATCTCTCATTATTGCTTCTCTATCCCTTAATCCACTTAGCTCTTTGTTTTCCTTATCTTCTTCCTCTTTTTGTTCTTTCTCATCTCCATCAGTTTGTTCCTTCATTTCCTCCTCTGTGTTAGCATCATCATCCTTCTCTTCTCCTTCATCATGTTCCTATGCATTAGTTTCTTCTTCATCCATCTCATCCCCATCTAGCTCCGTATCTTCTTCTTTGTTTGCCTCCTCCTCACTGACATAAGGACTAACATCATAGGTGAGCGTTTTGATGTCATACTCTACTAGTAAGTCTCTGAATACTGACCATGTTATAGGGATCGTGACATTTTGGAGGGCATCCTCAATGAGGATCTTGATTCGCCCATGGTGAGCCAATTGTTGGGAATTCCCTTCCTTTACTTTGTTGCTAGAGTCTATGAGTGATTACATCAAGAAATAGGGTATGCTAAGTCTTTGGTGAACTAGGGTTTCTACCCAAAATCTTAGTTCTTCAAGCATCCTAAAATGGTAGTCGTAAACAACATTATATCTACCCTCACATGAGATATATTTGATGAGTTGGTAACCTACCTCACTCCATGGGTATGGTAGAGTATCCTTCCTTACTCCACTTTTATCCTCTGTGGGTTCTTCACCTTCTAAAAAGAATTTCCCTTTTGCCACCTGACTGTGTGCATTTTCTTCTTTTCTCCATGGAATTCCTATGGGAAGTGTGGTGACCCTACTGATGATCTCTGGAGTGATATCTATAGTGAGCCCTCTAACTATGATAGTGGAATGGATTCTGCTATGTGGAGTGAGGGAATGAGAAAATTCTTGAGCCACCTCATCATTGTACCTTGTGAATTTTCTGAAAAAACCCATCCATTGGTGTATTATAAAGATTTCAAGCAGCAGGGGTTGTTGTTGTATCCTCACAGTATTTGTGGTTTCTCTCCTATTAAACCCTCCTGTCATATTTCTTATGAGGCTTGAGGAGGAAATGAGAGGTTTGACACAAGAATTTTAAATTCCAGAGAAAACAGAGTTTCTTGTGTATGTAATTCACCTCCCACAGTTGTTATATCCACTAGCTTTTAGAGCATTTCTAGCTCATTTGCTTGTAAATGGGGATGTATTTTTTGATCCTACCTCTTTAGAATGGTGGCAGTGGACAATTGTCATGATATTCCCTCTTGAACCCCTCTCTGACTATCCTATAGACTGCCTCTGTGTATCTTGTATATTGCTCCTTTAGGCTGTTCCTATAGGAATGCTTGTGCATGCTCCTATAGAAATTCTCTTACAGAACAATGGATCGTTGCTTCCAGTGGGTGGCCAGGGTTATGAGAGCAAATTGCATGAGGAAGTTTCAAGGAGGTGGAATGCATGAATGCATGCAAACAATGTTTTGTTTCCCTTTATGGTTTTTCAGGGTGAGGTTCCTCATAATCTGCTCCCGCTCCTCATAATCAGCTCCCACCTCGTAGATCCGTAGTTAACCACTTCTTGTCCTACTCCTCCTCTGTCTTTGATTTGATTGCAGCCACGTGTGAGAGGATACCCAGTTTTGTATGTGATGACTGAATGAAGGTGGCCAAGTTAACCAGCCACCTTTTCACTTATAGACCAACTACCTCATGACTCTTACAACTTTTGATCAAATGATGCATATGAGTGAGTGAGCAGGATACTTACCTATGGTCTTGATGACATGTTGCAATTGTCAAAGATCAAAGGTGTTGCATTTTTTATTTCTTTCATGGTCATTCTTCTTCCTCCTCTATTATCTGTTGTCTGCTATCTACTGTCTGGATCATCCTAGTGAAGATTTGTAGCTGATGATTGTAGAAAACACCGTCTTCGCCTAAATTGAAGAAATGAAATGAAAAAACAATGGAATTGATGGATGGATGGATGGTAAGGAGTGGAGGAGACGAATATATGTGGGGTAGGGTTCCCTTTGGATCTTCTCTTATCTCCTTGATTTTCTTTCTCACCCACCTACAAATAACTAATCTTTCACATCCTGAAGATGAACCACTGTTGCTGGTTTGAAACGTCGATCAAAACAAGAAACCTAATGCGGTGAATCTGGAAGATGATCTACACAACAATTATGTATTTTTCTCTTCTTTTTTTTTTAAAAACACCTAGGCTACCTCAGAGAGGTTTTCACCCTAGATGTTTTCCCTAGCTACCTCAAGGAAGGTTTTCACCCAGGGATCTTCTTATGCTTCTTTCTATTTTTTCTCATCCTTGGGCTGCCACATGAGGTTTTCAACCCAAAGATGGGACTCAAGCGCCTCATGGAGGTTTTCACCGGAATCCTTATTCTTTTTTTTTTCCTTTTTTCTTTTTTTCAATGACCTGATGAGGGAGGAGCTTGTTATCAGGAAAACTAATGTCTATTCAGAGCTGCTAGTCCCACTAAGGCAGGTAGCTAACTTACAAACAAACAGATTAAAGTTACTTGTATTTTCCTTTATGAGAGATAGATGAGAGAGAAGCAGAGAGTGCCAACCTCAATCTTTCACTTGGCTCCTTGCTTGTTTCGTCCCTCCTTTGACAGAGATTCGCCACTCCTTCCTTACTTGTCCCACTTCAAAGAACACCTGTAGAGTCAAAGCAGCATAGTACCATCAAAGCATAGAGATCTATAACCATAAACAATATAGGATCAGATGTATATTAACCATACAAATGCATGTATCAATACAAGATTCAAAGATATACAAGAATATGGAGGAAAACACAAATAGATTTATTGATAGAAGTAGTAGAAGAGAGGATTACAACCCATTGGTCTGACCCAGTGCCATCCTCCCAGCATGAAAGCCCTCTTCACCTCATGAAAAGCTTAGATCACCCAACAATATAGTGTTGCACAGAGAAACCAATAGCAGTTCCTTACAAAATACAAAATTCCAGCCTTTGGATCTCTAGGATGAGGGATCCATATATAGATGTTTGCAGGTGGGTGAGTCAGCTTCTGGGATTTTGATTAGTGTCATCTCTATGATATTTCTTGGTTCCACTTGGAGATTTCATGATCTCTTACTCATCCCTGGGTGATTCAGAGACGCAAGTGTCAAATGGGAAGTTTATAGAAGATTCTTGGGGTTTCCACCTAGCCAACTACCTCTGCCATTTGTCTGCTCTCGCTCATTGCACCCTACAGAAGGAATTTTCAGTATGCATCACACTTTTTTCATGTGGCAGGTGATATGCATCGCACCCTTAGCACTGGGCAGTCTGTATGGTCCTGTTTTGACCAATTTTGAATATTTTTTCAGGGAGAACTTCTGGGAGATGATGTAATCAGCTGACCTTGCCCCTTTAGGGTATGAAACAACACTTTTAGGGACTTAGAAGCCCTTTTATGGACATATGTGATTGGGGTTGTAGTGCCCAAATATTTCTATAATAGTTGCCCCCTAAAGCATGAGGTCGTAAATCTTCTGATGTCGAGTGATATGCTTTATCATGAGGATCCGAGGTTTTTCGAACCAGAAGGTGACCTATAATAAGATACAATACAATACATTATCTTCATAATATTTTCATGATCTAGCTTAGGCGGGCATTCCCATGCTCAAATTTATAAATTCATTTTCATGTACATATGACAAACAACCGTCTGTGTGGCAGACTGATGATTCTGGTAGAGCCATCATCCCTTAGCTTGGATGATTAGTTGTGCAGCTATGATGTACATTTGATGTTTTTATTTTCCTAAATATATCGTAGCCCGGATGGATGAAACTAGATCTGGGGTCTTCAAAACTCATTCAATCTTCACCCGAAGTACAAGTCGATCCATGTGAAAAGATGTTCTGATGTCAAACACGGAAAGACATCACCTGATTACCAGCCAATGATGTAAGCTGTTAACAGGCGTGAGAGGAATCACCGATAATGATGATGACCCTCAAGGTACTGTAGTACAATTCACGTGGTGTGAATACATGAGTCAATTTCGAACACTAGGAAAACTCTTTCGGTCGAAGGCCATTGACGTAATCCTATCGCCGAAAGTGAGAAACTTGCAATTGAGGCATGCAAGCTTCAAAGTATTGAAAGGGTTGTTCCTAAGTCGACTTCTTGGATAATAAGCTGATGTCGACAAGAAGTGACCCGTCGTAGGAGGGCCTTAATGAATCCCACATATACAACATGAAACAGAGCAAATGATTTTGTGGAGATGAAAACGATCTGATGATACAAGGTTCAAGGTGATGGTCATGAAAGAATGAAGCGTGAAGGTATTGCAGCTGATGAGACATAAGCTGGGTTGGTGAATTCTCTGAGCGACTTCCCTTGAACATATTGGCAACACTGAAATGAATTGGTAGAATTAACCCCAAAAATGGATGGTATGGAGGACCAATGGTGATATGACCGGTGAACGGAATAACCCAACCCGACTCAATCATGGTGATGGAGTGAAAGTGTCATGTTCAAGAGCGACCTGCTACCAGTAAAGTTTCTTCAAGTTTTCTTCCCAATTTTTCCCCAGTCATTACTAACCAATACCTCTTTATTTTTGTCAAGCTTGAGAAGGATAACATATGCTTGTTCTATAATTTGCCCTTCGGGCAAACCCATCACTATGTTTTAACGAGCCTAGCAACAGTGAAACTCACTCTTGTCTACATGGACAAGTTTGTCACTATTGTTTTAACGAGTTTAACGACAATGATAACTCGATTCTTTTCAATTTTAGAGAATCTGAAAAGAGATGGAAAGGAAACTCCAATATTCCTTTTTCGCAATGTAATCCCTTAAGTTCGAAAAAGTGTAAAATAATACGAAAGGGATGACTTTTCGATAGTTTTAACGAGCCGAACAAGACAAGTGCTCGATATTTTTGTGTAATAATCCCTCAGATCCAAAAATATTAAAATCTAGAGGAGGGATGGCACTTACGATCACTTTTAATGAGATGGGGAGGCTAATTGCTCGACAATCTTTTCATATTTTATGAGTCAGATGAAATGAGCTTAAAGGAGACTCGTTTTTTGAGGAACGAGTGATGTTTTCGGATAGCGTCTAGTTCCAGTAAGGTTTGGAACTTTTCAATCGCAGCAGTATAAAGAAGGTGGTTAATAGAGTCACTCGTCGTAGTTGTTCCTGAAAAGGGTAAACAATCAAATGGAGGCATATGTTCGGCTAAAAAAGAGTGCAGGTGATGGTAAGAACACAACCAAGGTTCAAAAGCTGATAATTATGCGATCAAAAAGACTATTTACTGAAGGTGGGGTTCATTTTTTAATGAGCTTGAACACTATCGAAACACCTGCTCATTACTAGGTTTATTTTTTAACGAGCTTGAACTTCGCGTAAAACTGCTCATGGCGAGGTTTATTTTTTTACGAGCTTGAACTTTACATAAAACTGCTCATGATAATTGTCAAATACATTTGATTCACTGTTAACACTATGTTCCCTTGATGACTGTACTACCTGTTCAATTGCTCCATCAAACTGATTAGAAATGAGAATACATGCTTGAAAAATGAGTTAAAAAACTAATACTTTACTCGAATTACATGAAAAGTAACTTAAATGTGGCTTTTACCCTTCATTTTACCATTTCATTTGAATTTGGTATTGTTGGAGCTTTGGAGGTGCTTTTCCCCCTCGATTTTCATGAATTGATTCCAGGAGATTCTGTGGACGATTTACGGCACCGTCTGGACTAGGTAGGAGCTAAACTTGAGCTCTTCAATTGCATTCTTTCCTTTTTGAATTTTGAGCATGTTTTCCTGCTTTTCTGAGCCTTTGGGGTTTGAACATATCGTTCTACCTAGTATACATTGAATGGTGCGATGCATACTAGGCTGGCCATTGGTTAGTAATTATGCATCCCACCCAGTACATAGCTAGGGTGTGATGGACACAAGGAGGAAATTTTTTGCACTGATTTTTCATGGAAATTTTGCCTGCTTTTTCCAAATCAAGATCTTAATTCTTCTCTTGTTTGTTTTTCAAAGATTCATTGGAGCAAAATGGTCGTTACATGGCATGAATGCAAGCTTGAAGAAGATAAAATGGTTGCCTTACATGATCCGTGTACAATAACTGCTTTGTGGAACAGTGGCTTGCTCAAGTTCTTCCGCATATCTAGCATGAGGCAAAAAATCAACTTGTTGCAATATTTCCTCGATGCATGGGATCCTACCAAGCAAGTGTTCCAGATTAGAGGCAAATCCATCCCTTTGACTGTTGAGGACATCTAGTTTTTGACCGGTTTATCGAGGCGTGGTGCCCCTCTCTCACTATCAAGTTCTGCCCGTGGGGGCGAATCCGTAAGGGATTATATTCGCCAATACTATATAGATGGATCTTAGCCGAGTAAGGATGGTAAGATTAGTATCCAAGATGTCACTAACCGATCCTTGAGGACTATATTATTCAACTTTGCTAGACTGGCTAGTAGCGCGACCCTTCACTTAGCTAACAGGCCCTATATGCAGTACGCCTTGGAATGCCTTGAACCAAAGGTATTCAACTAGTGTGATGTAGTAATTCCAGTGATAAAAGAACATCTCACCAAGGTAAAAAATGGAAGATCCAATAACTTTGGTTATTGTTTTATTCTGACCGCTTTCGCCTTGGAGAAGATCCCACTGATGTAGCCACAATACATTTCACTTGGCCTACCACCACCGACTGAGCCACGGATGCAAAGATGGGTTGACCTTATGGCCAGGCATGCTGGTCAATCATAGGTTTCATTCTTTGATGCCTTCTTCAAGTGGTTCAACCATCAGTAGATGGTTTATGCTGAGTTTCCATACGCTGGGATGGATTTCTGGGGTGACCCAGATTTGGTGTTGCCAGCTGGCGAGCAATGGGGTGTCATACGTAAAAATCTCTGACCATATCTCTGTTTATTTCTTTTATAATGTTCTTATGCTTTTTCCTTTTATATTATCAAGACAAATCAAAACTCATGTCCGTGCAGATATGGGACCAGTGTGACCAGCAGTGCGTTCAAGAGTAGCAGCTGCCATTCCAGTGGGAGAGGCTGTAGGGAGGGTTGTCCTTCGCGATCTAGATGTAGCCGAGACCCTTGCAGTATTGTAGGATCAGATCAAGGGTCTCACCCTTGGTATTCAAGATGTGAGGATCGACAAGTTTCCTCTGAGATTATAGCGCCATACCACTGGCGTGCCGAGCGATGGACTAGTATCCTATGTATAATTGCACAGGTAGTGACTTGTTATCGCCAGCATCATTAGTCTAGGCTACCCCCTTGTATTTTTGAGTTTTTGGGTCGTATGACTGATTTTGTCTTGGACACAGAACACTATGTACAAACTATAAACAGCTATATATATTTTTGATTTTCGGAGCTTCATTTTGGTTTAAGTTATATGATCCTGATGCAAATATTGATGAAATGCTTTTCTTTTGTAAATGTTGCAAATTTCTATCTAACACATAATTTGGTAATGAATCAGTTAATGTGTTTAAGTTTCTAGAAATGTGTTGATATTGAATAGAATCGAACTGCCTTTCCAAAATCTTGACCCTTAGGAACATACGATAGATTGCTAGATTCTGAAGGGAATAGATGTTGGTAAGTTGTAGAATGATGAGTTGTGAGTCTAGCCTAATGACAAGTCGGCGTATGCCATGCGTGATGGCATCAGAGAGGAGCTCTATCAATGCACTGTATTCAGCGGTGTTTTTCATTGACTGACCAATACATACCTCTCTGAAACACACTAACTCACTGCTTGGATGAAAGATGGCCCAGGTTGTAGACGATAGGTTCCGCGTACTACGACTCGCTCCGTCGGCATATCCAACAAATGATTCCAATAGGTTTGACATCTACAACAGATGAAAAAGTGGATTACCTAACCAAAACAATCACTCTTAATGAAAACAAAAATGTAACAAAAGCATATGAAGCGGTTACTATGCTTAGTTAAGCATAGTAATGCTTAAGGTACAACCCGTTTCGGGGTTGCGATAGTGGAATCCCATCGTAATCTACTAGATCGTAGGCTCCTTTTGGTAATACACATTTAATAATATAGGGACCCATCCATAAAGACTGGAACTCCCAATTTATCGAATTCCTGATCGTAATGCAAGACCAGGTCACCTTCTGAGAAGACACGGGGTTTGACATTTTTGTCAAATTTCACCATGACTTGTTTCTTATGTGCTTCATTAGCCAAGGCGGCATCACGATAGGTTTCATACAGTTGGATTAATTCCAAGAAACAGGCCTCTTCCTCTGAAGTTCCGGGGAGAAGGTCGACTACGAGCTTGAGAAACGAAATTTCGCACTAAAATGGTAATATCGCTTCCAGACCATACACCAGCTAAAAGGGTGTAAATCCAATTGCATTTCTTACCGATGTCCGGTATGCCCACAGGGCCGAGTACAAGATTAGGTTCCAACTCCGTTTATGGACTTTAATCATCCTTTGCAGCATCCGCTTCAGGACTTTGTTGATTGCTTCAACTTGTCTGTTAGCTTGCGGATAATACGGAGTAGAGCTGTCGTGGGATAGTCCTAATTTGGCAGCCAATTCTACCATCATGTGATTACAGAAATGTGATCCATGATCTATGACTATAGCTTGTGGAACACTGAATTTGGATAATACATGATTGAAAAAGAAAACAACAGCCGTTTCGCTGCTATTGTTTAATGTAGGCATCGCCTTGGCCCATTTCGTAAAATAGTCAATTGCGACTATGATATACCCATGCCCCCTGGCCGAGGTGGGGTTACATGTCATGAAATCTATGCCCCATTTGGCGAATGGCCCAACAGTAACTACTGGATACAGAGGTGCGGGTGGTATTCTAGTTTTGCGTTCAAAGATTTGACAAGCATGGCAACTTCTGACTACGATTATGCAATCTTTGAACATTGTTGGCCATAAGTAGCCTTCCCATAAGATCTTTTGTGTTGTGGTGTAACCAGATTGATGTCCCCCACACACACCTGAATGACAATCGTTTAGGACTTCTTCAGCCTCCTCATGGGTGAGGAACCTTCGCAGAATTGTATCGATACCACGACGGTAAAGTGTATCACCGATGATCATGTAGTCTTTGCTTGGTATCAAGTACGTCATTGTTCTAAGCGAGAGGTATTAGGCCTATATGTTTGGGTTTGGAGATAGATGATTATATCACCATACCATGGATCGCTTGAAGATATCAGAAACAAAGATTCATCCACGATTGTTGCTTTGGATGTTGAATCGTTGGACGATGATGGGAAGTCGCATAGTAACTTCGCGAAAACTAGAGATTTCTTTGATTTTGATTTTACGAATTCCAGATCAAACTCTTGCAAAATTTCTATCCATTTCAAATATTTTCCCCCAAGCAACTATCGCGACAATATGTAATTCATGGGGTTGCAATCTGACAAAACGGTAGTTTTACAAAAGAGGATATAGTGTCGAAATCTCTGTACTGCTTGAACAGCTGTGAGAGCTAGCTTTTCAACATAGGAGTACTTGCTTTCTGTATCATTTAAGTTTTGGCTTAAACAATAGATAGGATGTTTGATTCCATTGTCTTCTTGAACTAAAACCATTGCTATGGTCATATCTGCTACGGCCAAATACAGGTTAAAGTATTTTTGATAATCAGGAGCGTACATTAATGATGCTTTTATTAAGGATTCCTTTAGAGCATCAAAGGAAGCTTGCGCAACCTGATCCCAGTTGAAGGGCACTTCTTTTTTCAACAAACATGTATAACCTTTAGCAAGTTCAGCGTAATTTGGAATGAACCTCGTCAGAAAGTTTTCTTTCCCTTGGAGTTTCTGAATTTGAAGCAAATTTGAAGGTGGAGGCATATCGATGATTGCGTGAACCTTACATTGGTCAAGACGAATCTCGTCTTTTCAAACCAGAAAGCCAAGTAAACAAACAGAATTGACACAAAACACACATTTGTGCAGATTGAGTCATATTTTGTAGTGTTGGCAATGTAGAAAAATAGCTCTCAAGTGCTGCGGATGATTAGTCCACTTTCGCGAATGAGCTGGAAGATCGTCGAGATATGGTTGAACAATGTTCTTGATGTCATGGAAGGCGTAATTCATAGCCCTCTAAAAATTTTCCCCTGCATTCTTTAAACCATAAGGTAGTTTGCAGTACATGAATGTGCTCCACGAAATGTAGTCTTTGACTGGTCTTGTGGGCAGATATTTATTTGATTATACCTGGAAAATCCATCCATAAATGAAAAGATTTCGCATCCAATTCATTAATCAATTATCTAGTCGATGAAGGGCGTAGGGTAGTTTTCCTTTAGACAAGCTTGATTTACATCCCTATAATCGACGCACACTCTAATCGTTCCTTGCTTTTTCATCACAGGAACAATGTTCGATACCCAATCAATTAAAGGAACTGGGTAAATGAAACCAACATGGAGAAGTTTTTCAACTTTCACCTTGATGGTTGTGGCTTTCTTCGGGTGCACTTGCCAAAGTCATTGTCATACCAGTTTGACATCTTGATACATCTTAATTTCGTGTTCAACTATGCTTGAGTCAATGCCTGGCATTTCTTCATATGACGATGCAAAGGCATCTCTGAACTCACGAAAGAGAGCGTAATCTACTTCCAGTTCTGAAGAAGAACAAGATTTGCCAACATGAATATTCTCTACAACATCTGGTTTGATCGAGATATTTATGGCGATATTTTCTTCAATATTTGATAGATTTCACTTGGAATCCACCGTATTAACAGTATTTGATAGAAAATCAATAATTGAGGGATGATTAAAGCTGGAACAATCTTCATTGTAATTCGGAAGATGGGAACGATGGTGGTAATCTACCCATGGTGCCTCTCCTATCATCATCAATTGAAAAATTCCTTCATCTGTAGAATGTACATGCGACCAAGGATCTCAAGAGGTTCCATATTCCTTAGACCTATCTACCTAAATGCTTGATGAGCATTGATTTGGGTTTGCAGCCCAGGCCGAGAACATTGATTGCTACAATATTTCTATGGGGCTTGGAGGCAATACCTGGTGATGATCCATGTGAACATCATGTTCGAGAACCCTCTAAATAGAGGATACCATATTGCAGGTTCCCACCATGGCCACTTCCACCAAATTGTTTGGAGGTAGTAGGGAAAAAGCACCCATCAATATAGGGTCTTTTAGCAGGCCTACTCCAATATTTTGAAGCGATTGAGAGCTTCCATGGATCATCGGGATGCTTCCTGTAACTTGTGAACTGTTGGGGAGAAAGGTTTGTTGGTCGACGATTGTAATTCCTCCTTGAAAAAGAAATTCAATCTTTCTGAAATATGTTGACACAATAGCTGCCATAGCATAAATCCAAGGCCTTCCCAGTAGGATGTTGTAATCGAGGTTTCCATCGATAACTTCAACATCAATTTCTACCATTTTTCCCCCCAGTTCAACTTGCAAGTTACTTAAAATCCCGTATGGAGTGTATGTTTGTCCATCAAATGCTTTTAACGTCATTGACAATCACGACAATGGTGATGAGCCTAAAGTTTTCCAGCAACTCATTGACATAATACATGTAGATGCCCCCTCATCAATAATTGTTCGATGAATAGTTTTGTTGAGGGCTTTCACTTGAATGAGGAAGCGAGTTGATCTGGTAACTGAGGTTCATATCCATTACAGTTAAAGGCCACAAGTTTGGAATCCACTGGGTCAATCCCACCTATCGTTGATAACAGAGCCTGCTTTTGGGAGGGGCAATTTTGTAGTACTTCAAGTGTTGACATAGCGAGATGGCGATTGGGCCGGATCCTCTACTATATTATAATTCTGTGTTGTTCTGGCACAAGGATTAAATTTTGATTTGTGTACTACTTCCTTTGGCGGCTTTATTGTTAGCTCAGGAATGATGGGCGGCACAACTTCGGTCGAAGTTGTTGTCCAACTACTAGGTTGATCAGTAGCCTTGTTGTTTGACAATTGTGGATTCCCATGAGCTTTATTCCTTGTCAATATCAAAGGATCATTTTGCTGTTTCGAAATGGACAACATAAGCACTTGGGGTGGGGAAGCATTGTCACTAACAACCATATTGGTTTCTGGGTTCGAAAATGGATCAGTCAATACTGCTGAGGTTTTTGAGTTCTTGAATAATTTCTTAATCTCAGCTTTATGTGGACAATCTCTTGTCCAATGATCCTCATCACATATCTGACACCCCAAAGGAGGTTTCCTTTGCCCATAAGGGTTTACAAAAGATTTTTTAGGAGACGAATCCTCCTTTTTCTTCTTTTTGCTTTTCCCTTTCTTCTTGCCCCCTGGTTGCTTTGGTTCTTTGCCCTTGTCGGTCGAGACGACATTAACCTCCGAGGCAAGAAGTTCTTCATTTTCATTTTGACCAAAAACCTTATTGGCTTTCTTAGATGTAGCCTTTGTGGATTTCGTGCTAGTTGTACCTATCACACCATCGTTGGCATCAGAGTCTTTGTTTGATTTAAGAGGAGGAGGAACGGAAAACTCTGGTCTAGGAGCATCAAGGATTTTTTCATAGAGCGTTCCAGACTGAGTATAGATCAGGTCTACATATTGTGCACGAGAAATAACTTGCTCTTCAGTGACAACCCCCCCTTTAGCCACATCTTTTGTAATAGAAGGTAGCAATGACTTAATAAACCATTCAGCTAGCAGCTGATCAGGAACATATTTTTTTACCATTCGACGACGACATCACCACTCATGAATATGATCAGATATGTGAGTGGCTGTCGTTTGTTTGAAATTGATAAGAAGTTTCGTTCCTGTTTTGTACCTTATGGGTAGCTGAAAATGGGTTTAAAAGGCTGTGGCAAGGATGTTGAAGTTATCAAATGAAGCTCTAGGCAATTCGATGTACCATTTTACTGTTGGACCATTTAACATTTGCTGGAAAAGGTGAAGCCTAATCTAATCATCATTTAGAGTGTTGGACGAACACCACAGATGAAAGGTCATCACATGATTCAACGGATCTTCACCTGGATTTCCATTGAATCTAAGGATATCTGATGGAAGTTTATGAGGAATCGTCGGCCACCAAGGAGCATAAGCAATTGGATCATTTGTTAGCTGATTCAGATCTGGTAATTCTAAAGTTGCAATGAAAGGTAACTGTTGATTCAAGTTTGGTGAAGCATACCCAGGATAGGGTGGGATCGCCTGAGAAATGGGTCTTTGCGTACCAAAATAATGTATTTGATGTTGATAAATTTGATAAGTTTGATGGGAATAACCATTATGATAGGATAGATGGGGACCGTTTTAAATATACGACTACCCATTACCTGCAAATCTTTGTTGCTCAAGTCCTGGGTAAGCTTGCTGGAATTGTGGTTGTTGATATTGCACCAGCCATGGTTGCGAAACCATTTGTTGTTCCCCAATACTGTATGTTTGACCAAGATGAGGGGTTATAGTACCCGTTTGATCCTGGGTCGCTTCAGTTAAGGATACACTAATCGACGGTTGTGATTGGGTTGCAGAGATAAGAGGCTGTTGTATTACGACCTGAGATACTAGAGGTTGACATACAACAAGTAGCGCTTGTACTTGCGACACAGTCACAATAGCCGGTGTAGTGGGAATATTCGACATAGGTTGATTCAGTTGTATAGAATATACAACCCTTGGTTGTTGAGGCAGTATTGGTACCCAACCACTAGATGTGATTCCAGCCTGACCCGAATTCTGTTGTGAACTCTCATATGGTTTTTCTCCTGGAGGGAACAATGAAAAGGCATACTGCCCCCCATATGGTTGCAATCCAGTGTTCAAAGGGAAAATTGGTCTTTAGATACTGGACTACCCAAATTGATATTGTTGCAAAGGATAAATTTGTTGAGACTCAACATAATATTCCAGATAAGGTTCCGGACAAACAAATGGGAACATACCATAATGTCGAAATAGTCCTTGGGTGGACTCCATCTAGCAGTTGAGAACTAGTTGGGGTAGATGGTACACTAGCGAACATTGTTGGAGTAGCAGCAGAAGGTTCTACTGCTACTGTGTCAGATGACACAGTCCTAGATGTCGACGGTTGTTCAAACATATCGAGTCTATCCAAAATATTTCCTAGCGATTCTACAAGAACTTGTGATGAAGGGAGATTAACTTCTGAAGTAGAAGGATATAGGTGTATCCCAATTCCAAAATTCAATGGAGTACTAGATGGAAGATCCTCCACAATCTCTTCTATAGCAATCAATCCAAGTGGAAGAGGTAGACCGTCAGGTCCATAAAATATTTCTGGTGCCAAATAAGGTATAGACTCTGCAGTGACAGATGCTGTAGGGGTGACACCTTCCAAATTAGTCCTAGATGGAGCTGGTTCAGGAATAGGAGCATTTACCGTTACACTAGGATCAGTTATAATGTCCTCTTGTAGCTGCAGAACTTCTTCTTTAGAGGCAGGGATACCAGAAATAGTTGGAGTAACTGGAGTCTCTGAGGATGTTGAAACACAATTTTCAAGAAAACCAAGAGACTTTGACCCAGTTAAACGAGTTTGTTTGGCACAGAACGGCTTCATTTCTGGAGTCAAAGATGGTTGACTCATTAGTCTCCGTGAACGACGGGGTTTTGATTGAATTTCTTCCATGATTGCAGATTACTTGATCAACTCAAAATAAGGAGGGGAAAATGTTATTCTGAATTAAATGAATTTTACAACGCTTTGACACAACTTGCTTTTTCAATTTTTAAGAGTCGAGAAAAAGCTCAAGATGACTCTAGTCGCCTTCGATTTTTAATGAGCCTGAAGCGACAAGTGCTCATATAGACCTTTTCTTTTAAGGAGTCTGAAAAGGAATGAAAGTGACTACTCTAAAAATCTAGACAGATGGATTACCAAACCAATCACAAAACTGTAGAATACCTTTTACGATACGACAGTCAATCTTCCTGAATGCTGTGTTCGGTGCATTGTGATCGATAGGGTGGTAGACACGGCTTCATAAGGATAAAGGATATAGCCTATTGTGGTCTCCCAGTATATACTCGATGGTACGTGGGAGCACAAGTCCGTACTGGCACTTGTCATCTCAAAGAGGAGGAATCACCCAGCCTACAATGAAAGCGATATTTACCAGGCTTTACGATGCTGGAATATGTCTTTAGCCTAGACTTCTAAATGTTGTGCGTTAGGTTTCAAAGTGTTTTTATGTTCATTGAATTTATTTTACAGCTGATCTTTCTTAAGAAGTTTGCCTTTAAGGTTCACCGTGTGATGTAGATATACAAATCCTAAATATGCAATCTAAGATGATAAACAGTCGTTTACTTTCTTTTTGCAATGAAAATCCTAGCTACTAAGGAAAGAGAAGCGAAATTCTTTCAACATAGAGCAAAGAGCACACACTAAGATGCATTGTCCTAAATCAATCTCCACAGGCAGTCTAAATGCAAATGCACATGCATGTATTTGTTTTCCGCTTTCTTAATGTGTGAATGACAAAAAGAATGTTGAGTATGGATTTGAAGTATTTTTCTTTCAAAGCGACAGTACTAGCAATTTTCTTTTCAAAAATGAAAGGAAGACGAAGACGACAATTTGCGATTTCAAATTCAAAAAAATGAAAGGAAGACTAAGACGATACTTTGTGATTTCAAATTCGAAAAATGAAAGTACTTTGCGATTTTGAATTCAAAAAAACGAAAGGAAGTCTAAGACGACACTTTGCGATTTCGAATTTGAAAAATGAAAGGGAGACTAAGAGCTACACTTTCAATTTCAACTTGAAAATTGCTTTCGACACTTCAAAAAATTAATGGTTCAAATCAAAAAATGGAAAAAGTGTAATCGACTATCAGAAAGAGGAAGACTCTTTTCTTTGACTAAAAATGACACTTGCGACACTTTCAAATCAAAAGATGACAGTTTGATTAAGCTACTGTTTGCTAAAAGAGAATTGTAAATGGTGAAAAATACATAAAAACATTCACAATTCTTTATACAATGGAGGCTGAATAATGCAAAGGAAGGGAGTTTCAACAGTGATATACTGATCACAGACAGCAAAAGTCCTTAATAAAGCTGAAGATGATGAAGAAAAAACCAAAATCTGGAGGCAGAAACAGTCTTATCTGATCATCGCACCTGTAACACAGGGAAACAGGGATGCATCTCACCTATAGCACACGGGAGGTGTGATGCATCTAGACTGTAAAAGGGAGACAATGCGATGGTCCAGAGATGAGAATGGGCTTGGTTTTTGCTCACAGTTTGCAGCTTAGTTCAGGGATATAAGCTGAGCTAATGATAGTTATTAAATACAAAGTACAGGGGCTGATCTAATGAGGTTACTTGAGCTACCACTAGGGCAATTAGGATGTTTGCAAGTCAGTTGTTCAGTTAATAAACAAACCTGGAGATTGACTGAAGCAGTGTTGATCTACTTTGTACTTGCATAGAAAATGCAGTTCGAAGGTTAGCTGGATTAACTTTAGGCTCCATCTGTAGTTTATGAAGAAAACAAATAGAGACAAGCAATCAAACTATTCGATCCCCAGTGGAGTCACCATTTTGTTATCGGGAAAACTAGTGTCTATTCAGAGCTGTTAGTCCCACTAAGATGGGTAGCTATCTTAGAAACAAACAGATTAAAGTTACTTGTGTTTTCCTTTATGAGCGATAGATGAGAGAGAAGCAGAGAGTACCCACATCAATCTTTCGCTTGGCTACTTGCTTGTTTCAACCCTCCTTTGATAGAGATTCGCTGCTCCTTCCTTACTTGTCCCGTTTCAAAGAACACCTGTAGAGTCAAAGTAGCATAATACCATCAAAGCATAGAGATCTATAACCATAAAAAATATAGGATCAGATGTATATTAACCATACAAATGCATGTATCAATACAAGATTCAGAGATATACAAGAATATGGAGGAAAACTCAAATAGCTTTATTGATAGAAGTAGTAGAAGAGAAGATTACAACCCATTGGTCTGACCCAGAGCCATCCTCCCAGCATGAAAGCCCTCCTCACCTCATGAAAAGCTTAGATCACCCAACAATACAGTGTTGCACAGAGAAACCAATAGCACTTCCTCACAAAATACAAAATTCCAACCTTTGGATCTCTAGGATGATGGATCCATATATAGATGTTTGCAGGTGGGTGAGTCAACTTCTGGGATTTTGATTAGTTTCATCTCTCTCATAGTTCTTAGTTCCACTTGGAGATTTCATGATCTCTTACTCATCCCTGGGCGAATCCAGAGAGGTAAGTGTCAAATGGGCAGTTTCTAGAAGATTCTCTGGGTTTCCACCTAGCCAACTGCCTCTGCTATTTGTCTGCTCTCGCTCATCGCACCCTACAGAAGGGATTTTCAGTATGCATCGTGCTTTTTGCATGTGGTAGGTGAGATGCATCACACCCTTAGCACTGGGTAGTCTGTATGGTCCTGTTTTGACCAGTTCTGAGTAGTTTTTCAGGGAGAACTTCTGGGAGATGATGTAATCAGGGAAAATTTTAAGAACCCCCCCTAAATTTATAAATATAATAAATGGGCGAATCTCCATGGTATATAGGAAAAATGGAAGGCGATTTTATCAATAATATAATATGTATATATAATTTTTTGGCGAATCTCTCACCAGGCATGGCGAATATTTAACTCAATTATAAAATCTTGTAAGATCTTGGCGAGTATTTCACTAAATAATAAAACTTTGTAAAGTCCTAGTGAATCTTAGCATAGGCTACATCCTGGTTTAATTCCTCCATTTAAATAGGCTACATTCCAGGTGAATACCATGGGTCAATACCATGTGCCATTTTTATTTTTATTAATTCTAATATTAGGGTTAATAATGGTTTTTTGCATGGAATTAATAACAATCTAGTCCATGGTATTTGTACTATAGTATTTTGGCCATAGGTTTCACCTAAATATAACCCATTTTTTGAGTGTTCGTAAATATAAGGTGACTTATGAAGTAAATATAAAAAAATGTTTTATTTGTTTACCATACCTCTTGTTTATTTATATTTTTATTAATTTACCATACCTCTTTTACAAATATGGTATCTGGCCCATAGGATTCACTTAAATAAAACCTCTTTCTTGAGCCTTCATAAATAGAACGAGGATTATGGACTAAATATAAAAAGAGGTTTTATTTATTTACGATACGTCTAGTTTATTTATATTTTTATTTATTTACCATACCTTTTGAGTAAGTATAAAAAGACATTTTATTTATTTACCATACCTCCACTTTACTTATATTTTTATTTCTTTACACCCTTACATGTGTGTCGCCTTGTTGAGGTAAGTAAATGGAAGGAAAAGTCTGTATTTCCATTACAGAACCTCTGGAGACATATTGGTACATATTACCAATATAGATAGTGAGTTACGTACATTTGATCCCGATTCCGTCGTGAATGTACGACCCTCGAGTTAGTTATAGTAACTTGTTGGTCAATGAACAAATGGATTTATTGATCTCTCATATCAGCTCGAACGTCAGTAACGTTCAGAATGCAAAGGTGGACCATTCATTTCAACTTCAACTTTGCACTATGGTTAATAGTTCCCTTATCATCTCGATGATGAAATCATATAAGGTGACTTATGGAGTAAATATAAAAAACGTTTTATTTATTTACCATACCTCTCATTTATTTATATTTTTATTAATTTACCATACCTCTTTTATAAATATGGTATTTGGTCCATAACTTAAATAAAACCTATTCTTGAAAATGGGCGAATGGAAGGTTGTAAGTCCTAATTTCAAGGACTAAATTTACCTTTTTTACGCTCTCCCTTAAAATAAGGTGGGCTATTTGAGGTGATTTGTAAAAATGTACTATGATATAAAATATTCGCCCACTAAAAATTTAAAACCCCTTAATTTTGCAAAAGGGCGAACATTCGCCCCTAAAATTATCCTTGGATGTAATCAATTGACCTTGCTCCTTTAGGGTATGAAACAACACTTTTAGGGACTTAGAAGCCCTTGGGTATTGGGGTTGCAGTGCCCAAATATGTCTATAATAGAGCTGGACCTTGCTCTACCATCATCACTGTCTTATTGATATTGTCAATGAACTCTTGCTTTGATAAAGGCCTCTTGTACATTTTCAATCGATGTCCATTAACAAGCAATGGAATGGCTTCTTCATATATAGTTCTAATTTGCATTGAACCATTATAATGGAATCTTTTCACCACATAAGGTCTGACCCATCTTGTCCTTAGATTTCCCTTGAAGTCTTTATACCTAGAATCATATAAAAATGCCCAATCACCCTCTTGAAATTGCTTCTCCTTAATATGTCTATCATAACAATCTTTCTTTTTATGCATGACTGAGATCCAGATCTAGTTAGGCTACCATCCTCAATGTTTTATATTCAAAATCAATGGACAACAAAGCCTTTTTCCCATAGACCAGCTCATAGGGTGTAAATCCAGTGGTGGTCTTCCATGTTGTATTATAGGCCGAGGTGGCGTCAACTACTATCTCTACCCAATCCTTCCTATTGCTACTTACTACCCTAGTCAAGATGCTCTCCAGTGCCCTGTTGGTCACCTCAACTTGCCCATTAGCATGTGTATGATAAGGAGTGGATGTCCTATGCTTTATTTTTTGATGGCTGAGAAGTTCTTAAATCATGTTGGAGGTAAATTGGCTGCCTTGGTCTATGACTAGCTCTCTAGGGTATGAAAATTTGTAGAGTACATTCTCCCTTAGGAACTCAGCCACCTTCTCTTCTGTTGTTGCCTTAATTACCTTGGTTTCAGCCCCCTTAGTAAAATAATCAGTGCACACAATAATGTATTGTTTTTTATTTGAAGGAGGGTTGATAGGCCCAATGAAGTCCATGCCCTACTTGTCAAATGGCTCAAAATTCACTTGAGGTTGTAGGGGAATTTCATCTCTTGGGGTAGGCCTTCCCATCCTCTGGCACCGATCACACTGACTAATGTAGTTCTTCACATCTTGATGAAGATTGGACCAATAATAGCCCACTTGTAGCACTAGATGTTGTCCTCTTTACTTCCAAGTGACCTCCACAAGGCCCATCATGATAGGTTAAAAGGATGTCAAAAACTTCATCTTCCCTTACACACCTTCTCAAGATTTGATTTGGGCCAAGTTTGAAGAGATTTCCCCCAATCCAGGTGAAGGGGGCACTTTTCCTAACTATCTTGCTCTTTTCTTTGGAGGGAAAGTTTGGTGGGAACTATGCTGATACCAAATAGTTTGCTACATTAGAAAACCATGGGGAGAGAACTGAAATAGCATACAAATGCTCATTTTGTAACTGGTCATCCACCATTCCTTCTTCACCTGCAGGCAGATTCATTCTAGATAGAAAGTTTGCAACAACATTTTCCTTACCAGGCTTATTAACAATAGTTAGATCAAACTGTTGTAATAAAAGAAACCATCTTATAATTCTAGCATTCACATCTGGTTTGTTCATTAAATATTTGATTGCAGCATGGTTAGTATGCACAAATATTTGGTATCATATAATGTAATGTCTAAATTTGTTTAATGAATGCACAATAGCTAGGAGTTCGTTTTCGGTCAGAATATAATTTAGCTCAGCCTTTGACGGGTTCTTACTGATAAAATAGGTGGCATAGGGAAATTTATCCTCTACCTAACCTAAGGCTACTCCTATGGATTTGTGTGAGGCATCAACATGAATATGAAAAGGGAGGCTCAGTTTGGGCCTTGAAGAATTGGTGCAATGGTTAACTTACCCCTTAAATTGTCTAAGGCCTCTTGACAACTTTTTGACCATATAAACTCAAAATCTTTGACCAACAACCCAAATAAAGGAGAGGCCAACTTGTTGAAGTCCTTTATGAACCTTCAGTAGTATCCATATAACCCCAAGAAACTCCTGAAATCCCTCTGCTTTTGTGGAGGTGGGACCCTTTGGATGATTTCTATTTTGTTTGGGTCCACCTGTAGTCCTTACTGAGATATTGAATGACCTGGCACAGTCCCTTCAGTCATTAAGAATTCACATTTTTCTGGACTGAGAGACAGGTTCATTTCAATGCATTTGTGTAATACTTTGCCTAGGTTAGTCAGGGCTTCTTGAAAATCACAACCATAAGGTGTAAAATCATCCATATATATTTCCACTGCATCATGTACTAATTCAGCAAAAATACTCAAGACTACTCTTTGGAAAGTGGCAGGAGCATTGCATAGGCCAAAATGGTGGACCCTATAGCAAAATTACCCCAAGGATAGGTGAATGTGGTCTTATCCTAGTCTTCTGGATAGATTTAGATTTGGTTGTACCCACTGAATCCATCTAGGAAAGAAAAGAACTTCTTCCCTGCCAGGCCATCTAGCACTTGGTCAATGAAGTGTAAGGGAAAATTATCCTTCTTTGTGGCTTTGTTCAACTCCCTGTAATCGATACAAATCCTCCACTTACCATTTTTCTTGGGAACTAACACTAAAGGAGAGACCCATTCACTGTCAGAGATAGGGTAAATGAATCTTGCATCTAGAAGTTTTTGTAGTTCTTCTTTCACTATACCTTTAAGAGCTGGATTCATCCTCCTTTGTGGTTATTGGACTAGCTTGCAACATTCTTTGATATATATGTGGTGAGTACACACTGAGGGGTGTACTCCCTTCATTTCCTTGTAACTCCAAGTGAAGGCTTCTAGGTTTTCTCTCAACATGTTGCATAGATTTTCCTCTTCAAGAGCAGAAAGAGATGGATTAATTTTCAAGGTTTTCTCTGGGCCAAATTCTATGGTTTTGACATGGAGTGGGTTGGAATTGGCCAAGCATAAGTTAATTGGATGATTGTTCTGGGTTTCCCTTACTCTTCTTATAATGGTAACGAACTAGGAGTTGGACATTGGAGTAGGTGTTCAATTAAGTCATCCTCATCTTGCTATCCTCCTCTTATGGTTGCTTCCAAAGCATAAAGTTGGGCTGAATAAGCCTCATCTTCTTCTTCTTCCTCCTCCAACCATAAAGGTAAATCATGCTCTAGACAAGGTTGAGCAGGAGGGTATAGGACTAACTGTTTGGACATATGCCCATTCTTGATGGTCATATTCCCAGCTCTGTAGTTAATGTAAGCATCAGTTGTGGCAAACCATGGCCTCCCAAGGATGAGAGGGTAACCAATAAGCTTATCCTTAGGATGGAGAATGAGGAAATCTACAAGGTACTCCTAGGAGTCAATGGAGATCATCACATCCTCTACAATTCCCTCAGGCATGACTGTGGAACGGTCTGCAAGTTGCAGAACTGTTTTGGTCTTCCTTAATGCCCCTTGGAGGTTGAGCTTAAGCATGGTGTCCTTGGTCATCACATTAATGGTAGCCCCAATATCGATCAGAGTGTGTGGGACAATGGTGCCATTGTTGTGCACATCTACTACAGGGCTTCCAGGGTCTAAATATTTCAGACATATTACCTGCCCCAGCATCAAGTCAGATAGCTGCCTAATGACATTAATGGTAGGGGCATCCCATTTTCTACTTCATATATGCTTGAATCACTTATCCTTAATCAAATTATTGTAAATGGGAACATATTTTATTACCTCGAGAAGGGGGATCTTTACACATAGATTTTTCAATTCTCCTAGAAGTTCAATTTCTTCTAGGGTAGGCTAGAGAGGTTGGGCTAATCTCTCAAGAAAGGGTGGATTTACTTTAAGGTTGCTTTCCTATCTTTCTTCCTCAACCTCCCCATGTGGAGATGGAGGTTGGTTATCAGGGAGAATTCTCCCTGATCTTAGGTTGATCTCTTGGATTTCTACAGCATAAGCTGGGTATGATGTCTCTCCATTGTATGCTTGTTGAGCCTGCCTATTGTTTGGGTTCAGATTTGGTTGGGCAGGTGTTATAGACATTTTTGGGCACTACAACCCCAAGCATAAATGTCCATAAACCAAGGGCTCCTAAGTCCCTAAAGGTATTGTTCCAACCCCTAAAAGAACAAGGTCAGCTGATTACAGCATCTCCCAGAAGTTCTCCATGAAAAACTACTCAAAACTGGTGCAAACTGGATCATTTCACTTGCTCCATGGGCAGGGTGCGATGCATCTCACCTTGTACACATGGGAAGTGTGTTGCATTTCAAAAAGCCCTTCTATGGGGTGCGATGGATGAGAAAAGACAAGTGGCGGAGACAGTTTGCGAGGTGGATGATCATGGAATCTTCCAGAAACTTCTCCTGTGACACTTGCCTCTCAGAATCGCCCAAGGATGAGTAAGAGATCAATGAGATCTCCAAGTGGAATCAAGAACTATCAGAGAGAAGACACTAATCAAAAACCCAGAGCTGACTCACACCTCTGAAAATATCTATATATAGATCTCTCATCCTAGAGATCCAGGAGGTTAGGAGGTTGGAATTTTGCATCTTGTAAGGAATTGTTGTTGGTTTCTTGAGGCAACATCATAGTTTTGGGTGATCTAAGATTTTCATGAGGTGAAGAAGGGCTTACTTGCTGAGAGGATGATGCTGGGTTAGAACAACTGGTTGTAACTCTCTTGGCTCTTTCTTGATTATCAATAAAGCTATTCAAGTTTTCCTCCATACTCTTGTGTAATTTATGTTTCATGCATTTGTATGGTCAATATACATCTGATCCTAGATTGTTTATGATAATAGATCCATGTTCTTGTATAGTGTTATGCTTCTTTGATTATATAGGTACTCTGTGAAGCTGGGTATACGAGAAAGCAAGTAGCAAAGGACTATCAGAAGAGAGAGGAATCGAGCAAGGAACCAAGCGCAAGACAGAGGTTGGTCTCCTTTATTCTTCTCTCATCTATCTTTCATAAAGGAAAACGAAAGTAGTTTTACTTTTTTTGTTTCTAAGGTAGCTACCAGCCTTAGTGGGATTAGCAATTCTGCATAGACACTTTTCCCTGTAACAAAATGGTGACTCTGTTGGGGAGCGAATAGATTGATTGTTTATCTACATTTTTTTACTTTATAAACTTACAGACGGAGTCTGAAGTCAAACCAACTAGCCTTCGAACTGCATTTTCTATGCAAATGCAAAGTAGTTCAACGTTGCTTCAGTCAATCTATAGGTTTTGTTTATGAATTAAACGACTGATTTACGAGCTTTCTAATTGCCCTCGTGGTGGCTCTAGTAACCTCCTTAGATCTACCCCTGTGATTGATTTACTGATTACCACTTGCTCGGCCAAAATCCCTGAACTGAACTGAAAAATGTGACCTAGAACCCAATCAAAGTCTCATCCTTGGTCCAACGCACTGTCTGTTCTGTGAATCTCAAATTCAGCGCACTTCCCAAGTGTAGTAGGTGTGTTGCATTTCAGATTCACTGTGTTACAGGTGCGCTGATCAGACAAGGCCTTGTTCGTGAGTTTTGGTTTCTGTGTTCACTCTTTTCAGATCTATTCAGAAGTTTTGCTGCCTATAGTTAGTACACCTCTGTTTGAAACCCCTTTCCTTGCTGTCATTCCGCCTCCATTGTGCAAAGAACTGTAAATGTTTTTATGTATTTTTTTAGTCATTTTCAGTTCTCCTTTACAAAGAAGAAATGCAATTGTACTGTCGTTTCTTGATTTGAAAGTGTCGCAAGTGTCATTTTCAGCCATATAAGTGGACCTGATTGTTCTTGATATTCGATTACCCTGTTACTATCATATTTGATCTAAATTAGTAGTTTTTCTAGTGTCGAAAGCAAGTTTTCATTTCCAAATCGCAAAGTGTTGTCATTGTATTCATTTTGATTTTGAAAAGAGACTTGTTAGTAATTATCACTTTGAAAAATAATTCAGATTTGTGCATTAGCTTTCTTTTTATCATTCACATATTAAGAAGGCTGAAAAAAATACATGCATGTGCATTTGCATTTAGACTGTTTGATTGGTTTGATTTAGGACGGTGCATATAGTGTGTGCTCTTTGCTCTTTGCTGAAAGAACGCCATTTCTCTTTCCTTAGTAGCTAGGGTTTTCATTGCACAAAGAAGATAAAATGACTGTTTATCATCTTAGATTGCATTTTAGGAATTGTACATCTACATCACGCGGTGAACCTGAAAGGAAACTTTTTTAAGCAAGATCAACTATAAAATAAATTTAATGAATCTAACAACGCTTTGGAACCTAATCCACAACATCTAGAAGTCTAGGCTAGAGACGTATTTCGGCGTCGTAAAGCCTGGTAACTATTGTTTTCACTGTTGGTTGGGTGATTCATCCACTTTGAGACGATAAGTGCCAGTACGGACTTGTGCTCCCACGTACTGTCGAGTATATTTTGGGAGACCACAATAGGCTTAATCCTTTATCCATAGGAAGCCGTGTCTGCCACCCTATCGATCGCAATGCAATGAACACAACATTCGGAAAGATTGACTACTGTACCGTAAAAAGTATTCTGTAGTTTTTGGATTGGTTTGGTAATCCGTCTGTCTAGATTTCCAGAGCAGTCTCTTTCGTTCCTTTTCAAACTCCTTAACGGAAAAGGTCCATTTGAGCACTTGTCACTTCAGGCTCATTAAAAATCGAAGGTGACTAGAGTCGTCTTTTGTTTTTTCTCGACTCTTAAAAATTGAAAAAACAAGTTGTGTCAAAGCGTCTAAAATTCATCTAATTCACAAACATATTTCCCCTTGATTTTTAGTTGAGTGAGTAATCTGCAATCATGGAAGAAAGTCAATCGAAATCTCTAGAAAATCTTTTGGATAGACTAGATATGTCTGAACAACCGTCGACATCCAGGACTGTGTCATCTGACGCAGCAACAGCAGAGCCTCCTGCTTCTACTCCAACGATGTTCGTTGGTGTACCATCTGTCCCGGCAAGTTATCAATAACAAGCCGGAGTCCAATCAGGGACTGTTTCGACGACATGGTCAGTTCCTATTTCTTCATCCGGATTATCATCTAGTATTTCTTATGTTGAAACTCAAAAAATTGATCCAATGTGTCTTCAGAGGCCAATCCACCCTTTAAGTACTGGATTTCCACCATATGGAGGGTAGTATGCCTTTTCATTGTTCCCTCCTAGAGAACAACCATATGGGAGTTTACAACAAAGTTCAGGTCAAACTCGAATTACATCCAGCGATTGGGTACTAATACTACCTCAGCAACCATGGGTTGTATATTCAATGCAACCAGTCCACCCTATGTTGAATATTCCCACTATACCTGCTATGGTGAGTGCGTCGCAAGTACAAGCGCTACCTATTGTATGTCAACCACAAGTTTCTCAGGTTGCAATACATCAGCCTCTTGTCTCAACGACTCAATCACAACCTCAGGTTAGTGCCTCCTTATCTGGAGCGACTCAGGCTCAAAAAAGTACTATGACTCCTCATCTTGGTCAATCACCCAGTATTGGGCAACATCAAATGGTCCAACAACCATGGCTGGTTCAATCTCAACAAGCACCATTCCAGCAATCATATCAAGGACCTGAGCAACAAGTCTTTGTAAGTAAAAGGCAACCGCATTTCCAAAGCGGTTATCAACAACCATATTATAATGGTTATGCTCATCAACCTTATCAAAGTTACCAGCATCAAATAAATTATGCTGGTATGCAAAGACCCACTGCTCAGGCGATTCCATCTTATCTTGGATATGCTTCGCCTAACTTGAATCAACAGTTGCCCTTTGTAGCAACTCTAGAATTACCATATCTAAACCGGTTGACGAATGATCCAATTGCTTATGCCCCTTGGTGTCCAGCGATTCCGCATAAACTTCCGTCAGATATTCCTAAATTTAATGGAAATCCGGGTGAAGACCTCTCAAATCATGTGATGACCTTTCATATGTGGTGTTCATCAAACACCCTAAATGATGATTCGATTAGGCTTCGCCTTTTTCAAAGAACGTTAACTGGTCTAGCAGAAAAATGGTATATCGAATTACCTAGAGCTTCGTTTAATAACTTCAGTACCCTAGCCACAAACTTCTTAACCCATTTTCAGTTACCCATAAGGTACGAAACATGAACAGAACTTCTTACCAATTTCAAGCAAACAACGACCACTCACATATCTGATAATATTCATGAGTGGCGACGTCATCGCACAATGGTAAAAACATATGGTCCTGATCAGTTGCTAGCTGAATGGTTTATTAATTCATTATTACCTTCTATCATAGAATATGTGGCAAAGGGAGGAGTCATCACTGAAGTGCAAGTTATTTCTCATGCACAATATGTAGACTTGATCTATACTCAGTCTGGCACACTTTACGATAAAATACCTGATGCTCCTAGACCAGAATTTTATGTTCCTTCCCCTCCTAAATCAAACAAAGACTCTCATGTCGGTGATGGCATGATAGGTACGACAAGCACAAAATCGACAAAGGCTACATCTAAGAAAGCCCATAAGATTTCTGATCAAAATGCAAATGAAGAACTTCTCGCCTCGGAGGTAAATGTTGTGTCGATCGACAAGGGCAAACAACTGAAGCAACCATGGGGCAAGAAGAAAAAGAAAGGGAGAAAAAAGAAGCAGGATGAGTCATCTCCTAAAAAACCTTCTGCAAACCCTTCTGGGCAAAGGAAACCCCCTGCGGGGTGTCAGATATGCGATGAGGATCATCGGACGAGAGATTGTCCTCATAAAGCTGAAGTTAAGAAACTCTTTAAGACTTAAAATACCTCAGCAGTATTGACTGATCCGTTTCCAAAACCGGGAACCAAACTGGTTGCTAATCAAAATGCTTCTCGATCCCAAGTGCTTATGTTGTCTATCTCAAAGCAGCAAAATGATGCTTTGACAAGGAATAAAGATTACGGGAATCCATAGCTGTCGAATAACAAGGCTAATGAACAACCTAGTAGTTCAACAACAACGTTGACCGAAGCTGTGCCACCCATCATTCCTGAACCAATGATAAAGTCGCCAAAGGAAGTAGTACACAAATCAACATTTAATCCTCGTGCAAAAGTAGCACAGAATTATAATATAGTAGAGGACCTGGCCCAATCGCCGTCCGCTATGTCGACACTTGAGGTATCGCAAAATTGCCTCTCCCAAAAGCAGGATCTATTATCAGTAATAGTTGGGATTGACCCAACGGATTCCAAACTTGTATCCTTTAATCACAAAGGATATAACCCTGAGTTACCAACTCAACTAGCTTTCCTTATTCAAGTGAAAGCCCTCAAAAAAACTGTTCATTGAACAATTATTGATGAGGGGGCATCTACATGTATTATGTCGATGAGTTGCTGGAAAAATTTAGGCTCACCACCCTTGTCGCGATCGTCAACGATGTTAAAAGCATTTGATGGACGATCATACACTCCATATGGGATTTTAAGTAACTTGCAAGTTGAACTAGGGGGAAAAATAGTAGAAATAGATGTTGAAGTAATTGACGGAAACCTTGATTACAACATCCTACTGGGAAGGCCCTGGATATATGCCATGGCCGCAGTTGTGTCGACCTACTTCAGGAAGATTGCATTTCCCTTCCAAGGAGGAATTACAATTGTCAACCAACAAAAATTTCTCCCCAACAATTCACAAGTTACGGGAAGCATTCCAATGATCCATGGAAGAAATCATTCGCTTCAAAATATTGGCATAGGCCTCCTAAAATACCGTGCCTTAATGGGTACTTTTTCCCTACCGCCTCCGAGTAATTTGGCAGAAGTGGCCACAGTGGAAACCTGCAATATGAAATCTTCTATATCTAATGGATTCAGAAGATTCCTAAACATTTTTTCAGCATGGATCATCGCCATTTTAGAAATATTGTAGCAATCAATTTTCTTGGCTTGTGGGGCAAACCCAAATCAACGCTCATCGAGTGTTTGGATAGATAGGTCTAAGGAATATGGCACCTCTTCAGATCCTTGGTCACATGTACATTCTACAGACGAAGGAATCATTCAATCAATGATGATAGGAGAGGAACCACGGGAATATTACCACCATCGCTCCCATCTTCCGGATTACCATGAAGATTATTCCAGCAACCTTAATCAGCCTTCAGTTTTTGATTTTCCATCAAATACTGTAAATATGGTGGATTTTGAGGATGGTTCTTATCTCATGTCGACCTCGTTAAAAAATGAAACAAGGAGTCATGAGGATAGTTCTTTTATTGTGTCAACCTCATTAAAAAATGAAACGACTCCCTTTCCAAATCGAGTCTTTGATTACGATCTCGTAAAATCAAAGTCGAGTCTTTCGAAGATCTCGAAGGTAAACCTTCATTCCAACCACCGAGTTGAATGCAATGAAGCTTGGGGGGCATGCACCTCGATTTGCGTTATTATGCTGGGGGCATGCAAAATTATCATGAGCAGTGTTACTACAGGGTTCAAGCTCATTAAAAAATAAACCCGCCACGAGCAGTGTTACTACAGGGTTCAAGCTCGTTAAAAAATAAACCCGCATCGAGTAGTTTTAACGCGGACTTCATTCTCGTTAAAAAATAAACACAAGCAATGAGCAAGTGTTTCCACCAGCGTTTAAGCTCATTTTAAAACAAAAAATGAACCAATTTCCGGTAAATAACCATCGTGAATGTATTACTTCAGCCTTTGAAGCCTTGGTCGTGTTCTCATCATCACCTCCACTCTGCATTGGCCGATCATTCACCTCCACTTGATTGTTTATCCCTTTTGAGGAACAGCTGCGAAGAGTGATCCTATTAGCCATCCTTGTAACACTGCCATGATTTGGAAATTCCAAACCTTACCTGTAATCAGCTGCTACCCGAATCTATCACTCGTTCCTAAAAAATGAGTCTCCTTTAAGCTCTTTTCAATTGACTCATAAAATATGAAAATATTGCCAAGCTATTGGCCTATCTGGCTCGTTAAAGCGATCGAAAGTGTTATCCCTCCTTTAGATTTTAATCTTTTTGGACCTGAGGGATTATTACCCAAAAAGATCGAGCGCTTGTTTTGTTCAGCTCGTTAAAAGTACCGAAAATTCATCCCTTCTGTATTGTTTTATACTTTTTTGGACCTAAGGGATTAGATGACTAAAAAGGATTTTTTGGAGTTTCCTTTACGTCCCTTTTCAGACTCTCTAAAATTGAAAAGGACCGAGTTATCTTTGTCGTTAAACTCGTTAAAAGCTAATAGCGACAAACTTGTCCATAACAGACAAGAACTAGTTTCACTATTGCTAAGCTTGTTAAAACATAGCGATGGGTTTGCCCGAAGGGAAAATTATAGAACAAGCATATGTTATCCTCCTTAAGCTTGAAAAAACTAAAGAGGTACTAGTCAGCAATGACTGGGGAAAAATTGGGAAGAAAACTTGAAAAACTTTGTTGGTAGCAAGTCGCTCTTGAACATGACACTTTCACTCCGCATCCAAGTCGGGTTGGGTTCTTTCATTCACTGGTCACATCACCATGGTTCCATCACACCATCGAAATTTGGGGTTAATGCTACCGATCCATCATGTCAGTGTCGCCGGTATGTTCAAGAGAAGTCACTCAGAGAATTCACTTGTGTCTCACCCACTGCAATACATTTACGCTTCATTCTTTCATGACCGCCACCCTGAACCATATATCACCAGATTGTTTTCACCTCCATTAAAATCATTTGCTCTGTTCCATGTCATTGATGTGGGATTCATTAAGGCCCTCCTATGATGGATCGCTTCTTGTCGACATCAACTCATTATCCAAGAAGTCAATCTAGGAACAACCCTTTCAGTACTTTGAAGCTTGCATGCCTCAATGGCAAGTTTCTCACTTCCGGTGATAGGTTTACATCAATGGCCTTCGACCAAAAGATTTTACGTGGTGTTCGAAACCAAGTCCCTTATTCACACCACGTGAATTGTACTGCAGTACCTTGAGGATCATTATCATTATCGGTGATTCCTCTCGTGCCTGTTAACAACTTACATCATTGGTTGGTAATCAGGCGATGTCTTTCCATGTTCGACTCCAGAACATCTCTCACATGGATTGACTTGTACTTTGAGTGAAGATCGAACGAGATTGAAGACCCCGGATCTAGTTTCATCCATCCGGGCTACGATATATATTCAAAAAAATAAAGACATCAAATGTACATCATTGCTGCACAGATAATCATCCAATTTAAGGGATGATGGCTCTACCAGAATCATCAGTCTACACTCAGACGATTGTCTGTCTCATGTACATGAAAAATGAATTTATAAAGCTGAGCATGGGAATGCCCGCCTCAGCTAGATCATGAAAAAATTATGAAGATAATGTATTGTATTGTATCTTATTACAGGTTTCCTTCTAGCTTGAAAGAACTTCGGATCCTCATGATAAAACATTTCACCCGACATCAAAATATTAACGACCTCATGCTTTAGGGGGCAACTGTTATAGACATTTTTGGGCACTACAACCCCAAGCATAAATGTCCATAAACCAAGGGCCCCTAAGTCCCTAAAGTTGTTGTTCCAACCCCTAAAAGAACAAGGTCAACTGATTACAGCATCTCCCAGAAGTTCTCCATGAAAAACTACTCAGAACTGGTCAAAACTAGATCATTTCACTTGCTCCATGGCTAGGGTGTGATGCATCTCACCTTGTACACACGGGAAGTGCCTTGCATTTCAAAACACCCTTCTATGGGGTGGGATGGACGAGAAAAGACAAGTGGCGGAGACAGTTTGTGAGGTGGATGATCATGGAATCTTCCGGAAACTTCTCCTGTGACACTTGCCTCTTAGAATTGCCCAAGGATGAGTAAGAGATCAATGAGATCTCCAAGCAGAATCAAGAACTATCAGAGAGAAGACACTAATCAAAAACCCAGAGCTGACTCACACCTCTGAAAATATCTATATATAGATCTCTCATCCTAGAGATCCAGGAGGTTAGGGGGCTCAAATTTTGCATCTTGTAAGGAATTGTTGTTGGTTTCTTGAGGCAACATCATAGTTTTGGGTGAGCTAAGCTTTTCATGAGGTGAAGAAGGGCTTACTTGCTGAGAGGATGATGTTGGGTTAGAACAGCTGGTTGTAACTCTCTTGGCTCTTTCTTGATTATCAATAAAGCTATTCAAGTTTTACTCCATACTCTTCTATAATTTATGTTTCATGCATTTGTATGGTCAATTTACATCTGATCCTAGATTGTTTATGATAATAGATCCATGTTCTTGTATAGTGTTATGCTGCTTTGATTCTATAGGTACTTTGTGAAGCTGGTATACGAGAAAGCAAGTAGCAAAGGACTATCATAAGAGAGAGGAATCGATCAAGGAACCAAGTGCAAGACAGAGGTTGGTCTCCTTTATTCTTCTCTCATCTATCTTTCATAAAGGAAAACAAAAGTAGTTTTACTTTGTTTGTTTCTAAGGTAGCTACCAGCCTTAGTGGGATTAGCAGTTCTGCATAGACACTTTTCCCTGTAACAGCAGGCATCTAGGGTTGCGTGGGTGGAGTAGAGTGTACGACTTGTGGTTGGGTAGGTGGTGGAGGGAATAGAGTTGGAGCATTGTTGTATTGGGGCCTCCACCCCTGGTGTGGGGTATTCCACTGAGGTTGTGACGGAACATAAGGTTGAAATGACAGGTTGGCTAGCTAGGAATGATACTAATATTCATAGGACCAAGGAGGGGGTGTAGACTAGGAAGGATGAGTAGGGGGTCCCCATGAAGGTATATTTGTGGTTTGGTTGGGGTTGTAATATTCATGGATGACCCTTGCATACCCTGCTGGTATGGTCTAGGCCCAGGAGGTCTCCTTTGGTTGATGTAGCAAAGATGCTCATTGACCCCTTTAGCTCCTTGAAATACAGTATTGAGTCTGGGTAAGGAAGGGCACTTGTCTGTGGAGTGGTTTTCTTCACAGACCAAGAAAATCTCAATGCAATTCATTGTATATTTGTTCCTAGGATGCCTCCTGTTGCATCTAGGACAAAAGATGGCCAAGGCTCTCTCTACTTCCTCTTGCTTCCTTTTGATGTTCATGGTGTCCAATTGCAAGGCAAGGGTTTGTAGCATCTCACTTTTGAAATCTTCCAACATATTTCCAATTTCACCCTTGATGGATGAGTTGGAAGATGATGTACTGGCTATAGATTGACTACCCCTACCCTTTTTCCTGACTGCCTTAGAACAGTTTCTAAAGATAGTCTTGATATCCTCCTAGGGTAATTGGTAAATATCTCCTCCTGCTAACAAGTGTAAGGTATCCAAAAGATCTTCCCTTACTCCTCTGAGCAGGACCAGTTTTAGTGACTCAGGGTCAAGTGTGCACCTGGCCCTTTTGTAACTAAGCTGGAATATTTCTTCATAGTCTTCAAGGATTCATCCTGGCCCATGGTCATCCTAAAAATATCTTCTTTAGTATCCTTTGACCTACATGGGTCCCTATATTTTTTGTTAAAAGCCTGCTGCATCTGAGCCCAAGTTGTGATGTTATCTCCAGGTAAACCCATGAACCACCACAATGTTGCATCCTTGAGGGTAGATGGAAACAATTTTAACTTTTGACCATCATATGTATAGTCATAGGTTCGGCATATAACAACAAACTCAAATAGGAAAGTGTCAGGGTCCTCTATGGTCAAGCCATGGAAATGAGGTAGAGCAGAGGGGCTTATATTCTTCATCTTAGTGTCCCCATTAGTTTCTTTGATGGGGAAGGAACCCTCTACTCTCTCTCTATTACCTCTGTCATTTCGGTTTTCAGGCATTGGTTCATTAGGAATGGGTTCCTCTTCTTCTTCTTCCCCTACAAGTTCTTCAAATATGTCAAGTTGCTCACCTGAAGGTTCCTCCAGTTCACAACCACCGAAGAAGGTAAAAGGTTGGTTGTTGGATGCAGTGGGGATATTTGTTAAGAATTTCCCTAAATTGTCCCTATTCCTACGAGGCATGAAAGGAAATTTTTTTGGGTTGGCTTTTACAAGATTTTTTTAAGCTGGAGAGTAATTTGCAGAAATAAAATTGCCGATTGGATGAAAACTACTGACAGAAAGAAAGGTTTGTTGTTGAATTGAAATTCTACTTGCAGAATGGAAAGAAAAGAAGATAATGACAACTGAAAGAAAGGAAGCTACTAGATTACTTTTGTATAAATAAACTAATGGCAGAAGATTGGAGACTAGAAATAGAAGAAAAGAAAGCAGTACTCACATTCTACTCAGACACCTCACCGACAACGGTGGCAAAACGTGATGAGCACCAGTATTGCGGCAAGGATGTTGCAACTCTTGAGCTACCAACTTTACTTATCAACCCAAGGTTCATACAAACTTGGAGGTGACAATGCTATATGCACAGGAAGAAGTGAAGGTCTTACCTGTTGTCACTTGTTCATCTGGAAAGAGACCCCAAGGGTTCCAAGCCAGACTTCTATTGAGTCAAAAGAAGCTTGATTCTTTGATGGAAGAAGAGAAAATCTATTCTAAGAGAGCTTAATCTACTATAGTAATGAAGAAAACAACCTGTAATGTTAAATCACACCATATCCTAATTAACCATTTAAACAACTAAACTAAGCAGAATTGGTAAATCAACACTAACCTAATGATGTTATCTAAGTTACAGAAGTAAATAGCATCAAACCAAACTAATGTATAAGCAAGGAGACTAAACTAAGTCTGTTTTCACGTTTTTGGTGTTTTGGTAAAATCAAGCATGCAAGGAGTCAAGCGGGAGAGCAAGCAAAGATCAAAATCCATGAAAGGAGGACGTAACGAAGCAGCAGTGCATGGGAACCATTAGATCAATTAACAAATAGTAAAAATGGAATATGAGCGGTGGAGATATTATTACAGGAGATTACGTGAATAGATGGACGAATAGGATTAACGGAATATGAATGGCAGAGATCTTATCACGAGAGTTTAAGTCAATAGATGGACAAATAGGACTAATTGGAGATGAATGGCGGAGATCTTATCACGGGAGATTAAGTCAAGAGATGGACGAATAGGACTAATGGAGATGAATGGCAGAGATCTTATCGTGGGAGGTTAGTCAAGAGATGGACAGACAATTCTAATTGGAAGATGAATGGTAGATATCTTATCACGGGGGGTTAATTCAAGAGATGGATGGATCACATCAAGTAGCATGGAGACAGAAGGGTAAAAAACATGCAAAATGATGGACTAGGTTTTCGTAGGCAGTAAGCAGTTTCTTGCACGCCCTCAAAGTTGTAAGCAGAATTCCAAAATTTTACGTGATTAGCCTAAATAGGTGACACAGAGCATGAGAAACCCACTTTTCTCGCGTGTTTTCGAGTGGATATCAGTCATGCAAGAATCTGAGAGAGATTGAATGATAGCCATTGGATCAAGCTAGACAGATCGACGATGGATATTTGGAGCGCATAAAGTATTAAGACGACGCAAAAGTCGTTGAATCAAACTAGACAAATCGACGATGGATATTTGGGAGCACATAAAGTATTGAGATGACATGATATTCATTGGATGAAGCTAGACAGATCGATGGTGGAGATTTGGAGCGCATAAAGTCAAACATTGAAATGAATACGAAGAAGCTATGCGACACACGGTTGACAGTGGTTGGTCAGGGTTGTTGTGAAAGGAAATCTACAGGTATAATCCTTGCTAACCTGCTAACTGAAGAAAAATGCACGAATGGAAGAAAATTAAAACACAACCAATCTATGCTACACTTCTCTAATGGAAATGCAAATATTTAAACAAATGACCGATTAAACCATGAATCTATGCGCCACCCTGTTGTAATGGAAATGCAGATATTTAAGAAAATGAACGATTAAACCATGAATCTACGCTAACATACATGTACAATAAAGAGGAGCCTTAGCTGCTAGGTTTGGGCCCTGACCCAAGAGCTTCATCCCTCTGAGTTAACTCAGTGTTGGCTCAAAACAAAACTCATTCTTATTATCAAAACAATGGATTACATCAACAACTGTCACCAGTCTTGCAGCTCAAAAATAAAGTAGAGTTTTACAATAAAAATTCCAAATACTACTGAGGTCTTAGGCCTCTCTATTTATGCATTTGAATTCTCCAACGAATTCTTTAAAATTAGGGAGGCTTGGCTCCTGAACTAGAGATAAATTGGTGCTTTGACTTCCACTTTCTCAGTTGCCTTCTAGTCCTCATGATTTGGCTGGTTGCACTCCGATCTGATGGAGGAATATTCGAATGGTGGGGTAGTAAATGTGGAGTATTTCCCTCCTATAATTCTCTCCCTTGTCCTATTTGAGTTTTTACCAAGGTATTTGCTAAAATTCCTTGCTTTTATCCTTTAATCCTACATTACATGCACATTAGACCACAAAGCAAAATATCCAACTCTAACTCATCTCATAAACAAAATATAATCAAAAGTATGCAATAAGTTGTAAGAATAGTTGGTTTGACTAAGCTAGGAGGTGAATTAAGGCCCATATAAATACCCAATGATGAGGTTCATCAAACATCACCAACATAATCACAAAAAGTATACATGAATCACATTAGAAGAATAGTTCTTATTAATATATGAAAATACGAACCCAGTTAAGGACTTCCACGTACCACCTGACCATAGATGGGGCTGAACCAAATCTCTCTTTCAGCCAATCAACCCCGTTCCACATTCCAACCATGAATGTGGGATCTCATGGAATAAACCAAGACAAAACCAACCAGGGCTTCCAAAGGCCAAACTACCTCAACCCTCAACCACAATGATTCCACCTCTATGGTCAAACATCACTAACGCCAAACAGGTCATCCTTTACCAAAGTTTTCAAGGGATTCATGAACTAGTCACTCAACCCACAACCATCCAAGTCTCAAGAGTGTTTGATTCAAGGACTAGTAACTCAACCCACCAAGGGCTCCACAATGTTTGTCCCAACCTAGGCTCTAGGACTAGTAACTCAACCCAAGTTATTCTAGGGTTTCTAGAGCATTTTTCCAACCCACAACCATAAGGAACATGAGCACCAATTAGAAAACAATAAAGTCAAAAAAACCACAAAACCATGGATATCTAGGAAATGGAAAGGCAAATCTAAAACCTCTTTCAATCTAGGAAAATATCCATGCCTATGACAACACATAACCAAAAAATAACATGAATATACCATGTATTCATAAATCAACAAGGAAATCATACATGAAACCTATTACCTGCAAAGAAATTCAGTTATATTTTTTTATCCAACTGTTCCCTTGTGCTTTCCTTCTTTCCTTTGCCTTCCTTCTCTAATCCAAGTGCTCTAATATTTCTATAAGTGTGCAAGAGTATGAGAGAGAAAATATAAAATTACAAAGATTGTAAACTAATCCTCAAAAGCTTTTTTATGATTGAGACCTCTATTTTCTTCAATTTCCTTCATTTACCTCTATTTTCCTTCTCATATAAATTTTTGTCTCTTCACCTTCCTTTTCCCCTATTTTCCTTTATTTTCAGGAATAAAATGTCATTTATTACCTCTTTTCCTTTTCCAATGCCTTTAACAATTTCCATAGCCGTTAATTAATCACAAGTGGTACCCATCACTATTCTTTTCCCAACATTCAGCTTGGAATATGTATCCGATGACCTTGGTCTTATTTTATTTACATGGAAAATCAACCAGGGTTTATTACAATTCCAAGAATTGTGCAAGAACGATTGTGGTCATGGCAGAATCGCTATAGAAGTGGCAGGCAGGAAACTAACTCACGTCAAAGAAAAGTGAGCTGAAGTTGACGGTGGAGGGAATTAAATTAAAAATGGTTCGTTTAACTTAATTTGAAAACTTTTCATATGATGATTAAATGAAATTAATATAGCTCGAAAATTAAAGCATCGTTCCATCCATTGGGTTTCACGAGTGGCTTAACCTTCTCACATCTATGCACCTGACATTCCCCTAGGACCATTGATTAGATAGATGATGGGAAGTCATATCTTATCTCTTGGGGAAAGGCACATTAATGAACACGTTATTACCCACCCAATGAGAACGACAATCGGTAGATAAGAAGGGATCAAATGGCCACGAGTTATCAGGAATTGTTAAGTTGTTGAAAAGGTGAGAAGGTTGTCACTCGACAATGTACCACATCCATAAATCTAAAACCAATGACTATATCTCTAACGGTGTATATTAAGAGATAACTCATTTTTTAGATATGAGTTGGTTAAAAGGGTCGCAACTAAAATCCTTATGAAATAATATGAGTTGTTGATTGATACTATTAGTCACTTGATTATCTGTGCAAGTGCCCTAGTGATTCTCTTAATGGAATTACAAATAATTTGGTCAATTCATTACCTTTGAATATATCAAAGGTGAAATATAAATATTACCCATGAACATTAGATAAAAATATTATATAATCACAAGGGTATGTAGAGATATAACAACTAGCTCCAAAAAGGGATACCATTCTGCTATGGTGTTCCAAATATTTGAGCACTACTGAGAGTGGGGGGTGTGTGAATAAATAGTGTGACTTATTATCAATTTTTACCAATTATTACTTAACTAATGAATCATGCATATGTTAACCAACAACACATTCTATTATCTCATAAACATAAACCATGTATGCAGCTAAAAAAAGATAATCATATGAGAAACAATAATCAACACATCAAAACATCCACAAAATTCATCACACAATAGACACAAGATATTTGGTGGAAAACCTTCATCGGGAAAAAACCCACCCTTTTTGTTGTTGCACTGCTCTGAAGCTTATATTAAGAAGAATGTGACTTTTACATAGATGACAAACTCCCATCAATTAGGAGACTCGACCTCATATACAAACAGATGACTTTGATTAGCATGGAGGCTCAATTATGTTGATTAGCTTGAAAGACTATGTTCTCCACAAATCTATGGACTACCATCCTCTGAGAGCCACCACGATCATTTGATCCTCACCCGACTCCAATTAGACTATCCAACTACCATTGGATTGAGAAATTGTTCTTTTCGCTGAAACTTTGCAATCACTGCTCCTCTACTCTATGTGGATCTCCTTTCATATATTTTCAAACTAGATCCAAGATTTTTTGCTCAATTCAATTCAGCTCTACAATACAACCTCTAGCAACAAGACATCATCATCAAATCAAATAGAAATATCACAAACATATGTGCTCTCCAACTAGTAAAATAGTGGCCACAACTATGCATCAAATATGAATACCAAATCTGAATACTATCAAACCCTCACAACAATATAATGTTGCATAATACAAATAACTTCATAATACGCTATGGCTATGTGCCAAATGCATCAACAACTCCTACAAAAATATATGTGAGAGTCACCAACAAAAACATTATCCAACAACATACAACAATTCTCCAAATCAATCTCTACTCCAAAAACTTCAATTCTGAACTGTTATAAATCATGCTTCAAATTTGCTCATTATGCAGCAATTAACACACATAGACTGAAGCATCTACAATCTCAAATAGGTCTAAAGCATCAACGATTTATACAACCTTCTCTGGCTCACTCTCATACTCAACCAACCAATACTTGGCTCCAAGATCAAGTATATAAAACATGTAGGTCGAAATTGAGCTTGGGGATGGGATAAAAGGTGCACAAATTATACCAAATCAATCCACTAACACCACAACTTATGCACTAAATGCATTCACATCATTGGAGGACCATTTCAAACCATTTCTGACATTTTCAACTACTTCTAGAAGCCTCTAAGAATTTCCAAGCTAATTTTATTACAAATAATGTGAGGAATGTAGAGAAAATCTTGTGAAATACCTCAGTCACTTGCATGACACTGTCTAAAATTGATCGAAAGCTATAATCACTCTCACAGGCATGTTTATATGCGACTGAGACTTTTTAGTCACTCTCATGAGCCTGTAAGGGAGTAACTAGGGTAGAGCATAGGGAAAAACCATAAACTCTCCGCTTTGAACCTATGCCACATGTTGGATCATCTTCTTTATCTCCTTTACAAGCCTCCAAACCTATGACATAGCCTCTGACACACTTTCAAGTGGATCAAGCATGTCTCTCAAGTGTCACTAGAAAATTGATTGTAAAGGCTAAGGAACAAGTTTGGAAAGAGTTCCAATGAGTCCTTCACTCTGCAAAAATCATCTCCATACACCTCTAATAGACCTACAATACTCTATAGCACCATCATCAAGCCATTACATAACTAAAAAATTTCATCCTCATAAGCATAGGCATGAATACCTAATGAATACCTAGTTGGAAAATCAACTAGTGTGCCATCAACCATCACCATTACATGAAGATCTACATGAAAACATGTAAGAACATTATCAACCAAACCAATGCCATCATCTGACTATCATGATTTTTCCATCGTATAGGATCAATATCAATTCCAACACATATTGACACACACCAACTGCTCCATCAATATACATTATTATGAGGTTGACATAAGTGAATGACCTCATACGGTTGACACCATAAGGTTGACATCAATGCCAACACAACTAGCTGCAACCATGTTATAATGAATGACATCTACACATAATCTAGGCTATAATGGTTGACATCAATGCCAACATGAGCTAGCTTCTTTCATGAACCAATTCCAACATTATCTAGTTGGAAACATGCACACCATAATGCCAACAATCTCCCCCTTTGGAATTGATGGAAACCATACACAAACTCCATACCATCATCCTCTATCTCTCCCCCTTTGACATAAATGGAAAATGGCCAACTCCATATAATAGGTAGCAAGAACTAAAGCATAAACCCTGGAGAAACTAACATGGGTGAAAAATAATGCATATCAACAAACATACATGTCTCCATATAATCAACAAGCAACATATATACCAATCATCCTCTATCTCACCGCATATCAGTAATAGCAAGTAGAAAATATACCAATGATCATCCAGAGTAGCATACCAACCAACGATCTACTAACAACAAGAAAAAACATGCCAACATAAGGAAACCATCATCAACATATGAAACATCATATAATGTGTAGCAATATCCACATGAGGCAACCACGCACAATCTCCCCCATAACTACATAGCAACAACTACCAAAATATCTCATCACATGAGGTCAAAAAACCACAATTGTCATAGAATAGCATGTGGTGCATGATGAAAACCTTCAAGTGGATCATAATGCCAAAAATGTATGTCTGAAGTAATAATATCAAATAATTCTCCCCCTAAACACAAGCCATATCCAAGCTATAGAGATACCAATTGTTAGGCTAAAATGACCGCTTCCACTGCAAACAATGCTTCCTTTGACAAATAGAAGCACCATATGGACTAAGACTCCACATGAACATGACTCAAGTGACATACACATTATAAATACATGGTTTTATAAGGGATATAAAACCTCATACATGACCAATAACATGACCTCATGACTCATGACTAAATGACCCAATGATAGTACAACATAAGTATATGGCTTTGTTATCACTCCAGGAAACTCTCCTAGGTTGTGGCTTGGAGATGCCCGGTAACATATAATCTTCAATATTTTTCTCGGGACTATTGAAATGGATGATGGTTTGGATCAAGTCAAATAACCATTTCAGCTCTATTCTCACTCAAGACATGCATGAACGCCCTCAACAATACAAGGCTTTAGACCACTAATGCTCAATAGTTTATAAATTCAATGGATAGATGGAGAATACTGACTGTACTAGCAGATGCATACATAAACATATATGAATGGCTAGCTACAGAAAATAAGCGGAACTTGCAAATCTAATTTATCAATGCAGAGATAAGATGATAGTTATCTAGCATTAGACACAACAGAAACATGAATAACCTATCCAAGTGCAAGTATAGAATAGCAGAGAAAATGGGAATTGAACATGTAATAGTAAAAGAAGCTTATATTTATGGAGCGAAGATGAGAATCTAGAGGAGTATAATCTACACAGTCTCCAAAAGTTGAACCCCTATTACATTTTTCTTTCAGATATTTATAGCTCTTTACAATGCTCTCGAGTCTTTTGAGGCTTGAGAGGTCTTAATCTATCCCTGTGTCTCTTCAACAACTTTGATGCCTTGACTAGGCAAGCATGGCTCAAAGATTCCTTCTTCTGATAGAAGAGTAACCACACTCAAGTAGTTTGATGTGTTGTCTGGGAAATCTCTTGTGCCAAAGATGCCCAATAATCGGCTATGTTGCTTTCTGGCTGAGCATTGTCTTGTCCATGATGTTTTTGTTTGTTTTGGACAAGCTACATTGTTGATGCTTCATGACAGATTATGTTTCGGGCTGTGTTGCACTATTGATGCCCCATGATCATTCTCAGCCTTTATCTCCCAACAATTATTTCTCGGCCTCTATTTTGTGATAGAATGGGTCTTTGGGCCTCTGTTATCCCTTTAACTGTGAACAGAAAACGCTGCAACTTGTGAGAAATCCCGCCCATCATTGTTCTTCTGGACTTCAAAATTCCTTAAACATGGCCTATTTCTCAATCGGGTCCACCCTCTAGGTCGCTATCGCAAGTTTCTAGTGGCCTATTTCTTGTGTATTTGCTTTGTATTCTAAAATATACAAAAATCATGAAAATCCTATGAAAATACATGAAAAATGGCTTATGGTGGACCTGAAAATATTATAAATTTTCATTCCTGAACCCTTTCAAGTCTGGGCCTTATCGCATCGAAACCACTCCTTGGTTCCCTTTGTATTTTTTTAAATAATGAAAGACATGAAAATGCATTGAAAATGGCTTTGGCATGGACCTCAAATATTATATATTTCCCTTCCGGACCCTTTCGGGTCTGGGTCTTATTGCATATTGCAAACCAAGCTTCCCTTTGTATTTGATTATACAACGAAAATACACAAAAATACATTTAAAAAGGCTTACCTGCAGACCTCAAATATTATGAAATATCCTGTATATAACCATCAGGTCCAGTTATCACATCACACGTATACCTGTGCATAGGCCCCACCCCTTGGTGCTGTTTCACTGCGATATGGCAATGCGATCTGATCGCAATCGCATATCACTCGTGCCCAGGGCTACTATTAGCGTGCCCCCTGTATTTCTCTGATAGCGACTCTTGTGACGCGATGTGGGCCATCAATCTGCGTCACTTCATTGATGGTCCACGTTGCATCACTGATCGCAATCCCATATCCACTCGGTCCCTTCTTATTCTGCTAGCCTGCCTTTGCTGATTGCGACCCACTGATCCAATCATCGGAGGTCGCTGATCGAGGGTGTCTTGTGCCCATCCTTAAGTCGTCCTCTCTGTAGCGTCGATTACGATTCACCACTTAGATTTGGGCCGTTGATCGGCCAGATCTAACGGCAGCTATGCATTGCTATGTTCATGCCTGTGATACTTAGTTTTTTGACTGTTTTAATGTATTTTAGCCTCCCGATAGTGTTTTTCTTGTTGGCATTATGATGTATGTGTTGTACTTGATGGCAACCCACTTGTATCAGAACAACTCACTTGTATATGGTAACTAGGTGAATCTACAGAAGAGATATCAAATGTGACAAAACGCATGACAATAGTGTTTACATATGTGATGAAATACTTGATGGCAACCCACTTGTAGCAGAACAACTCACTTGTATATGATAACTAGATGAATCTATAGAAGAGATATCAGATGTGACAGAATGCATGATAGTAGTGTTTATAGATGTGATGAAATGCAGGGCAGCTCAGAAGGCAACTCGCTCAAATGAAAGATCACAGTATAGCAGGTAAAAAACAAAGAATTACATATCAGTCTTCACAAAATGAAGAAAGAGAGGTATAAACAGGTTCACCATTGACCAAGTTGTGTATACACACAGGTTCATTGTATACAAGTTGCGTATACATATACACACACTTTCATAGAAGGAAAAGCGTGTATACCTTGGAAAACTAAATTTTTGGTCTGAAGTATTTGGTCCATGGTATTTGTATCCATGGTATTCATCCAAGATATCTAGTCCAAAGTATTGACCCTAGGTATTTGGTCCAAGGTATTAGTCCTAAGTGGTTTTGGTCCATGGTAATGAGAAAGGCCTAAAACTAGAAAAGGAGTAGAAGATCATTAGGCCAAGTTGTGCTAGTATCGAATATCTGATGAAGTGTGAGATCTAATATGCGGGTTATTGACTTATGGTGTTGTGCTTGATTTGAACCAAGGATGAACCTTAGTGTTTGATGAAGGATAAGAATTAGTGATGTATCAGGATCTTAAGGCTTGAAGTGGATTATCTTTATGCAGTTTGATCATGTATCTAAATAACTGGCGCATTTTGTAGTCTATAAATATGATGATTTGGGTATGACTGAAGTCTGGAATAGTTGTAATGTTTAAATCATCATTTACAGATCTTTACGCGGGTTCACTTTAGAAAAGAAGCGTATGCACGCTGGTTCTCCATATCAAAGTAGCGTATGCATCATAAATTTGATTTTCGGATCTGTACGCTAGTTCACTTTGAGGAAAGCATGTATGCACATAGGTTCGACATATGGAAGTAGTGTATACCTTTTAAAATATGTTTTAGTTGCTTCAATTTGTTGTTGTAGTGTTCTGGGTTTTGGCTTGGGTTCTGGTTACTGTATTATGGTGACAGCATTCTGAATGATCAGATTGATGGGTTGTCGAAGTTGATTGATTCGGTTGTGGTTGGTTCAAAAGGAGATTGGTTGATGGAGATATATTTTATGATTGAATGATGTTGTTGATGGTTCCAGTCTGAAAATTTATGAAACGTGGTCCTTGGAAGAAAAGAGAAGGGTGTAGCCTTCTGTAGGCCAGCACCTACGTACTAGTAAACATATAAGCTAGTACAAGAGCTAGGAGGCTGTAGCTCCTTTCCAGTAGAAGCTGGAGAATGAGAGAACGTTGTATCTTTCTACAGGTAGAAGCCTATGTAATGGTATAAGACTACACTAGTACAAGAATTGTAAACAGAATTTTCTTATTATTAAAGGAATACAGAGACGACAACAGCAGGTGGTTTTCACCCACATTGGGTTTCCACCTTATATCTTGGTGTTCATGTGTGTTTCTTATGTGTGGTGCTTTATTCTATTTTTATTGCACTGCATAATGAATTCTTGATATACTGGTTAAAGTTCAATACATGATAATTTGGGTAAATCAAAAGATCTCTGCATATATGCTAGTTTTATTAAGTACAGTTGAGTATACACGCTAGTTAACTAAGCTGAAGTAGCATATACAAATCAATTTTGAAAATTAAATTATTGATCTGATAATACTAATTCACCCCCCTATTAGTATTATTTCCAACAATTGGTATCAGAGCAGGTCCTTCAGAAGAAGCTTGATCGCTTGAAGGAAGATCCAGCATCATGAGTAATCAAGAAAGCAGGGGATCCATTAGACCGCCAATCTTTGATGGAAGAAACTTTGTTTATTGGAAGGTAAGAACCACAACTTATCTTCAATCACTTGGAATAGATGTCTGGGAAATTGTGGAAGGAGCATATACATTTCCACCAACAATTCCTATAGATACGACAGGTAAAAAGCAATATGAAACCAATGCCAATGTTGTCAATACATTATTGGGAAGTTTATCACAATCAGAGTTTGTCAAAGTTATGCATCACAAATTAGCCAAAGAAATATGGGACAAAATCATTCTAAGCTATGAAGGAGACTCTCAGGTAAAACGTGCTAAACTACAAACTCTCAAAATTCAATATGAAACTCTCAAGATGCACAATGATGAAAGTATAGCTAGTTACTTCTTACATATAGATGAGGTTGTCAATTGCATGAAGAATCTGGGTGAAGAGATAAAGGAAGTTACCTTAGTTGAAAAAGTTTTAAGATCCTTGTCTACTAAATTTGAATCAAAAGTATTTGCCATAGAAGAAAAGCAGGATCTACAGACTATTAATATGACACAGCTTCATAGAATCTTAACTACCTTTGAGATGAGAAAAGGAGGTCCATCAGATATAAGAGAAGTTTCATTTAAAGCTTCAACAAAAGGAAAAGAAGAACTCAATGAATTAGGACATATTTCAGAAGAAGGAGAGTAAGTAAACTCTGTTAAGAAGCTTCAACTAGGTTCTGGAAGATTCAGAGGTAAACTACCTTTCAAATGTTCTTCCTGTGGTAGAGTTAGTCATTATGCTGCCAAATGTCCTCATAAATATAAAAATGATAAAGGGAAGGAATCTGCAAAATGGAATAGAAAAAAAAGTGTAAGTAAAAAGAGCTACTATACGCATGAAGATAGCGATGGTTTATCAAATAGTGATGAAGATTAAAATAGTAATGACTATAGACTTCTGATGCTTTATGAAGATTATGATCTCTTAGATGCTTTAGATGAAGATGAACTTTATGAAGAAATCTCTAAACTCAAAATCTGTTTAGAAGAAAAGAATACAATTATAGATACCTTGACATACCAACTTGCTCAAAGAGAAAAACACAATGAAAAACTAGAATGTGAAATTGTGGGTCTAAGAATGGATCTTGAGAAAACAATAGCTCTCAATCTTAGATTTTCTAAAGGATCAGAAACCTTAAATGAAATTATAAAAGTGAAACATTCTCCTCTAATAAAGACAGGACTTGGATATACTGAAGAAGCATCTCAATCACAGAAGCTGTCAACCTCCACTAAAAGCTATCTTGATGCAGCAAAGAGTAGTGGATAGTTTGACAATCATCAGCAAAGGCATAAAGCAGATCACCAAGTAAATAGGCTCAATTTACTTCAAGGATGAATAGAAGCCACAACCAACCTTAGGTAAATCATACGCAATTTGCTTCAAAGATGAATATCAATAGAAACTACAATCACCAGGTCAGTAGATTCGATAATCGTAGGAACTTCTTTAATGGTCAATGTTTCTCCTGTCATAATTTTGGACACAAAATTTCTCAATGTGTTGCTTAAAAACCATCATGAATAGAGAAGCATGAAATCAAAGGAATGTGATAGGGATCAAGAAAACTTCCTATAATAACTTTTCTCTTCTTGAAAATGAAATAGAATGCTCAATCTGTAACAACTTTGGCCATGAAGAATCTGAATGCAGGAGTAAATTTCAGAAAATATCTCAAAAGGAGCAAACTCCATCAAATCCCAAAATATGGAGAAAGAAAGAACCACAAATAGAAAGATGTGGTATAGCCTTGTATGCAGAAGGACAAGAAAACTAGTGGTACATTGACAGTGGATGCTCAAAACACATGACAGGTGACAAAGAAAAACTACACTCATCTAATGCCTTAGAAAAGGAAAAGAGTGTCTCATTTGGAAACGACACTCCTAGTGTCATAAAAGGTGAAGGCTCTATTTTCTTGAAAGAAAACTTTAAAGCTGGGAATGTTATGTATGTTGATGGATTAAAGCATAACCTGTTGAGTGTGAGTCGAATGTGTGATCTTGGAAATGAAGTAGTGTTTCGATCAAATGGATGTGTTGTTCGTGAGCTTGATATAGGAGAAACTGTGATCAAAAGCACAAGAACTCCAAACAACCTATACATACTCAAGGGAGGACAATAACAGTGCTATCTAAGCAAAAATGATGAAAATTGGCTATGGCACAGAAGATTGGGACATCTAAGCTTTTCTCAAATAAGAAAAGCATGCAGATTCCAGGCTATTCGTGATCTTCCAGATATCAAAATTCCAGAAAATACTATATGCAAATCATGTCAATTTGGTAAGAAAACCAGATCTCACTTTATCGAAAAGGAAGGTTCACTAGTAAGCCTCTTGAAATTTTTCATACTGATTTATGTGGACCATCAAGGAAAAAGTCAGCTCGTGGAGAAGAATACTTTATATTGTTCATTGATGATTTTTCCATAATGTGTTGGATAGGTCTTCTAAAGCATAAATATGAAGCATTTGAAAAGTTCAAGGCCTTCAAATATTTGGTTGTAAATGAATCATATCACAAAATCAAATGCCTCAGATCTGATCGAGGAGGGGAATTTACATCGAATGAATTCTTTGACTTTTGTGACAACATGGAATAAAAAGGTAGTTCTCCACCACAAGGACTCATCAAAATGGAGTGGTAGAAAGGATCAACAAAACTATTCAACAAATGGCTCGTGCTATGCTAGATGAATCTGGAACTCCTTCAACCTTCTGGGGTGAAGCTACATTCATTGTCATCACTATTCTCAACCAAGAAAATGTTCGAGTAAACAACACTCAAAATCCACATGAAATTTGGTATGGTAAGGCTCCTACTGTAAATTACTTCAAAGTTTTTGGAAGAAAATGTTACATCAAAAGGACTAATGAAAAACTTGGTAAGTTTGAACCCAGAGAAGATGAAGGTATTCTTTCTTGGATACTTTTCCCGAAGTAAAGGATATAAATGTCATAATAAAAGACTTGGATTGAAAGTATTGATGTTGTGATTGATGAAGCATGCAAAACTCCAAAATAGATAAAAATCGAAGATTATGACAATGAAGAATATGAGGATCATTTTCCCACATCAAATCACATTGATTCTGAAGAGGAAACCAATGAAGCACTGAAGAAGAGATAACGATAGAAGAAAAAAATTCTTCTAGGTATGTTCAAAAAAATCATCCAGAAACTCATATTTTAGGGGAAAAGGGGGCAGGTGTGCAGACAAGAAGAACTATTGCTGAAGCCTCAAGCTATCTAGCATTACTATCTTCCACTAAACCTCAAAACGTAAATGAAGCATGCAGAGATGAATGTTGGGTCAAGGCCATGAATGAATAACTTGAGCAAATTGAAAAGAATAATACTTGGGAATTAGTTCCTAGACCTCATGATAAGAATATCATAGGAACCAAATGGATATTCAAAAACAAGCTGAACGAAAATGGAGAAGTTATCAGAAACAAGGCCAGACTCGTTTGCAAAGGATATGCTCAACATGAAGGTATAGATTTTGAAGAAACTTTTGTACCTGTTGCTAGACTTGAAGCCATAAGAATGTTTCTTGCTCTTTCTAGCTTTCATAAATTCAAAGTATACCAAATGGATGTAAAATCTTCCTTTCTTAATGGAACTTAGAAGAAGAAGTCTAGATTGAAAAACCAGAAGGATTTATTCTTGGAAATGATGCAAAACTTGTATGCAAACTCAGAAAATCTCTCTATGGTCTAAAACAGACTCCAAGGGCATGGTATTACCATCTTGACAAATATCTCCACCAATAGGGTTTTTCAAAGGGGTCAGCAGATAGCAATCTAGATACAAAGATGGACATTGATAAATTGGTAATAATTGTTTTGTATGTTGATGATATCATTTTTGGTAGCAATGAAGAATCCATGAGTCATAATTTTGCTTCAATAATGCAGCAAGAATTTGAAATTTCCTTTCTTGGTGAGCTTACCTATTTTCTTGGTCTACAAGTTCAACAAAATAAAGATGGTATTTTTCTCTCACAAACCAAATATCTCAAACAGATCCTGAAGAACTACAACATGGAAGATTCTAAACCAGTATGTACCCCAATAGTAACAAGATGCAGTCTTAGCTCAAATGATGAATTAGCAGCAGTAAATCAACCAACTTACAGATCCATGATTGGCAGTCTTCTTTATCTAACAGGTACCCGACTGGACATCATTCATGCAATGGGAATAGTTGGAAGATTCCAAGCAAATCCAAAGGAATCACACCTTCAGGCAGTCAAAAGGATTTTCAAATATCTTCAAGGAACAAAAAAATTTGGTTTATGGTATCCTAGAGATATAGATCCTACACTTCATGCATATATAGATGCAGATAAGGCAGGAAGTGTTGATGACAGAAAAAGAACTAGTGGTGGTGTATTCTATATGGGTTCCAAGTTAGTGTCTTGGTTCAACAAGAAACAAAGTTCAATTGCATTATCTATAGATGAAGCAGAATACGTGGTTGTTGCATCTTGCTGCACACAACTACTTTGGATGATGCAAACCTTACAAGACATTCAGATCACATGTACTCCACCCATCTCCATTCTATTTGATAATACAAGTTCCATCAGTATTCCAAAGAATCTAGTCATGCACTCCAAGACCAAGCACATACCCATCAAATATCATTTTCTACATGAACAAGTGCTTGAAAAAAAGGTCAAATTGGAGTATGTTCCCTCCAAAGAATATGTTGTTGATATATTCACTAAACCACTACCCAGAGAGACATTTGAATATCTTAGGCAAAAGGTTGGAGTAGTTGCTGCATCATCCTGCTATTAAAAACCTATTATCTTTAGAGAAAGGTGGTTATACACGAGTTTCATAAAGTGTAGTCGCATATATACGCGGGTTTTTGTGGGCATAGTCGCATATATGTTGGTTTAAAGAAAAACAGTGGGCCAGACTCAGAAAAATGGGTCTGCTATGGTTCTATCAATTATCTGCTCTGTTTGATGATGGTTTCAATCTGCTAATAACATGTGGAAATATATTGGTCCTCATAAAGTTGTTGATAGCTTGATGTATATCTGATTGATGATGATTTTTTGATATCTCTTACTAACATATGCAATGATCAAATCTGATAGTGAACAGGTGGAACAGGTTCAGGGGGAGAACATGGTTGATGATATTTTGGGAACTAATGATGGACATATACAGGTTGCTAGTCTAGATGTTGTTGACAGATGCTACTGATGGTGCAGATCATATGATAGTTGTTGATGACTTTCATGGTCTTGTTTAATATATTTGGTCTTTGTTATATATGTCATGTATATCTTTTAATGTAAAGGTCATGAAAAGACCTAATTTGTAACCCCATTATGCATAGGATGGATGATGTAATATTTCTTGTTTTTGACATGTATAAACAATTGGTATATCCCCACTTGGTTGGGTGGATGAGTCACATTTGGTATATCCCCACTTGGTTGGGAGATGGATGTATGTTTGAGTCATTGGTGATAGGAAGGTCATTTGTGATGTATGTATAGAGTTGTGTTCTTATTTTAGACCATCTTTTTGCAGACTTTGCTTATGTTGAGGGGGAGCATGGACTCGATCATGGGAGCTAAATCAGCACACTTTAGCATATCAGAGAATTCAACATGCACTTAGGGGGAGCATGACCCTTTGCCCTTGTTTTCAAAGGGGGAGAGTGACTTGGTGTGGTTGTTGCCATTAAGTCCAAAGGGGGAGATTGTTGGAATTATTATGTATGTGTTGTACTTGATGGCAACCCACTTGTAGCATAACAACTTACTTGTATATGGTAACTAGATGAATCTACAGAAGAGATATTAGATGTGACAAAATGCATGACATTAGTGTTTACAGATGTGATGAAATACTTGATGGCAACCCACTTGTAGCAAAAAAACTCACTTATATATGGTAACTGGATGAATCTACAAAAGAGATATCAGATGTTACAGAATGCATGACAGTAGTGTTTACAAATGTGATGAAATGCAGGGCAGCTCAGAAGGCAACTCACTCAGATGAAAGATCACAATATAGCAGGTAAACAACAAAGAATTATGGGTCAGTCTTCACAGAATGAAGAAAGAGAGGTATATGCAGGTTCACCATTGACTAAGTTTTGTATACACGAAGGTTCACTGTATACAAGTTGCGTATATGTACACACGCACTTTCACAGAAGGAAAAGCGTGTATACCGTGGAAAAATAAATTTTTGGTCTGAAGTATTTGATCCATGGTATTGGTCCAAGGTATCTTGTCTGAGGTATTGATCCTAGGTATTTGGTCCAAGGTATTGGTCCTAGGTGGTTTTGGTCCATGGTATTGATAAATGCCTAAAACTAGAAAAGGAGGAGAAGATCATTAGGCCAAGGTGTGCTAGTATTGAGTATATGATGAAGTGTGAGATCTAATATGTAGGTTATTGGCTTATGGTGTTGTGCTTGATCTAAACTAAGGATGAACCTTAGCATTTGATGAATGATAAGAACTAATGATGTATCAGGATCTTAAAGCTTGAAGTGAATTATCTTTATGTGGTTTGATCATGTATATGCATAATTGGCACATGTTGTAGTCTATAAATATGATGATCTGGGTATGACTGAAGTCTGGAATAGTTGTAATGTTTAAATCACCATTTACATATCTGTACGTAGGTTCACTTTAGAAAAGAAGTGTATGCACGCTAGTTCTACATATCAAAGTGGCATATACATCATAAATTTGATTTGCAGATCTGTACGCTAGTTCACTTTGAGGAAAGCGCGTATGCATGCAGGTTCGACATATGGAAGTAGCGTATACCTTTTAAAATATGTTTTTAGTTGCTTCTGTTTGCTGTTGCATTGTTCTGGGTTCTGGCTTGGGTTTTGATTACTATGTTCTGGTGACAGCATTCTGAATGATCAGATTGATGGGTTGTCAAAGTGATTGATTGATTCGGTTGTGGTTGGTTCAAAATGAGATTGGTTGATGTAGATACATTTGATGATTGAATGATGTTGTTGATGGATCCAGTCTGAAAATTTATGAAACGTGGTCCTTGGAAGAAAAGAGAAGGTTATAGCCTTTTGTAGGCCAGCACTTACATACTAGTAAACATATTAGCTAGTACAAGAGCTAGGAGGTTGTAGCTCCCTTCCAGTAGAAGCTAGAGAATGAGAGAAGGTTGTAGCCTTCTGTAGGTAGAAGCATATGTATTGGTATAAGACTGCACCAGTACAAAAATTGTAAACAAAATTTTCTTATTATTAAAAGAAGACAAAGACGACAACAGCAGGTGGTTTTCACCCATATTGGGTTTCCACCTTATATCTTGGTGTTCATGTGTGTTGCTTATGTGTGATACTTTATTCTATTTTTACTGCACTATATAATGAATTACTGATATATTGGTTAAAGTTAAGTACATGATAATTTGGCTAAATCAAAAGATCTCTGCACATATGCTGGTTGCATTAAGCATAGTTGTGTATACACGCTAGCTCACTAAGCTGAAGTAGTGTATACGAGTCAGTTTTGAAAATTAAATTATTGGTTTGATAATACTGATTCACCCCCTTGTCAGTATTATTTCCAACATTTCTGCCCTTCCAAGGGCTCTTGGCTTGCGATGGTTTTGACTTTGAATGATCCTTAAGAATCTTTTGAAGACTTCAAGAGTATATATGGATCCATTGGCATGATTTTGTTGGCTTATGAAGACTTTAAAGAGCATATTTGGATCCATTTTCGGGCCATTTTCCAACAAGGTTAACACTAGCTTCTTTTGGGGATGAAATCCTGTTATCGGGAAATCTAGTGTCTATGCAGAGCTGCTAGTCCCACTAAGCCTGGTAGCTACCTTAGAAACAAAAAAACTAAAACCACTTTTGTTTTCATTTATGAGAAGTAGATAAGAGGGGAAAAAAAGGAGACCAACCTCTATCTTGCGCTTGGTTCCTTGCTTGATTCCTCTCCCTTCTGATAGGTCTTTTCCCCTCGCTTCCTCATCTACCTAGCTTCAAAGAGCACCCGTGGAATCAAAGCAGAATAACACTATCCAAGAACAGAGATCTACAATCATAAACAATATAGGACCAAATATATATTGACCACACAAATGCATATATCATCAACCATACAAGAATGTGGAGGAAAACTTGAATAGCTTTATTAATAATCAAGAATAGCAAAGAGGATTAAAACCAATTGTTCTAACCCAGCGTCATCCTCTCAGCAAGAAATCCCTTCTTCACCTCATGAAAAAATTAGATCACCAAACACTATGATGTTACACCAAGAAACCAGCAGCACTTCCTGTCACGCGGAAAGAGTCGTTAGTGCGGACACAACCGACCTTCCTAGAAAGCCTAAGACTCTCTAATGACAAACAAGACAAATAAGAGCAATCCTTCCCTAAATATGCTTTTACAATATGAGAAATCAAGTGTTTAGATCCTACCTGTAATCCAACGCTGTTGTAGTAGTCCAGCTTCGTTGATCTGGATGAGCTCCTCCTTCCCTTCGAAACCTGCATTCACCAACAATCAAACGATTAAATAGCACCTGAATATCACATAAAATAAAACATATTTAACATATAGACCAAGGAGTATATGAAACAACTTATTAATAACAAATTGTTGAGAAGAATGGACTAATTTGTATTAAAAGGTAACAAAAGGAACCATTACAACCTGAGCCTTGGTGTTGTGCAAGCTCCTCCCAGGGTCCACAAGAGTTCTCCCTTACTCTGATCAGCTCACCCACCTCCCAATGGAAACAAGTAAAGATGGTAATCTCTCCTCACAAGCTTCTACAAGGAAGTCCTAATTCCAGCAGCATCTACCCTTAGGAATCTTCAGCTTTTAACCTCCCCTCCCTTTGGCCCAATGGCTGTATTTATAGTGCTCTAGAGGAAGTTATTCAGGTCCACCATCAATGGGATAAGTCCCTCTTTGGATGGGATAGCTCCCTTATTGATGGGATAAGTTCCTCTTTGGTAGGGGTACATGAACCATCTGGAGGCGCTTCATACACGTCAAACATACTTCTAGAAGACTCTAGAAATGACCACAAGTAACTTTTTTGGAGTGAAACTTGCGCCTTTTGACCTTTACAGGAGTACGCACCCATCCCTTTACATACAAAGCGTACAAGTACGCAGGTTTTGTGAACTTGGGTTGCGTACCCACAGGTAAGGCTAAGAGAAACTGCGTACCAGAGATAATTGACTTTTAAATGACTTTTCTCTCTTTCTTGAAGTTTGACATGGAGAGCAGAGGCATGAGACTTGCCAAGGAGGATAGTATGACAGTGGATGGAGCCATACTAACTGCAAATAGTCATGGTGACATTTTTTAGTGTAACAGATTGCCCCCTAAAGTGCGAAGCCTGTAGTAGGTTAGGGTTTTTATGATCTAGGAAGGGTGAAGTACTTTATCATTTCAAGGAGTATCTTGCGGAGGACCTGGTCAGAACCTGCAAATATTCAACACAAAATACATATATAAGATGATATCATCACTGAGGTAGGCATTCCCATACTCAGATTGAAAACTTTAACTAACAATCTAACTACTGCTCTGATACAAGAATGATTTTGCAGTACATCACAATCATAGACTTTTGTAGACACAGTATGGACGCAGCCATCTGTTTATGATTAGTCTACTGTATAATGAATACAAAACTCCTCGCAGCCTGGATGGTGGAAACTAGATCTAGGGTCTTCATTTCTACCTCCCGAATTGGTACGATTCTATCCATGCGAATAAATGAGTTGATGTCGAGCATGGTAGAAACCACTTGATTACCAGTCAATGATGTAAACCGTTAACAAGTGTGAGAGAGACCACCAGTGATGTCAATGGTTCTCAAAGTACCCAATACAATCCATGAAATGTGAATGAATGAGTTGATGTCGAACACATCACGGAATCCTTCGATCGAAAGTCAATGATGTAAACTGTCGTCAAAGGCGAGAAACCTGCCATTGATGCATGCAGACTTCAAGGTACTGTCGATTTCTAAGTCATCTTTCCAGATAATGTGCTGATGTCGATAGAAAGCGACCCGTTGTAGGCAAGCCCACAACACGAAATCATCGTTCAAGTTGAAGAAATGTTGCTGTAAGGACTGACTCAGGGATGGTCAAATGGATGACAAGTATTTTGCATATGAATGGTTTATTTGCAGAGACCTCTTGAACACATAACGACACGACAGATGGCTTGGTGACGATTGACCCAAAGTTAATACCTGGAAACGGTTGAAGACTTTCAAAGTGGTTTGATCAACTTTTAAGGCAAAGGATTTCCCAACCTAGGTGAACAGAAAGTGTCGTGTTCAAGAGCGGTGATAAGGTTCTTCTGTAACAAAGGATGACAAATTGGTTCATTCTTCTCTCTTTTCCCCCACCATTTCTGGCAAGTACCTCTTTATTTTTTACAAGCTTGAGGAGGATAACATATGCTTGATTATAAGCTCATCCTTCGGATGAGTCCAACTTAGTTTAGATTCGGACCCTAAGAAGGAGTGATCTGTTCCTGTTTGTAATCGAACACGTCCTTTACTATGAAATTTTAACGAGTCCAGTATAGGAGAAACTCGGCGTTTTTCATTTTTAGAGAGTCTGAAAAAACTAAAGAAGACTCCACGGTGAACTTTTTCATAAATTTGTGTCTCCCAAGCCCGAAAAAGTATAAAATAATACCTGAGAGAACCGCTTGATCTCACGACCAAGGACACGTCATTTTATTTCCGTATCGAGTTTGAAACGACAAAAACCTGGCAATCTTTTCTTGTTTTTACGGTCAGAAAAGAGCTATAAGGGGACCATCTTTTAGTTCCGTTTTAACGAGTGTAAAAGAAACGCTCGGCAATCTTTTCATGTTTTAGGAGTCAGAAAAGAGCTTAAAAGATGACTCTGATGTTTTGGTTTGTGAAAAATGATGATTTTACTCTAAAGTCCTTTTGTCCTGCACAAAAACGACACATTACTCATACCTGTTTAAGATGGGTAAAAATACATTGAAAAATGTCCTTTCATGGTGAAAAATAAAAAAACTTAGCATTCATTCATCCAAAAAACCTATAAAAAGACTTTTTACCATGTCATTTTACCATTTTACTGTTGAGGTTGAGAAAAGGGCTTTTGACAAGAAAACCCTGTGGATATTGCGGAGAATCCGACCGCCAGAATCGAACGCCGTCTCATCAAGTATTCTACAACATCCTTCTCTTGCTTTCCATCCGTTTAAAATTCATTTTTAGGTTTTTATTTGATTTTTTGGAGGTCTTGGGGTTTCAAGATGCGCCCTTCGGGGTACGCAGGTCATGCACTGCTGACCTGCGTACCCCGATATTTTCTCAATGGGGAAAATACCGGGCGTACGCACCTGGCCTTAAGGGAAGCTACGTCGGACGCTCTGTTCCTAAAAGCTGGGGTGCGTACCCCGCAAAACGCATTTTGAAACCCTCATTTCTCCAAAATGGACCAAAATTTTAAAATTTTATGGACTCTAACAGATGTTTTATGATGTGCAGGGTGCACACCATGCTTGATTGGCGTGAAAGAGAACACGAGGACGTTGATTTGGCCGCAATAGGTCATCAACCTTCTATTGATGCGTTAAAGGCATGCAGACTCTACAAGTACTGGGCCATACCTGGCATGAGGGCCCAGGTGCCATTCCTTGAGTGGCTGGTTGAAAGGTGGAACATTCAGGATCAGTGTTTTTACATCGGAGAAAACCAACTCGAGATAGAGTCCTCCGACATATAATTTCTCACTGGCTTGCCTAACAGGGGCGAGCAACTCTCTCTATTCGGGACTAGGTCGGGTGGCCAATCCCTTGCTAGTCTCCGGCTAGAGTGGTGCAACAATCAAAACCAGGAGAAGGGGATAGAAATCAAATACATATCCCGACCTGAACTTATGGTGATAGCCTTTACTGTTACCAGACTTTGCGGCGCAGCCGCTTTGCACCATGCCACTGGGTCCCAAATGCGGATGGCTATAGATTGCTTCCAAGGCACCATTTTCAACTGGTGCGATGCTGTGTTGGCCAATATGAAGGGCCAACTAACCAGGGCAAAGAGAGGACAACTGAAGACCTTTGGATATGGACCTTTAGTCGTGAGCTTTGCCCTAGAGAGAGTTCCAATGCTGATCCCCTAGCATCTTACAGTTCCAGTTGGGCCTCCTCGGGAGCCTAAGTTGACGAGATGGGTTGCGGTAATGGCCCGGCATCCTGATGAGGGAGCAGCAGTTGTTCGATTTCCTGATGGTTACTTTCACTGGCTAGAGGGCCAGGTCTTTGCGATTCAGGATTTTCCATATGCCGGAATGGATTTTCGCAATGATCCGGACATGGTTCTTCCACAGGGAGAACAATGCGACGATAGAGGTATTTCATTTCTCACAAGTTTTTAAATTATGTATTTTTTTTTTTGTTTTTTATATATCGCCTCAAAACTGACAGCACAAATTTTCAAAATGTAGATGTAGGTCCACGGCGTCCGGCCAACCTCTGGGCTTTTGAGAGGAGAGTACCAGCTGTACGACCACCAGCCCCACAGGATGCGGCCGCAAAGACCTTAGCCAAGCTGGAACAGGATCTAGAGCGTCTGACGGCGGATATACCAGAGACCACTATAGATGACATTCCTATCCGACTTCAACGCTACGTGGTCGCAGTCCCAGGACCTTTCAGGAGGTTCCTGTGTAGGGTAGCGCGGGCAGTGGTCTCGTATAGAGAGCACCACCAGTGATTGGCTAGTCACTTTTGTAGACACATATGACATTTTTGGTTTTTTGTACTTATCATTTTTGCCGATCATAAGGTGTTTTTCGACCTATGATCGAAGACGATGTATATTTTTGACACACTCCTATATATATCATTATTACCGGCTTATTTTGTTAAACATGTATGATGAAATGTTTATAAATTTACATTTATGATTGTTACAAATGTCTATTTAGCATTCGAGACGCCATTGCATCTGCTAATGTATTTAAAGACCTTGGAATATGCTGATATTCAATGTAATCAAATTCACGTTCCAAGAGACGCACCCTCAAAAACAATCTTAATAACACTGGATTTCTAATGGCATAGACTCTATTAAGTTGTAATACAACGAGTTCGGAATCTAACCTCACTATCAAACTCCGAATCCCAAATGAAATAGATTCAAATAATAACTCAATCACTGCACTGTATTCTGCAATGTTGTTTGTTGTTTGATCGAGGCTCACCCCATGCATAGAAACTAACTCGTCAGAGGGCGAATAGATAACCCAAGCTGCGGAAGAGATATTCCGTGTACTACGACAAGCACCATCAGCAAATCCAATGTACGTTTGGAGAGGCGTCGACATCTGCAATATCAAGAGTAAAACCAAGATAAGCCAGAATAACGACAAAACACACTCTTTAAACTAAGCACACAGCCTAAACTAAGCAAACATACTAGTTAAAAAGAAAATTAACCTAACTAGGACTAACTAAATCTCCATACCCACCATTTAAGCATAATACCTCTTTAGGTAAAGTCCATTTCTGGGCTTACCCAAAGAGTCCCCATCAAAATCTACCAGCTCATAGGCCCCTTTTGACAGCTTTCGCTTGACAATGTAGGGTCCATGCCACATGGGAATGAATTTTCCAGCACCTAATTTATCGTTAGCTTGATCATATAATAACACTAGGTCTCCTTCCGAAAAATTACGAGGGGTCATATTACGATCATACTGAGCTTTCATTCTTTTTGCGTGAGTATCGATTGCCAAAGCAGCGTCACGTCGAGTCTCATCTAATTTAGCTAAGTATAACAGACGCTTCTCCTATTCAGAAGTAGCTGGGAGTAATTCGATAGCCATTTGAAGTGATGGGATTTCGCATTCAATGGGCAACACTGCTTCCAAACCATAAACTAGTTGGAAAGGAGTGAACCCTGTTGATGTTTTTACTGAGGTTCGATATGCCCAAAGCGTTGAGAATAACATGTTGTGCTAATTCGACCGATGAATACCAATGATTCGTCGGATCATGATAACTAGAACTTTGTTGATGGATTCAACCAAACCGTTTGCTTGAGGATAATAAGGAGTAGAACTATCATGGCGTAAACCAAGCTGGCTTGTAAGTTCTATCATCATAATGTTTCGAAAATGGCGCCCATGGTCAGTGATTATCGCTTGTGGGACACCAAACCTAGCAATAATATGATTGATACGAAACTCGCTGTTGTTTTGCCGCTTGCCTCGAATGTAGGCATCACCTCGGCCCATTTAGTAAAATAATCAACCGCAAGGATGATATACGCATGCCCCCCGGCCGAGTGAGGGTTACAAGTAATAAAATCGATACCCCATTTAGCAAAAGGACCAACGACAATTATAGGGTGGAGAGGAGTAGGTGGTGCGCGCATCTTGCGATCAAACACTTGGAAGTTGTGGCATTTTCGGACCGCAATGATACAATCTTTACACATGGACGGCCAGAAATAGCCAGCACGCAACACCTTCTGAGCTGTGGCATACCTAGACATATGACCGCCACATGCTCCAGAATGACAGTCATTCAAAACCCTTTCTGCCTCTTCATGAGTTAAGCAACGACGAAAAACCAAATCTGCCCCACGACGATAAAGAGTATCTCCAATAATTTTGTATTGTTGGGACTGGAATCGGATTTTCCGGTGTTCCGACTTTGAAGCTTCGGGCCGAAAGGATTGGGTTTGGAGATAGACGATTATATCCCCATACCACGGATCTAAAGTGCTGATAAGAAATAGAGATTCGTCCGCAATGGGTTCCTCTGCCACAGTTTCCTTGTCAGCACGCGGGAAGTCACACATCAATTCCGCAAAAACTAAGGATTTCTTAGACTTGGACTTCTCAAACTCCAAATCGAACTCCTGCAGGATAACAATCCATTTGGAGTACTTGCCCCTGAGCAATTGCTTTGTCAAAATATAGATCATAGGGTTGCAATCCGAAATCACTGTAGTTTTGCGGAGAAGAATGTAATGACGAAAACGCTGGACAGCCTGAACAGCTGCCAGGGCCAATTTCTCCATATGCGAATATTTTAGCTCAGTGGGATTTAACGTCCGACTAAGATAATATATTACATGTTCCGTTCCGAATTCATCTTCCTGAACTAAGACCATTCCAATGGTGGAGTGGGAGGCGGCGAGATACAAAAAGTAGTCCTGGTTGTAGTTGGGAGGATGCAGCAACAGTGCATGGGTCAACGCGTGCTTAAGTGCATCAAAATATTTTTGAGCTATCTCATCCCAAGAAAATTGAGCAGTTTGTTTCAACAACTGGGTGAAACCCTTTGTAACCTCGACGTAGTTAGGAATGAATCGACGTAAAAAGTTTGCTTTCCCCTGCAAACTTTGGAGTTGGCGCAAACTCGAAGGAGGAGGCAATTTGATGATGGCTTCGACCTTCGAGGGATCGACGCGGATACCGGCTTTTGAAACGACAAATCCTAGCAATCGTCCCACTTCTATGCAGAAGACACATTTGTGTGGGTTCAACCGAATTCGATAATGCCGACACCTCATAAAAATAGCGCGTAAGTGGACAAGGTGATCAGCTCGATGTAAAGAATGAGCAGGCAAATCATCGAGATACGGTTGCACAATGTGCTTGATGTCGTGAAACGCGTAAGACATTGCCCGTTGGAAAGTGGCTCCGGCATTCTTAAGTCCAAAAGGTAATTTGCAGTAAGCAAATGTCCCCCAAGGACAAATGAAAGCCATTTTTGGTTGATCGGCAGGTAGAATATTGATTTGGTTGTAACCGGAAAAACCGTCCATAAAGGAAAATATTTCACTGCCGGCACAATCATCAATTATTTGATTGATATAGGGTGTAGGATAGTTGTCTTTTGGACAAGCACGATTTATATCCCTATAGTCGATACATATCCTTATTGTTCCTTGTTTCTTGTTAACCGGAACAATATTCGATACCCAATCCGTTAACGGGATTGGATAAATGAAACCTGCTTTTAACAGCTTCTCGACTTCTGCTTTAATCGCAACCGCTTTCCTAGGGTGTATCTGACGCAGACGTTGCCGAACGGGTTTAGCGTCCGGGTAGGTCTTAATTTCATGAACAACAATGGAGGGATCAATTCCTGGCATTTCCTCATAGGACCAGGCAAACACGTCGCGGAATTCTTGAAATAGGACCTTGTATGTTTGAATTTCGTTATCTGTACATGAGGCACCTATATGAATTTTTCGATAACTCCGGTTTTAACTGAAATGTCGATGGCAATAGTTTGGGAAATGTTTCCCAAATTCAACTCTGAATCAGGATGTTTCATGGGATTCTGAGCGTCCTTGACATATTCAGCTGTAAAAATTGATGAAAAATCATTTCCAAAGTCATCAGTCTCAGGTAAAAACGAAGATCTATGATGAAGATCTTTCCATGGTAGATCGTCTACACTTAGGATTTCGCGAAGTTGTTCGTCATATGACATGACTTCAGGAAACGTTATCCGTTCTGAGGTTGATGTGAAAAATGATTCCTCACGGACCACATTCATTTGGTCGAATTGGGTTGAACTGGAGAAAAAGACTGCACGGCCTCATAAGCAATTTCATATGGACTCAAAGGCATTGCATTACCGAAGGAGTCTATTTCAGATTCAGATGGGACAATCCAAGGATCATCGTAAATAGTGTCAGAAGTAATCATATGAATGGATGCGAATGAAGGGTCTGCATTGATGGAAGGAAAGGGAAAAGTTCCCAGTAAACCGGAATCTTTAACCAATCCTACACCAACATCCCTGTAAGGGATAGTCGTTTTACCGACATGCTGGATACTCTCTGAAGAGGCTGGGTCGGATGAAAAGTAAGCCAGCTGGTCTATCGTCACGATCTTACCATTATGTGGAAACTTTATAACTCTGAAGACCGATGACACGACTGCTGTCATAGCATAAGACCAACTGCGACCCAAAAGAAGGTTGTAGTCTAGAGGGGCATCAACCACCTCCACATCCAGACTAACGGTTTTTCCTTCAACCCCTATAGGAAAATCCTGTAGAATGCCAAACAGATGGAACCCACAGCCATCAAAGGCCTTAATAATCGTTGGGGATTGGTTCAGTGAAGGAGAACCAAGCGATCTCCAACACTGAATCGACATAATACACGTAGAAGCTCCTTCATCAATTACAATCCGATGAATAGGCCTGTTTTTGACTATCACTGGAATCTGGAAAGCCATTTGATGAGGGAGACGCGGTGTACTATTTTCTAGATCAAAGATTATCAGGTTCGGGTCCTGAATATCAATAGCTCCTATAGCCGACAAGAGTAATTTTCGTTGTGCTGGGCATGATTGCAGCACTTCAAAAGCCGACATTGCTGAGGGTGAAACAGCTAAATCCTCAACAATGTTATAATTCTGAGCTGCTCTCGCATGTGGATTGAAAGCAGACTTTCGAAGTATACCCTTGGCGGGCGGTTTAATTATCAAGTCTGGGTTAGGTTTCTCGATCTGTAGTGGATCGGAACCAGGAGCTGAGGTTGATGGATTAGAATGAGAAGATTCTGCTTCTTTGCCATCAATAGGATTCTTACTACCATAATCTTGCGATCGAGTCGCAATCCGTACATGAGACATCATCAATATGGGTTCTTCACTGGCACTCAAGGAAGAACCTATCATTTTACTCTCCTGCTTTGGAAATGGATCTTTCAAAACAGCAGGAGTTGGGGAACCCTTGACGATTTTCACAACCTCTACCCGATGAGGGCAATCTCTTGTGAAATGATCTTCTTCACAAATTAAACAAGGATAGCGAGGTTTGCGCTTTTCGTCGTTAGATTTCGACTTCTCTTTTTTCTCCTCTGGAGCCTTGTCTGCTTTATCCTTCTTCTTGCCTTTCTTCTTACCACCGTTTTTTGATTTAGCCGTAGATGACTCTACAGCATGAATATCGGCAGTAATTTCAGGAGAAGACTCTCCTGTCGGGGAGTCCGGTAAGGTTATTATTGGAGAAGAATTCTTTGAGGATTTCTTCTTACTTTTAGTATTCACCGTACCAATCATGCCATCAGCAGCATGAGACCCCGAAGGAGCAGCAGCAATTTGATTCGACTTAGGAAGATCCAGGATCTTCTCGTGCAACATACCCGACTGAGTGTAAACTAAGTCAAGGTACTGGGCTTGAGCAATGACTTGCTCCTCAATAACTACTCCGGCCTTAGCTACATCTTCAGTAATCTTCGGTAATAATGATTTTACAAACCATTCAGCTAAGATTTGGTCCGGGATAAAAACTTTCACTAAACGTCTTCGACGTCTCCATTCATGAATATGATCGGAAATATAAGTGGAGGTCGACTGTTTTAATGAAGTTAATAGCTCTGTGCCGTTATAGTATCTGACCGGCAACTGAAAATGAGTTATGAACGAGGTAGCTAACTGGCTAAAATTGTAAAAAGAGGCCCGTGGTAACTCAATGTACCACTTGGCCGCGAGACCAATGAGCATACGCTGGAAAAGACGTAAGCGGATCGAATCATCCAAGATAGAATTGGAAGCACACCAGAGGTGGTAATTCATCACGTGATTGGACGGATCCTCTCCAGACTTACCTTCGAACTTGGGTATATCACTGGGCAACTTATTTGGCATTGGCGGCCAGAACGGAAGATATTGAATTGGATCGTTCGTTAGGCGCGTCAAGTCTGGTAAATCCAAAGTTGCGATAAACGGTAACTGCCGGTTAGGATCTCTGAAACTCTGGGTCACAAGACCAGTTCCAGGAGGAGGATATCCAGGATAACTAGGAACAGGAATCGCATTAGGGATATTATATCCTCCTGGAAAACCAGGATTAACTGGACCGTACTGGGGTTGTTGAGGTTGTTGATAAGTGTACCCAGGATACGGTTGATACTGGTAAACCGGTTGTTGGACAGCAGGACCGAATTGGTACTGTCCCTGGTACTGTTGGTGGGTAAATTGAGGTTGAGTTGTTACAACAGTACTTGAACCAGGCTGCCCTACAGGCATCTGGACCGTGGTTTGAATCGTAGATCCGGACAACGGTAAAGATGTCTGAGGAGTGGTTGCAGAGACAGTAGAAACCGGAGTTGTCGATACTCCAGAAGTAAGTGTAGTAGATGTTGCGGTAGTTGCAACAGCCGTTTGAGATGGAGTACTAGGTGCAATTGGCGGCTAAGTAACTACCGAAGTTACAGAAGTTTGAACATTTGACTGGACAGGTTGCGGTTGCTGGGGTGGACCAGAAACTACGGGTTGTCCAGTTTGAGGTACCAACTGTATACTTGGCTGCAACACCTGTTGACCCTGTGATGGATCCCACACTATCATTCCGGGGTATTGACCCGTAACAGGTTGAGGATACTGAGATCCATAACCGGATTGAGGATAGGATTGATAACTGAAAGGCATAATTCTCATACCTTGAACATATGACTGACCTTGAGGTGGTTGATAACCTTGACTCGAGTATTGACCTTGAGGTTGATAACCTTGGGGTAAATACTGATACTGGGGTTGACCTTGACCTTGAGGTTGATACCCTTGGGGTTGATATTGAGGCTGCCCCCCAGGTGGTAATTGACCACCTTGAGGTTGAGAAATGGGAACTGAACCTGACATCATGTAAATGTCCCCTACACCCAACGGTTTGTTACCATTATTTCCAGCTAATAACCCACGATCAATGGGTTGAGGAGATGCCCCCGCAAAGGTACCAGAAAGTGATTGATACCCAGTGGGAACAGAAGGACCGCCGTGCAAAAAAGATTCAGGAGATTCAGTAAACACGGACGACTGACCAGACATATTTACAGGAGTATAAATACCTCCAGGTGGAAAAGGAGTACGAGGTGGAGAAAAACCTACCCCTAAGTTGTCTAAATAATTGGTTAACGAAAGGTACCAAGTAGTACTTCTAGGAGGACTGTAAAAGATAGATTCACGCTCTCTTAGATCAGGAGTAGGTTGATCTTCAAGGGTAGATACGCCTAATTCTTCCTCTGGAGCAAGTTCTTCAATAGCTATCAAACCAGTAGGAAGATTTTCGGTGATGACTCTTTCTACCCTAGGTGAATCTGGTACACTAGAAGTTGGAGTAACAGGTTCAGATATTTCAGGTTCTTCACCTATATCACTAGTAGATGAAAAACTACCAGCAAGCTCAGAAACTTCAACTGTTTCAGGATTATAACCTGTCTCTAGACTTTGGTAATCTTGATGGACTACCAACGAAGACTCTCCTTCTTCTGGTGAACCTACTCTACTGCCGCTAGGAGGAGTTACAAGGACCTTTAAACCTTCGTAATGACCCGGGACGTCTTCAGGAGGTCCACCCCGTGATCTACGGAGTTTCCTCAACAAATCGGTTCCGGTAACAATCTCAGGTGACTTGCCCCAAAGTCTACGGGACTGTCTCGGTAATTCCGCCACAGTTAAAAACTTTTAACTACTGCACACGCAAACAAAGTAAAATTTCAAAACAAACCACCTAAAGTCTCTAAAGAACCAAACAAATTTGAATCATACGCCTAAAGAATCTAGGGTGTCAAACCAAGCACAAACAGTAGCCTTCCAGACCGAAAACGCTAGTTGGAGATGAAACCCAACATCGCTGGATTCAGTACAGAAGTGGCGGGTGGAACAGTTACCCCGACAACCTGCTTAATGAATAGACCGGCACAAGTTCCTCCACTTTAACCGTCTCGAGTGAAGTGAACCCCCCGGAAAATCCAAGTGAGTCTAGCTGACGTCTGCTCTAGGTACAGTGGGATCTTCCCTCCACCATCACCTCGGTAGAATCCTAAAGATAATGGTCACTAAGGTTACCAACCACAACAAATGCACCTGGGGGAACAGTCTACACTCCGACAGCACGCAAGGGCAGAGTATCAAGCTTAATCCCCTTGTCGGTTCCTTGACAATAATCCAAGGTTTACCGACAAGTGACCCCTGGCTCCTCGACAATGGTTAATCCGAGGTTTACCGTTTGTAATACGTGCGTGTCTGGTGTCGTTTCCAACGAGGGAGGATTGATCCCCTCACTGGTTCGGACACGAGCTCGTGCTTCTCCTTTAAGAGGAGCTTTCCCAGAGTACAAATGAGACAATTGGATTTATTCTATCACAAGATAAGCTACTTGTTTGGTTTTGTTGTCTTGGAGAGTTAATTACTCTCCTACTCCAAGACACTAGCCTGATCTAAATTGGTGTTTCAGAGCCCTAGTAAATAAAAGTTACTACGTTGATTTTACTTTAAGCGTTAATTTTATGGTTTTTCTTAAAGACAAAAGGTGATGGAGATGAAACTGGTGTGTGTAGAATCGACTCGCAACCACTAGAAAGATGCACCTAAGATGATTTACACTACTTTTCATTTTCAATGAATCTCCTAACTAAGAGAGTTGGAAAATGCAAATTTTATAGAAAACAACTTTCTTAGTAAAGACAATCAAAGAAACAATTCTATTTATCTTTTCAAAACACACAACTCATGACCACTAATTACTCTACGAAATTTCCTTTTTCTCCCAAAAGTCTACAAATGCTACCAAAGCAAACTTTTTCCAAAAGAATTTTTGTGTTTTTTCTATGTTAATAAAGCATGTAAAATTATTTTATCAAATCAAATTTAACAAATCTAATACAATCAAATCAAATTCATTCAAAAGCAAATCAAAAGCAAATTTACCTAAAAGTAAAAATAATGAGGACAAAAGCCTACAAGGATGATTCCCGGAAGTTTTACTTAGTCAAAATGCAACTAAGGATCAATTCATGCAGAATCATAAACTAACCAAAAAACAAAATTGAAATCTTTTTGTTCTTTTTTCTCAAGAATGGAATTCAAGGCTTTAACAAACAAAATTTTTGAGATTCGCAAAGAGAAGACACAAAGGTAGGTCTCTGTTATAGACATTTTTGTGCCTTGCATCACTGAGCATGAAATTTCAATAATCAAGGGATCCAAAGTCCCTAAACATGTTGTTCCTACCCCTAGAGGAACAAGGCCAAATAACCACAGCAATTCACAAAAGTTCTCCACCTGAAAACACTCAAAAACAAGGCAATTCTGGATCATGTCAACTGCTCCACTGAGCATCTGTGCTGAATGTCAACTGCTCCACTGTCTACCTGCGTTGAATGTCAACTGCAAAGAAGGCTACCTGCGCTGAGCGAGTTTGGACAAGTGGCAGAGTCATTCCTCAAGGTGTCAATGCCCAGGAAGCTTCCAAAATGACACTTGGATCAAGGAATTCGACTGGTGATGAGTAAGAGGTTCCAAATCTCCAAGTGGAAGCAAGAACCTCCAAGTGGACTCAAGAACTGAAGTGGGAAAGGAAACTAGTCAGCTTCATGCCAGACTCAAGCTGACTCATCCTTTCTCCAAAACTCCTATATATAGATCTCTCTCATGAGGTCTAGGGAGGCTGGAATTTGGTATTTGCAAAGAATTGCTGTTGGTTTGTGGCTAGAAACATTGGGTGTGTTATGCTTTGAAGGGAGCTGAAGAGGGAATTCTATTCTGCTGGGAAGGAGATGCTGGATTGGAGCCCCATGGGTTGTATCTCTTCCTGAACCCTATTACTTTCAATAAAGCTATCTTGATTCTTTCCTATATGCTGGTGTATTTTGTGTGATTGCATTAGTATATTTGATTTACTTCTAATCCTAAATCACTTATGAATATGTATATTTGCCTTTGTATTGTGTTCTTCTCTTGTTGCAAGTAGTTGTTCTCTTGTCACAGGTAACTGTTCTCTTGTGATCTCGTGGGATTCAAGTAGCTGTTCTCTTGATCAAGCGAGGAGGCAAGTAGCTGTGGACACGCAAGGAGAAGAGGATCTAGTTTGAGGGACAACCAGAAGACAACGGTAAGTCTGCCGATCTCCTCTCTTTCATATTTCATAAAGGAAGAAATCATGATAGTTGTATTCGTTTGTTGCTAAGGCGCTGTCACACCTTAGGTGGATAGGATCGTCCTAAATAGGCATTTTTCCCCACAACAAATTGGCGACTCCGCTGGGGAAGAACTTGTTTATTCATTTCATTTGTGTTTCCGTCATTTGTTTACTTCATAGACTTGACAGCAATCCTTGAACTGCATCTTTCCCGGATGCAAAGTAAAAGTTGATGCTTTGATCCAGTATGTTGGACTTGTCTATGATCTAAACTAGATCCACAAACGATTTGATTGATCCTTGTGATAGTTTTTAGTACCCTATCAAAGCATCCCTCTGTTTATACCTTGCTTGTGTTTCTGATTTGGCCTGAAACAGTTGATTTTTGAGCATTTTGTGACCCAGAAACCAAGAGAAACGAGAGTTTCTCTCTTCATTACAGGCACTGTGAAGGCAGTCTGCATTTCAACGCAGGTCCCGAAGGGGCTACCTGTGCTGAATGTCAAACTGACAGTGTTGTACCTGCGTTGAACTAGTGTGGCCTTGTGCAACTGGGGTTCTTTGTCCTTTTTTCCCTGTTTTGATCTCTGTTTTTGCAGCCTTTAACTAGCATAGGTGATAGCCTGATAACCCTTTTCTTTGCCTGAATTCCGCCCCATTTTTGTACAAAAAGATTGTGAATGTTTTTATGTGTTTGTGGCATCATTTACAGTCTTCCTTTGCATGAGTAAAGTAGTCTTTCTGTAGCCTTTGATTCAAATCTGATTGAAAGCGATCTTAGAAGAGAGTTCATTGGCTGTTTGTTCAGATTGATTATAGTTTTACTTTTGTTTATTGGTTTGAGTTTGTTCTTTTCAAAGTATCAAAAAAGAGTCTTTATTTCGAAAATCGCAAAGTGATTGTAATCTCTTCTACCCTTGTTGATTTCGAAGAAAGAGAACTTGTTTATTTTGATCATTGTAAAAGCAAATTCAAAGTTGTGCAAAAAGCTTTCTTTGTAGGCATTTATACTAAGATAGTGAAAACAAACACCTGCATTGTGCATTTGATAAGTTTGCATGTTGGATTTAAGGAAAGTGCATTAGAGTGTGCTGATTGCTCTTTGAGAAAAGATAGTCGCTCTCTTTTCCCTTAGTAGCTAGGATTTTCAAAGTTGAAAGATTGTAAAGCTTGCTTATCATCTTAGACTGCATTTAGGAATTTGTATCATACATCTTGTGGTGAACCTTGAAAGGCAAACTTTAAAAAGATCAACCTAAAATAAACTGAATGAACCTAACAACGCTTTGTAACATAACGCACAACATAGAGGTCTAAGCTAGAGACGTGTTCCGGCGTCGTTAAACATAGTGACTGTCGATCTCGAAGAAGGAGGGTGATTCCTCCTGAGAGTCGGTGGCGCTAATACGGATTGTGCTCCCACGTACCGTCGCGTATATATTGGGAGACCCCTATAGGCATATATCTTTTATCCTTAGGAAGCTGTGTCGGCCGCCCTACTGATCGCAATGCAGTGAACACAGCATTCACGAAGATCGACCACCCGTACCGTAAAACATATTCTGTGGTTTTGCGAAAAGTTTGGCACACCCTCTGCCTAGATCTCCAGAGCAGTTTATTTTGGCCTTTTTCAGACTCTATAACAGAAAAAGTCCATCCGAGCATTTGTCACTTCGGGCTCGTTAAAACATCGAAGGAGACTAGAGTCATCTTTAGCTTTTTCTCGACTCTTTAAAACTGAAAAAGCAAGTTGTGTCTAAAGCGTCGTTAACAATTTATTTTAAACGGAACAATCACCCTTTATTCCTACGTTGATCTTCGAAGTTAGTCTACCTTCATCACAAGGTTCTTGTAGAATCGCTAGGAAATCTTTTGGATAGACTAAATATGTCTAAACAACCGTCGACATCCAGGACTGTGTCATCCGACACAGCAGCGGCAGAGCCTCCTGCTGCTACTCCAACATGTTCGCTGGTATACCATATGTTATCAACAACAAGCCGGAGTCCCATCAGGGACTGCTTCGGCGACATGGTTAGTTCCTATCTCTTCATCCGGATTATCATCTGGTATTTCTTATGTTGAAACTCAACAAATTGATCCAATGTGTCTTCAAAGGCCAATTTGTCCTTTAAGTATTGGACTGCCACCATATGGAGGGCAGTATGCCTTTTCATTGTTCTCTACCGGAGAACAACCATATGGGAGTTTACAACAAAGTTCAGGTCAAACTGGAATTACATCCAGCGGTTGGGTACCAATACTGCCTCAGCAACCAAGGGTTACATATTCAATGCAACCAGTCCACCCTGTGTCAAATGTTGCCACTATACCTGGTATGTTGATTGCGTCGCAAGTACAAGCGCTACCTGTTGTATGTCAACCCCAAGTTTCTCAGGTTGCCATACAACAACCTCTTGTCTTGACAACTCAATCACAACCTTCGGTTAGTGCCTCCTTATCTGGAGCGACTCAGGCTCAAACAAGTACTATGACTCCTCATCTTGGTCAATCATCCAGTATTGGACGACAGCAAATGGTCCAACAACCGGAGCTGGTTCAAACTCAACAACCGCAATTCCAGCAATCATATCAAGGACCCGAGCAACAAGTCTTTGTAAGTAATGGGCAACCGTATAATAACGGTTATGCCCATCAAACTTGTCAAAGTTGCCAGCATCAAATACATTATGCTGGTATGCAAAGACCCACTGCTCAGGCGATTCCATCTTATCCTGGGTATGCTCCGCCTAACCTGAATCAACAGTTTCCCTTTGTAGCAACTCTAGAATTACCAGATCTAAACCGGCTGACGAATGATCCAATTGCTTATGCCCCTTGGTGGCCAGCGATTCCGCATAAACTTCCATCGGACATTCCTAAATTCAATGGAAATCCAGGTGAAAACCCATCGAATCACGTCATGACTTTTCATCTGTGGTGTTCGTCGAACACCCTGAACGATGATTCGATAAGGCTTCGTCTTTTTCAGAGGACATTGACGGGTCCAGCGGCTAAATGGTATATTGAATTACCTAGAGCCTCTTTCGACAATTTCAGTTCCCTAGCCACGACTTTCTTAACCCATTTTCAATTACCGATAAGGTATGAAACTGGAACGGAAATCTTAACCAACTTCAAGCAGACGACGGCCACACATATATCCGATCATATACATGAGTGGCGTCGTCGTCGCAGGATGGTAAAGACTTACGTTCCAGATCAGTTGTTAGCTGAATGGTTTATAAAGTCATTACTTCCTGCCATAATGGAAGATGTGGCCAAGGGGGAGTCGTAACGGAGGAGAAAGTTATTGCTCGTGCACAATATCTAGACTTAGTATATACTCAGTCCGGCATGCTCTATGATAAAATACCTGACGCCCCTAGACCAGAATTTTCAATTCCTCCTCCTCCTAAATCAAATAGTGACTCTCATGCCGGTGATGGCGTGATTGGCGCAACAGACATGAAATCGACAAAGGCTATATCTAAAAAGGCCCGTATGATTTCCGGTCAAAATGCAAATGAGGAACTTCTTGCCTCGGAAGTAAGTGCCGTGTCGGACGACAAGGGCAAACGACTGAAGCAACCAGGGGGCAAGAAGAAAAAGAAAGGGAGAAAAAGGAAACCCCCTACGGGGTGTCATATATGCGATGAGGATCATTGGACAGCAGATTGTCCATACAAAGCTGAGATTAAAAGATTCTTTAAGAGTTCGAAAACCTCAGCTGTGTTGACTGATCCGTTTCCAAGCCCGAGAACCGAACTGGTTGCTAATCAAAATGCTTCCCGATCCCAAGTGCTTATGTTGTCTGTATCAAAGCAGCAAAATGATGCTTTGACGAGGAATAAGGATTACAGGAATCCAAAGCTGTCGAACAACAAGGCTAATGAACAACCTAGTAGTTCGACAATAACATTGACCGAAGTTGTGCCACCCATCGTTCCTGAGCCAATGATAAAGTCGCAAAAGCGAGCAGTACACAAATCGACATTTAATTCTTGTGCGAAAATTGCACAGATAGAGGACCTGGCCCAATCGCCATCCGTTATGTCGACACTTGAGGTACTGCAAAATTACTTCTCCCAAGAGCAAGATTTATTATCAGCAATAGGTGGAATTGACCCAATGGATTCCAATCTTGTGGCCTTTGATCATAAAGGATATGACCCTCAGTTACCAGCTCAACTAGCTTTCCTTATTCAAGTGAAAGCCCTCAACAAAACTGTTCATCGAACAATTATTGATGAGGGGGCATCTACATGTATTATGTCGATGAGTTGCTGGAAAACTTTAGGATCTCCAACCTTGTCGAGGTCTGCGACGACGTTAAAAGCATTCGACGGAAGGACATATACCCCATATGGTATACTAAATAACTTGAAAGTTGAACTAGAAGGAAAAACGGTAGAAATAGATGTTGAAGTAATCGACGGAAACCTTGATTACAACATCCTACTAGGAAGACCCTAGATATATGCCATGGCCGCAGTTGTGTCGACCTACTTCAGGAAGATTGCATTTCCCTTCCAAGGAGGAATTACAATCGTCGACCAACAAACATTTCTCCCCAACAGTTCACAAGTTACGGGAAGCATTCCAATGATCCATGGAAGCAATCATTCGCTCCAAAATATCGGAGTAGGTCTCCTAAAAGACCCTGCCTTAATGGGTACTTTTCCCCTACCGCCTCCGAGTAATCTGGCGGAAGTGGCCACAGTGGAATATGAAACCTTCTACATCTAATGGATTTGGACGCCGAAGACGGTTCTTATCTTGTGTCAACCTCATTGAAAAATGAAACAAATCCCCTTTCTCAAAGGTAAACCTTCATTCCAACCACCGAGTTGAATGCAATCAAGCTTGGGGGACATGCACCTCGATTTGCGTTATTATGCTGGGGGCATGCAAACTTATCATCGAGCAGTTTTAGCATAAAGTTCATGCTCGTTAAAAAATAAACGCAAGATCCGAGCAGTTTTGACACGGTCTTCATGCTCGTTAAAAAATAAATAAAAGCAGTGAGCAGAGTTTCCTCCAGTGTTTAAGCTCATTTTTATCTAAAAAATGAACCTATCCCGGTAAATAACCGCAGTGATCGTAAATTTATCAGCCGTTAAAGCCTTGGTCGTGTTTGCACCTGCCACCTCCACTTTTCCTTTGGCCGATCGTTCACCTCCATATGATTGTTTACCCATTTTGAGGAACAGCTGCGAAGAGTGATTTCACCTAGCCATCCTTGTGACACTGCCGTGATTGGAAAATTCCAACCTGTACCTGGAATCAGTTGCTATCCCTGTTTATCACTCGTTCCTCAAAAGACGAGTCTTCTTTAAGCTCTTGTCAATTGACTCGTAAAATATGAAAAGATTGCCGAGTTTTGGCCTTCCAGCTCGTTAAAGGACAGGAAGAGCTATCCCTCCTCTAGATTTTAATCTTTTTGGACCTGAGGGATTATTGCACAAAAAGGTCGAGCGCTTGTTTTATTCGGCTCGTTAAAATTATCGAAAAGTCATCCCTTCTGTATTGTTTTATACTTTTTCGGACTTAAGGGATTAGATGACGAAAAAGGAATTTTGGAGTTGACTTTATGTACCTTTTCAGACTCTCTAAAAATGAAAAGGACCGAGTTATCCTTGTCATTAGACTCGTTAAAATGATTAAATAGCGACAAACTTGTCTTTAGACGAGAACGAGTTTCCCTATCGCTAGGCTCGTTAAAAATAGCGATGGGCTTGCCCGAAGGGCAGGTTATAGAAAAAGCATATGTTATCCTCCTCAAGCTTGACAAAAATAAAGAGGTACTGGTCAGTAATGACTGGGGAAAAATTGGGAAAAATCAAGAAAACTTTGATGGTAGCAGGTCGCTCTTGAACATGACACTTTTCCTCCGTACCACATTCGGGTTGGGTTGTTTCATTCACCGGTCACATCACCATGGTCTCGCCATACCATCCATATTTGGGGTAATGCTACCGATCCATCGCATCAGTGTCGCCATATGTTCAAGAGAAGTCATTCAGAAAGAGTCAACCGGGTCCCATCCACTACCATACATTATCCTTCATCCATTCATGACCGCCACCCTGAATCATATGTCACAGATTGTTTTCATCTCCATTAAAATCATTAGCTCCGTTCCGTGTCACTGATGTGGGATTCATTAAGGCCCTCCTTTGACGGATCGCTCCTTGTCGACATCAGCTCATTATCCAAGGAGTTGATCTAGGAACAACCCCTTTCAGTACATTGAAGCTTGCATGCCTCAATGGCAAGTTTCTCACTTCCGGCGACAGGTATACATCAATGACCTTCGACCAGAAGATTTTGCGTGGTGTTCGACGCCAAGTCCTTTATTCACACCACGTGAATTGTACTGCAGTACCTTGAGGGTCATTATCATTATCGGTGATTCCTCTCGCGCTTGTTAACGGTTTACATCATTGACCGGTAATCAAGCGATGTCTTTCCATGTTCGACTTCAGCGCAATTCTCACATGGATCGACTTGTACTTAGAGTGAAGATCGAACGAGTTTTAAGACCCCGGATCTAGTTTCATCCATCCGGGCTGCGATATATTTTCAGGAAAAATAAAGACATTTGAAAAGTACATCATTGCAGCAGATGATCATCCTAATCAAAGGATGATAATTTCACTAAATTTATCAATCTACCATCAGACGATCGTCTGTTCTATGTACAAAAATGAATTTATAAAGCTGAGCATGGGAATGCCCGCCTCAGCTAGATCATGAAAGCAGTATGAATCATAATTTATTGTATTGTATTTTATTACAGGTCTCCTCCCAGCAGATGGATGAACTTCGGACCCTCCTGGATAAAGCATTTCACCCGATAAACGACCTCATACTTTAGGGGGCAACTGTTATAGACATTTTTGTGCCTTGCATCACTGAGCATGAAATGTCAATAATCAAGGGATCCAAAGTCCCTAAACATGTTGTTCCTACCCCTAGAGGAACAAGGCCAAATAACCACAGCAATTCACAAAAGTTCTCCACCTGAAAACACTCAAAAACAAGGCAATTCTGGATCATGTCAACTGCTCCACTGAGCATCTGCGCTGAATGTCAACTGCTCCACTGTCTACCTGCGTTGAATGTCAACTGCAAAGAAGGCTACCTGCGCTGAGCGAGTTTGGACAAGTGGCAGAGTCATTCCTCAAGGTGTCAATGCCCAGGAAGCTTCCAAAATGACACTTGGATCAAGGAATTCTACTGGTGATGAGTAAGAGGTTCCAAATCTCCAAGTGGAAGCAAGAACCTCCAAGTGGACTCAAGAACTGAAGTGGGAAAGGACACTAGTCAGCTTCATGCCAGACTCAAGCTGACTCATCCTTTCTCCAAAACTCCTATATATAGATCTCTCTCATGAGGTCTAGGGAGGCTGGAATTTGGTATTTGCAAAGAATTGCTGTTGGTTTGTGGCTAGAAACATTGGGTGTGTTATGCTTTGAAGGGAGCTGAAGAGGGAATTCTATTCTGCTGGGAAGGAGATGCTGGATTGGAGCCCCATGGGTTGTATCTCTTCCTGAACCCTGTTACTTTCAATAAAGCTATCTTGATTGTTTCCTATATGCTGGTGTATTTTGTGTGATTGCATTAGTATATTTGATTTACTTCTAATCCTAAATCACTTATGAATATGTATATTTGCCTTTGTATTGTGTTCTTCTCTTGTTGCAAGTAGCTGTTCTCTTGTCACAGGTAACTGTTCTCTTGTGATCTCATGGGATTCAAGTAGCTGTTCTCTTGATCAAGCGAGGAGGCAAGTAGCTATGGACACGCAAGGAGAAGAGGATCTAGTTCGAGGGACAACCGGAAGACAACGGTAAGTCTGCCGATCTCCTCTCTTTCATATTTCATAAAGGAAGAAATCATGATAGCTGTATTCGTTTGTTGCTAAGGCGCTGTCACACCTTAGGTGGATAGGATCGTCCTAAATAGGCATTTTTCCCCACAACAGTCTCTCACTAGGGTGACTTCTATGACAGGTCCGACTCCTAAGAGGACTGATCGAAACTAGGGAGATCCAAAGTTTGACAACCCCTAACGCCAAAGTCACTACAGTACCAGTTAAAAATCAAACCCTAAGGCAAAATCCCTATGAATTCCACCAAAACCCTCGACACTAACGGGAAAAGTTCAGGTGAAGATATTTGATAGTAAATTGATGGATCTGGGCAGTAAAAACAAAGTAAAAGCAAAATCTAAAAGAGCAAAAAGCAAAAATTGAAATTTTCTCAAAATTGACAGGGGTACGCAGGTCATCTGTTCACACAGGCGTGGGTATGCACTGTGCGCAAAGACGCAGTGCGTACAAGTACACACTGTGTTAAATCCAGAGACTGCGTACTGCTGGCAAAGCTAAGAAAAATAAAAGACTAAACTGACTCTAAGCTAACCCACCCAAATACACAGCTAGACAACCAAAAATCAGAAAACAAGCAATTTTTCTCAGATCAAAATATCAAATCAAAAAGAACTCAAACACATTAATGGATTCCCTAGCGGAGTCTTCATTTTGTCACGCGGAAAGAGTCGTTAGTGCGGACACAACCGACCTTCCTAGAAAGCCTAATACTCTCTAATGACAAACAAGACAAATAAGAGCAATCCTTCCCTAAATATGCTTTTACAATACGAGAAATCAAGTGTTTAGATCCTACCTGTAATCCAACGCTGTTGTAGTAGTCCAGCTTCGTTGATCCGGATGAGCTCCTCCTTCCCTTCGAAACCTGCATTCACCAACAATCAAACGATTAAATAGCACCTGAATATCACATAAAATAAAACATATTTAACATATAGACCAAGGAGTATATGAAACAACTTATTAATAACAAATTGTTGAGAAGAATGGACTAATTTGTATTAAAAGGTAACAAAAGGAACCATTACAACCTGAGCCTTGGTGTTGTGCAAGCTCCTCCCAGGGTCCACAAGAGTTCTCCCTTACTCTGATCAGCTCACCCACCTCCCAATGGAAACAAGTAAAGATGGTAATCTCTCCTCACAAGCTTCTACAAGGAAGTCCTAATTCCAGCAGCATCTACCCTTAGGAATCTTCAGATTTTAACCTCCCCTCCCTTTGGCCCAATGCCTGTATTTATAGTGCTCTAGAGGAAGTTATTCAGGTCCACCATCAATGGGATAAGTCCCTCTTTGGATGGGATAGCTCCCTTATTGATGGGATAAGTTCCTCTTTGGTAGGGGTACATGAACCATCTGGAGGCGCTTCATACACGTCAAACATACTTCTAGAAGACTCTAGAAAAGACCACAAGTAACTTTTTTGGAGTGAAACTTGCGCCTTTTGACCTTTACAGGAGTACACACCCATCCCTTTACATACAGAGCGTACAAGTACGCAGGTTTTGTGAACTTGGGTTGCGTACCCGCAGGTAAGGCTAAGAGAAACTGCGTACCAGAGATAATTGACTTTTAAATGACTTTTCTCTCTTTCTTGAAGTTTGACATGGAGAGCAGAGGCATGAGACTTGCCAAGGAGAATAGTATGACAGTGGATGGAGCCATACTAACTGCAAATAGTCATGGTGACATTTTTTAGTGTAACACTTCCTTACAAGATACAAAATTCCAGCCCCCTGGATCTCTGGGATGAGGGATCCATATATAGATGTTTGTAAGGGGGTGAGTCAGCTTTTGAGATTTGATTAGTGTCCTCTCTCTTATAGTTCTTGATTCCACTTGGAGATTGATGATCTCTTACTCATCCCTGGGCGAATGCAGATAGGCAAGCATCACAGGAGAAGTTTCTGGAAGATTCCATGATCCTCCACCTTGCAGATTGACCCTGCCATTTGTCCACTTTCGCCCATCACACCCCATATAAGGCCTTTACAGTATGCATCGCACCTCCCGTGCACATTTAGGTGGGATGCAACGCACTTTGACCATGGAGCAGGTGAGATGGTCCAGTTTTGACCAGTTCTGAGTAGTTTTTCATGGAGAACTTCTGGGAGATTATGTAATCAGCTGACCTTGTTCTTTTAGGGGTTGGAACAACACTTTATGGGACTTAAGAGCCCTTGGTTTATGGAAATTTATGATTGGGGTTGCAGTGCCAAAAAATGTCTATAACAGTTGCCCCCTAAAGCATGAGGTCGTTAATATTTTGATGTTGGGTAAAAAGCTTTATCATGAGGATCCGAAATTTTTTCGAGCTGGAAGGCGACCTGTAATAAGATACAATACAACACATTATCTTCATAATATTTTCATGATCTAGCTAAGGTGGGGATTCCCATGCTCAGATTTATAATTTCATTTTCATGTACATAAGACAGACAATCGTCTGTGTGCAGACTGATGATTCTGGTAGAGCCATCATCCCTTAGGTTGAATGATTATCTGTGCAATAATGATGTACATTTGATGTCTTTATTTTCCTGAATATATATCGCAGCCTGGATGGATGAAACTAGATCCGGGGTCTTCAATCTTCACTAAAAGTACAAGTCGATCCATGTGAGAGATGTTCTAGAGTCGAACATGGAAAGACATCGCCTGATTACCAGCCAATGATGTAAGTTGTTAACAGGTGTCGAGAGGAATCCCTGATAATGATGATGACCCTCAAGGTACTACAGTACAATTCACGTGGTGTGAATAAGGGACTTGGCGTCGAACACCACGCAAAATATTTAGGTCGAAGGCCATTGATGTAAACCTGTCGCCCGAAGTGAGAAACTTGCCATTGAGGAATGCAAGCTTCAAAGTACTGAAAGGGTTGTTCCTAGATCGACTTCCTGGATAATGAGCTGATGTTGACAAGAAGTGATCCGTCATAGGAGGGCCTTAGTGAATCCCACATCAATGACATGGAATGATTTTAATGGAGGTGAAAATGATCTGATGGCATAAGGTTCAGGGTGGCGGTCATGAAAGAATGGAGCGTAAATGTATTGTAGTGGATGAGACACAGGTGAATTCTCTGAGCGACTTCTCTTGAACATATCGGCGACACTGACATGATGGATTGGTAGCGTTAACCCAAAATATGGATGGTGTGATGGACCAATGGTGATATGACCAGTGAACGGAACAACCCAACCCGACTCGGATGCGGAGTGAAAGTGTCATGTTCAAGAGTGACTTGCTACCAATAAAGTTTATTCAAGTTTTCTTCCCAATTTTCCCTAGTCATTGCTAACTAGTACCTCTTTATTTTTGTCAAGATTGAGGAGGATAACATATGCTTGTTCTATGATTTTCCCTTCAGGCAAACCCATCGCTATGTTTTAACGAGCCTAGTGATAGTGAAACTCGTTCTTGTCGGTATGGACAAGTTTGTCGCTATTCGGTTTTAACGAGTTTAACGACAAAGATAGCTCAGTCCTTTTCAAATTTAGAGAGTCTGAAAAGGGACGTAAAGAAAACTCCAATAATCCTTTTTCGTCATATAATCCCTTAAGTCTGAAAAAAGTATAAAACAATACAAAAGGGATGGATTTTCGGTAATTTTAATGAGCCGAACAAAACAAGCGCTCGATCTTTGTGTAATAATCCCTTGGGTCCAAAAAGATTAAAATCTAAAGGAGGGATAGCACTTTCGGTCACCTTAACGAGCTGGAGAGGCCAATTGCTCGGCAATCTTTTCATATTTTACGAGTCAGATGAAAAGAGATTAAAGGAGACTCGTTTTTCGAGGAACGAGTGATAAATTCGGGTAGCAGCTAATTCCAGGTAAGGTTTGGAATTTTCCAATCACGGCAGTGTCACAAGGATTGCTAACAAGATCACTCTTCACAGCTGTTCCTCAAAAAGGGTAAATAATCAAATGGAGGTGAATGATCGGCCAATACAAAGTGGAGGTGATGATGAGAACACGACCAAGGCTTCAAAGGCTGATGATAATGCATTCACGATGGTTTTTTACCGGAAATTGGTTCATTTTTTAATGAGCTTAAACTCTGGGGGAATGTTTGCTCATGTTTATTTTTTAACGAGCTTGAATTCCACGTTAAAACTGCTCGATCCAGTCGTATAATAAGGATGTCTCATTTAAAATGGCATTTTTTCAAAGCTTTGCCCCGCATCCTTTCTTTATGCAAGTTAGGAAACGACCAATCCAACGAGTTTAAAGGGTTAGAGGACCTAAAAATTTAAAAAATAAATGGTCGCTCTTTGCTTGCACGCCAAAAGGTTTGCATGCCCCCAGGTATAGCGAAAAATTTCCAAGTTACCAAAGATTGTTCTATTCGCACTGCGGACAAAACACTTCCTCGGTGATCTCTACCGAAATAAACAAAGGTGAGTGGCGCAACTGGCTCCACTCACATAACTTTGACGAAGGAGTCTTATTCCAGTCTAATCTCATAAACCAGTCATATATCCTTTGCGGAAACCTACCTTATACCGAAGGTTTTCCTGTTGAAATAGACCAGGGTGCATGCCCCCTGGGTTTCAGTCATGTCCTTCGAATCACTCGCGCTCATCAGGTGGACAGACAAGGGATTGATGAGACATTCCTTGCATGAAAAGACCATTCAGGGATGGTATTTGACTATTTGCTATGTGTGAACCGGGGAATGAAAGCTGGTCTACGAGCTTGACCACTCTTCCTTCATGCGGAAAACACATTACTCTAAAGAGTGAGGAGACAATGGCTCCCATGCAATAAATATAGTCGCGTCCAAGGAGTAGATTATAATCCAGGGGTCCTTGGACTACCATTACGTTCATGTGAACAGTTTTCCTTCTCAATGTTATCGGCACATTGGGAAGGATCCCTAACGGTCGACTGGTTCCTTTGTCAAAGCCTGTTAGATTTCTCATTTCAGGCAAAAGCGATGGCGAACCAAGTGCTTTCCAAGCAGTTGAGGAAAGGATACTCATAGAATCCCCTTCATCTATGATGGTACCGGCCATGACCATTCTATATATTTGAGCAATGATTCGAAATGGTACACTAGCCGGTAAACGGGGTCTGCCTAGCAGATTCCAATCGAAGGAAACAACTAGGTTGCTTAGAGGTGGGACCGAATAGACGGCTGGATATGACTATGATGAACTTCCTTCCTGTAGTAAAGGAACAGGTAGACTGCCCCCATGTTCATCGGAGTCTGTGCTTACGAAGAGAATTTGAACGGTGTCGTTCTTGTTCTCTCCGATGACTGTATCATCTGAAGATGGACCTTCTGAAGGTAAGACCGGGTCAACTGCCACCTCGACCTTTTGACTTTCGTTTGGTGTGGATTTAGAGGGTTCATCTTCAATGATAAACACTTCAGCCAACCACAATGGTGTTTCAGTCGGATATTCAACCAGTGACGGACTCGGCAAGAGTTTCTTATATCCAGGAGGAAGCCGTAATGGTGAAACCGGACGGCCGTCCAAAACTCTTTTAGCCTCGTCTAAGAAGGAACAACGGTGGACGGTGTGATCGCCTTCACACAGTTTACAAGGAAATTTACATTTTCCTTTTTGTCTAGGGGCTTCACTTTCACTAGTTAACGGTGTATTCTCAACATGATCGTCAGAGGTTGATGACACTGGGTTGTGCAAACGAGGAGATCAGTCCCTTAAGATCCGAGGGATGGAAGGACAATCTTGATGATAGTGGTCTCCTTTGCAAATGACACATGGCGATTTAGGCCTGGACAGTGCAGTGTGTGGATTTTCTCTAGACGATGCCTGGTTGCCCCTTTTCACCTTTGGCTCCTTCTTCTTCTTCTCTTTCTTCTTCTTCTCCTTCTTCTTCTAAGTTACTTGATTTTTGGCTTTACCAGCTTCATCAAGCGAAGAGGAAGGAGGAGAGGGAGAATTGGACGAAGTAGAAGGTTGGGGGATAACTCTGGTATCATTTAGTTATTGACTTGATTGTTCGGGAATCACGGTGTTCTAAACAACAGAGGTTGAGAATAGCCATAAGGGCAAGCCGATTGTCAATCCTGGAAGTGACAATGTGGCCATATGGGGTGCACCAACATCTCCCCAAGAGGAGAAAGGACTAGGATTTCCTCCAAGGGGAAATCCTTGGTTGGTGGACTCCATTTTTCTCACACTAAGACCAACGTAGGAAAGGTGATGTTTATTCCGATTAAAATAAATTTTAGACGATTTGACACAACTTGTTTTTTCAATTTTTAAGAGTCGAGAAGAAACAAAAGATGACTCTAGTCGCCTTCGATTTTTAATGAGCTTGAAGTGACAAGTGCTCAGATGGATATTTTCCTTTAAGGAGTCTGAAAAGGAACGAAAGATACTACTCTAGAAATCTAGACAGAGGGATTACCAAACCAATCACAAAACTGCAGAATACTTTTTCCGGTACGGCAGTCAATCTTCCTGAATGTTGTGTTCAGTGCATTGTGATCGATAGGGCGGCAGACACGGCTTCCTATGGATAAAGGATATAGCCTATTGTGGTCTCCTAATATATACTTGATGGTACGTGGGAGCACAAGTCTGTACTGGCACTTATCGTCTCAAAGTGGAGGAATCACCCAACCAGCAATGAAAATAACAGTTACCAGGCTTTACGACGCCGGAATACGTCTCTAGCCTAGACTTCTAAATGTTTTGCGTTAGGTTCCAAAGCATTTTTAGATTCATTAAATTTATTTTACAGTTGATCTTGCTTAAGAAATTTACCTTTCAGGTTCACCGTGTGATGTAGATATACAATTCCTAAAATGCAATCTAAGATGATAAACAATCGTTTAATATTCTTTTTGCAATGAAAATCCTAGCTACTAAAGAAAGACAGATGGTGTTCTTCAACATAGAGCAGAGAGCACACACTATATGCACTGTCCTAAATCAAACCAACAAACAGTCTAAATGCAAATGCACATGCATGTATTTGTTTTCAGCCTTCTTAATGTGTGAATGATAAAAATAAAGCTAAGCGCAAATCTGAATTATTTTTCAAAGCGACATTACTAACAAGTTTCTTTTCAAGACAAAATGAAGACAATGACGAAACTTTGTTATTTGGAATTGAAAACTTGCTTTGGACACTTGAAAAACTACTAATTCAAATCAAATACAAGAGTAACAGTGTAATTGACCATCAAGAACAATCGTATTCTCTTCTATGAGCGAAAACGACACTTGCGACACTTCCAAATCAAGAAACGATAGTTCAATTACACTACTTCTTTGTAAAAGAGAACTGAAAATGGCTCACAATACATTAAAACATTTACAATTCTTTGCACAATGGAGGTAGAATAATGGCAAGGAAGGGGGTTTCCAACAGAGGTATACTAACTACAGACAGCAAAACTCCTGAATAGAGCTGAAAAGAGTGAAAAAACCAAAGTCTGGAGGCAAAATTAGCCCTTTCTGATCAGCGCACCTGTTACACAGGGATTCCAGTATGCATCCCACCTACAGCACATGGGAAGTGCGATGCATACTAATATCCTTGAAGAGAGGGTGCGATGGTACAATGCAAGACTTTTGATCCAGTTCTTGATCACAGTTTGCAGCACAGTTCAAGGATTTAGGCCGAGCAAGTGGTAATCAGTGAATAAATCACAGGGGTAGATCTAAAGAGGTTACTAGAGCCACCACAAGGGCAATTATAGAGTTTGTAAATAGATTGTTCAGTTCATAAACAAAACCTGGAGATAGACTAAAGCAACATTGATCTACTTTTTATTTGCATAGCAAATGCAGTTCGAAGGCTAGCTGGCTTGACTTCAAGCTCCGTCTGTAAGTTTATAAAGCAAAAAAATATAGACAAACAAACAATATATTCACTCCCCAATGGAGTCACCATTTTGTTATCGGGAAATCTAGTGTCTATGCAGAGCTGCTAGTCCCACTAAGCCTGGTAGCTACCTTAGAAACAAACAAACTAAAGCAATTCCTTTATGAAAAGTAGATAAGAGGGGTACAAAAAGGAGACCAACCTCTGTCTTGTGCTTGGTTCCTTGCTTGATTCCTCTCCCTTCTGATAGGTCTTTGCCACTCGCTTCCTCATCTACCTAGCTTTAAAGAGAACCTGTGGAATCAAAGTAGCATAACACTATCCAAGAACAAAGATCTACAATCATAAAAAATATAGGACCACATATATATTGACCACACAAATGCATATATCATCAATCATACAAGAATGTGGAGGAAAACTTGAATAGCCTTATTAATAATCAAGAATAGCAAAGAGGATTACAACCAATTGTTCTGACCCAGCGTCATCCTCTCAGCAAGAAAGCCCTTCTTCACCTCATGAAAAACTTAGATCACCCAACACTATGATGTTACACCAAGAAACCAACAGCACTTCCTTACAAGATACAAAATTCTAGCCCCTTGGATCTTTGGGATGAGGGATCCATATATAGATGTTTGTAAGGGGGGTTTTTGAGATTTGATTAGTGTCCTCTCTCTGATAGTTCTTGATTCCACTTGCAGATTGATGATCTCTTACTCATCCCTGGGCGAATGCAGAGAAGCAAGTGTCACAAGAGAAGTTTCTGGAAGATTTCATGATCCTCCACCTTGCAAATTGACCCTACCATTTGTCCACTCTCACCCATCACAACCCATAGAAGGGATTTACAGTATGCATCGCACCTCCCGTGTGCATTTAGGTGGGATGCAGTGCACTTTGACCATGGAGCAGGTGAGATGGTCCAGTTTTGACCAGTTCTAAGTAGTTTTTCATGGAGAACTTCTGGGAGATGATGTAATCAGCTGACTATTAGGACCTCTTATTGTCCCTTTTTGACCATATATTTTGCTATGATACCATCCCTTTCAAACTTATATTTAAAAGCCTTTGTTAATTATTTTGACCCAATTATCTCTAAGGTATGTAACGATTCTTCTCATCACTATACGTTTAATTATTTAGCATATAATCATGACATCTTCATAGTTAATCTTTGAATTATTAAGTGCTAAACAGTTAAAGGATGATGTGCAGTCTGTGATGTTGAAACAGCCGAAAGAATATTTTTGTAGTTGCTGAAACAACGGGAATGTCATGCGGATCACGATGCTGAAACAGTTGAGATCCACATTCTAAATATGACAGCAACAAAGGAATCAGGACTGATCACCAAAGAAGCTATTACACGGGATGTAATGCTTATATATAAAGACAAAATTACTGTAACAACATTTCATTGACAGGGAATTGACTTCCCTATTTTTGGATAATGGGTTAGAACAATGTAAATCTTTTGTAATAGTTGTCTCCTCTATATAAAGAGGAGACATATACATTAGAGAGGGGGGGAACAGACTGTGGAAAAAGGCTTAGCTGAAGGAACAGGACTGGAACTCTTTTCTGTAATATGACATATTGATGGATGAATAATGTTTTGTTCTGAGCATATTTTTCTAGTTATTATTTCCTGGGGAATCTTGTGAGAAGGACAGGGCCCACCTTCATCAAAAGATTCACCCATTACATTTCTGCAGTGTGTTATGTGTGCCTTTTATTCATGCCTTGTTAACAGTACTGTTTGCTGAACATTGTTTATAATACCTTTTGCTGAAACTCTATTTCTATTAATTGTTATATGAGTGTTTCACCGATGATTAAGTTACAAAGTGAGTTGGCAAGCTGAATTAATCAGAGGCAGGTGCTGGAGATTCCCGCTCTGGGGGATAGGGTCCTGACTCTCTATTACAACACAGCCATTGTTTTCTTTTGTAGATTGATCTTTCCCATTTCTTTATTAGAATTAAGCATTTTTCTGATAGCCGTCTGCAACAGAGTGTAATTGCTGTAATGGAGAGTGGAGCTTCAGTTTGTTAATTTAAGGCGTGATTTGTCTATACTATAACTTCTATTACTTTTAAAATTGAGTACATACAATACGCAGTTGCCTTTGAAATAACAAGACTTCCCTGGGTTGACAATTAATGTCGCACTTTATTGTTTAATTCAATAAGCAATTAAAGTGACCAACATTTTGGCGCCGTTGCCGGGGAAGGCAATTATAGATTTTAAAAGTACTGATGATTTTTCTATAGATATGAAGAATGCATGAGAGGACACAAGGAAACTAATCCTACAGGTGGCAAGGGCAAAGAAAGAGGAGGAAGGAAAACTTTCATCGATGATATTATTTCGAAAGCTGAGACATCCCAGAGGTTAAGCTCTTGAAGGCCACATACCCAGCACTCTTTCCAAATAGACTATCAAACAGAGGAAGTAGTGGGACCTGAAAGGGTTATAGAAACACCAGAATACACTAAGCAACCAGTGGAGAAAGTCGAAGGACCAGTAGAAAATATTGAAGAGTCAATAGAAGATACTGAAGTTGAGGAACCAGTTCAGGACATTGAGAGTCCAACATAAAGCACTGAAGACCGGGCAAGCGCATCAGGAAAACAACCAATGGAGGATAACAATGAAGGAATCTTAGGTGGAGGTTGTAGAGGAAAAGGAAGGGGAGAGAATTCCCTCTCCACCCTGGAATTCCCTATTGGAGAACTCCCTAGAGGAACAACTCCTATGAAGAATATCCCACTTTCAGCATTACCCAATTTCCATGGTTTATCTTCTGAAGACCCTGATGAGTTTCTTTTTGAATTTGATATATTGTGTAGAAGCTATGACTATGTTAATGTTGCTCATAAATTGAAGTTTTTTCCAGCCACATTAAAAGGGAATGCACTAAGATGGTTTATGAGCTTGGGAGCTCATGTGATCACGACATGAGATCAGATGAAGGAGAAATTCCTGGCCAAATACCAAGACTATTGCCGGACAAGAGAAAAAAGGGAGGAATTATTCAAGATGGCTCAGAAGGAGGAAGAAAATCTGAAGGACTTTGTGGAAAGACTCTAGTATAATCTGCAGAGATTTGAGCACCCCGATATAAGTAAAGATATTCTTAAAACAATATTGTTGAAAGGGGTAAGAGATGATTGTTTAGATATGTTAGATATGCTTGGTAAAGGAGATATATCCAAAGAATCGTATGACAAAATTGTTAACCTCTACAAGAGGTGTTCAAGAGGAGCTGCAAATAAATCAAAGAGCGGGGATATCACTTATTCAAGGGTCCAGAAATCAGCTAGTGGTGGAGCAACAAGGTATGAAATAGGTAATCTACTTGAGGAATTTAAAACTGAAATGTTAAGTTCTTTTGCTTCACAGATTGATACCTTGCAGGTTAAAAAGAAGTAGGCAGAGGCATAAGCTTCTTTAGCCATCTTTTGCTCTAAATGCAAGGAAAAACATCCATTGAGGGAATGCCCACTGGACAAGGTGCTAATCTGTACCATTTGTGAAAAGGACCATGAAACTCAACAATGCCCCTCTTTACCAGGGATAAAGGCAGCATTACAACCAACAGAGGAGGAAGCTGAAGCAGTTTATCCGTTGACATAAAGGAGGCAATGGCAACCACGAGGACAAGGTACGAATTATAGTATGCCATTTAATCGTTGGAATAATTATCCTTCGTTTAATCAAGAAAATTACCCACCCTTTAACCAAATGCAATTCCCACCCTTTAATTTCCCACCCATGCAGCAAACAAACCCTGCCTTTGTAGACCCTACAATGTGGAATCCCTGGCTTCTACAGCAATCCTATTTTAACCAATGGAACCCAAACTGGAGAGCTCAACAGACTCCATTCTCAAATCAATTTCCTCAGTTCCAGCAACAACTTTCTCTTCCGGTAGGTACCCTGTCGAATAATCAGACCATGAAGCCTCAACTACCTGTACAACTGAACCCTAACCCAAATAACAATAAAGTTGTGCAAGTTATCGACATTCAGAACCTGCCTACATCTCCTATGCAATGCAATGATATTCATTTACAATCTGGGAGAGTAGTCGAGCCAATTATAGATGATATTACCTCTTCAAACTCTAAGAAAGAGGAAGCAGAACAGAGTAAATCATCTAATAAAACTGCTGAAACAGTCAAGCCATCATCTAATAAAACTACTGAAACAGTCAGGCCATCGTCTAATGGAACTGTTGAAATAGCAGAACCACCATTCCCTGAGCACTTGGCTCTCACTAAGACGCCTGAGCCACCTGCTTTTAACCTTTTAGGGGAATTGCAAAATCTATATGTTAAAATTCCAGTTTTACAAGCACTCAGAGATGTACCAATCTATGCCAGAACTGTTAGAGAAATTTGCATTAAGAAACCTGGTAGGAAGGCTAAAGATCCCCTTACAGTTCATTTGATGGGAGATCTAGTTGCTTTAATGATAGGAAAAGCCCCTCCTATAAAATATGGTGACCCTGGTCACCCTACGGTCATAGTGCAGATTGGAAAAACTATTGTTTCACGAGTTCTGGTAGACCTAGGTGCTGCTATAAATATCATGACCTTTGAAACTGCACAGCTATTACAATTGAAATATGTAATTAGAGAAACACCAACTATCCTGGAATTAGCTGATCGTTCCACAATCAAACCAGAGGGGGTTATTGAAGACCTGATTATTTCAGTTGAATCCTAGAATTACCCAGCTGAATTTGTGGTGTTACATACTAAAGAAAAGTTGGGGGGGCATCCTCTGATTTTGGGGAGACCTTGGCTAGCTATAGCAGATGCTTTTATCAGCTGTCGATCAGGTTCAATGACAATTTCTAATGGCTGTGAAACTAAGCAGCTTACGTTGTACCCTCATGCTACACCTATGATTAATAATGATGATTCTGTATGGGTAGACTATGAGGATAATGATAATCAACCCATCTTGACCATTGGATAGGCCTTAACTCTTAAAGATACCACAGAAGACGAAGTAATTAGTAATTTTATTTCTAAACCTTCCTCAGTTACTTCTGAAGCACATAATCAGTTAACTGCAATTTTGGATCCTGAAACACAGCAAAAGCTTAAATCTGAAGATTTACCTCAAACATCAACTGATATCTCCTCTAAAAGCATAACAGTAGAAATTGAACCTGGAAAAACATTAAACATAAACCCCAATTTATCAGATGCTGAAATACAACAACTAATGAGGTTGCTCCATGAAAACAAAGAAGCATTCGCCTGGGATTACACGGACATGAAGGGGATCTATCCTAAATTATGTACTCATCGTATTTATATTGAGGGAGCCCAACTAGTCTGTCAACCCCAGCGACGAATGAATCCCAACCTAAGGGAAATTGTGAAGGAAGAGCTTCAAAAGTTGCTTGATGCAGGGTTTATATATCTCATATCTGACAGTGAATGGGTTTCACCATTGGTGATAGTGCCTAAGAAAAACGAGAAATGGAGAGTGTGTGTGGATTATAGAGCCTTAAACAAAGCCACCCAAATAGATCATTTCCCCTTGCCCTTTATTGATCAGGTATTGGACAGTTTGTCAGGGAAGAAATTCTTTTCCTTTTTAGATGGTTTTAGTGGATATAACCAAATCAGAATTGCACCTCAAGATCAGGACAAGACCACCTTTACTAGTCCTTGGGGAACTTTTTCCTATAAAGTTCTCCCATTTGGACTATGTAATGCTCCAGTAACATTTCAAAGAGCAGTAATAGGAATTTTTTCTGATATGCTTAATGATTCTTTGGAAATATTTATGGATTATTTCACTCCCTATGGTGTGACTTTTGAAGTTGCGTTGCGAAACCTTGAGAAAGTACTTAAACGATGTATACAAGCTAATCTTTCCTTGAGTACTGAAAAATGTCATATGATGATGAATGAAGGAATTGTACTAGGGCACTTCATTTCATTTCTTGGGATTCAAGTGGATCCATCCAAAGTACAGGTAATTCAGACCCTTCCTATTCCTAAAACACAAACTGATGTAAGAAGCTTTTTAGGACATGCTGGATATTACAGAAGATTTATCAAAAAATTCTCTAAAATAGCTTCCCCTTTGTTTGTTTTACTTATGAAAAATGTTGAATTTAAGTGGATTGATGCCTGTCAGAAAGCATTTGATGAACTTAAGCATCTGTTGCCTACAGCTCCTATTCTAAGGGGACCTGATTGGGCACTTGCCTTTCACATATCCTCTGATGCTTCAGACACTGAAATTGGAGCAGTCATGGGTCAAGAAGAAAACAATCTTCCTTATGCTATCTACTTCATTAGTAAGAATATGACCCCTGCTGAACTTAATTACACAGTTACCAAGAAAGAATTTTTAGCAGTTATTTATGCTATTAATAAATTTTGACATTATATTACTGGTTATCCTACTTTTGTTCACACTGACCACTCATCTATCAAGTATTTAATGAATAAATCTGTTACAAATGCTTGAGTTACCAGGTGGTTATTTTTACTACAGGAATTTGATATTACAATTGTGGATCGACCAGGTAAAGAAAATGTGGTTGCTGATTTCCTTTCTTAGATAAAAACTGATGATAATACTCTAGTAGATGATTCCTTTCCTGATGAATATTTGTTTGCAGTATCTGCTCACTCACCATGGTATGCAGACATTGCCAATTATTTGGTTGTAGGGAAGTTACCATCACACCTATCACATAGGGAGAAAAGAAGAATCATTCAACAGAGTGCTAGGTACAGCTGGATAAATGGGTGTCTTTTTCATACAGGACTTGATCAAAAGATCCGAAGATGCATTAGAGAAGATGAGGTTTATGACATATTGAAGGCTTGTCATGATGGCCCTTGTGGTGGGAATTTCGCTGAAAGAGAACGACACATAAAATTCTCAGGATGGGTTATTATTAGCCCTCACTTTTCAAGGATGCAAAGAAATATGTTAGGGCCTGTGACAGCTGTCAGAGAATGGGCCAACCCAACCATAGAGATGAAATGCCACTGAACCCTCAGGTAATACTTGAACCCTTTGAAAGATGGGCTCTAGATTTTGTAGGGCCCATCAACCCTCCATCCAACCAAAGATTTTATATATTGGTTTGTACATATTACATGAATAATTTGGTGGAAGCTAAGGCACTAATCAAAGCTAATGAAGAATTTGTTTTAACCTTTTTATTTGAGGAAATCTTTGTTAGATTTGGGATGCCTAAAGAATTAGTCACAGATGGAGGACCTCCTTTCAATTCACATGGTTTCAAAGATATGCTTCAAAAATATCATATCAATCATAAAATGACTACACCTTACCACCCCCAAGCTAATGGTCAGGTGGAAAGTACAAATAAAGTCATAGAAACTATTTTAACAAAAACTGTGAAAGAGAATAGGAAAGATTGGTCTCAAAGACTGCCTAAGGCGTTATGGGCTTATAGAACTACTTGGAGAAACACTACAGGTTTTTCACCCTATGAATTGGTTTACGGTAAAAGTGTTGTTTTCCCTGTGGAATTTGAAATTAAAACTTTAAGAACTGCTTTAGTTGTTAACCTTGATTTAACTGATGCACAGACAGCTAGGTTGCAGCAGCTGCAGGAATTAGATAAAAAAAGGTTGGATGCCATCCATCAAACAACTATGATTCAGCAGCAAAGAACCAGGTGGCATGACAAAGCTATTAAACATAAGCAGTTCCAAAAAGGTAATTGGGCTTTACTATATGATTCCAGGTTTGAAAATTTTCAAGGAAAGCTACGAACAAGGTGGCTGGGACCTTACGAAATAGACACTGTTTTTCCCAATGGAATAGTAAGGCTCCTAACAATTGATGGTTCTAGAACTCCATTGCTAGTAAATGGGTATCAGCTTCGTCTGTATCAGCAACCAATTTCTAAGGCGGATTTTAAAGCCACTTGCATGGTAGATTCACAGTACATTTTCTTGGGGGAGTCTCTTGCCCCTCATTGCACTTAATTTCTGCATTATTTTTGTTAGTATTAGATCAGATAAATTAACTAATAATCCCTGTCAAGGGTTGCCAAACTAAAATTTATTTTGTAGGTCTTAATCCAAAGGCTGGTTGAAGGAGTAATGGCGTTACAAGCAGGATCAGGTTTCAGTTTTGGAAACATGGCCATTCCATCTCAATTCATTATCCATCAGCAACATTTCCCTATCCTCTTTAACGGCAGCACCTCTTTTCCCGTTGCTGAAACACCAGCTTCGGCTGTTGCTGAAACACCAATCTTCCCCAATTTTTCCCCATTGCAGAAACACCAATCTTCCCCCATTTTTCCTCGTCACTAAAACACCAATTTTTCCTCATTCTTCTCCATTGAGGAAAGTTCTGACTTTCCTCATTTCTCCGAAAAAGCGTCAACTTTTTTTCCCGTAATTGAGGCATCAATTTCTCTAAAAAATAATTAATATTATCCATTTTCAGAATCAGCCATTTATCCTGATAATTGAAGTTCCTTCGCCATCACCTCCTATGTATAAAGAAAGCATTTTATATAAATACCCTCATATCTTATAACCTGTTCTAATAACCATTGGTGATCCACTAAACGACAAAAATGGAATTTTAGCACAGCAATTGAAGGTAAAACATGAGGTATGCGAGTTTATGTGTAAATATTAAACTATAGTTAATGAGAAGATCACGATATGATTGTCGAAATCGTCGTACATTAAAAAACTCATCATTTTAGCCGCAGTTGGGGGGGATTACCTGTTATAGCTCCAAATCTCACTCTTATGGTTTGTGATGCTGCACTCATGGCCTAGGGCAACCCCTCCTTCCAGATCTGGTCCTAAAATTTAAAAAACAGTGTTTTATCCCTTATACGCGACATTGACTTGAGTTAAACGTGTGTACACGCGGGTCTATGTATACCCAACCCGCGTGTATGTATTAAAACACTTAAAAAAATAAATAATTCCTTATTTTCGGGTGGAGATCGCGGGTTTTACCTGCTGGACACCTGTTAGTGCCCGTGGCCCAACCGTTCCCAACCAACTCCTAACTAAAAAACTACTTTGGAGATGGTATAAAAAGACATCAAAGGGAAGGCCTAAGGGAGAGAGAAAGGAGAGCAAGATTATTATGCTAAGATTTTCCCCTTAGACCAGGTCTGAAGTCCTTGGTGCTTTCTGCACTTCCCCCATTTTGCATAGGAAACCCTTGTTTCCATGTGTATTGGTGATCATTCATCCTTTATATCATCATTGAGTAAGACTTGGAAGGAGCTCTTGTTGGAGGCTTGAGGCTGGAATGAATCCGGGAGGAAGCTTTGCTTGGAGCTTGCTGAAGGTGTTTCAGGTGAAATCTTTCCATTATATGTACTTTACTTACCTTTATATAAAGAAACACGTCTTGGTTCCCGAAAACAATCTTTCTTTGTGCTTATGAGATTCTTGTTTTGAATTTTTATACAAGTAGTTACTTAAATATTTTTATAACTAACTTTATAGCATGAAGATGGTTTATGTATAAGTATTTGTCCATGTACTGTTGTGTTCTTTGATTTGTTTGTTTTACAGGTCAAAGGAGAAGAAGGGAACTCCAAGAAGGGTTTGGACCCTAAAGACCTTCTCGAACATAGGACCTTAGGCACGTACCCTCAACATTAGAATTTGCTTACAGTAAAGATAATGGTTGTGTGTGTGTTTCTTTGAATAAGCAATTTTTAGTCTGGTAGAGTCTTAACCCAAAGGACCCTAGGGGTACTTTCCCCTCAACCAGAATTGGCGACTCCGCTGGGGAACAACACTCTTGTTGTTCCTAGTTTGGGTAGTCTTCAAGCCAATCAAGGCTCAGCCCCTCTGTTTGCTGGCTCTGACTGTCTGATCTGTTCTTGAACTCTAAGCTTTTCCATTTTTTTCAGTCTGTATTTTTTATTTTTTTTTTAAATCTTCAGATACGCTGTTTTGCTGGATTACAGAAGCGTATATACGCAAGTTTAACTAAGTGAACCCGCGTATACGCAGGTTTCCTCAGTTACAGTCGCGTGTACACGCATTCTGCACATCACTGCAGGCACGTATATTATATAATTTTCAAGATTTATAAATTTTCTTTTTGCTGAATGTTTGTCTGGTGGTTTGGGTCAGTTTGAAGCAGTCATTTTCCAGTAACATCTCTCTGTTTAACAGGGGGCATCTTGCTCTGAACTCTCTCTAATTATAGGGAGTATTAGTCTTGTTTTCGTTGATTGCAAGCGTCATTGTTTTTGACACACAAGATTTCTGGTTAATAATCTTGACTGCTCTGTTTTGGCAGAGTAGGAAGATTGGATTCAATCTTTGTGTTCATTTTGTTTTGGTGACCCTTTTGTTTGCTTAACGAAACCATTTTTGTGACCATTTGCTCCTTCGTTTCGGGAAAGTTGTTTGTTACCATTTTCTTGAAACTTGTATTTTCATCTTTTGGACTTTCATTGCTGCTTTTGATTGTCAAGAGCGATTTCAAACGCATTTATTTTTGTTGGGTTTTCATCATTTGAAAGGTGTCAATTCACAAAAGTGTTTGGTTGCCTATTCATCAATCATTGGTGTCAGTATTTTTGAGAGCATTCTTTGAAAAAGACTTCTCGGCTTGATTGAAAGAAAATCTTTTGAAAGTTTTGAGTTTCGCTTTCTTAAACTTGCTTTTCATTTGATTTCCTTTTTTGTGAAGTGAAAGTGCTTTGTGTTTATCTTAGAACTTGTTTTTATTGTTTGGACGAAATGATTGGTAACACATCATCTTCTATCTAAGCATTTTAGTGGCAAGACAAATTTGATAAGGCAGCAACTTTCCTTCTTTGTTTTTAGAGTAGTCTTTAAATCTTGCATCCACATATAGTTCTTGCATTAGGATAGATTTGCATCTCTTTTTAGGCATATATAGTTTTGTTAGTTTTTGTGAGTGTGGAGTCTGAAAAGAAAAGGAAAATTTGTTTATATTAGAAGTACCTCTGAACCTCATAGAAATTGCTCTTCATCGAAAACAAAATGTGCATGTGCATGTAGCTAAGTTTTATTAATTTCTTTTGCGTCCATAAAAACACCACAAGTTTCATCTCCATTACCTTGTGACTTAAAGAACAGCCTAATAAAATCAAGCGCTAATTAAAATCCACTAGAACTTTTTGTTTTAGTCAGTTACACCAACAAGTTTAGGATTTTAGGGCCTTGGATTAGGCGAGTGGAGAGTTAACTCTCCAAGGCCACATAAAACGTCAAACATAAGAGTCTGAATAACGAGAGAAAATCCAATAGCGTTAGGAAGACCAGGAAAGCTCCGGATCTGGGAGTTAAGCACGAGGGTCTGTGAAGACAGGGAAGAGAGATACCCCCTCTCCTACTTGTCCGAACTTACCTCACGACTGTTCCGCCTGGCTTCTGCGACGAGTTGGTACCCATAGTTGCCTCTCCTAGGGATCTACACAGGTGGCTGCGGAGGGGAATCCCGTGGCACCTGAGGTTGACGTTGTATCACTCTCGACAGTACTACTGGAGGGCACCGTTGCGAAGCTTGGGGGCTTGCACCGGCGCAGGTTGTTGTTAGGAGGTCAGCGTAACTTCCTCTGATACCTTCGCTGATAGGACTGGGCCCTCATCATCCCAGACTATCTTCGGAAGGCCCATTATTTCACTTTCTCATATTTTGGTGTCCGGTCCTAATCACCCGGAGCGGAAATACGTGGAATTTGTTTGACTGGCTGTATCTTTAGGGACTTTATAGTGTGTGCTCTGTGCTCCTAGTTGGCCTAAATTTTAATTTTTTGAGTCTTTAGTTAGATCATAACAAAAAATTCAAAGTGGCTGACCAGTCTCCAAGATGGTCTCGAAGACTTCGTGGTCTCTCGCCACCAAGTTTAGAGCCTTCTCCTAGAAGGCGCGGAGGCAATACTACTGGTGGGTTTCGTCCCACGCCGGTTGACGCATCGGGGATTGATCCTCCTCTCAGGGACATTAGCGGCCAAGCAAGGCCTGGCACTTCTGAGCAAGAGAGGGACACTCCAGTCCTTTCTTGAGTTCACTTTCAAGCGGAGGATAACATAGAGGTAGAAGAACTTTCAGAGACATTAGTGGCTCCAAATTCTCCACTACCATCTAGTCATCCAGACGTATTACAATACGTCGGGACTCCGACGCATAGACCGTCAAGTCCAGGTTACGCTACACGCTTACCGTCGATGACCACTACTGGAAGCATGGCTTCTACGGGTGCTACGACTATGCAAACCCCTACATCGGTGCAAGGGGGAGGAACCATTTCCATCCCCTCCACTTCCTTGTTCGGATCTTTTGCTAGCACATCTTTAGTGGGGTCTACCTCCATTCCGTCCACGAGTGGAAATGCCCAAACCAATGCTTTTGGTACTGGACTCTTCCCTTTTGGCACCCAATCACAGGGTATTCCATCAATTCCGTTTAGTGCCGCTACGTCCATGATGGGCGGATCGGCTTCATTCCAGGGTTTTCCTTTCGAAAGTGGTCATATACCACATTCCAACCCGACGGTAGGATCCATGCCTTTTTCTTCTGTAGGAAAAAGCAGCAATCCTTTCCAAGGTTGGAATAACCCTGGGGTTAGTAACGCGGGAACTGGGAATATGTTTATCGGCCAACAAGGGAATAGGCCATACTCCATAGTTAGCATGTTTCAAAGTATTCCTCCCCTTGCTTCGGTTTGGAATCCGTATCAGGGGTTATCAACTCCCTACAATCCTTTAGGAGGAAACTTTGCTGGTTATGGAGGTTATACGGCAGGAGTTGGTCAAACTCCGAATTTTGCTGGACCACAAGGCTTTCCTTTTGGTTCAGCCGGTTCTACTGGTCACTTCGGGCAGCCTGGTGCCTCCCAAATTCTAGGACAATCTTTTCAGAGCTTTGGGAGTTCTGCCCAGTCTGGGTGGAATCCCCAAGGTCCTCCTAGGCTTCCGTTTCTGGCAACGTTAAACTTGCCAGATCTCACTAAGTTAACAAATGACCCAATCAGGTATAATCCAGCCTGACCTCCGGTCCCAACCAAACTCCCTTCGGACATTCCAAAATTCGAAGGGAAGAGTGGTGAAGACCCAGGCGACCACGTAACCACATTCCATCTGTGGTGCTCATCCAACTCCCTCATCGATGATTCGATTAGGTTGAGACTCTTTTAGCGCACCTTGACTGGTAATGTGGCTAAATGGTATATAGAGTTGCCAGGGGGTAGCTTTACATCGTTCGCTCACTTAGCCAATATTTTCTTAAATCACTTCCAGTTGCCTGTCCACTATGATGCTGGAACTGAACTTCTGGCCACCTTTCGTCAGGATAAGGCAACCCACATTTCTGATCATATTCAGGAATGGAGACGGAGAAAGAGGCTCATTAAAGTCAAAATTCCTCCAGAGTACCGTCTCGAGTGGTTTTTGAAGTCTTTACAACCCGAGATCTCCAAGGATGTCTCCATGTCTAGGGTCTATTCTGAGGAGCAAGCCATTTTTAGGGCCCAGCAATTAGAATTGATTTACTCTCAGTCTGGGATCCTACAAAAGTACTTTCCAGATGCTCCTGGATCTAAGGTTGATTTAGCTAAGCCAAAGCCAGGTCCTCACGCGGATGGTATCGTTGGGTCAGTAGACACAACTACAGTGAACTTGTTGAATCAATTGCAGCAGTTTTCTTTGCAAACTGCTTCTAACAACCAAGTCACATTGTCTAATCCTCCCGCTTCCCAAACTTCTTCAATTAATGCCGTCCAATCCAATAACCCCAAAGGAAATCAAAGTTCCAATGGGAAAAAGAAAGCACGTGGTAAGAAGAAGAACTCGGATGGGAAGCCCGATGCAAATAAATCTGGTAACAACGTTGGTGGTGGTAAAGGTGAGTCGAGAAATAAAGTTAAGTTTCCTTGCAAGTTATGCAGTGGAGACCATCTAACTCATCTCTGGCCTAGGATTGAAGACGCTCAGCGCTTGTTAGGACAGCAAGGGACTTCTAGTTCGCAAGCTGTGTTAACCAACCTGTTTCCCCAAGGGCAACAACTTTTTGCTGGCGCGAATTTAAATCCTGGTACCTCCGCAGGGGGCAACCAGGAAGGGGACAAGTCATCAAATGTGTTCATGATGGGTGCTCACGCTAATGTGACCACACGGTCACACGATTATGGTGAAGGTGAAACTTCCAAGGGTAAATCAGTTCCCGAAACTAACAACCCACTTCATATTGAGCGACCATCTGTCGAGACTATACCTCAGGTACCGAAACGTTCCACAAAACGCGCGATTATCAACCCTAATATTAGGGCAGCCCAGAATTACTCCATTGTTGAGGATTTGGCCCAGAGTCCATGTGCTATGTCCGCGTTAGAGGTTCTCCAGTCATGTCCTACTCAATGAAGTGCCTTGCTATCGGCAATGGGGGCAGTAGATCCAAGTAATTCCTTAGCTCTCACTTTTGATATGAATAATGTCAAAAAGAGACTTCCTCATCACATGGCTTTTCAGATAAAGTCTACCTACCAGAAAACGAATATTTTTCGGACGGTTGTAGATGAGGGAGCTTCCACGTGTGTCATGTCTATGTCATGCTGGAAGGCCATTGGATCACCGTCAGTTGTTCCTTCACCTACCCTATTGACATCATTTGATGGTCACTCTCATAGGCCATACGGGATTATCCCGGCCTTTCCTATATGTGTTGGAGGAAAGGTCATTAATATCGAAGTAGAGGTCATAGACGCTAACCTAGACTATAATCTCCTCTTAGGAAGGAACTGGGTATACGAGATGGATGTCGTTGTTTCGACTCCGTTTCATGTCATTTGCTTTCCCCATGAGGGGAAAATCGTTAAGGTTGACCAATTGGACTATTGCCCAGTTGATTCTCAAGCAAACTCTGACTCTACTATTCCTTTAGTGGGTAACCCCCATCCGCCTACTAAGAGTCTAGGAGTCGGGATGTACTCTTCATTGATGGGTACGTTTAATCTTCCCCCTCCTATAGCTGGTATAGATACAATTTCATCCTCTAGGGATCCTTTACGGAGAGAGTTTGTTCAAACTCCTTATTCTTCGAATCCTGGAACCTTAGCTTCATTTGTGACCACATCAGGTGACGACAAGGTGGGTGAAATAGAATCTCTTATATCTGCAGCAGAACCTAGATGTGAATCTATCGATAACTCTACAGATAACCATTCTACTTCTTCCTCTGGGAAATAAATAGATGGTGATGTGGCTCATTTTCAGACCCTTGATTCCACCTCTGCATCGGATTGCTCGGATATCATTTTTCCATCAGATGAAGTGGTATTCGAAGCAATGACGGCCGTAGATCGACCTTTGGAAGATTTACATCGTCAGTTACACTTTCATTCCCCTGTGCACGAAGTCGAATCTTGGTCCTCCAGTTTGACTAGTGATGTTTGTACGGTCCCTTTGGCTCCAACACATTCATTTGCCAAAGAGAGTATATTGATTGGTTCGATCGTCGTACCTATAAACATTCCTAGGAGTAAGTTGGCGGAGCCCCCTAATGGGCTCTACCTAAGGAAGTGCTTTGCTTAGTTTTGACTAGGAAATGACTTCTTTGTACTTTATGTATATATCTATACATATATCGTTGAGCGTTTTCTGATATCAGTGCTTTTTGGTCTGTTGTGGCAGGTGTTGATGGATGATTTGGTCTATTTTGGGTTCACCGATGGTGCTAGTCGACACACTCGGAATCTTGCTTCCGCAGCTTGGGTACTTTATTATCCAACTGGTCAATTGATGGTATCAAGAGGCGTGTGTATCGGTCCTGCTTCAAATAATATGGCCGAGTATACAGCTGTTATCAATTTATTATCCGAGGCAATCTCTTATGGGATTGACTCGTTGGTAGTATATCTTGATTCTCAATTGATAGTGTCTCAATTAAATAACATTTATCGGGTTAGGGATCCATTATTATATCGCCAATATTTAAGGGTGAGGTTGTTGCAAAGATCATTTATTTACATTAATTATTTTCACATTCCAAGATCTCAAAATTGGTTAGCTGATTCTATCGCTAATCAAGCATTAGACTGGCATATCAATCATTCATCATCATAAAATCATGCATCAAAAAGTCAAACTGTATATATATATATATATATATATATATATATATATATATATATATATATATATATATATATATATATATATATATATATATATCATAAAGCGCCTCAAGTGTACATATGTGTGTCCAAAAATATACAAAATTGGGACTCAAATGCCCATAATCATGTCAAGCATATCTAATGCCTCGGCTGAGGATGAGCGTCTAAGTATGTCAATATAGCATTGGCCACATGTCGAAAGACGCGAACCCAGTCACGTGGCATGCCAACCACATGACGCTGCATATCCAGAGGAAGGTCCTCTATGGCGGCCATCGGTACTCGGCAGCTCAGTCTCGCCAAGTGTCGCTGGACGTTGTTTAGGGTCCGTTCCGTATCTGCAGCCGCCTCTTCGGCTCCTCGGCCGCACCGTCTATGTCGTGGGAATCCATCTGGTCGTACTGGCCCAATATCTGGAACATGATCATCATATTAGTCATTTGAGTCTCACCAAAAACATTTTTTCAAAGTTTACAATTATGTTTGAAAAATCCAAAAAATCATAAAATCAATAAAAAATTCTTACCAATCTCGCCCCATGTTGCATACGGTGGTAACACTAGATCATGATCTCCTCGGAAATCCAGCCAGCATAGGGGTAGTCATCCACGATGATGATTTGTTGCTCCCACCAGGTAAAGAAGTCATCGTCAAATGCATTCCTTGGGACTTCCCCACCCCCCAGACGTTTCATCAGGTCAGCCCACCGGCCCATGCGTGGATCACGTGGGCTACTGATGGAAACAGCTACCCTGGGGCGGAGTGTGGGAACCTTCTCAAAGAAGAAAGTGCACAAGATGGTTCCGAACCCAAAGTTCTTGGTACGTCCCCTCCTGATAGAAGTGAGTTGTTCCTTCATGTTGGCCAGAAGAGGAGTACACCAGTCAAACAGAGTAGTGAGACAGTCCACTGCCACGCTCATGGTTACCCATGACGCCTGATGTAGTGAGGATGATCCGTTCACTCGAGCTATGGTGAACAAGATTATCCTGAGTGACAAACTCGCCACATGTGGGATAGAGATCTGGCTCCCGACCTTCTGATGACCCGGGCAGTAAATCTATACATAGTCATCTACACTGAGGCTATTCCATGTCCTGCCCCGGAATGTACTACCTCTCCCCTTCGGGAAAGGCCCGTGATAAAATATATGTCTTCCACTTCTATCCTGAGTGGCATCTGATCAATCATGAATGCTTCCTCATCGACATCCCAATAATCAATGAGCCTCTCGAGCAGACGCGTGTTCGCTTTCATATTTGGCAATTTGAAGAATTTAAGCAACCCGCATCCCCGTAGAGCATCTAATGCTTCATCATTTCCCATGAATTCATTATCCACGGCTGCGTGCTCTCTTTCACGCCATGTGATAGTCATCCTGGAAGAAAAAATCATTTTTATCCGTTAGTTTTGTGTATAAAAATAGTTCGCTGCGCACACACGGGTTCCTATATACACAGTCGCGTGTAGGGCCGTCGTATACGCGAGTTCAATATTTCCAACCCGCGTGTACGCCGCGAAGGAATTTTTTGCAAAAATCCAACGGTAAAACATCAACTAAAATTCCTAAAAACTATCACAATTAATTGCAAGACAAGTTTAAGGCTTACCTGGAAGTTTTCGGCAAGTTTGAACGGTTGAATTGGTCACAGGGAAGTTTTCTCCTTTTGCTCCACAATTTTCGCTCTCCAAGTCAAATGGTGAAAATGGTGAGTCCAAAATGCCTTTTATAAGTTTTGAAAATGCAAAATTTTTTCAAAATTTTATTTTGTTTGGCCTCATGTGACTTTTAACTTGGGAGCTTGGAATGCCGAGTTTGGTTTGTTTTTCAGGTCATTTTGGACATTTTTCGATAGTTCGAGACGGTTCCATGACCACTGACCCATCATGGCAGGTATCGTGTTTTCACTGGCATATAGGTTAGGGACACCATTTTTCCGTTGCATTATGCATATTAGCCTCCATGTGACCGATACATCTGTCGTAGGGTCCACCCCATCGTGTTATGGTTCGTAAGCCATTTTCACTTGCCGATTCTTTAAATCATGACACGATGGTAGAGCCATCCCTTTACATGGGCATCGTAGTTAGCACCTCACTGACATTTGTTGCCCATGCTGCTTTGTTTTGAGTAGGCTCGAGAGTCCTCTGTAGTCCCGCCATGACTTATGCGTTGAAGACTCATTCCTCTTTGCTTCTTCGCTTCGTTCTGGCCTTATACCCTAGAGGCTCCTATGTGTGTCGAGTTGTACTTCTGCATTGCATGTTGACCATTTGCACCTTTTGGCCTAGAGCCGGCTTCACTTGGACTCATGTTTAAGCCAACTTTTGACCATGACGTCTGCAAAATCAACCTTGCATACCTTTGACTTTTGTAGCTTGACATACCCTGATCCGTGGAAGGAACATACCTTTGAGTTTCACTGACCAGTTTTCACGTCCCTGCATTGAGCATAGGAATGTTCCTTTCCCAGGAACAAGATCATCTGTTTCACCAACACTCGTTCTTTCCACTGTACCATAGCATTCTTTTATTCTTTTTCCGGCTTAATAGAAAAAGACAAAAAAAAAAAAAATATTCCAAAAAAGAGCGGGAACAGGGACATTATTTCCATTTATTGTTGGCAGCTAGAGTCAGTCGTGTTGCCCTTGAACAAAGCACTCAAAACAAAGTCTCCTCCGCATGGGTGGGATTTAGTTTGACTTAGGTATGCCATAACCTTGTTATTGAGTCAGTTCTCCCCAAATTGGTTATCTCTTCCAATCATATGGAGGGTTCGTTCGTGCCTCCTGCATGGCGAACTTATACAGAGTCATCATATGCTGCCACATAGTCACATTGAGTCGTGCTTTTGTTCAAGGGAAGTTAGCCTGAGTCGGCCTCTCTGCGGTGTCTCTTGACTCATTCTCAGTCGGCCATCCCTGGTTGTCAGTATCATGTCTATCATCACTTCAGCTATATTGGTCCTTCACTCGTGCCGGTTTGAGAAGGTCCCCATTGACTTCTTGCTGGCGGGTCTTGTCCTTATCGACGACGACACCTTGCTCTGAGGACAGGCCTAGAGCCGCACCCTGGCCCTATTTTCATTATTGATAGGTCACCTTGTGCTCAGCATCGATCAGTATCATGGGTCTTTGACTGAGTGGTTTCCCTTGTGTTCGACATCAGCATACATTATCACACATTGGGATTCGTGCAGTACCTTGGTTTCCATTTGACCTTATTGGTGGATACCTCGCCTCTGTGTCAGCTTTTGTTATTGGTTGGTTCAGAGGGTTTCTGCCGTGCGCTAGCCACATCTTGTGTACGCCGGAAACGTACTTCGGTTGGGTTACTACATCTTTTTCGTCTGATTCCTTCCACATTATTGGCCTACGGGTTACACTCGCGCTAGATTGATGGAGGATGCCTTAATGCCTTCCTTCTAGAGGATCTTTCCCTATCGACTCCGACTCATTTCTCTGGGGCAAAGATCTAGAGTCCATTTGGCAGTACCTTGGGGTTTGCAGTCATTAGTGGCAAATCCTTCGATATCGACAGTGGAAACCATCATTGTCTCCTAATCAATAGATTCTTACAGGTGTTCGACTTCAGCTCATCTATTCACACTTGTTAGATTGTACTGGGTACCTTGACGCTCATTATCATTATCGGTGAGTAGTCTCGCATTTGTTAACGGTATACATCAATGACCGGTAATCAAACGATTTCTCACATGGTCGACTTCAGATCATTTATTCCCATGGTGTAGAAATGTACCACGGCGATCGGTGAAGACCTCAGGTTGTATCAGCATTCATTGGTTCACTTGACAGTTGCTCCTGTTGCTGCTAGTTGATACCACTCTTCCTTATATGTTGCAGTCAGTCATGGCGACATTCTATATGCTGGCACCTGAGTGTGCAGTGTAGTACCATCCTATTCCATCATGTTCAGTTGGTACCTTTTGGGATCAGTCTTTGATATCAGTGATCCGTTGCACCTTTCAGCATCATTGACAGTCTTATATGTGATATTTAGACATGTACTTTCTCATTATGATCAGATGATCCATTATGTATCTTCCAATCATTTATACTTGTATACTTAGTGGATCCACTTGTACTTGATATGCAGACATGCTTTACTTTTTCTGAGCATGGGTATGGCCGCCTCAGACAGTGTTTCTTTCCGATCTCCTTTTGGTGGCTTGGCAGGCTGAATTCTGGTGAAGTCCTCCTCGGTTTCTCGACAGACTTCCTTTCCATGTACTTACATTATATATTTCAGCCATCATGTTCCCCTTCTGACCTCATATATTAGGGGGCATCTATTATAGCTCCAAATCTCACTCTTATGGTTTGTGATGCTGCACTCATGGCCTAGAGCAACCCCTCCTTCCAGACCTGGTCCTAAAATTTAAAAAACAGTGTTTTATCCCTTATACGCGACATTGCCCTGAGTTAAATGCGTGTACACGCGGATCTGTGTATACCCAACCCGCGTGTATGTATTAAAACACTTAAAAAATAAATAATTCCTTATTTTCGGGCGGAGATCGCGGGTTTTACCTGCTGATCACCTGTTAGTGCCCGTGGCCCAACCGTTCCCAACCAACTCCTAACTAAAAACTACTTTGGAGATGGTATAAAAAGACATCAAAGGGAAGGCCTAAGGGAGAGAGAAAGGAGAGAAAGATTATTATGCTGAGATTTTCCCCTTAGACCAAGTTTGAAGTCCTTGGTGCTTTCTGCACTTCCCCCATTTTGCATAGGAAACCCTTGTTTCCATGTGTATTGGTGATCATTCATCCTTTATATCACCATTGAGTAAGACTTGGAAGGAGCTCTTGTTGGAGGCTTGAGGCTGGAACGAATCCGGGAGGAAGCTTTGCTTGGAGCCTGCTGAAGGTGTTTCAGGTGAAATCTTTCTGTTATATGTACTTTACTTGCCTTTATATAAAGAAACACGTCTTGGTTCCCGAAAACAATCTTTCTTTGTGCTTATGAGATTCTTGTTTTGAATTCTTATACAAGTAGTTACTTAAAGATTTTTATAACTAACTTTATAGCATGAAGATGGTTTATGTATAAGTATTTGTCCATGTACTGTTGTGTTCTTTGATTTGTTTGTTTTACAGGTCAAAGGAGAAGAAGGGAACTCCAAGAAGGGTTTGGACCCTAAAGGCCTTCTCGAACATAGGACCTTAGGTACGTACCCTCAACATTAGAATTTGCTTACAGTAAAGATAATGGCTATGTGTGTGTTTCTTTGAATAAGCAATTTTCAGTCTGGTAGAGTCTTAACCCAAAGGACCCTAGGGGTACTTTCCCCTCAACCATTACCAAAGTTTTGCAATAATTACCTGATATGCCAATCACCATCGTTCTTTAACACGATTGAGTCTCGTCACCCCGTCCCGGTTTTATTCTATCATGACCCCATTTGCAATATCTTACTCTGTCTCGGCTACGGTAACTCAGCTCTGTATTGTGCGTTTTATCGAACCAGTAACTATGGGAGGTAACGATATCCGAAACACCTGGTTCAATGACTTTATTGGAGCTTTACCTAGAAGCATATCAAATTTTTCTGCAAGCAGGCTGGGTGGATTACTTCCGAAGACTCCAGGAATTTGACTCTCAGCAAGTCCTGGAATTCGCACTTAATTTAAAGGAAGACCATTCTATTGTTCGGGGAGTGCAAATTCCGGTAACAGAGGAGGATATAGCACAGGTTTCAGGATTACCGGCCAATGGTATCCACTGGTTCAACCGAAAACACTTAATTCTGAATGCTCAGCAAGATTTTCTTCTACCTGGGGAGCAGGTCGAACCTAAAGACAGAGGTGTTGCACTGCGTTCATTGCCACCTCCATGGGCAAAGGTTGCAGAGTTTCTCAAGTACTATCTTACCTGCGAAGGATGTTACCAAGTAGTGTACCAGCATGACTTTGTATTATTGAATCATTTAAGACATGGTCGTTTATTGAATATGTTGTACTATCTGCTTGGGTGTCTAAAGAATATTTTGCATTATTCCAAGTATGCAAGGTACCCACTCCTCTCCATTACTCACCATCGCCTAGTTCAGCTCTTAATCCTCAGGGGCTTTGCCCTGCAGAACCATCTCCCCCTTAATAACCCACCCCAAGAAGCTGCTTCAATTCCTCAAGAAATTGCTGAAACTACTCAGGCGGTAGCTGAAACTTTTCAGGTACAGGATGAAATTCCTCAACCATCCACAATAGCCAAACCAATTGACCCCACTAGTGTATCAACCCCGTCCCATAATTCACCTTAATCATCCATTCCCACTATCCATATTACCAGTGGTGATTCAGACGATGACATTCCCCTAGCTAGGCTAAGAAGGAAAAGAAAAACGCAAGAAACGGCTGTCCCTTCAACAAAAAGACAAACAAGGGCCTCAATGAAACAAGCTACTATTTCGAGTGTTCCTCCTACCCTAGAGAAGGCCATCCATAAAAGAAAAACCTTTGTTTTTCCTACCTCCTTACCTAGAAGACAAAGGAGGACTTCTCCTGTAGCAGTATGTTGTGGTCACCAACAACCCCCCTCTTTATTTGGTATTAGCAATAACACCAAGCAAAGGGGGACCCTTAACAAAAAATCCAAAAAATATTTTTATCAAAATTTTTGTATTTTTACTCCCTAAAGCTATATCGCATCGTGAAGAGAGAGTGAAGCATTTCCTATGCGTGCAAATAAGCTGCGAAGAAGCGACACGAAATTCATCGCATCGCATATATTGAAAGCGCCCTTAAATGAGAAACTTAAGGAATCGCCGACGGCGGATATGTGACGTCGCATATCGCAACATCGCATAAGCAGCACACAGTGATTGAATGATAAAACGCGATCTTGCGATCTGTGATCCTGCGATTTGCGATCTGCGATGAATGAGACTATCAATTCCTGCGATGACACTTCTTGACATCGCAATCCTCGATACTGCGATGCGAATCGCAGAAACCACTCATCGCAAAATTTCCTCGACATAGTCTGTAAACCCAAAATTGAGCGCGCACCTTAAGGGAAATTAATTATTGTACGCCAGAGTATCCAAGAATGATTGTGTTGCATTTTTCAAAGAGTCAAGTCATTATGAGTGTCATGACTATGCATTCATTAGAACTTAAAGCCTTCATGTCAATCTTTTCATCGTTTCTCTTTTCCTTTGCGTAAACTGTAAGGCAGCAACTAATATAAATCAATATGCAGGAAACATCTAAGGAAAAGGGGAAAGCGCCAATACTCGGAGAACAGAGAGGAGATGCCTTCGCAAATGGATGCCGCATGCAGCAGGACCGCAGATTCTAGAGTATCACTCAACAGACACTGATGAAAATAGACTATCCAAGACTCAGAGTCAAAGGCGCACAAAAGCGGCATGTTTACAAAAGATCCTGAAGCTCAGACTGGGTAAAGCAAAAATAAAGACGCTAAGGAAGGAAGACGCTTCAGAAAAGCCTGGAACAAAGAATGGAAGCAATCTGCAATACAGAAAATTGTTCAGGCAACGAAATCCCTAACTCATTGAGTCATTTGCACTGCCGGAGACCGAAATAGCAACAGCACAATCAGTTTGAAAGAAATCTGGGTTATACCAAGTATACACACAGCGAATACATCAAGCCAGAGGAAGATTTTCGAAAATATCTTCTAGTTTGTCAGAAAGCGGTGCCAGCTCTTGTTATTTCTACTTTTATCGCTCGAACGAAAGGAGAAGACAACCAGCCGACTCTTCTCAGGCGAACATTGCATTGCTTACAGCACTAAGGAGCAGATACAGAAACGGCTAGAAATTAGATTCAATTTTTAGAAATAAATCTGTTTTAGTAGAAGGGCGGTCATTTGAAGCCGTTTCCTAAATTTGTGTAATTAAGATTAATTAGTTAGTAGTATTTAACCCTTCTCATGGCATTTGGAGAAGGGTCCGGAAATCTGTCAAAAAACTTGTCCTCAGAACATGCACTTTTGCACCCTCGGAGGGGGTTTTTGATGAATGGATGGATCAAGATTTATCAACGTTTGCATTTAATGTCTGCTACTGATGTTTCACTTCTATACTCTTAGTAGATATTAGAACAAGTAGAGATAAATCGTTATTGCTTGAAGTTTATGAGTGAAATCAGTCATAAATGGTACTTTTATCTCTTGACCAATTTCTGCTTATATTCTTAGAGTGATATGCAGTTTTAGTTGTTTATATGTTAATGTATGAATGTGTGGGTTACCATTTGGCACTTCTGTATGGTGGAGTCATTTATTTGTGCTTGACATATGAATAACTTATTATGCGATATGCTGTTCACAACTGTTTTGCCTAACTTTTTATGCAGAATGGTTTATCTTAATTGATTTCTATTCTTATGATAGCTAAATGATCTTTATTACCAGTTATTGTTCGAAATCTCTTTAGATCACATAATAGAAGAAATACACTCCGGGTTAGCGTAGATTAGATGTGTTGTTTTTATTAGATTACAATAGCATAGAGTCAGTTTAGAAGTTCGAATTAAATTAGCTTAAAATACTTCTAGATCAGCATCATCCAACTCTACACACACACACACCCCCTAGATTGGGAAACTGGTCCCATTATTCCCAGTCGGACCCGCTATACCAAACGGACAAGGAGCTGCCAACCAAGTTCCGGACCGGGTGGGTATCCCCCTTGTTGTCGACCCGATTTTTGGGGCTTCAACATATTTGGCGCTAGAAGGAGGGCTCGAACTATGAATGGCACCTAAATCAAAATCTAAATACCATTCTGAGAGTAAATCACCCTCATCAACTCCCCCGACTTCTCCAGTACGATTAAACTCGGAGTTTGAAGTTGCTCGAGTATCCACCGCTGCTACATACCCTAATATTTCAGACCAACTTATCATTGAACCCCCTGAAATTCAAACTCTGATTCGTAAACTCCAGGGATTCTCTATTTTTAATCAGAGGTCTAATAAATCTCAAAGCAGCGTGACTTCGCAGTACAATCCTACTCATCCCCTGACTAGATTGAAAAGTGAAAAGTTTGGCATCCAGCCAACTGAACTTCCTCTCCCCACCAGGAAAAGAGCAAGGAAAACACCACCAGAGTCTGACAGTGAGACTCTTTCATCTACTTCATCCATTTCAACTCCCTCACCGCGAAGTCAGCCACCCACATCTTCATTCCAAATCACTCATCGATCTTCCACAGTCCCTCCTCTTCAATCATCAAAGATCATAATATCTTCATCGTCTCAGCATCAGGGATCATCTTCTGCACTTTCACTCACTAGCAACTCAACGATGGCCCAGTCTCCATGGAACAATCCTGGGGTGGTTTTAATGCCTCCACCCCTTAGTCCAATACCAGCCCATCCTAAGAAATGGCTACCCAAATTCAATCCAGAAACAGGCATGCTAGCTGAAGAGCATATTAATAATTTCATGCTTTCTGTTAATCTCAATGGAGTTACCAACGAGGATGTTGTCGTCCGGCTTTTTCCCTATACAATGCAAGGAACAGCCGGGTCATGGTACTTTTCGTTACCTTCCGGGTCTATCACAACTTGGGACATTTTTCAAAGTCAATTCCTTACCACGTTTGGTGATGACAGATCAACGACGATGTTGATCAATGACCTATCCAATCTCAAAGCTGAGGCCAGAGAACCCATTAAAGATTTCAATTTACGGTTCAATAAGATCCTCAACAAAATTCCCGCTGCTTCCCAACCCAGCGAGGAAGTAAGATGTGAATGGTATATCATGGCCTTACCATCAAACTTGGTTATCTTCGTAGATAGGGCAAACAAGACGACCCTAGTTGAAAACTTGACAGAGGCGATAGCAGTAGAAAAATGCGTAGTAGCCCTAGAAAAGAAATCTGCGATAGAAGAACACAAATCTAAGAAAATCTCTTTCAAAGAAGACACCAAGAAGAAACAAACGAAAGATCCTTTCGATTTGGAAGGATTACAAAAAGTATTAAAGGCCATGTCCAATGAGATGATTGACATAAAAAAACAAGTAGCAAAAACTTCTTCAAAAGAGCCCTACAGAGATTTTAAAAGAAATCCTCCCATGGATGTGAAACCACCCAATGCTGTCTCAAACGTTGAATCCGAAGAACAAGAAGAAGAAGAGAACATCACTGAAGGGCAGACCGATGATGAAGAAGTTGTGGAACTACAAGGAATGTGGGATTTCATCCTCCCACAAGAAGAAGATCAAGAAGCATTTCCGGTTAGCACACGAAGCAAAAATCAACTTGATCCTCCCCAAACTACCCCTAAACAGAAGGGCGCAAGCCCTGCAACAAAAGATAAGGTCGCAACAAAGAAAACAACCGCTAGAGCGACCCAATCTAGCCCAGTCCAATCAGATCAAGCACCTCCATCAAGAACACTGATAGTGTCGGATGAAATGGAGTATAACATTATCGATGACATGAAAAAGACTAGGGCTAATATCACTCTTTACGAGTTGAGCAAATTGAAACATCAACAGAAAATAATGATGAAAGAATTACATGCCGTGCCTACTACATCTTTACCTACAGCTGTAGCTTCCCACAACATGGGAAGACCTCCAACCAACACGATCAATCAGATTGACCCAAATGACATCGCCTTGATTTGAGGAAGATCGAGATCTCATACTCCCCCTTTTCTTCTCACTTATGAAATTTTCAATAAAAACGTGCACAATTGCTTGGTTGATTATGGTGCTTCAACGAATATTTTACCTAGATCAATATGTGCCAAATTGAATGTTCAACCACAAAAATCCACAGTGCACATAGTTCATCTTGATCGATCTCAAGTCGAAGTGATTGGTGAACTTAATCAAGTGACCATAAGATTTTCGTCTAACCCGAAGGTATGTCAGGTTATCGACATTCTAGTAGCTGATATCCCTGAATTCTATGGTTTAATTATTAGCAGGGATTGGTCCGAAAAACTCCACGGATACTTCTCAACCGACTGGTCGCACATGTGGTTACCCTACAATGGTAAACCGAATCAAATAAAGGTTGAACGAGAGTTACACCAAAAGTACATAGTGACGGAATTGGAGGGAGAAAATAAAGAAATAACATACAACAACAGTATCATAGGCAATTACTCAGTAGATTCTTTCCTCGGCAATTTCAATGCTCATATTTCACTTTACTTAGAAAATTCAGTTTTGTCCCAAGTTGAAAATTTTTCCCAAACTGATAGTTCAAAATGTGTTAATTTTTTAGATAACCCTGTAAATACATCTTTGTTTTGGAAATTATATTTTGATGGCTCCAAATCTAACGAGGGAGCAGGAGCAGGATGCGTTCTGATTAGCCCAGACGGAAATAAGACCATGCTTACGTGCATACTTGAATTCGATTGCACAAACAATACAGCGGAATACGAGGCCTTAGTACAAGGCCTATACAAAGCAATCGGGTTGAATGTTAAGTACCTTCAAGTCTTTGGAGACTCTGAGATCGTCGTCAAACAGGTACGTAACACCATACATTTCCTATCAGGTCATTTGAAGCACTATCAATATTTAGTACAAGATCTGACTCCACATTTCATAGCATTCAATCTTTCGTCAATCCCAAGACTCCAAAATGCGAGCGCAGACCTGTTAGATAACGTAGCCTCTAGACTTATTCCCTCCAAAGATTTTAGTCCAGATAGATTCTCAAAAGAATTAATCTTTAGACCATCCATCCCTGACAACATCACCAACTGGAGAGTATTCAACGATGATCCTGACATTGTAAATTTCCTCACTTCTGAAGGATCCTACTCAAACCAAATAATTGACGAAGACCATCATGATCACCAAATACAACAAAATAGCACTAATAATGCTATACCTAAATCGGTGGTTTAGTTAGAAGACTTATACGATTTGAAAAGTTGGTTTAAAAATTCTACCAATTCTAAACTTTACAGTTCGACTCTGAACTATGAATTAGTGAACCTAGGAACCGATGAGAAGCGACAAAACGTTAATCTAGGCCACGGCCTAGCTCCTGAAGAAAAATTAGCATATATCCGTCTTCTGAGACAATACAAAAACGTTTTTGCTTGGAACTACGATGAGCTGAAGACATACGACACCTTTATCATTCAACACACTATCCCTATGATTGACAACGAAAAACCTGTCCAGCAGAAACTCAGAAAAACCCACCCCAATTTAGAAAATCAGATACAAACTGAGCTAAATAAGTTGTTGAGAGCCAGAATAATTTTCCCCGTCAGACATTCCAAATGGGTATCCAATATGGTGCCCGTTAGAAAGAAAAACGGAGATATTAGAATCTGTATCGATTTCCGGAATCTCAACAAAGCCTGTCAAAAAGACAATTTTCCCCTCCCACCTATGGAGCAAATATTACAGGCAGTAGCAGGCTTAGAATTAATGTCTTTTCTGGATGGATTTTCAGGATACAATCAAGTTCTGGTACACCCCGATGATCAGTTAAAAACCACATTCCAAACTAAGTGGGGCACATACGCATATCGAAAGATGCCATTTGGTCTGATCAATGCCGGCGCTACCTTTCAGAGAGCCATGGACATCACATTTAAAGGTTTAGTCAATAAATCTGTAGTGATTTACCTAGATGATATAACAGTGTACTCCAAGAAGCGAAGCGACCATCTCAAAGACTTGAAACAAATCTTCCAATGATGTTTAAGGTATGGGATTTCACTTAACCCAAAGAAATATTTTTTCGCATTAAGTGAAGGGAAATTGCTAGGATTCATAGTGTCAAAATCTGGTATTCACATTGAACCTGATAGAATCAAAGAAATTTCCGAAATATCCATGCCTCATAACAAAAAAGCCATGCAATCTTTCCTTGGTCAAATAAATTTTGTAAAGAGATTTGTCCCAGATTTTTCACGTATTGTTTCTCCTTTGCAAAATATGATAAAAAAGAATTCAAATTTTAAATGGGGTCAAGACGAGCATGAAGCATTCAACTTGATCAAACAAGCCATCATTAACGCTCCATCTTTAGCGACCCCAAATTTTTCAGAATCTTTTATCTTATACACATTTGCCTCAGAGAAATCTTATGCCGCGATTCTAACTCAAGCAAATCAAGAGAAGGCGGAAGCTCCAATCGCATTTTTTAGCTCGAACTTACAAGGTGTTGAACTCAATTATTCAGACGTGGAGAAACAGGCATATGCTGTTTTCAAAGCGATCAAGTATTTCAGACCTTTCTTACTTAAAACCCATACCAAAGTCATAGTATCGTTTCTGGCGGTAAGAAACCTTCTGATACAGAAGGATGTGGGCGAAAAGAGAGCAAATTGGATTACCGCTTTACAAGAATATGATCTTGAGATCAAGCCAGCAAACATCGTAAGAGGTCAAGGCTTCTGCAAGATGTTAGCTGGAGCATCGCAAATTCCTGAGAACTCATCTGAAGAGGTACATACGTATGAGGTAAGCCTAAATGACGCAGAATCATTATATGCTGACACCATTTATTATCTTAAGAACGGGTATGCTCCATCACACCTGGATCACACCAAGAAAAGAGCTCTGAGATTGAAAGCTAAACAATACCAGCTCATAAATGATGTTCCGTTTAAAAGGAATTACGATTCTGTGCTTCTTAGGTGTCTTGAGAAAACTGAAGCCGAAAAGGTTTTGCAGGAACTCCACGATGGACCAGCAGGCGGACACTATGCTGGAGACGCTACTGCACATAAACTATTACGTGCAGGATATTATTGGCCCACGCTGTTCAAAGACTCATACAATTACGTAAGGAAATGCCAAGTCTGCCAGACTGCTGCAGGGAAACAAAAGAAATCGTCCATGCCACTACAGCCGGTTAACATCGAGCAACCATTCAATCAATGGGGCTTGGACATAATAGGTGAGATCGTTCCTCACTCTTCTAAGCAGCATAGGTATATCCTCACGGCAACTGATTATTTTACTAAATGGGTAGAAGCAGTTCCTCTCAAGACAGCTAATTCTGAAAACATTATTGAATTCGTAGATCAATTTATAATCACTAGGTTTGGATTGCCAATGGCCTTAATGTTTGATAATGCCTCATACTTTTCTAGAAATACAATGACTGAGTTTGCACTTAAAAGAGGGTTCAAACCGAAATATTCTGCCAACTACTATCCACAAGGTAATGGATTGGCTGAATCAACAAACAAGAACCTAATCAGGATTATTAAAAGAACAGTCGACCAAAACCAAAAGAATTGGCACAAAGCACTGGTAAATGCTTTATGGGCAGATAGAATTATGAAGAAAGCTTCAATCGGCACTTCTCCCTTTAATTTAGTTTATGGGAAAGAAGTGGTTCTTCCAACTCACTTAGTCATTCCCTCTTTGTATTTAGTACAATACATCGATGAAGTATCTACTTCCTCCTTACAACTGAGACAAATGGAAATAATCAAATTAGAAGAACAACGAGAACAAGCTAAGAAAACCCATGCTCATCACCAGGCGCTAATAAAATCCTCTTTTGACTCAAGCATAATGACCAGAAAAAACTTTCATATGGGAGATTTAGTTTTGAAATGGGATAAGGCTCATGAAGAAAAGGGCAAACACACGAAATTTCAGAAGCTGTGGCTTGGTCCTTTTCAGATTGTAGAAGTCATAGGCCCATCGACGTTTGTGTTGCAGGATTTGGCAGGTAGAAGAGATTCTTTGCCTGTTAATGGACAGATTCTTAAAAAAAAATTTCCATAGAAGATCATTCTTCTATTTTTGTAAGATAGTTTTAGTTTTTATTTTGTTTTTCTCTTTCTTATAAATAAAACCAGTTGTAGATGGTCACTAAAAGGATTCATGAAAGAGCACACCAATCCTCTATCAGATTTTGATTTCGCTTATACAAGTAGCAAAAATTTTCGAAAAATCTGATTTTTAGTATTGACAAATAGAGTTAACTTTAGCCTAAATATGATGTTAGTTTCAACCTCAAAAAACTTTGATGAAAGCAACCTTTGGTAAAAAATTGTTTTATATCAGTACAATGAAAGGTATCAATAATAAAATAAATATTCTCTGTAAAGCTGCTGTTTTCAAACTCTATTATTGTCATCTAGAGCTTTCTTAAGGAAAAACAATGACTTCCTCCCTGCTAAAGGAAATCGCAGCATTCAGAGGAACAATCCGAGAAAACACTATATCTCAAAGAATAAGAGATCTCATCACGAGCCGGCTTATCATGATCACAGATATTATAACTTGCTGACTTTGCCAAATACTGTCTACCAAAACAGGGCAACGACTCAAGATTATTGCAATTAAAAGACAAGGGGTCTCATCACGAGCCAGCTTGTTCAGCAAAAGTGTAAATCAAGTGAATGATTGTGTCATAATTTGGCCACCAAACCAAGACATTGTTCTTTAGAGAATAAAAAAGGAAAAAGTGTCAAAAAGGTTTTTCTCTGAAATGTTGTAAATAACCTCAAGCAGGATAAAGGATCATTGCTGGATAACAGGTAACCCTGTCGAGGCTATGGACGCTTGCGGGCAGCAGAGGCTCTACCTACGACAAATGAGCATATTTTAAAAGCCAGTACGTAGAGAAGACCTTATTTTATCTTTAAAAGACCAAGTAATGTCTGGTGCGAATACAGGAACTAAGCCCGAGGAAGCAAACAATTGGAATATGAAAAGGTTGAGACAAAGTATCATTGACAGGATAAGGGGTAATGTACTCTATCTGTCCATAACAAAATTTAGACATATGAAAATTTTTCTGTTTCGGAAGTGGAAATTCAATAGAAAAATAGAGATAACTGGTTCTTCACAGTGAATCGCCATTGTTGTGGTCACCAACAACCCCCCTCTTTATTTGGTATTAGTAATAACACCAAGCAAAGGGGGACCCTTAACAAAAAATCCAAAAAATATTTTTATCAAAATTTTTGTATTTTTACTCCCTAAAGCTATATCGCATTGTGAAGAGAGAGTGAAGCATTTCCTATGCGCGTAAATAAGCTGCGAAGAAGCGACGCGAAATTCATCGCATCGCATATATTGAAAGCGCCCTTAAATGAGAAACTTAAGGAATCGCCGACGGCCGATATGCGACGTCGCATATCGCAGCATCGCATAAGCAGCACACAGTGATTGAATGATAAAACACGATCTTGCGACCTGCGATCTGCGATGAATGAAACTATCAATTCCTGCGATGACACTTCTTGACATCGCAATCCTCGATACTGCGATGCGAATCGCAGAAACCACTCATCGCAAAATTTCCTCGACATAGTCTGTAAACCCAAAATTGAGCGCGCACCTTAAGGGAAATTAATGATTGTACGCCAAAGTATCCAAGAATGATTGTGTTGCGTTTTTCGAAGAGTCAAGTCATTATGAGTGTCATGACTATGCATTCATTAGAACTTAAAGCTTTCATGTCAATCTTTTCGTCGTTTCTCTTTTCCTTTGCGTAAACTGTAAGGCAGCAACTAATATAAATCAATATGCAGGAAACATCTAAGGAAAAGGGGAAAGCGCCAATACTCGGAGAACAGAGAGGAGATGCCTTCGCAAATGGATGCCGCATGCAGCAGGACCGTGGATTCCAGAGTATCACTCAACAGACACTGATGAAAATAGACTATCCAAGACTCAGAGTCAAAGGCGCACAAAAGCGGCATGTTTACAAAAGATCCTGAAGCTCAGACTGGGTAAAGCAAAAAGAAAGACGCTAAGGAAGGAAGATGCTTCAGAAAAGCCTGGAACAAAGAACGGAAGCAATCTGCAATACAGAAAATTGTTCAGGCAACGAAATCCCTAACTCATTGAGTCATTCTCACGACCAGAGACCGAAATAGCAACAGCACAATCAGTTTGAAAGAAATCTGGGTTATACCAAGTATACACATAGAAAATACATCAAGCCAGAGAAAGATTTTCGAAAATATCTTCTAGTTTGTCAGAAAGTGGTGCCAGCTCTTGTTATTCTACTTTTATCGCTCGAACGAAAGGAGAAGACAACCAGCCTACTCTTCTCAGGCGAACATTGCATTGCTTACAGCACTAAGGAGCAGATACAGAAACGGTTAGAAATTAGATTCAATTTTTAGAAATAAATCTGTTTTAGTAGAAGGGCGGTCATTTGAAGTCGTTTCCTAAATTTGTGTAATTAAGATTAATTAGTTAGTAGTATTTAACCCTTCTCATGGCATTTGGAGAAGGGTCCGGAAATTTGTCAAAAAACTTGTCCTTAGAACATGCACTTTTGCACCCTCGGAGGGGGTTTTTGATGAATGGATGGATCAAGATTTATCAACGTTTGCATTTAATGTCTGCTACTGATGTTGCACTTCTGTACTCTTAGTAGATATTAGAACAAGTAGAGATAAATCGTTATTGCTTGAAGTTTATGAGTGAAATCAGTCATAAATGGTACTTTTATCTCTTGACCAATTTCTACTTATATTCTTAGAGTGATATGCAGTTTTAGTTGTTTATATGTTAATGTATGAATGTGTGGGTTACCATTTGGCACTTATGTACGGTGGAGTCATTTATTTGTGCTTGACATATGAATAACTTATTATGCGATATGCTATTCACAACTGTTTTGCCTAAATTTTTATGCAGAATGGTTTATCTTAATTGATTTCTATTCTTATGATAGCTGAATGATCTTTATTACCAGTTATTGTTCGAAATCTCTTTAGATCGCATAATAGAAGAAATACACCCCGGGTTAGCGTAGATTAGTTGTGTTGTTTTTATTAGATTACAATAGCATAGAGTCAGTTTAGAAGTTCGAATTAAATTAGCTTAAAATACTTCTAGATCAGCATCATCCAACTCTACACACACACACACCCCCTAGATTGGGAAACTGGTCCCATTATCCCCAGTCAGACCCGCTATACCAAACGGACAAGGAGCTGCCAACCAAGTTCTGGACCGGGTGGGTATCCCCCTTGTTTTCGACCCGATTTTTGGGGCTTCAACATAGTAATAGAGACCCCTATCCTAGATACTCCACCCATTATTCTAAAACCCCATACCCCACCAAACCCCGAATCCCTACCTTCCTCACCCTCGGGTACCGAAATGCAAAACGTCTAGGATTTTGTGACATCATTCCTCTCAGAAGACGTAGCTGCTCCACAAGAACCAGCTGCTAACTTATCAAAAGTAGATACACAGGACGATGTACTGCATGTAGCTGTTACACAAGAACCAGGTACCGAATCAATAGGTGTTACACAAGAACCACCTATCGAGGAGCCAAAAATAGACAACCTAGATGTAGCTGTTACACAAGAACCAGCTACTAGTCCAGCCGGTGTTACACAAGAACCACCTGCTGACGACCATGATCTGGAAACACATCAGGATATAGCAGCTACTGATTCAGCAGGTGTTAAACAAGAACCACCTGCTGATAAACAGGAAATGGGTAATCAACATATAGCTGAAACAGTGACTGTCTCAGCAAGTGTCACACAAGAACCACTTGTTGATGACCAGGAACAGGAAACTGAACAAGACTTAGCTGTTATTGACTCAATAGCTAATACACAAGAACCAGCTACTAGTCCAGCAGGTGTTACATGAGAACCACCTGACAATGATCAAGGAATTGATACCTAGGATACTACTGCTACGGAAGAACTAGTCACTCAATTGCTCGGTATGCAAAATTTGCATGTCCAGGAGGATATAGCCGTTACAAAACCAGCCGATGGCCCAACAGTTGTCACACAAGAACCACCTACTGGAGAAATGAATGATGAAGCTTCCACCAAACAACCATCCTCCCATCCACCTGAACTAACCACGGAGACTGCAATTGTTACAGAAGGCCCAGTCACTGTAGCTTCCCTTCAACAGGAGAATAAGTTTCTGAAAGCCGAGATTGAGGCCTATAATCAGGAGTTAATAATAACAAGGGAAGCTTATGAAAAAGAACTTAATCTGTATACTATGGCCTAGGTAGCACCTGCAGCCAAGAAAAGTGTGGATAAGGATCGGTATGAGGAATACATGTGCAACCAATGTGGTGATCTTTATTCTCAAGCTGGTTATAAGATAGTTGAAGTTCCATTGCCTGGACCTACTCCTGCAGTTACTCCTGTTATAGTTAAAAAGGAGTGCCCTGTTGTTACACAAGAACCAGTAGGGCCTTCAAAGATTTCTGAAGAAGAAGAGAAACTGCAAGTACCCCAGCCTACCCCAGTTGTCAAAGTTGAGAATCCTGTACCAAAGTCTGTAAAGACGGTATTTACCCAAACTGAGCCTCTTGATGCACAGACTATCTTTACTCAAACTTTAAGCATTCAAGAACTTAGTGATATGTGGAAGAAAGAGTATGCCTTGTCACAAGGACAGGCATTTCAGGCACAAAAATCTATATGGCAGAACCATGCATATAGGAATTTGGAAGTCTTGGAACAATTCCATGCACAGCAGAAGGAAAATAAAAAGTTAAAGACTAGGCTATCTCTTATCTTTGAATTAGTTCAAAGACTTCTGGCTACGAGAAAACCATCTTTTAATTACTCTGTGTTCCTAGCAGAACGCCTAACATTCCTTCAGATAAAAGCTATTATAGATGGACGACCTCATGAAGTATCTACACCCTAGCAGTTCATCGAAACTTTTGCAGCAGCGACAGTCAGCGAACAGAACCTCTTATGTGAACTTTATCTCCATAATGAGGCTATGGCAGAAGATAGGAAGTTTAATTTGATTCATATAGCTGGTGACATTCATATTAGAGCCTTGGTTTCTTTTATGGCTAATCAGCTCACATGACAAAACGCTTTTCTTTCAGCAAAACATAACGAAGAAAATCGCCTTTTGTGGATTCGAGCTGAACCACAGAACGCTGCTATTTTCATTGTTGAACATCATAGGATTATAAAAGAACCAGGAATGACTGAGCATATCAGGGAATTATAGGTAGCAGTGTTAGAAGAATGTCAGCAGCATATCAAGAAGAAAGGATCTCTTGCCATGCAGGCAAACAATTTTTTCTCGGAACATTGCCCTAAGGAAAGAAGAGAATACCATCCTTTTAACCCTCTCAATCTTCATGTAGCTATTTCACGCGTGCCTAATTATGTTAAATGTATTCAGCAATGTGGAAACAAATGGTTGGGTTATCATTTTCACTTTCCCCTTCTCTGGTTACCAGTACAGCAATATAAGGCCTACTTCAAGGTGCCCAAGAAGGAGGAGCTTGCAGCGTGGCAGAGATTACAGAGTGTCCAAGGTTTCAGAAATCTGACTGATAGCACCCTTTATACTTACTGTATAAGTAATTTGCACTGTACATCCCAGTATTCCGATTCAGATTCAGAGTAGATGTTGCATGGGGACAAGCAACTGCTTCAGTTGGGGGGGATGTTAGGACCTCATATTGTCCCTTTTGACCATATATTTTGCAATGATACCATCCCTTTCAAACTTATATTTAAAAGCCTTTGTTAATTATTTTGACCCAATTATCTCTAAGGTATGTAATGATTCTTCTCATCACTATACGTTTAATTATTTAGCATATAATCATGACATCTTCATAGTTAATCTTTGAATTATTAAGTGCTAAACAGTTAAAGGATGATGTGCAGTCTGTGATGTTGAAATAGCTGGAAGACTATTTTTCTAGTTGCTTAAACAGCAGGAACAACATGCAGATCACGATGCTGAAACAGTTGAGATCCGCATTCTAAATATGACAGCAGCAAAGGAATCAGGACTGATCACCAAAGAAGTTGTTACACGGGATGTAACGCTTATATCTAAAGACAACATTACTGTAACAGCATTTCATTGACAGGGAATTGACTTCCCTATTTTTGGATAATGGGTTAGAATAATGTAAATCTTTTGTAATAGATGTTTCTTCTATATAAAGAGGAGACATCTACATTAGAGAGGGGGGGAACAGACTATGGAAAAAGGCTTAGCTGAAGGAATAGGACTGGAACTCTTTTCTGTAATCTAACATATTGATGGATGAATAAAGTTTTGTTCTAAGCATCTTTTTCTAGTTCTTGTTTCCTGGGGAATCTTGTGAGAAGGACAGGGCCCACCTTCATCACAAGATTCACCCATTACATTTCTGCAGTGTGTTAAGTGTGCCTTTTATTCATGCCTTGTTAACAATATTGTTTGGTGAACATTGTTTATAATACCTTTTGCCGAAACTCTGTTTCTGTTAATTGTTATATGAGTGTTTCACCGGTGATTAAGTTACAGAGTGAGTTGGAAAGCTGAATTAATCAAAGGTAGGTGCTAGAGATTCCCACTCTGGGGGATAGGGTCCTGACTCTCTGTTACAGCACAACCATTGTTTCCTTTTGCAGATTGATCTTTCCCATTTCTTTATTAGAATTAAGCATTTTTCTGAGAGCCGTTTGCAACAGAGTGTAATCGTTGTAATGCAGAGTGGAGCTTCAGTTTGTTAATTTAAGGCGTGATTTGTCTATACTATAACTTCTGTTACTTTTAAAATTGAGTACATACAGTACGCAGTTGCCTTTGAAATAACAAGACTTCCCTGGGTTGACAATTAATGTCGCACTTTGTTGTTTAATTCAATAAACAATTAAAGTGACCAACACTGACCTTGTTCTTTTAGGGGTTGGAACAACACTTTTAGGGACTTAAGAGCCCTTGGTTTATGGAAATTTATGATTGGGGTTGCAGTGCCCAAAAATGTCTATAACAAATCCTCCCTGTGAGGTTTCAAGAATCACAGAACAATGCCTTTCCTAAAAAAACAAAATCAAATCTTCCTCCTAGTGTTCCATTGGGCATGGAGTCTATTTTGTAATGAAAATAAAAATTGGAAAAAACATATTTACAATAACAAGGCTTTAAAGCGTTAAACGAAATAAAGTTTCAAGAACCGCCCATTTACTGGGCTACCAAAAGTATCTCCTCCTTCCAGACTGTGCAAAATAAATGTATTGTTTTGCTGAATTTGAGCAAAGACAAACGGACTTGTCCATAAGGAGTCAAACTTGCCATGATTACGTTTATTTTCTTTAAATGCATCCCATTTGAGGACCTAGTCACCAACTTGGAAATTGTCCACTTTTGCCTTCCTTTCATAGGTTTCTTTGATTTCTTCTGATGAGCCTTTGACTTCTCAACCAGCTATTCTATTGTAGTTAAACTAGGTTATTCATTCTTCTTACCATGTCATTCTCTTCATCTTGTTCTTCTTGCAAGAATTTAGCCACATGGATAATCAGCTAGATAGGGAAAATAGCATCAGCGCCATAAACCAGCTTAAATGGAGAATTCCCTTTGGAATTTTTGATGGTAACTCTATCAACCCATAGCGCAAACTTCAACTTGGAATCCCAGCTCTTTTTGTTGTCCTCTAACAGTTTTTTTTATTACCCTCACCGAACTCTTATTAGATGATTCTGCCAGGCCATTGCCTTGATGATAATATGAGGTAGAATGCACCACTTGAATGCCCATGGATTCAGTCATGTCCACCAATTCTTTTGCCTTGAAAGCTGCTACATTATCAGTGACTAGTTTGGTTGGGCAACCGAATCTAGTGAAAATATTCTCATTCAAGAACTTTATGACAACTTGGTGATTGGCATTCTTAGTGGGTATAGCCTCAATCCACTTGGTGAAATAATCAATGGCTACTAAGATCCATTTGTGTTGGCCACTGGAATGTGGGTTGATATCACCTATAAAGTCCAAGCCCCACTACTGGAAGGGACCATTGACATGTACTGGCTTCAAGGGTAGAGATTTTAGTTGCTGTCTTCCTGCAAACCTCTGACACTTGTCACAAGATTTCACAAAAGAAAACACATCAGAGAACAGAGTAGGCTAATAATACCCTTTTGTGGGATGTGCTTTTCCAATAATGATGCCCTCCACAGATGCTAGAATCGAACTTGTGTATGACTTCCACAGATTGTTATTTATCTAGACATCTCAAGAGGATTCCTGATGGGTCTTTCCAATAAAGCAGATTTTTATTAATGTAGAATTTGGCTGATCTGAGTTTAATGGCCCGAGCTTGACTCGAGCTTAGCCCTGGAGGGACTTATAGCTTCTAAAAAAATGAACTATGCTCGAATACCATTTACAGGTGCCTATATTTTCAGCTAGAGACTGATTCTACTTTTGCTCTTTTGTTGCTCCCTCTATTTGCTCATCATCTAAATTTAGACCCATGCAATTTATGTCTAACAAGCTGCAATTTTCTTCAGCCATAAGTTTAGCTAAGCCCTGGCCCTTGACAATCTTAGTGGGATTCACCTCTATGTTAAACTCTATGAATTTTGCAATCCATTTAGCTCTCTTTCCATCAATATCTGGCTGAGTTAAGACATCTTTTACTGAGGTTGAAGGTACATATGCAACCACTTTGGAATGCAGAATATAAATTCTGAATGCCTTTAAAGATTTTATGAGAGCATAAGCTTGTTTTTCAATAAGGTCATACCTTAGTTCAACATCCCTAGAGTTTTGCTGAAAAAGGCCATGGGGTGCTCTATGCCTTCATCATTTTTCTGCAACAGAATTGCTGCAATTGTATCATAAGAGGAAAAAGAGAAGATACAAAACTCCTTAGTGTAATCTAGGTTGATTAGAGTGGGAGCTTCCATGATAGCTTGCTTGATGGCTTCAAAAGAGCTTCTTGAAGCATCTGTCCATTTTATTTCTGATCCTTTCTTCAACATGGAAGTGATGTTCTTTACTAGCTCTACAAAGTTTGGAATGAACCTCCTTACAAAGTTAATCTTACCCAGGAAGGATTGAATGTCCCTTTTTGACCTTGGGATGGACAATGTATGAATTGCTTGAACCCTTGCTAGATCAATATTCACACCTTTAGTAGAAACAATATGTCCCAGAAGTTTGCCTTCTTCTAGAGCAAACATTGACTTCTTTGGGTTCACCGAAATTCCAAACTATCTGCACTTTAGAAGACCTTATTCAAATGTTGCAAATGGTCTTTGTGACTGCTGGAGAAGACTGGTATGTCATCAAGATAAATAAGTACAAACTTGTCCTTCTCTCCCACAAAGGCTATGTCCACGGCCCTCTAAAAGTAGCCCCAACATTCATCAACCCGAAAGGCATCTTAGAGTACATGAAAGTGCCCCAAGGAGTAGTGAAGGTGGTCTTTTCCTGATCTTCTGGATGTACAGCAACCTGATTGTAACCTGAAAATCCATCTAAGAAAGACATGACTCTAGCCCCTGAAACTCTTTGCAGCAAGTGTTCCATCTTAGGCAGGGGTAGTTATCCTTTTTAGAGCACTTTTTTAGATTTCTAAAGTCAACACAAAGCCTGATTTCTCCATTTTTCTTTCTTACTACTACAAGGTTAGCTATCAACTTTGAGTATCTTAGGGAAACTATGATTTTGGCATCCAAGAGCTTCTTGATTTCTTTCTCAATCAAAGCCAATAAGAGAGGGCTAATAGGTATTAATTTCTGCTTAAAAGGGATGGTGTTATTTTCTAGTGAAATCTTATGCTAAATAATGTTTATGTCATAGGTTTTAAGATCACTGTACTCCCAGGAAAAAATGTCAACAAATTGCTTCATGAGGGTGTAATACTCAGAATTCTGGGTAGAATATAGATGAGTGGACAAATTTATGTATTTCGGATGGGTTGGGCTTCCTATATTGCGTTTACGAACAACAGACTCATTTTCTATTTTGGCAAACTTATAAGGCACATCGTTGTGATCGAACAGCTTCTTTACAGGCACCAATCCCTTTGGTATATGGTTACTAGGAAGCTAGACAATGCTTCCTTGACTGATCTCATTTTTTAGCTTGGACTGGCCGCATTCTTCCATGGTTTCATTTTCCTGGTCGATGTGCGTTTCAAAAAATTTCTCGACGACTTGCCAAAACATATTAATTTCATCATCATGTTCAAAAAATTTCCAGTATTTGACGTTGTTAGGCAGAGATGGTCTATATTTCACCTAAACTTCATACGTCAATTTAGGAGGCAAAGGAGGAAGAAATGTGCTAGCAGACATAGCAAGGGAGTCAGCGAGTTGATTCTTCATTCTTGGAATGTAAGAAATGCTTAAATTATTAAAAGAACCCTTGAGCCTCCATACCTTGTCTCTATATTCTTTCAGCCTTGGATGCTTTGCTTGGAAAGTTTTATTGACCTTCTGAATGATGAGGTCCGCATCTCCAAACACTTTCAGGCCTTTGATGCCCATTTCTTTAGCAGCGCTTAAGCCCAAAATAAAAGCTTCGTACTCTGCTATGTTATTTGTGACCTGAAAGGTTAATTTGAAAGATAAATGAATGTATTCTTGTGTGGGGGACACAAGGACTGCACTTGCCCCTACAACTTCCTTAGAATAAGCCCCATCAAATAACTTGTCCCAAATCTGTGGGCCTTCTTCCTCAGCGATCTGGCAAACTAGTTTTTTAAGATGCGTGGAGGCCAACTATGATTCTTCAATATGAAGAATATAGGCTCCAAGATTAGTTTCAACAACATAGATGGGATGATTAGTGGGATTCCTTTCATTGCTGATGATATAAGCCAACTAAGCCTCTTTGTATAATCTCCTGCTCTCACCTCCGAAAACTGGGACAGTAACATACGATAGATCATTTTGTAATGATCCAGCTAATCTCTTGATCCAAGCTCTGGAAAGTAACATGCCAAACTTGGGGGGTACATCTGCTACCACAATATCCATAATCATGCTCTTCATGGGTAGCTGAGATAAAGTGATGGCTAGGTCCTTGATTAATCCCAGGGATTTCACTTTTCTAGAGTCAAAAGAAAATAGGTCATGATAAGGCTTGGTAATGTAAAGACCCAGCTCATCCATGACAACTTTGGGCATTAGATTATGGTTGGCTCCAGTGTCCAGAAGGTAGTTGTGAAGGATTTTATCATGAATAGTGAGAGAGACATAGAATGATGGGGAGCTATCTTCACAATTTTCAATCATTGGGCTGAGAATAACAGTCGATTTGTCATCTTGCAGATTTACATAGTCAGTGGAGGCTTGGATGGCTTTAGGCTCAAGGGCCTTGAGGATGGATCTTTTGAAGGACTCATTATTCACTAGTTCAATCAGAGGCATAGGTATTCTTAGTCTCTGAATTTCTGATTGAAAACTAAAAGGATAAGGAGACTTGTCAAGGCCTCTTACCTCATGAGCTAGAGCTTTGAGGATGATGGGATCAACTATCATTTTCTTTTTCTTATTAGCTTGTTGTACTACAGGGACAACAACTCTTTGAACAAGAGTTCCTTTGGCATTATTCATCTTTGACCTTAGATTATATCTTTTTTGATCTACAATTTGTAGAACAGCTTCACCATCCCATTCTTGGTTAATATGGTCATTGAATAATGACTTTTCATAGGTAGCTGAGGTCAAAAAAGAGGCATTGCCTTTGTCTTCCAGACAATGGATCTCATCATCTTCCAAACTTCCCTTCTTCCATGACTACATTCTGGAAAGGGGTCTTCACCCTTTGGTCTTCATTGGCATCTTTGCTTCTTTGCAAAATCTGCAACTGCTCATTAGTTCTTCTATACGGATTTGGATTTCTAGCAGCAAAGGTATTAGGAACCCTTCCTTTCCTAGGGTGCTTCTTAACTTTTAATTTGGAGATTTCAGAGGCTAATGACTCTATCATTTTGGTCATTTTATCTATCTTGGGATCTGAAGATGATGAAGACTCGCCCCTCTATCTTCTTTTATCAACATTTCCCTTGAGCTTCTCTGTAGCCATGATGTTTGATTCCACTTCCAAGGCTACATCCTGCATGTCAGCCAAAGTAGCAAATCACCTCTCCCTCAACAGTAGGCATAAGTCAGAATCAAAAGCACTAGAATAGGTGAGTTTAACAGAGGTAGTAGTGGGTTTTACTTCAGCTGGTATCTTGTTGTACATACGGTTAAACCTCTTATTAAAATCAAACAGCAACTCACCATTTTCCCTCTTTAAGTTCCCAAACTTAGTGTGGTAGTAGAGGAGATCCTTCTTGTCACCCCAATGCTTTAGGAATGCATCATCTAAAGCCTCAATATCTGCTATAGATCTTGGGGTTAGTTCTCTGAACCATTTTCTAGCCTCTTCATCTAGGCTTTGGACAAAGAATCTCATCCACACATCATCTTCACTAATGTCTAGGTTATCAGCATAGCTATAGAATGACTCAAGATGTTCTTCAGTTGTAACACCTTCAGTCCCAGTGAGCTTAGGCCTATACTTTTGATATTCTCCAATAGGCATGGCATTCAAAGGAGCGGGTAGTATTAGAGGTCCATACCTAGCAACTACGATTCGATCCATTTTGGTGGGTGCTTGTGGTCCTGCCATAGCTGTGGTGGCTATAAGATTCTGGGATTCTAAATGATAGAGGGTTGAGGAGTGACTGACAAGACTAAAGGAGTATGATGGATAGGAGGTGAGGTTTCCTTTGGGCTTACAACAAAAGGATAACCTAAAGAATATGGAGCTTTATGAATCTCTGAGAGTTTTTCTTCACTGCTAATATTAGATGCTATACTCTCAACATGTATTTGTTCCATTACAGGATTTTCTTGTAGAGATATGGAAGATTGTTTAGGTTTACCTGAACCTGATGCTACTTTCTGTAATAACTTTCTTTCTCTGATGATTTTTTCAAGATCAGGTACTGGATCATCTTGTAGCTTCTGAGGATTTCTCCAAGTATGCCTCTCAAACTGAACCAGAACTATGAAGTGGAGTCGCCAAGAGGTTCGGCCTCCAGCAGAGTCGCTAGATAGATGATTACAGGCAAAAAAAGTGCCCAGACTTTATCTATCATCAAAGCTAGATTTGTGTCATTTCCCAGGGAAGCTAAGCTTCAGTTTCCTCTCCCCAGCAACAACGCCAATTATGTTATCACACCAGGAAAGTCTCCTAGGTTGCAGCTCGGAGATGCCTGGTAACATATAATATTCAATATTGTTCTTGGAACTATTGGAATGGATGATGGTTTGTATCAAGTCAGATAACCATTTCAACTCTATTCTCACTCAAGACATGCATAAACACCCTCAATAATACAAGGCTTTAGACCACTAATGCTCAATAGTTTATAAATTCAATGGATAGATGGAGAATATTGACTATACCAGTAGATGCATACATAAACATATATGAATGGCTAGCTACAGGAAGTAAGTGTAACTTGAAAATTTAATTTATCAATGCAGAGATAAGATGACAGTTATCTGGCATTAGACAAAGTAGAAAAATTAATAACCTATCCAAGTGAAAGCATTGAACGGCAGAGAAAATGGGAATTGAACATGTAATAGCAAAAGAATCTTATATTTCTAGAGTGAAGATGAGAAGCTAGAGGAGTAGAATCTACACAATCTCCAAAAGTTGAACCCCTATTACATTTTTCTTTTAGATATTTATAGCTCTTTACAATGCTCTCGATACTTCTAAGGCTCGAGAGGTCTTAATCTATCCCTATGTCTCTTCAACAACTTTGATGCCCTGTCTAGGCAAGCATGGCTCAGAGGTTCCTTCTCCTGATGAAAGAGTAACAACACCCAAGTAGTTTGATGTGTCGTCTGGGAGCTCTCTCGTACTAGAGATGCCCCATAATCGGTTCTGTTGTTTTTTGGCTGAGTGTTGTCTACTCCATGATGTTTCTGTTTATTTTGGACAAGTTGCGTTGTTGATGCTTCATGATTGATTATGCTTCAGGTTGTGTTGCGCTGTTGATGCCCCATGATCATTCTCGGTCTTTGTCTCCTGGAAATTATTTCCCGGCCTCTGTTTTGTGATAGAATGGGTCCTCTAGCCTCTGTTATCCTTTTAACTGTGAACAATGACTGTTTTCTGTTTAAAACAGAAAATGCTACAACTTGTGAGAAATCTCGCCTATCACTATTCTTCTGGACTTCAAAAGTTCTTAAAAATGGCCTATTTCTCAATTGGGTCCACCCTTTGGGTCGCTATCACAAGTCGTTAGTGGCTTGTTTCCTATGTACTTGCTTTGTATTCTAAAAGATAAAAAAATTGTGAAAATCATATGAAAATACATGAAAAATGGCTTATGGCAGGCCTGAAAATATTATAAATTTTCATTCCCAAACCCTTTCCAGTCTAGGCCTTATTGCATTGGCATCGCTCCTTGGTTCCATTTGTATTTCGTTAAATAATGAAATACACAAAAATCCATTGAAAATGGCTTTGGCATAGACCTCAAATATTATATATTTCCCTTCCCGGACCCTTTTAGGTCCAGGTCTTATTGCATATAGCAAACCAAGCTTCCCTTTGTATTTCATTAGACAACGAAGTACACAAAAATGAATTGAAAAAGGCTTACCCACAGACCTCAAATATTATGAAATATCATGTATATAACCATCGGGTTTGGTTATCGCATCGCACATACACTTGTGCATAGGCCCCGCCCCTTAGTGTTGTTCCACTGCGATATGGCGATGCGATATGATTTCAATTGCATATCGCTCGTGCCCAAGGCCACTGTTAGCGAACCCCCTGTATTTCTCTGATAGCAACTCTTGTGATGTGATGTGGGCCATCGATCTTCGTTGCTTGATTGACGGTCCACGTTGCATCGCTGATAGCAATCGCGTATCCACTCGGTCCCTACTTATTCCACTGGCCTACCGCCACCGATTGCAACCCGCCAATTCGATCATCGAAGATCGCTGATCGGGGGTGTCTTGCACCCATCCTTAAGTCGTCCTCTCTACAACGCTGATTGGGATTTGCCGCTTATATCTAGGCCATTGATTGGCCAGATCTAACGGCAGTTGTGCGTTGCTATGTTCATGCCTATGATACTTGGTTTTTTTACTGTTTTAATGTGTTTTAGCCTCCTGATAGTGTTTTTATGCCCTTACAAGGGCTCTTGGCATGCGATGGTTTTGACTTTGAATGATTCTTAAGAAGATTTTGAAGAATTCAAGAGAATATATGGATCCATTGGCATGATTTTGCTGGCTTATGATGACTTTAAAGAGCATATTTGGATCCATTTTCGGGCCATTTGCCAATAGGTTTAACAGGCTCCATGATCATTTTACATGAATATATCAATAAATACATGGACGTTATCATAATCTCCTATGGACCAATGAATCAAACACATGATACATCATGACTATTACATCATCATTAACCCCTATATATGGTTGCAACATAGACTCATATGAGTCCTCCAAAGCAAGATTATCATCATGATGACTCAACAACTATTGACTGGACTCTCAACCAACACATAATGATGAATAAATGGAAACTACATGGATCTAAAATAATCATACAATATCGCATACATGGTTGGTCCATGTTACAAGTCATCTCCATACATCCTAAAGTAATGATCAAAATCTAGGCATGGTTGCACATCTTTTCGACCAATTGTTAGTGGAAACCAAAATCATACACATTGTTGAGAAATGTGCTCTTTTTCACTCATGAAAAGACATATAAATCTGCCACAAATGACTGAGTGAAAGAATAATGAAGAAAATGCCAAATAATATAGACAAAAATCATATCATGCATAGCTCCCCCTAAGCTCAGTATACCTCAAAGAGATAGGTTGATCCTATGGACCTGAATGTGCATGAGGCTCAAATTAACCAATTGTATGTTGCTACAACAACTCGTCATACAGTCCCCATGAGTTATGCCCAAATAATGAACATCTACATTCCTCTATAAGTATGCAAGAAATGATCATGGACTATAGGAAGGGATGCTCTTCACTACTTGAAGAGTTGTCACTCCTCCTTTATCCAGACAGTCTTTGGTTTCTTCTTTTCTTCCTTCATCAGTTTTCTGGTAGGTCTTATTTGTTTGTGCTACTTTTATGGTTTTTCCTTGAATAACGGGGAAGCAAACAATCTCTTGCCATATGACCAAAGTTATGACATGTGTAGCACTACACATATCCAAGAGGATCAAATGTTCTTCTACTCATGTCCGATCTAAACCTTACATGAAATGTGCTTCTCCTCTATTGGTTAGACCTGCAATCTATTGCCTTATTGCCAAATGGGTGACATGAGTAACAATAACCATAAAAAATCATAAGTATACATGTTAGCAAATCTCCTTGGTTGTTGATATTTCTGCAATATCTGCTAATTTGATCTATATGTTCTTCTCCAGTAGTTAGCTACGACATGTCCATACTTGTGATAGTTGTAGCATTGTATGTCATGCATCAAAGGAATAAAAGGACTTTTCTTCCTTTCAAATCTAATGGAGCTGCCACAATCATCTCTAGTAGAAAAAGTTCTTCTGAATTTAGGTGCCCCTTGAGATTTTCTTATTTTCTACTGGCTTTGCTTGTTTTTCCATTGTTGGTTCTTTTGTTTGCTACTTGGGTCTTGGATTTTCTTCTTGTTTCATTGGTTCTCACTTTTGTCGTTGGTATTGTTTAATCATACCTTCCTCAACTTTTTCTAATTCTATTAACTTAATATTTAAGATGAAAATCTCTTTGTTAAGCTTGGCCTCCTTATCATCACAGATATTCACATTTTTTCTTGATCCTTGCATGAAGTTATTAGTCTAGAAATATCCGCTCTAATATGCTTAATAACATTCTCATCTTCACTATGTGCTTTAGCATGATCAAAATATGAATTGTCAAAATTATAGCTCAAAATAAAATCATTAATGTGTATACCTTTGGGTTTATGATTTTTTAATCTCTTCTCTTCATCTACTGAATCATGTGCACTAGAAGAATGAGAATCTTGTGGCTAAGCTTCTTGTTTTTGAAAGCCCTTGTTCTTGTTCTTATTTTTTTTTCTCTTCTTCTCATTTTCTTTATTTCTGCAGGTACCATCACCAAACCCACATTTCTTTGGCACATTTCAAACCCACTAGTCTCTTCATATCATCATCATGAAGATTCTTGTAGATTATGCATCTTGCTGCAAAACTTCATCTACAATTGGATCCTTGCCACAACCTTCACATAGTACTCTCAAAATGTTAGATCCACAATATAAAAATTGAGATTTAACATTTTTGCGCCATATCTTGTAATTTGCAGCAGTGAGGATATCCATTCGGGAAAAATAATTCAAATTTTACACCAACAAAACCCAGATCTACTCTCTAGTGATCAAGATGCAACAAAGAGCCTCGTTCTAATACCAATTATTGGAAACCTTTGAGCACTACTAAGGGGGGCGGGGAGTGAATTATTAGTGTGACTTATTATCAATTTTTACCAATTATTACTTCACTACTGAATCATGCATATGTTAACCAGCAAAACATTAGATTATCTCATAAACATAAACCATGTAGGAAACTAAAAAAAGATAATCATATGAGCAACAATAATTAACACATCAAAACAACCACAAAAGCCATCACATAAGAGATAGAAGATATCTAGTGGAAAACCTTTCACTAGGGAAAAACCACCATTGTTGTTGTTGTGCTGCTCTAAATCTTATATTAAGAAAAATATGTCTTTCAAATATATTACTAACTCCCATTAGTCGAGAGACTCAACCTCATATACAATCAACTAACTCCAATCAGCATGGAGGCTCAATTCTACTGATAAGCTCTAAAGACTGTGTTCTCCATGGATCTACATACTACCATCCATTGAAATCCACCATGATCAATTTATCCTCGCCTAACTCTAATTGGACTGTCCAACTACCATTGGATTGAGAAATCGTTCCTTTCACTGAAACTTTGCAATCATTACTCCACATCCATGACATTACTACTCCTCTACTCTATGTGGATCTACTTTCATCTATTTTCAAACTAGATCCAAGAATTTCTGCTCAACTCAATTCAACTCTTCAATATGACATCTAGCAGCAAGACATCATCATCAAATCAAATAGAAATACCACAAACCTATGTGCTCTCCAAACTAGAAAAATAGTTGCCACAATTATACATCAAATTTGAATACCAAATATGAATACTATCAAACCCTCACAACAACATAATGTTGCATAATACAAATAACTTCATAAGACACTATGGCTATGTGCCAAATGCATCAAAAAATCTTGCAAAAATATATGTGAGAGACCAACAAAAATAGTATCCAACAACATACAAAATTTCTCCAAATCAATCTCTACTCCAGTAGCTTCAATTCTGAACTATTCTGAATCATGCTTCAGATATGCTCATTATGCAGCAATTGACACACATATACTAAAGCATCTACACTCTACAAGTACGAATCATCAACACACTATACAACTTTCTCCATCTCACTCTTATACTCAACCAACCAATACTCAACTCCAATATCAAGTATATAAAACATGTATGGCGAAATTGAGCTTGGGGTTGGGATCAAAGGTGCACAAGTTGGACTAAATCAATCCAAAATTACCACAACTTATGCACTAAATGCATTCACATCATTGGAGGACCATTTCAAACCATTTTTGACATTTTCAACTAATTCTACAAGCCTCTAAGAATTTCCAAGCTAATTTCTTCTTAACAACAAGAGGAATGCAGAGAAAATCTTGTGAAATGCCTTGATCACATGCATGACACTGTTTGAAATCAGCTGGATGCTAGAGTCACTCTCACATACATATCTCTATTTGACTGGGACTTTTATGTCACTCTCATGAGCCTATAAGGGAGTGATTAGGGAAGAGCATAGGGGAAAACCATAAAATATCAGCTTTAAACCTCTGCCACCTATTGGATCATTTTTTGCAGCTCTTTTACAAGCCTCCAAACCTCTGACATATACTCTGATGCATCTACAAGTGGATCAAGCATGTCTCTCAAGTGTCACTAGAAAATTGACCTTGAAGGCCAACAAAAAAGGCTAGAAGGAATGCCAACAAGTCTTCCACTCTCCAGCAATCATCTCCACAAGCTACAACACCTCTGACAAACTTGGAATAATTTCTAGCACCATCATCAAGCCATCACATCACTACAACAAGTCATCCTAATAAGAATAAACATGAAGACCTAATCAATACCTAGTTGAAAAATCAACTAGTGTGCCGTCAACCATCATCATCACATGTATATCTGCATGACAACCTGTAGCATTAGCATTAACCAAACCAATGCTATCATCTGAGCATCATGAGTGTGCCATCATATAGGATCAATATCAATTCCAACACATACTAACACACACCAACTGCTCCAATATATATCATCATGAGGTTGACATAAGTGCATGACCTCATAAGGTTGACATCATAAGGTTTTCATCAATGCCAACACAATAATCCCAATGCCAATAGAACTAGATACAACCATGCTACAATGAATGGAATGTACACATAAGCTAGGCTACAATGGTTGAAATCAATGCCAGCATGAGTTAGCCGCCATCAAGAACCAATGCCAACATCAACTAGCTGGGAACATGCATACCATAATTCCAACAATCTCCCCATAGATTCAAACATTTGGAATGGTAAGAACGTGACTAGTTTCCTTCTCCACTGGGTTATTGAGTCACCCGATAAGTGGAAGCATTAGTTATCAAATGGGAACATCCCACGTGAAGGTACTAATTTTTGTACTAGTGTCAATATGGAAATGATCTAAACTTAAACAGGAATGCCACAAAATATAGATATAACCACATGTTAGACTCCGTCTCATGTCAGTGTGAGATTGATTCTTCTTCAAAACCCTGTTTTGAAGAAGAAATCATTAAATGTATTTTTTTTTTTAGAATATGTATCGAATTCTCCAGCTCTTCAAATGGCAGCAGTTTCCTCAGCTCCTATCTCTGCAAAAGCACAAACAAAAGAAAACAAAACATCATCAGCAATCATGTCCATTTGTTTGATCTGGTCTAGAAGTTGTCTTCAGTTGTCATTTGGTTATACAACTCTCCATACATTTGGTTGCTCAGATCTGGTTACTTAGCAAAGGAATCGCTGGAATGAAAGGCATACTTTAATCTCTTGACAAGCATATGCCTGCGGCCTTGTTGCTTAACCTCTGCTGCAGACTTCTTGGCACATGGATTTACATTATGTAGGGAATTCCTGAAGCAGTTCTTGATCTGAAGGTTCGGCTTGGTATGCCTGCTACACAATGGATCAGTGTTTATAATGCTCGTCGGCCGATGAAAACAGAGATACCACTATAATGTGGCTGATACAAGACTTACACAGCATGTTGAGAAAAGAAATGAAGATGGCCTTTTTATAGGTAGTGAGCTTCTAGCTCAAATTTGTGGGCTTTTATCATGGATGCGGGAAATGGATTCACTGCACAAGTTTATGAGCTTGATGATAGTCATGATTTCAAGATAAATAAGAAAGCGCGATGGCAGAACTGGGGAGGCTTCTTATCTATGAGGCATCAAGGGATTGGTTGCCCATTGTTAGTGGTGAGATCCAAACACCACTAGGAGTTGCATCTGTTGAGTTCATTGATCCAAGAGAGCCCGTGATGATAGTGCCAGTTTTGAGAGTTGGTCTTGTATTGGTGGAGCATGCTGCATCTATTTTGCCTGCAACAAAAACATATCATGTTGGCTATTATAGAGATGGGAATACACTTCAAACAACCTTATATTTGAAACAAACTGACAGAAAGATTTCTAGAGGGTTCTCGTGTGCTTGTAGCTGATCCAATGCTTGCAACTGGTGGGACAATTGTTGCACAATTAATCTACTGAAGGACAGGGGAATTGATCCCAAAGATATACGGGTGGTTTCGGTTGTGGCTGCTTCCCATGCACTTCAAAAATTAAGTGATAAATTTCCTGGGCTTCATGTCTATACTGGAACTATTGATCTTGGTCTGGATGAAAATGGTTTTATTATTCCAGGTCTTGGGGATGCAGGAGACCGCAGTTATGACACTTAAGATACTTTCATTTGGTTTTGATGCTTATTGGTGTGAAGGACAAAACCTTATTCCCAGTTTAACACCATATTTTGCCATCATCATTTGCGTAATGTGTCTCTATTCCTCCCTCGGTTTACAGTCATTGGTGGCCTTGTCTATGCAAACAATCCTAAACTGGAAGGGGCAAGTCCCAAAAATGATGACTACGTAGTCTTCAACTTTAATGACTATCCTAGTGGTATTAGTAAGTCAATCAAGCTCTCATCACACGCTGCGGTAGCAGCTCATGATAAGGACATCAATTCTGTGGCTGTTGTTAACACCCAGGTTGTTCCCTATGACTCCCAAAGGAATACGGCCGGGGTAACCACTAACCAGTCTTTGGATTGCAGCCTCTAGCCAAGCTGTAATCAGAGAGGGCTCTCTCTTTAAAGTTTAGCTCTGTTTTGATACTATTTTAGGCTAGCTATGATGTTCAAGGTTTTGTTTTTGAAATGTGTTTGGTGATGATTCCAGTTAATATATAGAGGTACTTACTAGCATGTCTTAGTCCATTGGGCATGGGGTCAGTGGTCCTTTAGTTTGTCTGATACTGTGTGAAACCTTAGTGATGTTGCAGAGCCAGTTTTGTGTCTGAGGAAAAACGTTCATAATAGTTATTAAGTGGGTGTATCCAGTTTATGCAAGGCAACTAAGAATCTCACAGAAAACTGCTAAAGAAAAGACGGTAGGAACATCAATCTAGAAGCAATGAAGAATTTCTAGTTAACATTAACACATATAGAATTAATAGACACATGAGCAGTTAAGGATTCATGTATATCGTTAATTCTGAAAACTAACATTCACAACAGTAAAAAATGAGCACAGGGTGTAGTAAAACAAATCCTGTACTATTCTTTTTCTTCACTGCTAGCTTAGTACAACATAAGTATGGTTTGATAAACACAGGAAGACAAGGAACAGAGATTGAGGAAAACTTGTTATTCCATCAGACAGCACAGGAATTCTGCATCAGCACATCTAGCATCATCCATACATCAAATACTTCAGGAAATCACTGAGCTGGTCCAGCCCTCTGTATTAGATAAAACTGAAAGTATACAATAGATTCTCCTTGGAGTCAAAAATCACCAACCCCTTATGCGTTACTAAGGGGAGTATTTATACAAAATTTACATGTAAAAATATCAAGAAAAGGAGTTAATGGCTCATAAATGTTATGCCAACTCCTGGAGCTTGGTAGCTGAGAAAGTAAAAGCTGTAGTAACTTTTTATTGCTTTAGCTGTCAAAAATAGTCAAAAATTGATGACTTGGTGGGTGTCGAAGTCGGCTCAGGCTAAGCTGTCCAAATATGCGCATTTGCTTATCCTTTAGGCTAGCTGTCATTGTCCTTATGCTGAGTCACCCTTTCAGCTGCCTTTATTTCTAACTTTGTCATGATGTTTGTCTTGTAGTGACCTGGAGCTGGCAGTGGCCGAACAACAGAGGCTACCGTGGCAAAATCTGAAGCATTGTTTGCCACCAATCCTCCTTAGGCATTTGATGCCTCCGAATTTTTATTAAGGTCTCATCGGCCTCTGTATACCTATAAAAGTTAGGAGGAGTTTTAAACAGATGATTTACCTCATTTTCAATGAAGAACAGGCCTTCAAGTTTTTCATACAAGCTCTGTCCTGTGGGGGGCCCTGTTTGCTCAGATGTACTGCCAGATGCAATAATCTGATTTTCAATAGTGGTTGCCATTCTGTTGGCAAATTGATCTCGAGAGATCAGTCTTCCTGCACCACTTAGGAGGCTGGGCAGTCCCTTTGATTGCAGCACTGCCATCTTGACTTTATATACCTCCACCTCAGCTTGTATCTCATAGCACTTCCTCTCCACAGTTTGTACATAGTTCCTGAGAGTTAGTACCTTCTTAGCAGTGAGGATAGCCTCGGTTCTGTTGGCAATGCCTATGGCTGCCAGTTCCTCCTTTTCTTGCTTGTTCAGGAAGTCTATCATCCTGTTGGCCTGTTCTGGCTTGTCTCCCAGTGTTGTCTTGGCCTTATGGATTTCTGCTTGTGCTTGGCCCATTAAGTCCATCTGTTCATGTATTGTTTTGATTGACCTCCATTGTTGATTGATGGAATGGACAATTTTGGCCCATAGAATCCTCTTTATGTCGGCCATGGCAGTCTCTAGATTCGGTTCCTTCTCTAAGGCCTTGATCTTGTCTTTTAGGGCGTTTATTTCTCTGCCCTGCTCTGCTACAGTTACTTTTGACTTGTCATATTTGGCATCCAGTTCTGCCAATTTTTCCTTGGCCTTCTTTATTTCATTGGCCTGGAGCTCCATTTCCTTGATGGCCTTGGTCAATTCTTCTATACTTGCACTGGCATCTGGAGCTGCTGTTGTTCCTGCTGCTTCTGTTGTGGGGGCCACTGCTGCCCCTGAAGTTGTTGCTGTTGTTGAAGTAGTTGGAGGAGCTTGGGAAGTGGATTCTCCCTGTTTATCTTGTAATGCTCCTTCCAGCTCTTTCTCCAAGTCCCTGATCCTCTGGTCTTGCTGCATTATGAGGTCTAATTGGTCATCAACTTGTTTTTTCTTTTGAAGCTCTGCGGTTTGAGGGTGCTCTGTGGGCTGCAGCTTCAACCTCTTCTTTAATGCATTCAGGTCATCATCTTTCTTCTTCATAAGGGCCTTCACACCCTTTGGATCACTAGGATCATGTCCAAGATCAATGATGATGTCCTCAAGAGACTTTATTCTATTGTCTTTGGCCAAGGAGGACATTCTCTCAAAATCCAACTGTGTATTGGTGTTTTTTAGGGATTCTTTCAGCTCATGGGCCATGGTTGCCCTCTCCACCAAGGTTGCATAAACCATTTCTCCAGCTTGCTTGTGGAGTTCTATTTGGTCCATGGGATGGATGTCTTTGGCCATGACCTCCACCCTTGTCTTCACAAAATCTGCGGCTGACTTAGGCTGCGGTATTGTAGGCTTAAAGTGACTGAGGATTATTTTTTCCTCTTTAATGTCATACACAGACATTAGCCTTTCTTGCTGGGCTGGTGTTGCATCTATAAATTGCTTGTAGACCTCAGCCCTCAGCAGATCATTCTGAGCTTTTATTTGTTTGAAAGAAGCCTTAGTGCTCTTGGGCTTCTTGCTCTGCTGGGAGGAGGAAGACACCTCCAAACCAAGTTGCAATCGTTGCTCCTGCTGAAAGGAGCTTGTCCCTGTGTGCTGGTTGCCTTCCCTGTTTTTCCTTGAGCTGTCAAGGAATTCTTCAGTGATGTCTTCTACCTCTGGGGAGTCTAGCCTTTCCCTTTTGGCTCCTGGTTGTTGGGAGGATCCACTAATTGGAGTGGACTCTTCTCTATCTCTTTTCATACCCATTTCTTCATGTGCTGGGGTCTGCAAACTTGGAGCAGTCAATGGCTCAGTCTGTGGAGGTGGAGTTTGCATTACTGGAGCTGCTGGTAGCTCCGTTTGTTGAGGGGCAGTCTGCTCTTGCTGCTGTTCTGTTTGCTGCCCTTGTTGGGGCTCTTGATGCTGCTCATTTGCAGGGGCAAGCTTTTCTTTCACTGTTTCCTCCTCTGCACCCATTATCCCTTTGCCTTTGTCTGCAGCTGGTGCTGCTGTGGAAGGTGCTTGTGTAACTGGTGCAGTCCTTGAGGCCGAGGTCCCTTCTCCTGTTGAATAAGGCTGCTTGAAAGGTACCTGCTGCACAGAGTCTAGGTCAATGGTTTTTTCAAGCTCCTTCATATTCTTTAGCATTATCTCTTCTTCAGTTAGCTTTTCAACTAGAGTACCCTGCTGCCATTCTTGCTGGTTGGCATATCTTTCAATGTGTGGGTATTGGCAATGTCTATAACCTAGAAGCCTGTATTTGTTTCTTCTGGCAGTAATGAAGCCCTCAGGGTCATAAGGGACCCACCGGAAACTATATGATAGTTTATATTTGTCCTTGAGGATGAGGTCAGCATCTTCCCACCCTTCTTTCTGATTCATGATGAAGGGGCCCAACTGGTGTTTGAACTTGAGGTGGGCCTTCTTTTTGGCGCTATGGAAGTGGGTGAGGTCGGATTGAATCAGCTGCCTGTAATACTCCAAGGCAAAAATCCTCCTAGGGACATATTTTGGGAGCCTGTATGGATAGAGCTCACAGCCATAGACTCTGATGACTGTATGATCCTCATATAGGTACCAATCACCTATTTTACATTTTTTGGAAAGCTGCAGAGCCTTCTGTATCTCAGTTGACATCCTGGGAGGAGGGGACCTCATCAATAGGCAAGAGACTGGATACACAAATTGGTCAACAAACTCACAATAGGAATAGGGTGAGTTTGTGACTTTGTGATAGACAGAGGTCCAGAAGATGACAGATCTTCTTTCCCCTCTATAATCCAGCTTTTTGATATAGCATGGAAAAGCCTCAGACTGATAGTACATAAAGAGGTGATAGATATAGGCCGAGTACTTAAAGACCCCCTGTCTATCCACTGCACCCAACTGATCATGGATTTTGTTAGCTATAAACTTGGCAAAGTTATATTTGCGGGCAGGAGGTTGGCCTGGGCTGTAAATAGCTAGTAATACTAGCATTGTCTCATCCACATGTTCGGTGGTTCTGTATCCCAGCACATAAGCAATCATGTCCAGGAGTAATCTGCCTACTTCAGTGAAGTGGACATCTAAATAAGGAGGTGGCCCTGCAGGCTGGCACTCAGGTCTCATGAATGTCCTGGTGACCTTTTGAATCTCCTCACTGGTCATCTTGGCACCAGTGTCCAGCAGATAGTTCATGGAGAATGGGATTACCAGCTCTGTTTGATCAAAATGTAGCATTTTGTTGATGGATTCAGGATTAATGTAGAAGAGGATCCTCCCAGATGGAGTGCTAATAGCTCTGTGCTGCACATCATAGTTTTCAGCACATAGGCGAATGATTTCTGGAAAGACATTTACAGATGGGAGACAATAGTATGGCAGGTTTGACTCCCATATCCCATATGTGTCATGACCATTCAGGTAGTCCTCTCTCAACTGCCTGAAGGTCTACAGAAAGTCCCTGTCTACCACACAGTCTTCAATAAGGTAGTCCTTTTCAGCAAGAGGCAAAGACTGCAAGTCTTTATTGGGTGGATTTAATGGAGCAACACTGAGAGCTGTGGGTGCAGGGGCAGCCATTGTATGATTTGACTTTTAATAGGATGAGTGCAATGGTTTGCAAAGCTCCTAAGAGCTTAAATGATAGGCCAACTGTAGACAAAGTCTGAAATGTTTTTTACAGTGGAAAAACAGGCTTGCTTCTGCAGTTTTTTGGTAAATTCACAGGGGTTGTGAATTGCTAGGGGTAAATTGCAGAGGGTATGTGAGGTTTACTTTGGTAAAAAATTGCTGCTGGTCTACACCCGGCAAAAGGGAACAATGCCGGGCACCTTGAGTATGAATTCACAGCTTTGGCCCATGAACTGACTGTTTCAGTGTTGAATTTATAGTTCTGGGGGTAAGCAGGTTAGCTTGGCTCACTTTTAGGTAGCAAACTATGCTATATTGCGGAATTTTGACAGGTGTTTTACTGGTGAATTTACAGATAAATGGTATGCATGGGCGAAAATGGGGAATTACGGTGAGTACCTGGATAGAAACGCCTAGAAATCCTGCGGGCCGAACCGTGAAGGCTGAATTGATGAGTTGGTACGGTTGCAAATTTGAATTTGGAGGTCCGGAGGCGCTTTGGCAGTGAACCAGCTGCAACGGCTATGTCTTCTTTTGCACGAAAATGACATAAAAACGGCTAAAACCGTGACTTTAACGACAAATTCGAAAAAAATAGGTAATTGGCGCCTTTCCGCCGATGACGTCAGCATGACGTCATGGCGGGCCCGGGTACGGGGGTGACGTGGCTGCTAAGGTGTAGGTCAGGGTGGCAGGACACGGTGGCGGGTGGATAAGGTGGCAAGACTACGTGGAGGGCCACACAGCGCGGGGGCGGGGAAGGGTGCTACGTCATGATGACGTATGCACGACGTAAGGGGGAGGTGGTAACGGGATGGTGGTAAGCGGTTTCCCCGCACCACCTTTGGAGAAAGGCGGTATCGGGGAGGGGAGCTCCGAACAACCCCGCCGCCTACCACGCGTCCCGGGTATGGCGCCCAATACCGCCTTTCCCCGGACGTTAAAGGTCGGCAGCTCCAGATCTAAAAATACCCGCCCACCGTTGGATCGTGGGTGGCAGACGATCGACGGCTGGCGGGCCTTCCGACGGATCGTGCAGGTCGGGGGGGTCCCGCCAGCATATTAAAATATTCGATTTAATAATCTGGGCGGAGAACCTTAGGTTTAGGGTTATTTGTGGGTTTTTTGGGGGTAGGGGTTAATATTCGGGGAAAAAAGGGTTAATAAGTGGATTTTAAGCAGAGGGAAGGGGTTTTTGTGGAATTACTTGGGCAGAGGTGAGGGGATGGCTTAGGGGGTGGTTATTACTCCAACCAGAGGTCAGAGCAATCCCATGACAGGGTGGACCATAGCCCCTGATGGACTAATGTCTCCCTCAACTAACTTATTTAGCTATAGTGCTAAGGGGAGGATATTTATACAATGCTGGGGGATTTATACACCTTGGTGTTATAATAGTAGGGAGAAGGGAAACATAAGGGACTTTAGATAATAGAAGTTAAGGGTTAATATGGATGGAAGAGGTGAATGAGGAGTGAAATCACTAAGTTTATTTGAAAACCACTTAGTTTTAGGGAGTAGATCAAAATGAAAAGAATTTTAGACAAGAAATGTGGCTTTTAAAGGAATAAGCACCAGCATAAAACCTCAAGTTCTCTAATGAACACAACTGATGAAGGGATGTTAGTTATGAATGGGAAAAGGGAAAATGGAATGTTAGACATGCTCCTTTGTGAATAGGTTAGCACACTTTCAATTGTAAGGAATGACATTTCTGCAACCCCATCTGCTTACCCATCTATTTGCCTAGCATTTTTTGTTTCTTCGTGGAGGGTGCACTTAGACTTGCAGACCCTTATTTGCCCTTTCTTTTCTTTGGCTTTTTCCCTTTTGATCCTCTATCTAAGGCTATCCTTATTGCTTCCAAGGTCCCAGATTAAGCAGTTGGGAACCTTATTTCTCTACCTAGCTACTTTGCCTGCCAAGATTAAACAGTTTGGACAGACTTCTTTCTCTATCCTACAACAGAAAATTGAAACATGGCATGATCCAGATTAGGCTGTTGGACCATCCATCAAAATTGGGACAACATCAAGCTATATACACACATTGTCTTCTCTTGGAAATATGGGATCTTTGCATCATCAAAGCAGAGCATATTTGGAACTTTTTTTGCCAATCATGAAATATGAAACCTATTGGTATAGGTAGCTAACAGTGGCTCCACATGGGGATGGTTTTTCCATTTGAAAGACCAAGAACAGCAGGTCAGAATGCCTTGGCCCTTGACTGCTTTTACCAAAACTTGAAGTATGCTGCTTTGAAATGCCAAAATTGTGCTCTTCCCACCTTGGTGGATCTCTAAACCTATTTGCCTTTTGCTGACAGTTAATAAAACTTGAGAAACTGCATTTTTACAGTTTAACAGAAAGTAATATATACACCTAAATATGTACAAGGAAAACTCAGGCTGCCTTTATGGGTAGTGGTCAAAATAGTGCTTCAGCATCCTTCCATTCACAGGACCTTCATCTAAATCAGTTTCATTAAGACTTTTAAGGAAATAGGTATTGTTTCCTTGTACTGCTTGGACAGCAAATGGTCCTGTCCAAAGGGAATCAAATTTTCCATGTTTTCCCTTATCCTCTCTTCTTGAGTCCCACTTGAGGACTTTGTCTCCAACATTAAAGTCTTCTGCCTTAGTTCTTCTGTCAAAAGCTTTCTTTAGCTTTTCTTGTAAAACTTGAACTCTGCTGTACACTTGATCTCTAGTTTGCTGCAAACATATTATTTGATTTATCCTTCTCTGCATATCATTTGGTTCAACTTGACTTTCTTGAAGAAGTTTCATGACAGGAATCCCTAGTGATGAAGGGAATTTAGCTTCTAATCCATAGACTAACTCATATGGGCTGGTCCCAATTGATCTCTTGGTTGTTAGTCTATCTGCCCATAAGGCATTCACAAGCTTCTTATGCCAATTCTTTTTGTTCTCTTCTAGCACTTTCTTTATGATGTTTACCAGGCTTTTATTTGATGATTCAGCAAGGCCATTTCCTTGGGGATAGTATGCAGTAGAATGGCCCAAGGTAATGTGAAACTTGTGGCAGAAATTTACCATCTTCTTAGATCTGAAAGCAGCAGCATTGTCTGTTATTATTTTATCAGGACAGCCAAATCTAGAAAGGATATTGGTCTCAAGGAACTGAATGATAGTGGAATCATTTGCTTGTCTGCATGGAACAACTTCAATCCACTTAGTAAAGTAGTCTGTAGCTATTAGAATCCATCTATGCTGGCCTGAAGATGAAGGGTGAATCTCCCCAATGAAATCCAAGCCCCATTGTTGAAAAGGTCTCTCTATTGCAATAGGCCTCAAGGGAAGTGGCAGTAGCTGTCTCTTTCCCTCAAACACTTGACATTTATGACATGAGGTGGTGAATTTCTTGACATCAGAGAACATGGTGGGCCAGTAGTAACCAGCCCTCAGTATTTTATCCACAGTGGACTTCCAGTACAAGTGTCCACCACAGTCACCTGCATGAAATTCTTTTATGATATTGCTAGTTTCATTCTCAATTAAGCAGTTTAACAATATCCCTTCATGGTTTTTCCAAAGTAAATTTCCATCCATAACACAGAATTTAGAAGCTTTCATTTTTAGGAACCTACATTTAGTTCTGGACAATCCTGGTGGAGCACACAGGTTTTGTAATACATAACATATATCAAAATACCAATGGGATTGTTCAAAGGCTACATTGATCTTTGGAGTCGCCAGCTCCGGTTCACTGTCCAGTTGGTTGATGTCCAAGGCTTGGAAATTTGTTTCAGACATTAATTTAGACAGACCTTGTCCTTTTATCAGTTTTGTAGGTTTTATTTCAATGTCAAATTCTAGAATATTTGCAATCCATTTTCCCCTTCTGCCCTCTAAGTTCTCTTGAGTAAGTATGTCTTTGACAATTGGGCTTGGCACATAGGCTATAACATGGGAGTATAGGATATAGATCCTAAAGTCTTTGATAGCTTTGACCAAGGCATATGCTTGCTTTTCCATAATCTGGTATTTCAGAGGTGCATCTCTAAGAGCTCTACTAAAGAAAGCAATGGGATTCTCATTTCCTTGGTCATCTTTCTGTAATAAAACAGCAGAAATTGTATGCTGGGAGGCAAAAGAGAAAATGATGAATTCTTTATCAAACTGAGGATTTTTTAAGACAGGGATCTGGGTAAGGGCCAATTTTATACCTTCAAAGGCTTGATTTGCTTCAACTGTCCATTTCACTTTTGAATCCTTCTTTAGCATGTTATTCAGTAATCTGATCAGTTCTGCTAAGTTTGGGATAAACCGTCTCAAGAAATTGATCTTCCCCAAGAATGCTTGCAATTCTTTGATATTTCTTGGGTGAGGCATCTGTAAGATAGCTTGTATTCTATCTGGGTCAATTCTTATGCCATCCTTTGAAATGATGTGTCCTAACAGCTTACCTTCTTCTAAACCAAATAGGGATTTCTTGGGATTCAAGGAAATTCCATATTTCCTTCATGTTAAGAAGATCTGCCTTAGATGTTTCAAACGTTCTTGATCTGATTTTGAGAAAGGTGTGAGGTCATCTAAGTAAATGACTAAAAAGTCATGAATCTCCTTGGCAAAAGCAATATCCATTTCTCTTTGAAATGTTGCCCCTGCATTTTTCAATCCAAAAGGCATTTTTACATATTTGAAAGTTCCCCATGGGGTTGTAAATTCAGTTTTGTCTTGATCATCAGGGTGTACTAAGATTTGATTAAAACCTGAGAATCCATCAAGTAATGAGATCCTTGAGGCACCTACCACTCTTTGGAGGATGTGATCCATCTTAGGTAAGGGATAGTTATCTTTGAGGGATACTTGATTCAAGTTCCTAAGATCCACACAAAGCCTTATTTCACCAGTTTTCTTTCTTGTGGGTACCAAATTTGAAATCCAATCAGAAAACCTGATTGGTACTATGATGCCAGCTTTGAACATCTTTTGCAGTTCCTTTTCAATTGAAGGGAGAAGCATGGGATTGATCCTTCTTAATTTCTGTTTGAATGGCTTTTGATTAGGCTTGAGAGGGATAGTATGCTGGATAACAGAGGTGTCATAGGATTTTAAATCCTCATAACCCCATGCAAAGACATCTTGAAACTCTTTGAAGAGGTCAATGTATTTAGGCTTTTGGTGAGGAGGTAAGGAAGTAGACAATTTTATTATTTTGGGTTGTTCAGCAGTCCCAATGTTACATTCTTCTATGGCAGTGTTGAGGGGCTGCATTTTTGGTTTGTTGGGAACATCATTGGAGTCGAAAATGTCTTCTAAAGGAGCTAAGCCTGTTGGAAGAAAATTGTCCTTCAATTGTATCACTTCAGCCTCATCTTCGGCTGTCCCCTCATAACTAATTTGTTGAATTTCTTGTATGTTCTCCTTGTTGAAAATGGTTGGATTTAGCATTTGTTTTGCTGTTTTGGGTGATATTGGGTGGTTATTCTGTTCAAAATGTATTTGTGATTGACTTGCTCTTTCAAGTATTTGTGATTGACTTGCTCTTTCAGTGTCAATATTTAGTCCTGCAAATTCTTGTTGCAAGGTCAAGAAGTTGTTTATTTGTGCATCATCTTCAAATACCTGCCAGTCTTTGACATTGTTTGGGACAGAAGGTTTGTGCTTTACCTCAGCTGTAAAGCAATGATGGGGCTCAAAAGGCAGCTTGCAGGTACTTGCAAATGTGGCTAAACTATGAGCATGAAGATTATGGGTCCTAGAAATTTTGGTGATTTGGAATTCAGAGAAGAAGCTTAGTATTTCAGCCACAGCAGACCTATAAGACCTCGGTCTCTTGTCATTGGTGACAAAATTTCCCTTCACTTGTTGGATGACTAAATCTGAATCCCCCATAATTGAGACTTTTGTGGCTTGTAAGAAATTTACTAGCTTGAGGCCTAGTAAAAGAGCTTCATATTCTGCCATATTATTAGTACACTTGAAATTCAGTCTATAGGCTCGGCCTTCTGCATGACTGTCTTGTTTATTATGTATCCAAACTCCAGCTCCTGCCCCTAATTTGTTGACTGACCCATCAAATTCAAGGAACCATAAGATCTCTTGTTCCAGGGAGAACTTAATGACCTCCTTGTGTGCTGGAATTGTAAGTTGAAGCTCTGGTTTGCCATCTGGTTTGTTTTCTAGGGCAGTCTCCTCACTTGATGGAACCTGTTCACTTTCTTGAGCAGCAGCTGTGTTTAATGTTTGCTTAATCATTGTTTCTTGGGTAGCAGTTTGCTCATTAGTGTCTTCCTCTTGTATGAGTGTCTTGGGTTCAACCTCATTATCTGAGAGAGTTGTATTATCATTGAAGAGGATGTATGAGTCTATGTTTGAATGTACAGCATATATGGGAAAGTTTTGAGGCTTTTCTTCACTGCTGACCATGTATTTCATTAATGTTTCTCTGTATAATCTCTTTGGTTGCCCAAAAACAGTGATGGTGGCATATGACATATCTAACTGCAGGGAACCTTGAAGTTTAGCCCCCCATGACCTTGATAACAGCATCCCATACTTGGGTGGGATGTCAGCAACTACAACATCCATTAGAATTGTTTTGTTTGGGTACTGAACAAGAGACACACATAGATATTTTATTAGGCCTAAGCACTTGACTTGGCTGGAATCAAAGGAGAACAGGTCCTTGTATGGTCTTGTAATATCCAAGTTTAGTCTTTCCATGACTGATTTGGGCATCAGGTTGTGAGAGGCACCCGAGTCAAACATTGCATTGTGTAATATCTTGTCATGAACATGCAGGATGACATAGAAAGGTAAAATGCCTACACCTGCTGTCTTTCCATCCACCTCTGGGCTGAAAAGTAGCTCTGGGGTATCATCCAACACATTAACATCATCTTTGTTGCTAGTAAGTTGGAGGGATTTCCTGATTTGTTGTTTGTAGATGCTGTGTTTGGCCAATTCCGAGAGAGGAATTGCTATCTTTAATTTCCCAATTTCAGCCTCTAAGTCAAAAGGTTTATCAGGTTGAGTCTTTGTGTTGTGGATGACAGGCTTTTCCTTGTTCACTAGGTCTTCTTCTTGATTGTTGTCTTGATCTTGAGCTTGAGACCTGTCCTTGTTGCTTATCTCTTGGGGAATAATACTTGGGTTAGGCTGCAAGGATGAGGGATCTACTGGCTGCTGTTTTGAGGAAAAGGTTTCAGCTATTTCCTCAATGGTTACCTCATCTGTATTTGGACCAGTTTTTTTACTTGGTTCTGTGACAATGGCTCTTTTGGGCTGCTGGCTGTCCTTTGTCTTTTCAGGCTGAGTTACATTTACAGTTCTACTCCTTAGCTTGTATTGTTTATGGACTTCATAGACAGCTGTGTCATAGCCCTGCTTAAAGTCAAATGACTCACCTGATTTGGTTTGGAATAGCTTGATTTCATCATTCTCATGATCTTCTTGTGTTAAAAAGACTTGACTTTCACCATCCAAACCCATTAGATTAATATGGGGATCTTCATTGGGTTCACTTACTGTGGAAGTCTCAGCATAATTCTCTTGGAAAGGGGGTCTTATATTTGGGTCAGAATTGGCCTTGCCAACATTTGGATTTTGAGTTCTCCTAAAATTTGGATTCCTAATAGGGTTGTTTTGTGGTGCTTCCCATGATGACTTTATCTCAACTAATTCCACTCTATCTCCCAATCTCTTCATACCAGTGAGTATTGCATCCAGTTTTTGATCAAAAGCTGAGGGTTCTTCTTTGAAGGTGGTTCTCTTTTCCAACCTTGCTCTGTTTCTTTTGGCAATCAGGTTAGCTTCCACTGTGACAGCAACCTTTTGGGCATCTGCAAGGGTTTCAGGAGCTCTCTCCTTCAACTGGTAGGCCATATCAGGATCAAAACCATCAGGAAATTTGTATAAGGCCAAATCAGGGGGAGGTCTTAAATTTTGTGGGATTGCGTTATATAAATTGTTGAATCTTGCACAATACTCCAAAACAGTCTCTTGGGGACCTCTTTTGATAGTGTCATATTCGCCAAGTATGTGCAGAGGATCTTTCTTTTTCTCCCATCTGTTAGTAAAGGCTTGATACAGCTCATCAGGAGTTGTGATGGAATTTGCATTCAGGGATCTGAACCAAGTTCTTACATCCCCAGTCAGACTTTGAACAAACATCCTCATTCTCACACTGTCATCTTCTATTTCATAGGTCTCAAAATGGTCTTGCATCCTTTTGGCATGCTGAATAGCTGTAAAAGGGCCAGTGAAGTCAAAATATGAGATTTTAGTTTGGTAGTCTTGGGGTAGAGCTGCAGCATTAGCTGGTAACTGCAAGGGTGCATATATGTTAGCCATATTCACAAGGTTTTGGGGATTCACAGGAGCAACTGGGATAAAAGGAACGATGTGCACCACTGGGGTAACAGGTGTAGCAGCACCTAGAGTGTTGGTCAAGGGGATTTGTGCAGTGGGTGAAGATGTGAAAGGAGGGCTTTGAGATGTTGATGGTGAACTGGGGGAGACAGGAGTTGACCGAAACAGAACCTTGATAGGAGTTGGAACTGGTTCAGGGTGAGCTGTCTCAGGACTCAAATCACTAGGATTTTCCTGCCTTTGTTGTTTCCTAATTATTTTGGGAATTGTATTTGGATTTTCAAAAACTGCTGGTGGATTTGGGTCAAGGTTTGACCTAGTGTGCCTGGTTTCCCTTTTAGGAGCCAGCTTCTAAACTTCTTTTTGGTATTTTTAAGATATTTTTTAGGAATGTTTTAAGGGACTGCTCAAGCTTTTAAAACCACTGTCTTGGCAGACAACAGTTGAAAAACAATATGCTCAGTTCCCCAGTGGAGTCGCCATTTATGTTAACACCTAGGTTGTTCCCTATGACTCCCAAGGGAATACGGCCGGGGTAACCACTAACCAGTCTTTGGATTGCAGCCTCTAGCCAAGCTGTAATCAGAGAGGGCTCTCTCTTTAAAGTTTAGCTCTGTTTTGATACTATTTTAGGCTAGCTATGATGTTCAAGGTTTTTTTTTGAAATGTGTTTGGTGATGATTCCAGTTAATATATAGAGGTACTTACTAGCATGTCTTAGTCCATTGGGCATGGGGTCAGTGGTCCTTTAGTTTTTCTGATACTGTGTGAAACCTTAGTGATGCTGCAGAGCCAGTTTTGTGTCTGAGGAAAAACGTTCATAATAGTTATTAAGTGGGTGTATCCAGTTTATGCAAGGCAACTAAGAATCTCACAGAAAACTGCTAAAGAAAAGACGGTAGGAACATCAATCTAGAAGCAATGAAGAATTTCTAGTTAACATTAACACATATAGAATTAATAGACACATGAGCAGTTAAGGATTCATGTATATCGTTAATTCTGAAAACTAACATTCACAGCAGTAAAAATTGAGCACAGGGTGTAGTAAAACAAATCCTGTACTATTATTTTTCTTCACTGCTAGCTTAGTACAACATAAGTATGGTTTGATAAACACAGGAAGACAAGGAACAGAGATTGAGGAAAACTTGTTATTCCATCAGACAGCATAGGAATTCTGCATCAGCACATCTAGCATCACCCATTCATCAAATACTTCAGGAAATCACTGAGCTGGTCCAGCCCTCTGTATTAGATAAAACTGAAAGTATACAATAGATTCTCCTTGGAGTCAAAAATCACCAACCCCTTATGCGTTACTAAGGGGAGTATTTATACAAAATTTACATGTAAAAATATCAAGAAAAGGAGTTAATGGCTCATAAATGTTATGCCAACTCCTGGAGCTTGGTAGCTGAGAAAGTAAAAGCTGTAGTAACTTTTTATTGCTTTAGCTGTCAAAAATAGTCAGAAATTGATGACTTGGTGGGTGTCGAAGTCGGCTCAGGCTAAGCTGTCCAAATATGCGCATTTGCTTATCCTTTAGGCTAGCTGTCATTGTCCTTATGCTGAGTCACCCTTTCAGCTGCCTTTATTTCTGACTTTGTCATGCTGTTTGTCTTGTAGTGACCTGGAGCTGGCAGTGGCTGAACAACAGAGGCTACCGTGGCAAAATCTGAAGCATTTCTTGCCACCAATCCTCCTTAGGCATTTGATGCCTCCGAATTTTTATTAAGGTATCATCGGCCTCTGTATACCTATAAAAGTTAGGAGGAGTTTCAAACAGATGATTTACCTCATTTTCAATGAAGAACAGGCCTTCAAGTTTTTCATACAAGCTCTGTCCTGTGGGGGGCCCTGTTTGCTCAGATGTACTACCAGATGCAATAATCTGATTTTCAATAGTGGTTGCCATTCTGTTGGCAAATTGATCTCGAGAGATCAGTCTTCCTGCACCACTTAGGAGGCTGGGCAGTCCCTTTGATTGCAGCACTGCCATCTTGACTTTATATTCCTCCACCTCAACTTGTATCTCATAGCACTTCCTCTCCATAGTTTGTACATAGTTCCTGAGAGTTAGTACCTTCTTAGCAGTGAGGACAGCCTCGTTCTGTTGGAAATGCCTATGGCTGCCAGTTCCTCCTTACTTCCTGTTCAGGAAGTCTATCATCCTGTTGGCCTGTTCTGGCTTGTCTCCCAGTGTTGTCTTGGGCTTATGGATTTCTGCTTGTGCTTGGCCCATTAAGTCCATCTGTTCATGTATTGTTTTGATTGACCTCCATTGTTGATTGATGGAATGGCCAATTTTGGCCCATAGAATCCTCTTTATGTCGGCCATGGTAGTCTCTAGATTCAGTTCCTTCTCTAAGGCCTTGATCTTGTCTTTTAGGGCCTTTATTTCTCTGCCCTGCTCCGCTACAGTTACTTTTGACTTGTCATATTTGGCATCCAGTTCTGCCAATTTTTCCTTGGCCTTCTTTATTTCATTGTCCTGGAGCTCCATTTCCTTGATGGCCTTGGTCAATTCTTCTATACTTGCACTGGCATCTGGAGCTACTGCTATTCCTGCTGCTTCTGTTGTGGGGGCCACTGCTGCCCCTGAAGTTGTTGATGTTGTTGAAGTAGTTGGAGGAGCTTGGGAAGTGGATTCTCCCTGTTTATCTTGTAATGCTCCTTCCAGCTCTTTCTCCAAGTCCTTGATCCTCTGGTCTTGCTGCATTATGAGGTCTAATTGGTCATCAACCTGTTTTTGCTTTTGAAGCTCTGCAGTTTGAGGGTGCTCTGTGGGCTGCAGCTTCAACCTCTTCTTTAATGCATTCAGGTCATCATCTTTCTTCTTCATAAGGGCCTTCACACCCTTTGGATCACTAGGATCATGTCCAATATCAATGATGGTGTCCTCAAGAGACTCTATTCTATTGTCTTTGGCCAAGGAGGACATTCTCTCGAAATCCAACTGTGTATTGGTGTTTTTTAGGGATTCTTTCAGCTCATGGGCCATGGTTGCCCTCTCCACCAAGGTTGCATAAACCATTTCTCCAACTTGCTTGTGGAGTTCTATTTGGTCCATGGGATGGATGTCTTTGGCCATGACCTCCACCCTTGTCTTCACAAAATCTGCAGCTGACTTACGCTACGGTATTGTAGGCTTAAAGTGACTGAGGATTATTTTTTCCTCTTTAATGTCATACACAGACATTAGCCTTTCTTGCTGGGCTGGTGTTACATCTATAAATTGCTTGTAGACCTCAGCCCTCAGCAGATCATTCTGAGCTTTTATTTGTTTGAAAGAAGCCTTAGTGCTCTTGGGCTTCTTGCTCTGCTGGGAGGAGGAAGACACCTCCAAACCAAGTTGCAATCCTTGCTCCTGCTGAAAGGAGCTTGTCCCTGTGTGCTGGTTGCCTTCCCTATTTTTCCTTGAGCTGTCAAGGAATTCTTCAGTGATGTCTTCTACCTCTAGGAGTCTAGCCTTTGCCTTTTGGCTCCTGGTTGTTGGGAGGATCCACTAATTGGAGTGGACTCTTCTCTATCTCTTTCATACCCCTTTCTTCATGTGTTGGGGTATGCAAACTTGGAGCATCAATGGCTCAGTCTGTGGAGGTGGAGTTTGCATTACTGGAGCTGCTGGTAGCTCCGTTTTTTGAGGGGCAGTCTGCTCTTCTGCTATTCTGTTTTGCTGCCCTTGTGGGCTCTTGATGCTGCTCATTTGCAGGGGCGGGCTTTTCTTTCACTGTTTCCTCCTCTGCACCCATTATCCCTTGCCTTTGTCTGCAGCTGTGCTGCTTTGTGGAAGGTGCTTGTGTAACTGGTGCAGTCCTTGAGGCCGAGGTCCCTTCTCCTATTGAATAAGGACGCTTGAAAGGTACCTGATGCACAGAGTCTAGGTCAATGGTTTTTTTCAACTCCTTCATATTTCTTTAGCATTATCTCTTCTTCAGTTAGCTTTTCAACTAGAGTACCCTGCTGCCATTCTTGCTGGTTGGCATATCTTTCAATGTGTGGGTATTGGCAATGTCTATAACCTAGAAGCCTGTATTTGTTTCTTCTGGCAGTAATGAAGCCCTCAGGGTCATAAGGGACCCACCGAAAACTATATGATAGTTTATATTTGTCCTTGAGGATGAGGTCAGCATCTTCCCACCCTTCTTTCTGATTCATGATGAAGGGGCCCAACTAGTGTTTGAACTTGAGGTGGGCCTTCTTTTTGGCACTGTGGAAGTGGGTGAGGTCAGATTGAATCAGCTGCCTGTAATACTCCAAGGCAAACATCCTCATAGGGACATATTTTGGGAGCATGTATGGACATAGCTCACAGCCATAGACTCTGATGACTGTATGATCCTCATATAGGTACCAATCACCTATTTTACATTTTTTGGAAAGCTGGAGAGCCTTCTGTATCTCAGTTGACATCT